>CM024265.1:15481362-15594482 GCA_013621005.1 Aeschynomene evenia
AGTGTTACTACTTCTTCTTCTGAGTCATCTACCTCCTTGACCCATTCTGGGTCGTCGGCCGATGACAGCACCACCATTTAAGGTCTTGAAAATTTTGTTGATGTCAGAGGAGGAGAAGCGGATCTGTTGATCAGCAATCGTGCTCTTGACCCCTTTGTTGCTGAACCTTTCTATTTGCGAATAGAATGCTCTCACCACATTTGGGTAGCACACGTCCTCGGAGCTCATCATGGCTGGCCATCCAGGTTGCTTGAGGAAAGTGAGTTGAAGTTCATCCACTTGATTGTATACGTTGAGAGGTAGTACCCTTCCCATAGCAAGATTTCTTGGAAGATAAGTCTTGTGGAATAGGGATTGCATCTCCTCATTGTCGTAGAGAATATCTTCGGATACTTCATTGAGGTTGTTTCTCATTAAGCCCTTTAATCTCTCCAGAGAAGGCCATTTGAAGAAAGGTTGAAGTTTGAGAAGAGATGAGAGGAGATAGAGAAGAACAAGAGAGTAGAGATAGCAGAGAGAGAGAGAGAACATATGAAGATTGGTAAGCGAGGAGAGGATTTGGCAGAGTTTTGGTATGTTTTAAGCGCAAAGTGCTCAAATGGAACAATGCCATGATTTATAGAACTGGCTTGTAACTAGCCGTTTCTGACGCTTATCCGAAAGTTACCGTTGGTAACTTGTTTCTCGGAAGGTACCCTTCTGATAGAAGTGGTCCTTCTGAGAAATGTTTCAGAAGATCTCCTTTCTGAGGAATGAGTCTTCTGAGAACAAATTTTCTCAGATAGAGTTTTCTGTGTTTATCTTACTTCTAGCTCAGAAGCTTAGTTCTATTGTTTGTCTCAGAGTCTAAACTAGGACTAAGGGGGGGTTTCTAAGAAAAAGTTTTTAATTTCAAGTACTTAGAAACGTCTTAGATTGAGAAGTCCTTTCAGAACATTGAAACGATCCTCGGTAAAGGCTTTGTAAATATATCTGAGATTTGATCCTCAGTATTCACAAATTTAAGTTCAATGTCGCCTTTTTGCACATGATCCCGAATAAATGATGTTTTATATCAATGTGCTTGGATCGAGAATGCTGAATAGGATTCTTAGCGAAGTTGATAGCACTTGTATTATCACAGAGGATAGGGATTTTGGTGTACCTTAATTGATAATCAAGTAGCTGATTCTTAATCCAGAGCATCTGAGAACAGCAGTTCGCAGCAGATACATATTCTGCTTCAGCAGTGGGGGGCGTATTTTGCTTCTTGCAAGACCAAGTGATCAAGCATTTTCCAAAGAAGCTGCAGCAGCCACTTGTGCTTTTGCGATCGATCCTATCTCCAGCGTAGTCAGCATCACAATATCCTACAACATCAGAAGAACAACCTTTCTCGTACCAAAGACCAAGATTAGTAGTTCCACTTAAATATCATAAAATTCGTTTAACTGCAGTTAAATGTGATTGCTTAGGCTTAGACTGGAATCTAGCACAGATCCCAACACTGAGTTGGATATCTGGTCTGGAGGCAGTTAAGTAGAGAAGTGAGCCAATCATCCTCGATAGTTGCTTTCTGAGACTTCTCACCATCTTCATCCAAGTCAATTACTTGAGAGGGATGCATGGGAGTGCTCATGGGTTTGGCCTTATCCATCAGAAACTTCCTCATAAGTTCTTTGGCTTCTCTTGGTGGATAACTGTCCCTTCCGACTCTTGCTTGATTTGCAATCCTAGGAAGAATTTTAATTCTCCCATCATGCTCATCTCGAATTCACCTTGCATAAGCTTGGAGAATTCTTTGCAAAGGCATTCATTGGTTGCGCCAAATATTATGTCATCAACATAAATCTGGACAATCAAGAAGCCAGAGTCTTCTGAGAGTGTAAAGAGAGTTGTGTCCACTTTCCCTCTTGAGAATCCGTTTTTAAGTAGGAAAGAGCTCAATCTATCGTACCAAGCTCTTGGAGCTTGTTTCAGACCATAGAGAGCCTTTGTAAGCTTAAATACGTGATCCGGGAATGCATCATTCACAAAACCAGGAGGTTGTTTTACACATAAACTTCCTCAGAAAGGTATCCATTCAAGAGGCAGACTTAACATCCATCTGATAGAGTTTGAAACCTTTGTGTGCCAGCAAAAGCTAGCAACATTCTGATAGCTTCCAATCTTGCGACTGGAGCAAAAGTTTCATCGTAGTCTATCCCTTCTTGTTGGTTGTACCCTTGAGCAACCAATCTAGCCTTGTTTCTCACGACTTGACCGTTTTCATCAAGTTTGTTTCGAAACACCCATTTAGTCCCAATGACACTTTTGCCTTTGGGCTTCTGAGTTAGTTTCCAAACTTGATTTCTCTCGAATTGGTCAAGTTCATCCTGCATGGCATTTACCCAGCTAGGATCATCTAACGCCTCTTCTATGGAGTCTGGTTCAAGTTCAGAAACCATAGCAAGATTTGTGTAGTTTTTTCTGGTTCTTACGCCACGTTCTGGATTACCCAAGACTTCATTCTGAGAGACGTTCTTCAAGTCTCTTGAGCCTCTAATCCCTTTAGGAGTAGGGTTCTGAGAAGGAGACACAGAAGGTTCTCTTTCTGAGTCATCAGAGGCTTGACCTTCTGAGAATCTAAATTCCATTGCATTTGGAGAAGTAGATTCTCTAGGTTCTGGAGCTTCGACGATGCTACTAGATTTTTCTTTAGTTAGAGATGGTTGTTCCATGGGTTGGAAGTTAGTCTCATCATCTATAAGAATTTTCTTTTTGGCTTTCTCAGAAGAGATGTTGAGTTTCTCAAACTCATCTTCTAAGTCTGCATCTTTCTGAGACATGTCCTTACTAAGTTCTTTGAACTTAATATGGATTGTCTCTTCAACAAATTTACTCCTTTTGTTATGTACTCTGTAAGCTTTAGAGACTGAGGAGTATCCTAGGAAGCATCCATCATCGGACTTAGGATCAAACTTAGAGAGTTTGTCCTTTGTGTTGAGAATAAAACAAGAAGAACCAAATACATGGAAATAAGAAATGTTTGGTATTTTATTCTTCCATAGCTCGTAAGGTGTCTTTTTCAGAATTGGTCTCAGAAAGACTCGATTCTGAATGTAGCATGAAGTGTTAACTGCTTCAGCCCAGAAACCTTTTGAAAGTCCGCTTTCTAAGAGCATTGTTCTTGCCATCTCTTGAAGGCTTCGATTCTTTCTCTCAGCCACTCCATTTTGTTGAGGAGTTCTGGGAAATGAGAATTCGTGAGCAATGCCCATATTTTCACAAAACTTTTCGAAAGCATGGTTCTCAAATTCACCACCATGATCTGATCTTATGGCATGAATGTGCGAATCCTTTTCTGTTGAAACTCTTTTTGCAAATACTTTGAACTTCTCAAAAGTTTTTTCCTTAGAGGCTAGAAAGAAAACCCAAGTGAATCTGGAGTAATCATCCACTATGACAAGACCATAGCGTTTTCCAGAAAGAGAAGCCGTTCTGGTTGGTCCAAAGAGATCCATGTGGAGCAGTTCCAGTGGTTTCTGAGTAGAAATACCACTTTTACTGGGAAAGGAAGCTTTGTCTGTTTCCCTTTTTCACAGAAGTCGCAGGTTGCATCCTTATGATACTTAATTCTGGGAAGGCCCTTTACAAGTCCTTTCTGAGAGAGTTCAGAAAGAAGTCTCATATGGGCATGACCAAGTTTCTTATGCCATAGCCATTTGTCTTCTTGGACAGAGACAAGGCACTCCACGTTTTGATCCTTTAGATCATCCAGATGGATAACATAGATGTTACCAACACGTTTTCCTTCCAGAACGATCTTGTCATTTGTGAGATTAATCACATGACAATACTTGGCATAAAACTCAACCTTTAAGCCTTTGTCACAAAATTGACTAATGCTTAATAGATTGTGAGTTAAGCCATCGACCAAAAGTACATCTGAGATTTGGTGAGAGGAATCCTTACCAACATCTCCGATTGCAGTGACTCTTCCCTTAGCGCCATCACCGAATCGCACTGTTCCGCCTTTCTTGGGCTTGAGACTTCTGAACCAGTGCTTGCTTCCAGTCATGTGCCTCGAGCAGCCACTGTCAAGGTACCACTGCTCATCGTGGTGGTGGAGCAGCGCTTGATAATGTACCTCTTCTGACTCAGATTCTGTTTCCAGAATATAGTCAGTACCGGCCATGAAGCAGACATTAGCTTCCTCTTCACTTGCTGACTCAGAGCCTTCCTCTTCTGAGTCACTCCATGTAGCAGCCATTGCCTTCTTCTTCTTCTTGGGAATGAACTTCTTCTTTCCCTTGTTCTGAGGGCACTCCGTTCTGAAGTGGCCCTTTTCTCCACAGCCGAAACATGTGGTATCAGAAGGTTTTGACTTTCCTTTTCTAGGGGTGATCTCTTTGTCTTTGCTTGGTCTTTTCTTCCAAGCTTTCTTCATTTTCCTTACTAGAAGAGAGATGTTATCTTCATCGGAATCTAAGTTTTGATCGTTTTCAGACTCAGATATTTCTTCAGCCTTTAGGGCTTTTGAAGTCTTTTTGATCTGACTTTTCAGAGCCAGGGCTTTCTGAGGTCTTGAGGATGAAGATGGTCCTCCAAGCAGTCCTTCAAGCTCAATCTTGTGAGTTCTGAGTGAGCCAAACAATACATCTAAACCTAGCTGGTTTAGATCCTTTGCTTCTTGGATCGCTGTCACCTTTGGGCGCCACTCGGCAGAGAGGCTTCTGAGAATTTTCCTCACCATCTCAGCATGGGAGTAGGTCTTTCCCAAGACCTTTAGCTGATTTATGATGTGGAGAAACCTTATTGACATGTTGTCAATGGTTTCCTCAGGTTGCATGCAGAAGGACTCGTACTTATGTACGAGCATTGATACCTTGGTTTCCTTGACTTCATCATTTCCTTCATGCAGCATGTGTAATCTCTCCCAAATTTCTTGAGCGGTATCACACGACACAATCTTGTCGTATTCTACCTTGGGCAAGGCGCAGAGAAGAATGTATTTAGCTTTGAAGTTGAGTTGTATCTTCTCCTTCATCTCTTGAGTCCATTCGTCCTTAGGGACTCGTCTTGTATAGGTTCTGAGTGCTGGAGGTGCCACTCCTGGCTCAACGTCTGTTGCAACTACAGCATCCTCTGTAATTGTCTGCAGAGGCTGATAGTCTCCATTCTCGATCCTATCCCATAAGTCCAGACTGGTGTGCTTGATGAATAGCGTCATCCTGTCACGCCAGTAGTCGAAGCTGTCTCCGAGAAACATCGGAGGTCTGTTTATTGAAGCCCCATCTGATATGAATGCAGCTGGTGAATTCATATTTCCCTTCGTGGATCTTTTTCCTTGACACTGCAAAGTGCTCAACCCCTTAAGGACCGAGCTCTGATGCCAATTGAAAGTGTATGTGTGCACGAGAAGGGGGGGGGTTGAATCGTGCAAGTTTTAAAAATTACTTCTTAAAACTTGTACTTAGAAAGCTGTTTTTACTCAGAAGGTAGAATTAAGAGTTTGCAGCGGAAATTGCTTTCTGAGAAGATTAAGTTTCTGAGAACTTAGTCTTTCTGAGAAAGTTCCTTTCTGAGCAATTTTAAGAAAATGACTTTACGTTAGAATTTCTTAAACGCTTTCTGATTTTAATCAATAAAGTTTTCACGAGACTTCTTAATTAAAATCATGGTAAAGTTTTCCTCAAAGATTTATGCAAGTAAAGAGTAAGGGAGAAAAGCTTAACACAAAGAATTTTATACCGGTTCGGTTATAACCAACCTACTCCAGTCCTCAACCTTCAGTTGAGAGTTCTTGGATATTCTTCTTAAAGTGCCTTCTCAGACAACACTGCCTTTACCAAGTAAAGGACTTCCACCACTTCACAACCCGAAGTGGATTTCCTTGCCTCACACTAGAGGACTTCCTTGCCTCCAACACTAGAGGACTTCTTTGCCTTAATCACTTAAGGACTTCCTTGCCTCACACTGAGGACTTCTTTGCCTTAAACACTTAAGGACTTAAACTGCCTTCAAACAGCGAAGGACTTAGCGTTTTTCGGAAAGTTGTTTTTGCTTTGAAAACCAACTACTAAGATTAAGTTACAAACTTAATTTGACTCTTAGTAGACTTCTAGATTTAACTTACAATTGTAAGAATTTACACCAATACAGAACTAGAAGATTTTCGCAAAGTTGAAAGAACAATTCCGTAAAATTGTCTTTCTGAGAAAGTTCTAAGTTTTCGCAGATGATTTTCAATTCAACAAAGTTTTTGCACGTTTAATCAAGAGTTTTTAGCGCAAGAATTTCGTCACATTGCTCTGGAATTGAACTCATATATATAGGCATCAAAGAGCCGCGAAATTAGAAGCTTTCACTTTGCTTATGTGGCTGTGTCCTTTTCAGAACGGCTCCCTGCTACAGTCAGCGCGAAATGAGGAACTTTTCAGAACTGCACAGTGCGCGTGTTCCCACTTCCTTAGCTAGTTGTAGCGAGCTTTCTGAGACTTCTTGCGATCCCTTGAGTCCAGACCCTTGGTTGCTTCTGAGTCCAACTTTCTGAGAGTTGTACGGACTTCTGAGGCGAACCTTCTGAGGGAAGACCCTTCTGAGAACTACTAGTCGCAAGGTCTTCTGAGACCCTTCTGAGGCGACAGTGTTCTTTCCTCAGAAACATGTTTTCACCTTCTGCGCTTTTGAGACATCCTTTCTGATATCTTTTGGCGCTATGATTTTATCAATTGATCTCGAGGCTACTTGATGTTTTGTCTTGGTCTTTGCTCATGGTATTGCAATAATTTAAAGCTTTCTGAGACACTTAGCGCACATATTAGCAAAACCATAAGTAAAATTTTTATACTTATGGCTTACCTTGTTATCATTAAAACTTTCATTGCTCTAAGAGAATTATGCCTAATTCTCTCAGAAGGGTTCTGGAGCTTACATATATAAATTTTGGCTATAACTTCTAACAATATTGGGACACATAAAGGATGAATTGTCGAATGCTATATTTGACATATGAGGAAAACTATACTTCTCTTTTCGGTATGATATTGGGCTATTTAAGTCGCAATATTTGTTTAGAAAAATAAATAATTAGGAAGAGAATAGGTGTCAATAATTTTTTTTTTGGAGCTCTTTTATTTAATTTTTTTTTATATGAAAACATGGTTCATTTAAGTTTATGACACATTTATCTCCTATGAGAAGTCTTAGTTGTAAATATATTTAAGGAATAAAATATTGCAGCTTATATTCTTAATAAAGTTTCAACTAAGGTAGTGACCAAAACTCCTTATGTACTTTCAGACTGAAAATAATTTTCGGTATAAGGCTTTTATATATTTGGTGTTGTCTGATTAAGATGTATTTTTTCGGTTAAATAAAAAAAATTGGACATAAAGATGGTCAACAACTGCTTAGTTGCATAATTTTTTGGTATATGGGGTATAAAATTATTATGATCTTACTGCATCATTGAGGATATTAGTTCATTGAGGATATTGAGTTTGAGGGGAGAGATAAGGTTAAAAAGAATGTTGATAGCTTTCCCCAATCAAGATAAAGAAAATAAACTTAAAAGCAAACTCAATAAACTCTAGAACTTATGTCATTAAGGCAATCCAATTGAGAAATGAAAAATTATGTTATTATGTTCCTCTAGGAATATAAGAAAGAAATGGATTGGTGAAAGAAAAAGGTTTAATCAACTTTCATCAAGACATGAAAAGTATATTCATTTCTCGAATGTGGATTAATTGTCAAGAGTGAAGAAGTGAACAATGACTTTTAGGTACTTATCTCATTACTTGAAGGTATGAATCTCATTAGTTACAGATTAATATTTAAATCTGGAGGTTCAAAAGGTAATGTGGAGAAAGATAAAACATGTCTTGTTCTAAAAGGTTTCACTCTAACATATGTTGCATATTAATATCATAAGTTTCATTAGATGAATATAAAGAATATGGTTTAATCATCAATGAGCTTATGCCAGATCCCAAATTCTAGTAAAGGATATTATAAATATCATTAATTATTATCTCATTTGGCTCTGAGATAAATGAGGACATGATTTTGTAATTCATAAGTTCAGTGGGAGAACATATATTTTGACATTACATGTTGATAATATATTGTTTATTAATTATAATAAAGTTTTGGTTCACAATATCAAAAGGAGTCTATCAAAGATATTTGATACGAAAGATCTTAGGAAGTCTCTTTTGCATTAGGAATTCAGATGTGTCGAGATTATCTCGAGTTTTTTTTAATTGTCACAAAAGAGCTACCATTTTAAGGGACTCGTGATATTTAACATTCAGAATTACAGAACACATAATACCCATATTGCTAAGGGAGACAAGTTTAGTCTCAATGAGTGCCCTAAGAATGATTGTTTAAATTAAAGAAATGCAAAAGATTTCTTATACTCTAGAAGTTGGAAGTGTAAGGCATGTTCAATTTTTGTACGCGTTTGGATATTGTGTACATTATTGAGTGTTAGGCAGATACTTGAGTAATGTGACAATAAATTATTGGTTAACAACCAACTAAAGCTTATGGCTTCATTAAAGAACAAAACATCACATGCTCACATTCAAGAAGTCGGGTGAAATTAGAGATCATCAAGAATATAGATGCCGACCTTGTCAGATGCCAAGAGAATTGTAGATTCTTTTTGGTTATATTTCTATGCTTGTTGGAGGAGCAATATTTTGGTAGAGTGTCAATCAGACACTCATTACTCTTTTCACCAAGGCAGTTGAGCTTATTACTCATTAAGAAACATCAAGTTAATATGATTATATAATTTTGTCACATAATTGCAAATTCTTGAATAAAGTTGAAAGACCACTTAAGTTATTTTATGACAAATTGTTTATAATCATATTATTTAAGGAAATACAGAGTGATTAAGGTGTCTTTAAAGCATATTAACATAAACTCCATAATTGCGGATCCGCTTACTAAGAAAATCAAACCTATGGTCTTTCATGAGTTCAGTACTCATTTGGGTGTAATATCATTTTATATGATATATTGTTTCAGTGGGAGTATGTATTGGATGCTCATGTATTTCACAGACACACCTTAAGTTTATGGATATTTTCTGCAGAAATAAAGTATTTGGTTTTATTTATCACTCTGAATTATTTAATTTGATCTCATAAAGAATAAAGTTTGGACCAGTTGGAAATAGGCATGTGTGATCACATTACGTGTAATTTCCATGCTACACATCCATGCTTGATCTATGTCATTTAATTGTGATGATATTTGTGATCATGGAAAACTTAGTTATGAAAAAATATGACGAAAGTTGCCTTGGTCCTATATCAACATAGTTGATGGACAAGATTGTTTAAAGATGTTTTCGACATAATAGCAAATTTAGAGCTCATAAAGTTACGGTTTTGTATTTATATATACACATATGTCCAAGTGGGAGATTGTTAGAATTTTATGGACTTAGTGTAAATATAAATATGTGCTATTATAAAGTTTAGCCCAATATTAAAGTGATCTGGTAAATTTAATTATTATTAGTGTATGGACATAAACATCTTATTAAGTGAGTATGGGTTTTGATATGTGTAGATACCATTTGGGCCCAGTTACTAATTCTATGATGGGCTGAATTAGAAACTAGGGTTATGTTGGTTTATAAAAGGGTTATGGTCCCCAAACTGTGAGTTTTTCCTCCTTTCCTGTTATCCCATCAACAGAGAGGAAAAACCCTAAGGAGCACTCACTAGTTTGGAAGATCAAGAACCAGATCAACCTCGTAGATCAAGAACCTTGTAGACCAAGAACTAAAGAGACCCAAACATCTATTGATTTCTATGGCATCAGGTACGCTTCCGCATTTTGTTTCTCTATCTCTTTCTCTATAATTCAATATGAGTGGTCTTGGGTTATTATGGATTCAATGTTTTCCCAACAATTACATCACCACTACACTTATTTACAGTAATTTTACGAACAAATTGAAATTTACCTAATTAGGCTATGGACCCACTATTTTACTCCTTACATTACCCTCCCCTTAAAGACAACCTTATTACCCTCAAGGTTGTGAAAAGAAAGTCCTAATTACAACTAATAAAAGCAAAAATTAATTCCGAAAAGAATATTTTCTACTTTATTTCTATTCTACTGTCCAAAAATTTAAAATACCACCAGAATCCCATTGTTTAAAATAAAATCCATGAGTCCAATTAAAATAAGTTTATTTTCTTCCATGGAATTCTACAACCTTACCTTGACCCAATATTGCAAAAATAATCCACTACCCACTGAATTCTCTTCAATAATAGGGGTTGGGCCCAAAGTGAATAAGTTGAGGCCCACGATCTCAAAACACAACTCCATTGCAGCTTCAATCTTCTCCTTCTCCCAGAGTCTTCTACGGACAAAATTGGCAGTTACTCCTTCAACCAAACTCGCCACCTTTGGATGAGGACCAACTCCAACCACTAACGATGAAGCTTCTTCCCTGATTTCCTTCGCAACTGTCATTGCCTTGCTGCTGAAGATAAAAAACAATGGAGTTTTGGGAGTCTCGTTCTTCTCATTTGATCGTTCGTTGCTACCACTGCACGAATGAACATCGATCGCCTCCCTCCCCGGAGCACACTGGTTGCCACGTGCTCCCATGCCTATGACGCCACCAATTGCATGATCCGTGCCCATCAACGCGGCCCTGTCTTGCTTCTTCCCTGCTCAAGCCGCACATTCATGATCCCAAGGGAAAACAACCGCCATGAGCAATGGCGACATAGTGTAACCCCCAAGTAATTAGCCCTTAATGCTTAAGTCACCTTAGGTCAATTATTAAGGGTCACATCCTGATTTCATAGCTTATTTCTTTTTAAAATAACATACGTAGAAAATAGGCGGGAGTAAAATTTTCGCAAATCATTACGATATAAAAATAAGGGCTTTGCGCATAAACAAAGTGTAATACCTTAACTCGCTAATTACGCCTAGGTCTTAATTAACTTGCTAACATGTTACTTGGGAAAAACCACATGTTTTTGTTTTTTTGAAACTATTCAAAGGAGAGAAGAAAGAATGAAGCAATGAAATAATGAAACACAATTCAAAGAGCCTTCATAATCACAAATCGAAATGAACAACAATAACAATAGTATCTGAAGCTTGCAGGCGGAGCTGCAGCAAATGTCTGGAAATATCAATACAGTAATCCATAAAGACTTGTCCAAATGTGCATAACAAAGTACGAGGTACAACAAATCAATTGCAAGAGAAATCAATAACAAAAACCGATAATGAACTAGAATGGAGAAGAAGTCGCAAGTGCACGCACAGTTCCACAAGCCAGGTGCCCATCAAGTCCCATCTCTAAGTATCGTCATCTCTTCATCTCCAAGAAGGTCCTCCTCATGGTCGATGACTGCGTCCCTCCTTACATCTGACCGGAAGTCGAGAAAGGAAAGAAAGAGTCGACCAAAGATGGTTCTGCACCGGGAGCATACAAGGATGAAGAAATGACAACTAAGTCTCTCGGAGAGATCTCGAGCTTCCTGAGTTGTAGACAAGATGATCACCGTGCATGTGTCCCGCGTGTGCCCATCAAAACTACCATCACATGAGGGTTGCGGCAGCTGCTCCGTCTTCATCTAGAATTGAGGCATAAAGAGAATAAGGGATGAGATACGAATATCTCAGCGAGTTGTTGCGGACACTCGGACTACGCACCCATACGACAATTCTAGCCATTCGAAGTAATATCTCGGGTTTTCTAAAACAAGCTTTCACATAAAAGATCGATACTACTAGAAACAAGGAAAATTCCGAGGGGATTTCCGATGGGCTTCCGACGGCGAAAATAATTTTCGATGGGTTCCCAACGGTTTTTTTTAAAAAATGACCCGTCGGAGTACGGCTCGTAGGAAAAAACTATCGACGACAAAATTAAGAAAAACCGTCGGAGTTTCTTCGAGGATCTTCCGACGGTTTATTTCGGAAAAACCGTCGGAAGCTTCCGATAGATTTCTGATGGTTAGGGTTAGCAAGCTCATCGGAAGTTTCTGATGGATATCCGACGGTTAGGGTTAGGGAAATCGTCGGAAGTTTCCGATAGGTTTTGGACGGGTTGGGTTAGAAACTGCCGTCGGACAATTCCGGTCGTCTTCCGACGGCTTGGGTTAGAAATTACCGATGGATTTCCGATGGGTTATTGTTAAGCAGCAACACGGTTATTTCATTAATTTCCGACGGTTTTCCAACGGATATTACAAAAAATAAAATTTTTTTTATTCTTATTGTGAAATTTGTTCTGTATGACCTGATTAACATATAAAATTGAATAATAATATCTGCTATCATTAGTACGAAATAATCAAATTGTTTTATCGATATATTTATATATATTATTTAAACAAATATTATGAAAAATTAAATTACAGTAAAATAGTATAACAATATATAACAATAACAAAGAAATTAAATGTATGAGAATGTAGTAAAGAAACATAAGAATAAAATAGTATAAAGAAAGGGACTACTCATAGTCCGGGTGGCCTTCATCACCACTGGTATCATCATCATCATCATCATCGATCAGACCCGATGGCAGGTTGGCTCCAGAAGAGCTAGAAGACGCAAACATCTTGAATAACATCTTCATATTCTTCTTCAACTTCGACATCTTGGTCTTGCTCTTCTTCTTGTCCGACTCCTGGTTCTGCAGCCTCTGCTGTAGCTCCTGGATGGTCTGCGCCTGTTGCTGGAGCTCTGCATTCATGGCATGCACACGGTCCCTAAGAGCGTCATCTCCAACAGCAGAACCACATGCAGAGGCCGATGCAGGAGATGGAGTGTCGGTGAACCCAGCAATGCCGGTACCATAAACACGGCCCTTATATGGCCCACCAACAGTCTCCAGCCAAATATTATCCTCACTAGGAGGTTCGGCTGTCTCTCCTGCATCAAGCTGAGTCTGATAGGCCTGTGTTGCCTCATCAAACTTCTGCCTGAACTCTGCCTCCAACGTATCAAAACAATTTTAAAAAATGTAAGTGCTATTGTAAATAAAGATTAACTGTTTACTCACAAAATTATACAGAGACAAATTTTATATGTATACTCACATAGGTGTTCCTGGAGCGCTCATCCACCCATTCCTTCCCCCTCTCAGTCGTCTTCATGTGGGTCTGCTCGAAGACCTCACTGTGAGTGGGGGTGCGCCTCAACTCTCGGGCCTGTGTTGAAGTGAGTTTATGTTAGTATTTTGTGCTAAAACAATAGGTTTAATAACATAGTTAATTGATATTAAACATTATGTACATACCAATCGTGCTCGTGTGCCCTCAACAGTGGTAGAGCCGCCGGTGTGGAGGGAACCACCCTTAAGTGAGGCCCGATTCAGCTTGTTGCGAGCCTGCTCAGCCTTGAAGGCATCGGTGGCCCAGTGCTCCCACAGCACCTGGAGGTGACGCTCAGGGATCCACTGAAAGCGTGAAGTCTCGTCCCGAATATCCCTGAGCATCTCCCGGAACCTCTTCCCGGCCCTGAAGTTCCAAGCCCGTCTGATGGCTGGCTCCTCCTCAGGGAATATCAGAAAACCTTTCTGCAACGTTTACAGGAAAAAAAGTTAGTGTCCAATAGAATGTACAGAAAAGATCATAATAAGCTGGGTTATTAAAAAGTGAATAAATTAAAGTTTACCTTCCACTCCCTATACCACATGTCTCTCGTGGGCACAGGGATCTTGGAGAACTTGAGATACGGAGCATCAAAATGGCTCTGTATGATCTCCATAATCTTGTGAGCTCCTTCCTTAAACGGGATCCAACTACAAAATATAAAACATTATTTTTTAAATTACAAATTAGTAAAAATATCGTTTATCCATGATAGTGAAATTAATTTTTAAAACTTACCCATTCTTGCCATCCCATCTGATCCGAGTGGGCTCATGTCCCATGGGGTAACGATCAGATGTATCGGTGGGCTGACTCCCATCCCCAGTAACGGGGTGGCTCCTATCAGTAGTGACTACATGGTGGTCTGGAGCACCTCCAATAATGCCAGACTGTGGGCCAGGTACCGACGCGGGTGGGGTGAAGGCAGTCTTTGGAGGATCGGTGGGAGTAGTCAGTGCTGCGTCTGAGGACGTGGAACCTCGAATCCTCAGCGGGTCGTCCTTCTTGGAACGACCTCGTCCACGTGGTGCCATATGGATCTGTAAAATAATATTTTGTAAACTTGTTAATTGTAAACATTTCTTGTTATTTCCTAAACAATTAGTATATGATTATATATATATATATATATATATATATATATATATATACTTGAAGACTTCATCGGTCGTTATCTTCTTCACTTTCATCTTCATCCTCGGATCCTTTCGTTTCTTCACTTTCATCCTCACTCTCACTATTATGGGGTTCACTTTGTACTGTATGTGATGGACTCTCAACAATATCAACTTCACCTGTATCGGATAAAAGGTTGGGAGGCATGGTAGTGTCAGTAATCAACCTTTGTGGGAACTGGTCATCCACTTGATAAGCTTGGTCGTCGAAAACAGATTCGTTATCATATTCAACTCGCCCTCTTGGTTTTGTCCTTCTTACGACCCTCCATTTCGACTTAAACTTTCCAGGGTAAGATAAGTAATACACTTGACGAGCATTTTGAGCAATGATAAAGGGATCAAATCGCTGCTCTCGTTGTGTACTATTAAACTCAGTTATTTTGTACTGAGTGTGAGATCGAGTTCCAGTTGGGCGTTGTGGGTCATACCAATCACAATAGAATAACATAATTCTTTTAATTGGTAACTGATAACGTGGTTTTTACCAATATTTTATACCCTTAATTTCGATGATTGTATGCAATTCTTTGCTCTAATTTGGCCTTTTAATTGTATTTAACACAACTTGGAATTAATCTGAGCTTAATAGAAATAAAGGCTAAAATAACAAGTTTTATGATGTTTTTACAATTCAAGGATGACCTTTGCACTTGATCTTGGATATTTTGTATTTTTAGTGCATGTCACAGGTATTATTGGAGCTGTAGACATCAGGAACTGAGCAAGAAGCGGAGCAGTGGATTTCAGAACCGGCATCGAGCGCTCCAGCGCCCATAGCGCGCCTTAGCGCGCGAGGCTCACTTAAACTCGTCACATGCACAGCGCTGGCGCTCTAGCGAGCTATACGCGCCCCAGCGCCGCGCCGCAACTCTGTCACAACATAAACCCTATCTGCACGAGTTGGGGGCCCAAATTGATTAGGGTTTGGAGGCTGCTCATCTTATTTAAAGGGAGCTAATGCATCAGAAACACTACCTCTCAACACCTCCACTTTTACATATTTTCTTTTCCTAGTTAGAGTTATTTTTGCTTCCCATTAGGATTTCCATCTTTCCTAGTTTAGCTCTAGCTCCGTCTTTTACATTTCAAACGTTATTCGTCCAGCCCTTTTGGGTTTTGTAAGTACTCTTTTATCATTAA
Organism: Aeschynomene evenia; assembly: GCA_013621005.1. Classification (NCBI taxonomy): domain Eukaryota; kingdom Viridiplantae; phylum Streptophyta; class Magnoliopsida; order Fabales; family Fabaceae; genus Aeschynomene; species Aeschynomene evenia. The sequence continues at coordinate 15,496,808 of CM024265.1, forward strand.
TTCAGTTATTCGTTCTTCAATTCTTTCCAACTTGCATTTAATTTCTTACTTTGTTCTTTATTATTAATTGCTTTCTTCATTCCAAATTATTTCTTGCCTTTTAATTTCTTGCCTTTTAATTTCTTGCCATGAGTAGCTAAGTTCTTGGTGGTTTGTGAGGGTGTGAACATCATTGGGGTAAATTGAGGCCTTGTTCTTAATGTTGCATAAGTTTTCATTATCAACCCTTGGCATATAATTTGAGATCTTAAATTGTGTGTTTAATCCTTTGTCTTGGCTTACTCGATTGAGTTGGCTAATTCATTGGCATATGTTTATGTGTTAGTTGATTAATTGATGCATGACATATTAGGATTTGGTAATGAGTAATTAATTGGCTGATTAGTCTCTTTAATTAGATTAATGTGATTGGCTTTAATAGTTGCTGAGAGTGGAACTAAAGGTGAGATCTCACTAATTAATCCCATTCTAGGCAACTAATCATTAGAATCACAACAAAGGAGTTAGATCTAACTCCGGCGTAATTAATCAACTCATGCATTCTTTTGTAGCCAATGATAACACCCTAATGAATGTTCCACCCGCATAAACCGCTGTTTTTATTATTCTCATTTTATTCCAATCTAATTCCTTTGCATACAAAACCCCCCCAATTGTGACAAACCATCATACAACTAGTCTTGTGCATTACTCTCTTAGCCATTCCTTGTGAGAGACGACCCTGGTTTCCAGTAAACTATATTAGGGGAACTTGGTTTTAAAAATAATAAAATTTATGCATCTTTAATTCCGTATTTCAATTCCAGTATTTCAATTCGATATTTTATTTTCCGTATTATATTTTTATTGGCATCTTTAAATTTTTGCATGCATTTAAATTAATTAGGATTTAAATTAATTAGGATAGTTCATGCATTTTAGGAAAGTATAGCAGTAAAATACTGATTCTGCATCAGGAGGCCGCGCCCCAGCGCGCGCGTCTCGCTTAAATGAAACGCTGCGTTTGGGCTTCGTGCTCCAGCGCGTCCAGCGCGCTCTAGCGCGCGTGGGTTTCTTCAAAAACCCTAAATCCCCAAATTGCAGACCATTCGGTCTCCCTCTCCCTATAGCAGCTCCAGCGACGCCGAAGAACCCTCTCCCTATTCCACCATTCTTCTCACTTTTACTCTCAAAAATCCTCCATACATTTGTTCATCTTGTCTTTCCATTGAATCCTATCAAGGTACATTGGTCTAAAACTCAATCTTTTCATTGTTCTTAGTAGAAATCGGGTTTTGTTTGATTAAGAGATGAAAAAGGTGATTTTTGATTGTTTGGTATAGATTTAATCGGTTAGTATTGCATGATTAGTGATTTAATCGGTTAGAATGGTGAGAAAATTGGAGTTGGGATGGTGTTTTCGCTGTTTCACGCTGTTCTGCACTGTCGCCGAAACCCTCGTGCGCTCTGGCGCGCTATACGCGCTCGAGCGCGAGGTGTTTTCGTTCCATTGCAGATCCTGCGCTCGAGCGCGCCCTACGCGCTCCGGCGCCGGTCTGCTGCAGAATTTTGGACCGAATCTGTGATTAATTGTTTGCTGGAATTGGGCATGTTTAACTGCTATATTTTGTTTTGCATTTGCATTTGTTCATGGCATGACTAGAATTGACTTTAGCCAAATTTGGACTGTATACTGGAACTTAATTGTCTTGATCTTTATCTTTCAGGCATGGCACCACGAACCCGAGGCGGTAAGGGGAAGAGAGTACGCACGACTGAGGAGGATGATCACTCCTACGATCAGCCTCAGGACCCCGCACGGTTCCTTGACGTCACTGCCGAGATGGCTTTCCAGGCCACAATTCATAAGAGGAAACCCCTCCTTGAGTTGGGGAATCAGTTCCACGATGAGGGCCAATGACGGCTCGACATGGTCGTGGCAAAGATCGAGAGGCGGGGGTGGGCCCACTACCTTCTTCGTGCCCCCGTCAGGGCGAACATCACGTGGGTGCGGGAGTTCTATGCCAACTTCCACGACCGCACCGCCACTGAGGTGTTCCTCTAGGGCAAGTTCATCTTATTTAAAGGGAGCTAATGCATCAGAAACCCTATCTGCACGAGTTGGGGGCCCAAATTGATTAGGGTTTGGAGGCTGCTCATCTTATTTAAAGGGAGCTAATGCATCAGAAACACTACCTCTCAACACCTCCACTTTTACATATTTTCTTTTCCTAGTTAGAGTTATTTTTGCTTCCCATTAGGATTTCCATCTTTCCTAGTTTAGCTCTAGCTCCGTCTTTTACATTTCAAACGTTATTCGTCCAGCCCTTTTGGGTTTTGTAAGTACTTTTTTATCATTAATTCAGTTATTCGCATTGTTATGAAAACCGAACCGGACGGTCGGACCGGTTGAACCGGGAATCGGACCCCTATCCGGTCCGATTAGGCCTTAAAAACCGTGCTTCTGAAAACCAGTCAAAAACCGGAAAAACCGGGAAAACCGGTAATAATTTTTAATTTTTAAAAATTTAATAACAATTTGATAATAAAATTTAATATATAATACACTTTAATTATTAAAATTAAGGATTATTAAACCTCTAAATTTATCAAATGCTATAAATTTCCACTTTTATTAATATTTTTCATGCACTTTAACTTTTCTATATCATATAATTCATCATATATGTATATATTTATAAATAAATATATAATTTATACATATTTTATTATATCCGGTCGAACCTCCGGTCGAACTGATTAAACCTCTAAACCTCTGAACCCCTCTCTCGTCCGGTTCAATGTCCGGTCCGGTTTTCAGAACCTTGGTTATTCGTTCTTCAATTCTTTCCAACTTGCATTTAATTTCTTACTTTGTTCTTTATTATTAATTGCTTTCTTCATTCCAAATTATTTCTTGCCTTTTAATTTCTTGCCATAAGTAGCTAAGTTCTTGGTGGTTTGTGAGGGTGTGAACATCATTGGGGTAAATTGAGGCCTTGTTCTTAATCTTGCATAAGTTTTCATTATCAACCCTTGGCATATAATTTGAGATCTTAAATTGTGTGTTTAATCCTTTGTCTTGGCTTACTCGATTGAGTTGGCTAATTCATTGACATATGTTTATGTGTTAGTTGATTAATTGATGCATGACATATTAGGATTTGATAATGAGTAATTAATTGGCTGATTAGTCTCTTTAATTAGATTAATGTGATTGGCTTTAATAGTTGCTGAGAGTGGAACTAAAGGTGAGATCTCACTAATTAATCCCATTCTAGGCAACTAATCATTAGAATCACAACAAAGGAGTTAGATCTAACTCCGGCGTAATTAATCAATTCATGCATTCTTTTGTAGCCAATGATAACACCCTAATGAATGTTTCACCCCCATAAACCGCTATTTTTATTATTCTCATTTTATTCCAATCTAATTCCTTTGCATACAAAAACCCCCTAATTGTGACAAACCATCATACAACTAGTCTTGTGCATTACTCTCTTAGCCATTCCTTGTGAGAGACGACCCTGGTTTCCACTAAACTATATTAGGGGAACTTGGTTTTAAAAATAATTAAATTTATGGTTGGCACGACAACAGCCATTAGTAGCCCAACATATTCAAACTCTAAGATCTCTTTAATTGTACCATACCAATCTCGTTCCCCTTCTCCAGCATCTCCTTTGACACAAACCCCACAATTATATGAGTTCCTCTCCCTTCCCCAGTCTACAGTGTGGAATTTGAATCCATTCACATAGTATATTGACCAACTGTGCACTTTATTTTTTGGTCCCCAAGTTATATCTTGCAAAAATTGGTCAGTTACCCTATGTGAGGGATCTTGTACCTACGTGTATTGTTCACAAAAACAAATGATTTGTTACCCAAGGTGATGAAGAAAATTTCAATACCAATTAAATGTTTTATTACGGTAACCTACATAGCCCTTGAACCATGCCGAAAATTGTTGAAGAGAATCCTCCCCATGAATTTGTTCATAATACCTGTCATTTATTAATAACACTAGATTAGATGAACTTTTATTTACATTGTTTTAGAATTAGGTTGTAAAGATTGATATTTTACCTTCGATACGGTGTGACCGCGTCACAATTTAGCAACACGTGGAGGTGTGCAGAAGTCCACTCCTCAATCGTCAACCATCGATCCACAGATTGACCAGTTGCTCGGCCTGGTTGATTGAATACTGACAGAGGTGGGTACATTTCACTCTCTCCTCCGTCATCGTTGCAGGGAACCCTTGTTCTGTGAGACTGGACATTATCCTGGAAGTAATATGAGCAGAAATTTGATGTCTCTTTTGCCAACTATGCCTGACAAATTGAACCCTCCATCTGTGCTATGTTCTTGACAGTCCGCTTATAGACTCCCATTTCTCTTTCAAATGGGTACATCCACCTATATTGCACCGGCCCACAAACCCTCGCTTCATATGCAGGTGAATTGGAAGATGTTCCATCGAGTTAAAGAACCCAGGCGGAAAAATCCTCTCTAATTTGCACAGAATCATGGGGATATTCGCCTCCATGGTGATAAGATCATCTACCTTGAGTGTTGTCGCACATAAGTCTCTGAAATATTCACTCAACTCCGTCAATGGCTTCCAAACATGGTCGGGCAGCTCCCTAAACATTATAGGAAGCAAGCTCTCCAGGAGGACATGACAATCGTGACTCTTAAGGCTGACAAACTTACTTTGATCAAGGTTGACACATCTCCCTAAGTTAGTGGCATAACTCTCAGGCATTTTGAGCTCCGTCACCCATTTACAAATTGATTCTCTTTGAGTCTTGGTTAATGAATACGACGCCTTCGGCTTACAAACACGTCCATCCCTTAGATCCTGCAAATTTAACTCAGGTCGTCTGCAGTACTCAGCCACATCCAATCTTGCCTTTATATTGTCTTTGGTTCGATCAGTATCCATGACTGTGTGCATTATGTTGTCCCATACGTTCTTTTCTATGTGCATCACATCTAGACAATGACGGACCAATAGATCCTTCCAATATGGAAGCTCCCAAAATATGCTTTGTTTGGTCCAGTTATGATCTCTCCCATACCTGTGGTTTCACTTGCTGCCGAACTTTTGTGATCTTGGGTATATATTTTACCTCCTCCCATAAATCTTCACCAGTAATTCTTACCGGTGGTGGATCTCTTTCGATTGTGATCTTTTTAAAACCGTACCTGTTATGTCGATATGGATGATCATCTGGTAAAAATCTCCGGTGACAATCAAACCACGAGTTCTTTCCGCCATACTTCAAGGTAAATGCCTTGGTGTTAGCCATGCAAACCAGGCACGCTAATTTTCCTTGTGTCATCCACCCAGACAACATCTCATATGCGGGGAAGTCGTTGATAGTCCACATTAATGCTGCTCTCATCTGAAAGTTTTGCTTGGAGGAAATATCGTACACCATAACACCCTCATTCCATAACTCAATCAACTCATCAACTCATCAATCAACGGTTGAAGGTACACATCAATTTTTGCTTTTGGGTTATTTGGACCGGGGATTATACATGTTAAGAACAAGTATGGGTCTTTCATACACATTTCAGGAGGTAGGTTATACGGTGTTATCACAACCGGCCAACAAGAGTAAGGCTTACCAAACTGTCTGTTGGGAGTAAATCCGTCAGAACACAAACCTAAGCGCACATTTCGAGGCTCCGCGGCAAATTTAGGATGCTTTTGATCAAAATGTCGCCATGCTTCCCCATGCGACGGATGAGTCATCACACAATCAAACCTTTGATTATCAAAATGCCATCTCATGTGCGGAGCAGAACTCATGGAGGCATACAATCGCTTTAGCCTAGGTATAAGAGGCAAATATTGCATTCTTTTTTGAGGAACCTCCTTAGACTTATGACTGCCACGACGTTTGGGTTTATACCTAGGTTCTTCACAAAACTTGCATTGTGTAAGCTCTGAATCATCTTTGTAGTACAACATACACCCATTGACGCAACAATCAATCTTCACCTCGCACAATCCTAATTTACTAACCAACTTCTTAGCTTGATAAAAGTCTCTTGGGATACAATCTGGTTGAACACTAAGCTCACGTATCAAATCTGCCCACTGGTCAAATGAACTCTGACTATGGTTACCCTCAGACTTAATACTAAGCATTCGAACCGCTAAGGATAGTTTTGAATGAACACAACCTTCCCATAAAGGTTGATGTGCAGCATCCAGTAGTCTAAAAAAGTTTTGTGCATCTTCATTAGGGACTTCCTCAACCGGTTCAGGAATTCCTCTTGTCTCAGGGAAGTATCCGTCAAAAATCATCTGCTCGTAACAATTCAAATTTTCTTGCCATGCAACAGGATTACTAGTTTCACCCACTCCCGATCCACCATGTTCCTCTACCGTAATTTCCTCCCCATGTTGGGTCCACACATAATAGTCTGCTTTAAAACCATGCTGCATAAGGTGAACCTTTACATTATCAACCTCTGAAAGTTTCCGACACCTACACTTGGCACACGGACACCTTATCTTACCCTCTGCAATGTACTCTTCATTTCTACATGCAACATCCATAAACACATTGAGACCTCTAATGAACGTTGGTTTAATTCCGCCTCTATTATGATGAAGCCTATCGTACATCCACGATCGTTCCGCACGAGACATTATAGTGTGTTTTACAGTGTAGCAACCTAATGCATTGTTGGAAATTTCATTAAACATCTTTTACATTAATATCTCTTTATTATATAAGTTTTTATTAAACACATTTTCAGTTAACCTAATTTCGACAGAGTGCACCTATATATAACCAATAACTCATCAATTGCCGGAGATAAGGAACGGTCTTAGACAAAGTCAACCAATAAATATCAATTGCCGGAGAAAAGGACCGATCTCAGTCAAAGTCATCTACCCTAAGGTTCTTAGCAACATATGTAATTTGAACATCAATATCATAACATATACCAATCATATTATACAACAATCATATATCATCGTGAGATTGATTTAATATATGAACATACTATCATCAAACATAACAATCAACAAATATCAAAATTTTGGTCAAATTTTCCATCAAATAACAATTCTTATTATACCACTATATATGTTGATTGATGAGGACCTAACACTTTTCTCGTCTCTTCCAGATTGGAACAAGTCTGATCACTCAAACCAAGGACGCGACATGTTCTAATCTAACAAGAGACGGGAAATTGTGTATGCCCCTCTTCAGGTATACGTACAAATTTTAATTGATCTTTGCTTAATTAATTGATCTAACTTTCTTAAATTTTCTCGTTGCTGATTGATGAGGACCTAACACTTTTCCCGTCTCTTCGAGATTGGAACAAGTCTGATCACTGGCTCAAACCAGGGACGCGACATGTTCCAGTCGCAAAAGAGACGGGAAATTGTGTATGCCCCCCTCTTCAAGTATACGTACAAATTTTAATTGATCTAACTTTCTCATTAATCATGTATTGTACTTTATGAAATATATTTTATGAAATTAGTTTACCAAAACTCACTCAATTATATTTTATCACATAAACATTTTTCAATTTTAAGTTTAATTATCAATTTATCAATTATAACTTAAAAAATTTAACAAATTGAAAAATTAACAACACTTACCTTGACAGAGTAGTAAAGGCAGCGGCAGCGGCAGAGCTCCAGGCAGAGGCGGCAGTGGTGGTGACAGCGGCGGCGGTGGGCAGCGGCGGCGGCAGATGTGGTGGTGGCGCAGCGAACCGCGACTGGGCAGCGCAGCGGCGGCGGTCGGGCAGAGGACGCGGCAGTGGGGCAGAGTCAGAGGCGGTAGTGCAGACGAGGCGGCGGCGGGGTGGTTCGCAGCGGCTCTGTTGGGAGAAAAAAGAAATTCAAAATAAATACCAAAGAAAAAAAACCAATCGGTTAGAAAGGTAGCTCTACTCACCGTGAGCAAGATGGTGGTCTCCTTTTTTGGAAACCACCGTCGACGGCGGCGCAACGGTGGCGTGAAGGCTGGCGGACGAGAGAGAGAGAGAGAGAGAGAGGAGTTACGGCGCTGAGTGAGGAAGGAGACGCGGTCTCTTGTTTAAGTTCACCGTAACCGGGGGGTTTCCGATGGGTTCCCGACGGCTACATGATACGCACCGTTTCATTAAACGGTCTAATGGCGCCCAAACCCTAATCGGCCAACTTCCGTCGGTAAACCCTCGGTGATTCAAAATTTAAATTTCAGAGGGTTTTCCGACGGGACACCATGAAACGCAGCGTTTCAGTCATGATCAGAGGGAATCTCAATCCAAACGGTGTCTGAAAGCCCTCGGAAACCCGCCGGAATAGTGAATTTTCAGACGGTTTTCCGACGGTTGTCCATGCAACTCTTAACAAATTAGATTAATTTATACTAATAAGTTAATTTAATCAGTTCAATTGTTAATATATAACAAACGATCCATCATATATTATTGTTGTCATGAGCTGTATTGTCTTGATGAACTCAATTGATGAGTTATCTTGGTGTTCTCTTATATATAAGTACTTGGGAGTCTCCCTGGCTCTCAAGTCAGTTGTCAATGTTGTTGGCTACTTTGAACACACCGTTCAACTAATTAAAGATTTTATTGGACGAAATATTATTTATTACTATTTTTTTACTAATAGAAACAATCCGGACATTTAAATCTGTTTAATATCACCTTAAATCCAATAATTAAAGTTAAGTATGATATGCATCCAGTACCGGCGGGCTTCCGACGGTCTCCAGAAACCCCATAACCTAACCCTAACCCTGTCGAGAACCCTCGGAAGTCCGCCGGAATATTATATGATTTTCCGGGAGTCTTCCGACGGTCTCCAGAAACCCTACACCCTAACCCTAACCTTGTCGAGAACCCTCAGAAGTCCGCCGAAACATATTATTACCTCCGAGGGTCTTCCGACGGTCTCCAGAAACTCCATAACCTAACCCTAACCCTGTCGAGAACCCTCGGAAGTCCGCCGGAATATTATATGATTTTCCGGGGGTCTTCCGGCGGACTCCAGAAACCCTACACCCTAACCCTAACCCTGTCGAGAACCCTCGGAAGTCCGTCGAAACATATTATTACCTTCGAGGGTCTCCAGAAACCCCATAACCTAACCCTAACCCTGTCGAGAACCCTCGGAAGTCCGCCGGATTATTATATGATTTTCCAGGGGTCTTCCGACGGGCTCCAAAAACCCTACACCCTAACCCTAACCCTGTCGAGAACCCTCGGAAGTCCGCCGAAACATATTATTACCTGCGAGGGTCTTCCGATGGCGGTTATGCCTGCGCTCGGAAGTCCATCGGTATATTATGGCGGGAAAGATGGCGCGCATTCCCGCGCTATTTTGCGAGGGGTTTCCGACGGTTTGTCTTAAATTTGATGTCGCTTTGTGGTCAGCGGTTGATGCCATCAAAAACCCCTCGGAATTTTCCGACGGTTTAAAAGCCGTCGGAAAAGCCTGTCGGAAAACTCCGTGTTTCTAGTAGTGCGAGTTATTGTTTCGAATGGTCAAACATCTTACTTGTCCGATCTAGGGGAACCTAGTTGTCTTTTCTAAGTTCTCGCGAATCTAGCAACCTACATATATAGTATCTGAAAGTGTGTCGCGTTCGACGAAACTCCCATAGGTCGTACTATGAAGAACTCCGGTCCACTCCGCACTTCAGAGCCTCTTCGTATCCCATTACTAGAGATTAGCCGTTTTCCACTTTCATGAACGTACTTTTTAACAACAACACTTCCGAGCCAACCCAAATAAGCCTTTACATCTAGGTAGCCAAATAAACCCACCGGCCGTACCCAAATACACCCTTACATCTAGGTACCTGGTGGCCTTGATACCGATATCACCCTTCGCCTAGGTATTCTCGAAGTATAAGGTAGGGACTACGTGTCCAATGCATGAAAACTACATCTCACCACATAGGCCTCCCTATCCCGTGAGAATGCAAATGCACCACAGTTCGCCTCCTCGAACGGCTGGATCTAGGCTAATCAATAGTTTCATTTGACGGCTATATATGCAAGCAATAACAATAATAATAATAACAAATCACAACAATCATCAACCAACACAATCTCTCTTCATCATCACTTCTCATCACTTCATCACTTCTCATAATCATCAACACATCAATGATATCATCATCATTGGAATAAAATCATCACAACAATATTATCATCATAATATATTCATCATCATAATATATTCATCATCATTCACCATCTTCTCAATCAACATTATCTCAACCATATCATCATCATAACAACAACATATATATACAAATGCATTCTGATTTCAGAGAACAACAATCATCCAATAGATCCACACAAGTATACACATCATCATAATTCACCAATTTCACATAATGGCACTTTGCGAGGTTCATATTAACATGTAAATCATCATATTATCATGCCACAACAATATTTACTCATAATATATCATGTAAATCATCAAATTACAGTAAGTAATTATCTCAAAAATGCATATTAACATGTATATATCATCCATATTCACAATCACAATTATTGCAATATTATAACATGTTATATTATGGCCATTATTTCAATTTATGGCATAAAATGTTATTTTGGTAAATATCAATGTTTATTCATGTACTTATGTATTTTAATGTCTTATTCTAGTAACTAAATCATTTATTTCAGAATCATGTTCTTTCACATAAAAAACCATATTTTGAGTTTTTATTAATTTTAAATACATAAAAAACCAATAATCTTAGAAAAATATCCTAAGAGTGAAATTATTATTTATTAGTATAAATCATAAAATGTCAGTATATATGCTTATTTTCAGTTTCCCATAAACTTAAAATCGTTCAAAACCATTAAAATCATCAAGATCAAAATAAGAACATTTTCTTGAGTTTCTTGGGCACGGCCTCTAGCGTGTATGAAGCAGCCGCTAGTGCTTGCCTCGTCCTTTTCACTCGCTAGTGCGAGCTTCAGAAGCTTCAAGAACATGTTTAAGCTTCTGAACATAAAATGCTTCATCCAATCATTTTCAAAGGTTAGAAGTTGAATATGGAGTATGAAAGTTTCTGAAAACATAAGGAACACATTTCAATCGGTCCCTGCATGTTAAAAAGAGAGATCTATACAAAAAGAGGAATTTTCATGCAAAAGATGCTGAAGTTTCTGAAGAAGGCCGCTAGCGCGTTTCTCACTTTCGCTAGTGACGGTGCGGTCGCTAGCGTGTTGAGCGTAGCCGCTAGCGCGCGTTTGCTGACAGAAACCAAGTTTATGCAAAATCGTGTTTTTTCTTCCAAAACTCATTTTAATCCATTTTCATCGATTCTCTTCCATAAAAAATCATTTATATACATATATAAGGGTTATAATCAGTTGAATGCATGTATGTTTCCATTTAAAACATAAAAATGCTTGCATGCAAAGGATGTGTTCATGCATGTTCTTAAAAATGTATTTTCTCCAAATGCATGTTTATGATTCTGAAGTAGGGGTTTAGATATCACGAAACATAGATTTTAATACATGTAAAATAGAATTTAAATATGACATGCTCAGATCTAAAGGATAAGAACAAATATGGTTGAACAACTCACTTTGTGATGGTGTTCTTAGAGATTTTACAGGTCCTTTGAAGGTGGATTCGATTCTGAAGATCCTAGGCCGAGTTGAGCTACTGGAGAAGGCTTGAGGGAGGACGAGAGAGATGCTGGATGTGTAGAGGTGAGATCAGAATCAATGGAGATGAGATTGGAAGATGAAATAAGGATCTAATGGTGTTTGTGTTCTTTCGTGAGTGTGTGAGCTTGAGTGTTATTGAGAGTGTGTTGAGGGAGATGTGAGAGCTTCTGAGATGAGAGAGTTTCCGAGGGAGAGTGATCCATGAAAATGAGAGAGTATTTGAGTGATTGAATGAAGTGTTAGAGTGTTTGGAGAATAAATGTGATGATGGGGTCAAATGGTTGAAGGCATGCAGCCAATGAGAGGGAGGTTGAGTGTCTTAGTTGATTTTTAAGTGAGGGGTTGTGTAAGGAGGAAGGTGCACGAAATGGTGAAGTGTAGGGATTGGTTTATCTTGATTTAATTAGCTTAGAGGTGATGTAATGTGATTAGAATAATCTAAGTGCAATGATGGTATCATAGGGTGGTTATAGAGTGTAAAATGGTTCTAATTGGTTTGATGTGTATTGATCATGTGGGAGGTGGATTTATGCATGAAATTAAGAGGGAAATATGGTGTTAAATCAAGTTTAAGTGATCCATGTGGAGTCATAGTGCACATGGTGTAACACCCCAATAATTACCTCTTTATGCTTAAGTCATATCGAGTTAATTACCAGAAATTATCATCTTGTTTCAGAGTTCAAGTTTAAAAATTAGAATACGCGGAAAAATAGGGCCATTAATTTTCATAAGAGAACGTAATTTAAAAATCTCAGCTTGTACGTGACGAGGTAAAATCTGATACACCAAACCATGAACTCGTGAATTACATATAACTTAAATAACATAATATACATAAGTGGCCCAATACATACATATAGTTTCACATACACAAAGAAATACATATAAACGTAAAATCAAAATTAGATATTACAATAGTTAAATACTAGAATTTCTAAGAGAATTATAAGCTTGTACAGTCACTTATAATTCCCTTACAAATTCTACGAGTCTCATATGATACATAATATAACAACATATCATATATAAAAGTAACAAAAATCCGTAGAATCCTAAGCTCCTCGCATATCCAAGCTTCAGTTTTCATACAAATATGAATCTGCTCTCCTAACAAGGTACCTGTAGCTCGACCTGAATCTAAACAAAGGGTGGTGGAATTGGGGTGAGCTCCACGAACTCAATAGGGGGATCACTCCGGGTTATTTTAAAATAAGTGAGACATGCATAATTCAATTTAATGATATTTTCATAAACATAATGTAGTTCCGGAGTGTTTTACCTATATGCGTCTTGACATTTATATGCATGATATATAATAGTAAAGAATCAATATTGTACTGACATTGGTTACTGAAAATACGTTCATTTACAAGCAACGGTTGCATAGTCCACCCCATGCATACGGACACAAGTTTAAATATATTATTCATACAAAAGTGCACAATCAATATCATGCATACAATTATATGTGTCATGTGTTATAACTTCCGTAAATAGATGGCATTACCCTCTCTCTTTCTACCTCCGCATACACCTGGCCCCTAGGCTATGAGCTCATACCTATCTAGTTTTCTACTAGATCTCTGTGGGGAAGAGGGTTTTTGTTCACTTCCGCTTACAAATCGGTATTGGGGACCGAGGGTGCCAACCTCCCTTGCCAATCCCGTTTGTAAGGAAAACTACTCATAAATCTCATTTTCTGATTCACATGACCTTTCACAAATCCTTTAACATATCAATATGCATACTATACATCATATGTTCATCATATCACATATGTCACATACATATAATCATAAAACATAGATGATCTCATATATCATCCTTTCTTTAAATTCTTCATTTCTAATAATCAATATTCATTTTCCGAGGTATATATATTTATACCTATTCGTCATGATATTTCATTTAAAAACATATATAAGTTTAAAATCATTAAAATGCCAAAAATGTCAGAAAATATAATTCTGCAGAAAGTTCTGCGATCTGGTCGCTAGCGCGTCCTCTGTGGCCGCTAGCGCCCAAGTCGGTTCTCTACACCCGCTAGCTCCTGTAACTTGGCCGCTAGCGCGTGTACACTCCCTGGCGGCTGTGATTTGGCCGCTAGCGCGCATATCGACCCTGCACTCATATCAGATTTCAGAACAGCAACCATTTGATGCAAAGAAAGGCATGTACCCGAATCTGATGCATGAAAACACATTAATACACAACTTAACATAAATCTAAACCCCTACCTCTTGTAGTTTCTCTCTATCCAAGCTAGAAATCACTTCCTCTTCTTGAACTCCTTGCTTAGTTCTCTACCTAAGCTTCCTTAATGATGATGATGATATTTCTATGATTTCTGATGGTTTCTATTCGGTTGGAATGAAAGGGAATGATAAGGAGAATCTGATTATGATGTTTGTTCTTTGGTGTGATTAGTTTTGGTGATATAGAGGTGAGGTTTGAGTGTTGATAGGTTTAGGGAGCTTGAGAGAATATGAGGGGTTCTTGAGGGAGAAGTAAGGTTTCAGAAATATCTTCTGGGGTTATAAGGTGGTTCTGAACGGAGGGGCATCTGAGCAATATTAAAAAGATGGAGGGTTTGGCCTAAAATGCAAAAAGATAGAAATTCTGTTCTGTCACGATGTTGGTCGCTAGCGAGCATCGTGCGGCCGCTAGCGACCGATCACACCGCATTACCCGCTAGCGCCCTATCACGGCCGCTAGCGACTAACTTCTGCCGCCTCACCCGCTAGCGGCTAGAACTGGCCGCTAGCGAGCATCTGCTGATACATGACAGCAGCAGCAGTTTTCAAGCATCTAAAACTCCAAAATGCACCTAACCCTCTCTAAACCATTTCTAATACCTTAGTCGTCCTTTTTACACCTCTATGAACTTATAAATACCTAAAATCTCTCGTAATTACCTCCTACACTCCTTTCCTAGATTCTTAGTCTATTTATCATATTTTAACCCGTATGCAATGCATCTATCATCATAATACACATAACACATATCAAATAATGCATACACATCAAAATACATCCCGATCACATACAAATTCCAATTACACCTTGATTAAAGTGATTATGACTAAATCCCTCTAATTAAGGTATAATTAGAATGTTGGGTCTTACACATGGTGCAATGATGGGTCAAAAGAGATGACTTGAAGAAGTGGTTTTGGTGATGTGGCTTGATGACTGTTGTCGCAACACCCATAAATTTAATTATTTTTAAAACCGAGTTCCCCTAATATAGTTTAGTGGAAACCAGGGTCGTCTCTCACAAGGAATGGCTAAGAGAGCAATACACAAGACTAGTTGTATGACGGTTGTCACAATTGGGGGGTTTTTGTATGCAAGAAAGATAGTTTGGAAATAAAATTTGAATAATAAAAAACAGTGGTTTATGGGGTGGAACATTCACTAGGGTGTTTATCATTGGCTACAAAAGAATGCATGAGTTGATTAATTACGTCGGAGTTAGATCTAACTCCTTTGTTGTGATTCTAATGATTAATTGCCTAGAATGTGATTAATCAGTGAGATCTCACCTTTAGTTTCACTTTCAACAATTGTTAAAGCCAATCACATTAAACTAATTAAAGAGACTAATCAGCCAATTAATTAATCATTACCAAATCCTGATATGCTATGCATCAATTAATCAACTAACACATAGACATATACCAACGAATTAGCCTAACTCAATCGAGCAAGCCAAGACAAGGGTTTTAACACACAATTTAAGATCTCAAATTATATGTCATGGTTTTGATAATGAAAACTTATGCAAGATTAAGAACAAAGCCTCAATGTACTCCAATGATGTTCACACCCTCATAAACCACCAAGAGACTTAGTTACTCATAGAGGAATTAAAAGGGCAGAAAATAAACTTGAATTGGAAGGAATTAAATAACTTGAACAATAAAGGTAAAGATCAAAGAAAGTAAAGACTATGAAAAGTAAATGCAATTAAGGAAAAGAATTGAAGAACGAATAACTGAAGTAATTATAAAAGAGTAACTTACAAAACCCAAAGGGCTGGACGAATAACGTTGGAAATACAAATGAGGGAGCTAGAGCTAAACTAGGAAAAAGATGGAATCCTAATGGAGAAAATAACTCTAACTAAAGCCTAGGGTTGAAAGTAAGTAAAACTATGAAAGTAAGAGTAGGAATGTAGAGGTGTGAAGAGGTGTTGTTTCTGATGCATTAGCCTTCTTTAAATAGAGTAGGCAGCCTCCAAACCCTAGCTAATTGGGCCCCCAGCTTGGCCTTGCAGATAGGGTTCTGCTGTAACAGAATTGCGGCGCGACGCTGGGGCGCGTATAGCTCGCTAGGGTGCCATTGCTGTGCACGTGATGGATTCAAGTTGGTCTCGTGCGCTGGAGCGCGCTTAGGGCACTGGGGCGCTCGATGCTGATTCTGAATTCCACTGCTCCGCTTCTTGCTCAGTTCCTGATGTCTACAGCTCCAATAATACTCATGACCTGCACCAAAAATACAAAATATCCAAGATCAAGTGCAAAGGTCATCCTTGAATTGCAAAAACATCAAAAACTTGTTACTTTAGCCTATATTTCTATTAAGCCCAAATTGATTCCAAATTGTATTAAGTATAATAAAAGGCTAAAATAGAGCAAAGAATTGCATACAATCATCCAAATTAAGGGAATAAAATATTGGCAAAAACCGCGTTATCAAATATCCCCACACTTGAACATTTGCATGTCCTCATGCAAAAGCAATGATTCCAAGCATCTCTCAAAGCAAAGCATTGGCTAACACATCTAACACCTAAGTCCTAAAAGAAGAAATAAAATCTACAGATTGTGGAAAGCTATTCAAAACAGCACACCTTGGTCAGAATTATGCAATACCCACAAACATGGTATATGTTGGCATTAAGAGAAATTCATGAGTTAGGAGAATCAGTTCATGTTATGCAGAGTTGGTTGATTGGCCCTCACCAGTGTGTTTTTCTCTCAATCACTCAGTGTTTTGGCTAAGCACTCAATTGAATAATTCACACAAGTATTCACATTCCATAAATTTTCTATACTCCTAACATTGCAATTCTACAAACATGGTGCATCAAGAGTCTTTCAGGTTGTAACGGAGCTTGGGACAGGTGTGACATATATGGGAAGTGGACTTAATTCCAAAAAACTAAGACTTCATGGTTTGATTGATCCTAGATGACTTCTATCACTAAAGAAGAGATGGAGAGAGAAGAGATGGAAAGAATAGAAACACCCAAAATCAATAGACCCATAATTTCTTAATTTTAACATTCCCAAGGTTCCCAAATAGTTTCACATTAATTCCCAGGAACCCAACAACCTTTATTTGCAAAATTCACCTTTTTTTCTTGATTTTTCTGCATTTTTCGATTTTATTTTTGAATGAATTCCTCATCTCAATTCCTTTGGTAATTGAAATGAGGTGGAAAAGTAAATAACAAAAGACCACTTATGTATAAAAGCTACCCTTACAGTTATATTCCCATACTTTACAATTTATATTAGTGCTCAATTTAACCAAATTTCCCCACACCTAAGACCTTTGCCCAACAATCAAACCATGTCCTCCTAGTTTCTCAGAAGGGATTTTTAATTGTTTTTCTGTCTTTGGCTTGTTATGAGCTTAGTAACAATAAAGGGATAAAGGCTCAAATTGGCTACAAACAATGGGAATTGTGTATAGGTTGGCTATTTGGTTAAGTGGCTTTTAGATGTAAAAACAAAATCATGCCTCAATCACATGCAACATGTATAAAACGCAAAACAAGAATCAAGCAAATTCAGGAATAACAAATACAATTGTGTGTGTGCCCACAAAAAGAAAGTGACCAGTTGATGTATGTAATCACAGTAAGGCTCAAATCTCACAGGTAATCCAAACAACCAAACAGAGATAACACCAACAATTCAAACTCATATTAGATAATTATGCCAACATTTCTGAGTTAAATTCAAAGGCAAAACAATTTCAGACCAAAATGTGCTATAAAGAAAGCTACTCAATCATCTACCTAAAAACACATAAAAAGAAAAGAAAATTTCTGAGTTAAATTCAAAGGCAAAGCAATTTCAGACCAAAAGGTGCTATAAAGAAAGCTACTCAATCATCTACCTAAAAACACATAAAAAGAAAAGAAAATAAAAGAAAATAAAAGAAAGGGAAAAGAGTTAGGCATGCCATTATTTACAAAAGCCAATTTTTCTACACCCTCCCCACACTTGAATGAGACACTGTCCCCAGTGTTAACAAATTAAAGAACAGAGAAAAGGGTATAGAAAGGACCTACAGAGGACTCAATCGTCCTCTGAACCATCATCGTCCTCGTCCTCATCGACATCAATAGGAGCCTGGGAATGCCCCGGAGCTCCATGCCCAGATGAGAAGCGCTGGTCGATGTAGGCTCGGAAATCTCTCTATGTCTCAGCGAGCCTCTGGTTATAGTAAGTCGGCATGGCCAGATATCTTTGATCATGATAGCTCTCAGCAGCAGCGAACTTCTAATCGAAGTACTCTCTCATGTTGACCTCCATCTGGGTCAACTGTGCAGTAATGGAATCTAGAGGATTCCCCGCTGGCTGGCTCTTATTCTGAGCTGCTGCATCCTTGGTAGCGAGACCGGTGGCGGTGATGGTGGAATGTGTCCCCTGCCACTCATCGTCAGCATACTCTGGCACACCACACTGGATAGCCAAAGAGGTAATCAGAGAAGGGAAGGGGAGGCACCGGTAGGCCTCAATGTGGTGAGCCTGATGCATGGTGCGCTGCAGACGAGTGGGCAAGTCTACCCAGTGGCCCTCCATAATGCAGTAGAGATGGAGGGCTTGCTCTGTGGTGAGGTCGGAGATGTGGGAGACTGGGTAGATGTGGCTGAAGTAGATGCGGGACCACGCTCTGGTCTCCAGGTTGAGCGTGTAGTTCTTCAGCGTGCGGGGGAGCATATTGGCTCCCAGCGTCTAGCTGCAACCCGGAAGGCAGAGGCGGTTCTTGACCACCTCCAAACTCGTATCAACCATGGTCTGGATGGCATCTGGCTCCCCGAGTGCATAATCGGGCTCCGGGGCAATCTGAATATGCGCGGCTATGCTTGTCGCGTCAACCGGAATGAATTTGCCCCGGAGGAACACCTCAGTGGCGGCGCGGTCGTGGAAGTTGGCATAGAACTCCCGCACCCAGGTAATGTTGGCCCTGACGGGGGCGCTGAGAAGATAGTGGGCCCACCCCCGCCTCTCAATCTCTGCGATGACCATGTTGAGCCGTCCTTGTCCCTCATCGTGGAACTGGTACCCCAACTTAAAGAGGGGTTTCCTCATATGAATCGTGGCGTGGAAAGCCATCTCGGCGGTAACGTCCAGGAACCGCGCTGGGTCATGAGGCTGATCGTAGGAGTGATCATCCTCCTCGGTGGTGCGCACTCTCTTACCCTTTCCGCCTCGAGTTCGTGGTGTCATGCCTGAAAAGTTAAGGATCAAGACAATCAAGTTCCAGTACACAGTCCAAATATTGGCTAATGTCAATTCTAGTCATGCCATTAATTAATGCAGATGCAAAACAAAATGCAATATAGCAGTGCGAAACTCCTAATTAAGCAAGCAACTAATACCAACAGATTCGACCAATTCTGCAGCAGGTCGGCGCTCGAGCACGGAGGGCGCGCTGGAGCACACGACCTGTAATGGTACATAAACGCCTCGCGGTCGAGCGCGTATAGTGCGCGAGGGTTCCGGTGACAGCACAGAACAGCGTAAAACAGTGCAAACATGACTCCATCTCGAAGTTTTTCACCATTCAAACCGATTAAATCATATATAACGCAAAACCAACCGATTAAACTCACACAAAACAACCAAAAATTGCAATTATCATCTTCCAATCAATCAAAAACCGATTTCCTATCAAGAACAAAGAAAAGATTGAGTTTTAGACCAATGTACCTTGATAGGATGCAATGTTATGACAAGATGAACAAGTGTATGGAGGATTTTTGAGAGAAAAAGTGTGAAGAATGGTGGAAGAGGGAGAAGGAGATGCGGCTGCACTGGAGCTGCGGTGGAGGGAAAGGGGCCGAATGGTCTACGATTTGGGGATTTAGGGTTTTTGTAGAAACCCGTGCGCACAGCCCAAACGCAGCGTTTCATTAAACGAGACGCGCGTGCTGGGGTGCGTATGTTGCGCCCAGGCGCAGCTTCCTGATGCAGAATAGGTGTTTTTACTGCTATTATCCTAGAATGCATGGAACTATCCTAATTAACTTAAATGCATGCAAAAATTAAAGATGCAATTGAATATAAAATACGGAAAAATAAAATACGGAAAAATAAAATACGGAAATAAAATACGGAAATTAAAATGCGGAAATTAAAAATACTGGAAAATAAAGAAAACCGGTGGGTTGTCTCCCACGAAGCACTTTGCTTTAACGTCCCTAAGTTGGACGGTCGACCGTTTCAAGGCTACTTTGGTCCAGGATTGTCAGCACCAGCTACTCCGGTCATGATATGGATGGCACTCACATTCCCCTTAGGATTGGAACTGTTTGAGATGGGATCTGTGAGGTGCCAGCTTGTTCACAGGCTTGTGTGGCCGGATTTCCCCTCATTTGATTGACCTCATTCTACAAGCTCAGCATCATCCTTTGTTGCTCCATGAGTAATTTCATCACATCACCGATAGTTGGCTCGTTAGGATTGGGAGGTGCAGGTAGAGCCAATTATTGTGGTGGTGGAGGTAAGGCCATTGGTGCCTGGTATGGAGCCTGGGGTTGCCTCTGATGAGGAGGTTGGTACCGAACCTGCTGAGGTTGCTGGACTTGTTGTGGTTGTGGATTGTTATTCCACCTCAGGTTCGGGTGATTCCTCCAACTTGGGTTGTAGGTATTCCCCGTAGGTTGATTCTGTGGCTGAAACTGAGGCTTCCCTGGAAAGGTATTTGCAGCTGCCATCATTGTTGCCTCCTCTTGAAGGTGTGGGCACTGGTCAGTTGGATGGGTTTCCAAATAACATATCCCACACACCATTACTTGGCTGGAGGTTCCCTGTTTGGCTTGATTGATGGCCAATTGCTTCATGAAGGTAGCAATCTCATCCAGCTTCTGGTGTAGGCCACCACTATCATGTTGAGCTACCTCATTCACCCCTTTGGTCACAGCGGTTGCCCTTGTGCCAAACTGTTGTGAGTTTACAACCATGTTCTCGAACAGGAGCCTTGCTTCCGCCGGAGTTTTGTCCATCAGAGCACCACCACTAGCGGCATCAATCATGCAGCGATCCATACCCGTCAGACCCTCGTAATAATACTGGATCAATAATTGGTCGGAGATCTGATGGGTTGGACAACTCGCCACTGAAATCTCTCCCAGTACTCATGGAGAGACTCACCCTGGAGTTGGCGGATGCCACTGATGTCCTTCCTTATGGCAGCTGCCCTTGAGGCTGGGAAGAATTTCTCCAAAAAGATCTTCTTCATGCCAATCCATGTGGTGACAGCTCCGTTTGGCAGATTCAAGAACCATTGCTTCGCTTGACCATCTAGAGAGAACGGAAAAGCCCGAAGCTTCACGTGTTCCTCGTTGACTCCTCTTGGCTTGAGAGTCTCACACACCACATGGAATTCCTTCAGGTGCTGATGTGGATCCTCTCCGGCCAATCCGTGGAATTTAGGGAGCAAATGGAGAATAGCTCCCTTAAGCTCGAACTCAGTTTCCAACCTTGGGTAGGTAATCCCCAAAGGTTGTTGACTCAGGTCAGGAGTTGCAAGTTCCTTCAGGGTGGGCTGATAGTCTGCCATAATCGAACTTGGACCTGAAACACTAACAGACAAATCAGAAAGTTCAGGACCAGAGAAAACTAGCGCTTCAAACGGTGGATATTCTGGTTGCCCTTGAGACTCAGTAAACCCTCTCTTAGCTTGCCTTATTTTTCTCAAAGTGTTTTCAATTTCAGGATCAAAAACAGCAAGCTGGGGATCCGGTTGAGATCGAGTCATGCGCAACTGCAAACTTGCAGTCGCAGTCGCGCGCTGGGGCACTGTATAGGCGCTAGAGCGCGTATGACAGCAGCAGACTCAGCTGTTCTTGGAACAGCGAGTCTGGGAAGAGCAATTGGAAATACAAAAACGAAAATAAAATGCACAATAAAAGAAACAAAGAAAAATAAAAGAAAACGGTTATGTACACTATTCACAAATCAACAACTAGTGATTACTTTCATCGCCATTCCCCGGCAACGGTGCCAAAAATTTGATGACTGTTGTCGCAACACCCATAAATTTAATTATTTTTAAAACCAAGTTCCCCTAATATAGTTTAGTGGAAACCAGGGTCGTCTCTCACAAGGAATGGCTAAGAGAGCAATACACAAGACTAGTTGAATGACGGTTGTCACAATTGGGGGGTTTTGTATGCAAGAAAGATAGTTTGGAAATAAAATTTGAATAAAAAAAAACAGTGGTTTATGGGGTGGAACATTCACTAGGGTGTTTATCATTGGCTACAAAAGAATGCATGAGTTGATTAATTACGCTGGAGTTATATCTAACTTCTTTGTTGTGATTCTAATGATTAATTGCCTAGAATGAGATTAATCAGTGAGATCTCACCTGTAGTTTCACTTTCAACAATTGTTAAAGCCAATCACATTAATCTAATTAAAGAGACTAATCAGCCAATTAATTAATCATTACCAAATCCTGATATGCCATGCATCAATTAATCAACTAACACATAGACATATACCAATGAATTAGCCTAACTCAATCGAGCAAGCCTAGACAAGGGTTTTAACACACAATTTAAGATCTCAAATTATATGCCATGGTTTTGATAATGAAAACTTATGCAAGATTAAGAACAAAGTCTCAATGTACCCCAATGATGTTCACACCCTCATAAACCACCAAGAGACTTAGTTACTCATGGAGGAATTAAAAGGGCAGAAAATAAACTTGAATTGGAAGGAATTAAATAACTTGAACAATAAAGGTAAGGATCAAAGAAAGTAAAGACTATGAAAAGTAAATGCAATTAAGGAAAAGAATTGAAGAACGAATAACTGAATTAATTATAAAAGAGTAACTTACAAAACCCAAAGGGCTGGACGAATAACATTGGAAATACAAATGAGGGAGCTAGAGCTAAACTAGGAAAAAGATGGAATCCTAATGGAGAAAATAACTCTAACTAAAGCCTAGGGTTGAAAGTAAGTAAAACTATGAAAGTAAGAGTAGGAATGTAGAGGTGTGAAGAGGTGTTGTTTCTGATGCATTAGCCTTCTTTAAATAGAGTAGGCAGCCTCCAAACCCTAGCTAATTGGGCCCCCAGCTTGGCCTAGCAGATAGGGTTCTGCTGTAACAGAACTGTGGCGCGGCGCTGGGGCGCGTATAGCTCGCTAGGGCGCCAGTGCTGTGCACGTGATGGATTCAAGTTGGTCTCGTGCGCTGGAGCGCGCTTAGGGCACTGGGGCGCTCGATGCTGATTCTGAATTCCACTGCTCCGCTTCTTGCTCAGTTCCTGATGTCTATAGCTCCAATAATACCCATGACCTGCACCAAAAATACAAAATATCCAAGATCAAGTGCAAAGGTCATCCTTGAATTGCAAAAACATCAAAAACTTGTTACTTTAGCCTATATTTCTATTAAGCCCAAATTGATTCCAAATTGTTTTAAGTATAATAAAAGGCTAAAATAGAGCAAAGAATTGCATACAATCATCCAAATTAAGGGAATAATTGGCAAAAACCGCGTTATCATGGCTTCCATGTAATGGATGAGGTGGAGGGTTGGTGGGGCCATGACAACAAGGTTTAAGGGAGAGATGATGATGTGGAGGCTTGCATGTGAGTTTCTTGGTGAAGTGGCTAAAGTAGCCATCATGAGGTTGAATTAGAAATGGATTAATTTAGATAAAATGAATTAATGTATGTGTATGTTGTATGTGTATAGTCACGGTTTTGAAGGGGAATTTAGGGAGGGATTTTATTTAAGTTTTGCACACCTAGAATAATCAAACAAGGGATGATCTCTATAGTTTAGTCATATTACTTGTAGGTTGGTCAAAAGGTGTCAAGTGGCGATCAAAGGCAACTTGTGGGTCATGGTCAAAGTTGTAGTCATAGGTGGAATAAAATAATAATTTCCTATGTAATGGTGGGTGGAATGATTATTTGGTTAGAGGCAGGGCCCTCAAGTGTGATTGGTCTAAGGAGGAAATATAGAGATCACTCACTAATGTAAAGGAAACCTTATGATCTTGCATGCACATGCACATATTCTATGTACGTAAAGTAGTAATAAAATATTAAATACTAATTTATGTCTTTAATAAAAGGCTTAAATATCATTTTGGTCCACTAACTTTATCCAAATTCTGATTTTAGTCCACTATCTTTTGATTTGTCACATTTGGTCCACTAGCTTTAAAAAATTGTCAATTTTAGTCCACTGTGCTGATGTGGACTTAATGATGCTGACATGTCAGTTGACTTTGCAGACATGGTCGTTGACTTTGTTGACATGGACATTGACTTAACTGACTTGGACATTGACTTTGCTAACGTGTCGGTTGACTTTGCTGACATGACTGTTGACTTTTGCTAATGTGTTCATTGACTTACCAGTTGACTAATAGTGGACCAAAAGTGCTCACAGTTTGAAAGCTATTGGACTAAATATGATAAATCTAAAGATAGTGGACCAAAATCAGAATTTATGTGAAGTTAGTGGACTAAAATGATATTTAAGCCTTAATAAAATAATTCCTTTAAATCATGAGTCATGCAATCACAATCTCATCAATCCTCATAATATCTTTCAAGGTTTATTATAAGCATGTGTCATCCATGTAAGCACATGTCATCCACATAAGCATATATCCACATAATCATATAGCCACAACTCATTCACACGCGCACATATCCAAATAAGAATATATCTTCAAATCATTCACATAAGCATATAGTCAAATCTATCATAATCAAATATCTATAGAAATACGGATGTCACACATACATAGATCGGGATAATAAAAACAACACAGTCATGTACTGTATAAATACGCATCAATCATATCATATATAATGAAACTCCCAAAACATCATCAACGTAAGTAAATACTATGTGTTATCCCATAAGCCTAAAACCGAGACTCGTGAGACTCCACGATAAATACAAATCAATAAATCATTGCCGGCTAACAATGGTGTAACACCCCGCTCCGGAGGGGTGTATGTGCGAAGGGCTCTATCCTAACGAACACGCTACTAGGACATAACATAAGGGCTAAGCATAACATAACATATATAATCATCTGTATAAATACTGAATATATGTAATAAAGCTGAGACCATAATACTGGTCTGAAACTGAACATAACTGTAACATACTGAAAAAGGGATCCTGCCTCTAAAGTCTGGAGCAAACTATTACATAAGAAACTGTCTGTAAACTGTAAACTAAAAACTAAAAACTAAACCATGAACTAGTAGACTCCACGACAGAAGCGGAGCTCACCAAGAATGACTGCAGCAAACTCTACTGGATCAAGGGCTCCTCGTCAGCAACAGGATCGTACTCTAAAAAACAAGGGTGGCGAGGGATGAGTCGTCGACTCAGAGAGAGGGGAACATGCATGCAATGCAACACTCACAACATATACGACAAAAACTAGCATATTATTATCCTTACAAACAATATCCTGTCGAGCTATCACACTACAACTCTCTGTCCCAAGCCTACTGCTGAAAAACTGAAACCTCTAACTGTAATCTGACTCTCAACATCCAGCTAGAGTATAATCATATCTGACCCACACGGGGTATATCTGTAACTGTCACCAAGTCGTCCGATAATCGGGACCGAAACGTACTTGGCGGGCTTGGGCAGCTCGCGGCTAATTAGTATACCAGAACTAAGATCCACTGGGGTCTGCATCCGGGCCATAGCGTCTGACGACATACCAGTCAGGGCGGCGTGATTACTCAAGACAGTCAGCATACAATCCAATCAACATACATTATACTTGTCATAAAGCTTTACTTATAGTTCATTTATATTTCTTATCTTATTTAGTCACATGTTATATCATAAACAACAAATAATAAATCATCAAGCAATCAACATACATAATACACATAACATAACTTAGAACATAAATCTCTATGGTCATCTATACTAAGTTCCTAAACACCTAGCATGTTACTAATACTACAACTATCACTACACTAACACATACACATGCAATATTATCATATTTATTATTATCTTATCTAATTATCTAATTATCTAATTATCAAACATATATGTGCTATGAATGCTACACTACATACAAGATCTCCACTCACTTGGAAAATCCCGAGGCTGGAAAGCACCGTTAGCTCCAGTTGCGGCTATCGGCACCGATCTTGCACCTGGCGTGCAAAAAGACTCATCAGGATCACATAAGAAAAGGAAAACGAAACTTTGAACTGAGGTTGCGTTCGAAGCCTTCGCTAGCAAGCAACTGCTACTCGCTAGCGAGCTCCTCTTGCTCGCTAGCGACCCTCATGTAGAAAGGGCAGGAAAGACTTTTCACTCACCGTCGGGAACTTGCTCACGCCGAGATAAAACATGTTCGCTAGCGACCAGCTACTTGCTAGTGAGTGCTGAATGCTGGCTAGCGAGCCCCTTGTTGACAGCAAGCATACTGACGCGTCCTAGACTGAGTCCTTCCTAAGGGATACGGTGATAAGGGGTATCACAAATGGTTCAGACTCAGAAAACATAAATAGATAAACACATAAAATCCATAACGTCTGAATAAGTAAATAAACATGTCTGTAACATAAAAGACAATATAATATGAAACTAAAGTTGTGTGGGCTCCTCTCTCGCTCCAACGTCCTGCTCAGTCTGATCCTCTAAAAGGTGGGAAAAACATAGGGTGAGTACTAGGAAGTAACTTAGTAGAGGAAGTCATCCTGGATTTAATTATGAAATAGGTGAAGCATGTATGAATTCATTTTGGATATAAGTTTGAAAATAATCTTTCTCGGGAATGTCTTACCTAAGTGCGTCTTGCTCATTTTATAAGTACATATAACATTACATAATAAAAACAAATATCTCTGTGTAGTGTATTAGTGCTCCTAACATACACAGGGAATGTAGTTATAGAATAACATTATTTCTCTTTATTTTGCATTAATCTTTTGGTCTGCCCACCCTCTGTAACATCTCCTCCACATCACCGGCCCTTAGGCATGAGCTCATCCTAAACATACGGGGAGAGGGGGTATTCTCCTTCCCTCAGTGATAGAGTTGCATGTCGAGGTTGTCATCCTCCTCAAAACAACTACCACATGTCGAAGGCTACTGTGTGTTTTAATATTAACTTTTCATAACATCATATCATCATATAACATATTTAATATTAACATTGCATACTAACATAACAACATATAAGGTGTTGTTTGGTTTCCATTTTCATTTTCTGTTTTCTCCGTTTTCAAAATTGTGAAGGAAATACTGAAAACAGAGAACAATAAAATCACGTTTTCTCTGTTTTCAGTATTTCCTTCACAAAATTTTGAAAACAGAGAAAACATGAAATGAAAATAGAAAATGAAAATGAAAACCAAACAGCACCTAAACAGCTCAGAATATTACAAATATATCATAGACAATTCACATATATCATGCATACAAGTCGTAGAACAGATTAGGGCGCATAAAGGGTCAAAATAGTTAATTTTCGTAGAAATTACAGTTCTGTAATCGATTACATATTCGCTGTAATCGATTACAAGGTCTCTGTAATCGATTAACATAGGCTATGTTTTCTCACGATTGGAAATTCTCAGCTCGTAATCGATTACGAACCTGTGGTAATCAATTATAAACGCGGGAAATCAGATTTTAGGGTTTCAAAACATGTTTTTCATGAGCCAATGGCTAAAACTTTGATCTAGAATCATTCCAATTGGTAGAAAACAAAGATACTCACAAACTAATCAGTAAAAAGCATTCGAAATCACTTTTCAAATGGTAAAACATGTTTTCTTTGAAAATCATTCGTTAAAATATAACCCTTTTATGAACCCTAATGAGAAAAACAATTTCAATCAATAAAATATCATAATATACACGTAAATACATAGAATTATGCATGCCTAGAACCCATACCTCTTGTAGACCTCCAATGCAATACGTAATGACATCCTCCCGACGTACAACTCGTTCCTCTTTCTCTCACTAGACCACGAACGTAGATAAAGAAACAACTCCTCTTGATGAATTGGAATCGGTAGGAAGGTGTATTTTGAGGTGAGAATTAAGAATATGTAATTGCTTTTATGATCGGGTAAGGTTTGATGTGAGTTTGATGTTGTGGAATGACTATGGCTTTTGAGTTCTTGAGAGAGAGAGAGAGTATGGTTGAGGCACAAGGTTAGAGAAAGTTTTGAGTATTTCTGAAATAGGAATTAGGGGTTTCCACTAAATAGCATGACCATGCAAGCTAAAAACGTTGTGGCCACACGTGATAAAAACGCACTAAAAACCCTCACTGTGCAGGCTGCAATCGATTACCATAATGTTGTAATCGATTACCACCTGTAAAAATGTCCAGATTTGAAAATCAAAGGCTTGTAATCAATTACTAACTCGTGTAATCAATTACTGGGCTGCGAAATAGCCCCAAAACACCTCAAAAACGTCTCAGCTCGTGTTATAACCTTACATATGTCATACATAATACCTCATGCATCATCAAAACATCAATAAAAACACGTAAATACACATAAATAACACATAACAGACAAAAGGGTTATCTAGGAGAAACTTATCCACTCAAACTTAATTAAATTCTAACCAAGGTCAATTACCCTTAATCTCACTTAATTAGAACTTAATAAAAGTCGAGGTGTTACATTTAGCCACGATTGGAAGGACGCGACGGAGTGATGTGATTAATTCATCCACGCGGCGATTCAATATGTAACACCCTAATAATTACCTCTTTATGCTTAAGTCATATTGAGTTAATTATCGAAAATTAACATCTTGTTTCAGAGATTAAATTAGAGTAAAGTAATAATACGCGGAAAATAGGGCCAATATATTTTTCAAAAGAAACGGAAGTTTAAAAACTCGGTTTGTGCGGTATAACTGATATGAATAAATATATCATTCTAAGAAACTACTCAAACTACTCATTACAAATACATAACATTAGAATACACAACGGTGCCCACATGTACATAAATATCGTACTACAATATCTGGGATACATATAATATCATAAATATACAAGTATATAGTGTGGAACTTTTAAGAAAATCATAAGCTTGTACAGCCACTTATAACTTCCTAAAGGTTCCCAAAAAGATGACAAAAGTCATAAAGTATAAATACAAGGCATAAACAAAAGTAAGGCTAATATCCTAAGTCTTCGGGAAATCCAAGCTCTGAATCCATTTATGCTCCGAAGCATTTAACTTGTAGATGTACTGGCACCCCTGTCTGTATCTAAAACAAAGTGGTGGAATAGGGTGAGCTCCACGGACTCAGTAGGGGGATCACTCCGGTTTAATATAAAAACAATGTAATGTGCAAGATTTACATTATTGGAAATTTCATAAATTAATCTATATCCGGAGTGTCTTACCTATATGCATCTTGATTAATATGTATGCAATATATATATAAATCTGAAAGCATCACTACTTATTAATTTCTGATTGATACATATACATAGACTTATCTTGATATGCGTACAATAAACCTTTATTTGAAATTGGCATAACCCTCTTATCTCTCTTCTACCTCCACATCATCAAATCCCAAGACTATGAGCTCATATCTCTCTAGTTCTACTAGACACACGGGAAAGAGGGTTTCTCACCTTCCTTACAAGTGATTCAGTGACCGAGGTTGCCAATCCTCCCTTACTGACGACACTAGGACCGAAGGTTACAATTGCTTACTCCATCTACTATTGTCTTTCTTCATATTCAAAAGTCATCATAACTTGACTTGTCATAACATTACAACATATAAACACATACACCACTGAGTATCATATTCTGAAATTTAAATATAAATTATTCATAACATGCTTCTTGCATATCTCACTTGAAAACATATCATTTTATACATAATTGCATCTACATGTCATTTCTTTTAATTTGCTTAATTCTTTCATAATCACCATTATCTATTTTAAACAATATAATAAACTTGTCACAGTAGTTGAGATCCTCAGAAAAAGGGTTAGAAATCAATAAAATGCAAAATCACAAAAATTCAGCATTTTTTAAAACAGTTCTGCAGAATTCTGCGAAATGGCCGCTAGCGCGTCCCTGTGGCCGCTAGCGTCCAAAAACGCACGACCACTCGCTAGCGCCTAATGTATGGTCGCTAGCGCGTGGTCATTCGTTAGCGGCTATGACTTGGCCGCTAGCTGCGTGTCCCGACTCTGCATTCAAACCAGTTTCAGAACAGCCTTCATACTCGAGCATATAATGATTTCTAACGATCCTTATGCATGAAAACACACAAATATGTATCATAACATAAATCTAAACCCCTACCTCTTGTAGTTTTCCCTCTAAAGCTAAGAACCACTCTATTCCTCTTTAAGCACTTGTTTACCAAGCTTTCTTGCTCTTGATGATGGTGGCTGAAGTTTCAAAGCTTTCTGATGATTTTTTGTTCGGTTGGAATGAAAGGAAATGATGTAGGATCCTAGATGTTGGTTTAGTTTCGGATTTAAGTGAGTTTTGATAGCTTGTATGAAATGGTGTTGTTGGTGAGTTTGGTGATTATGGAGGTTATGAGGTGGTGTTCTTGGAGTGTTTTGAAATGGAGTGAAGTTGGTTTCTGATGTAGGGAGGTTACTTCAGGGTTAGGCAAGGTTTTAGGACGGAGGGGCTAAAGGAAATTTTTAAAAGAAGGAGGACTTGACAGAAAATGCAGAAATTGAAGAAATGTTGTTCTGTCCTCGAACTGGTCGCTAGCGCGTGTCGCACGGTCGCTAGCGACCGTTTTCACCGCATTACCCGCTAGCGCCTTTTATACTGTCGCTAGCGAGGGACCTCTACCGACTCATCCGCTAGCGAGCTAAGATGGCCGCTAGCGACGAGGTACTGCTACAATGACAGTAGCAGCAGCAACATACCCCCAAAAACTCTACAAAGCATCTAACTCATCCCAAACCATTTCCAACAGTTCTTACTACTACTTATACACTTGTGCAACCATACTCTTACTAGAATTACCATTTATTTCTTAAATTCCCTACCTAGATCATCATTCCTAACTCAAATTTGTATTTCACTAACTTCTCAACCTTATATAATGTTCTTATCATTTCTAACACACATAATTCCACATAATACACGTAACACATATTTAATTAATCATACATGTCAAAAATACATATTAACACACATATATCCCAGTTATGCCTTGATTGAAGCGATTTTCACTAAATCCCTCCGATTAAAGCATAATTAGGATTTTGGGGTCTTACATTCTCGCCCCCTTAAAAAGAATTTCGCCCTCGAAATTCAATACCTGCAAATAGAGTCGGGTGCAACTCCCTCATCTCTTCCTCTCTTTCCCATGTATATTCCTCC
Source organism: Aeschynomene evenia (assembly GCA_013621005.1). Classification (NCBI taxonomy): domain Eukaryota; kingdom Viridiplantae; phylum Streptophyta; class Magnoliopsida; order Fabales; family Fabaceae; genus Aeschynomene; species Aeschynomene evenia. Next base: position 15,528,127 of record CM024265.1, read on the forward strand.
GCTCTCCCCCGCCCCCAGGCCACCTTCACCAATGGAACGGTCTTATTCCTTAAGTTCTTGATACTCCAGTCTAATATTCGGGTAGGAGGTAAAGGGAAAGTTAAGTCATCTTTTAGTTGTACCTCTTCGATTTCTAATACATGACTCGGATCAGAATTGTACTTTCGGAGTTGTGATACATGGAAAATATTGTGAAGGTTTGACAACTTTGGAGGTAAGGCAATACGGTAACTGGTCCTATACGACTTAGGATTTGAAATGGACCTAAGTATCTAGGACTCAACTTCTTGACTTTAATTGCTCTACCTATTCCTGTGGTAGGGGTCACTCGTAAAAACACATGATCCCCAGCCTCAAATTCCAATGGCCTACGCCGATGATCCGCATAACTCTTTTGACGACTTTGAGCCGTCAAGAGCCTTTCCCTGATTCTTTGAATTTGTTCTGTGGTTTCTCTCACCAACTCAGGTCCTAGGGTACTCTTTTCTCCCGGATCATACCAACACAGCGGAGAACGACACTTTCTACCATACAACGCTTCAAAGGGTGCCATCCCTATACTAGCATGGAAGTTGTTGTTGTAGGAAAACTCAACTAGAGGCAACATCTTATCCCAACTACCCTTATCGTCCAAAACACGCGATCTCAACATATCCTCTAGGGTTTGGATAGTCCGCTCGGACTGTCCATCAGTCTGAGGATGGTAAGCTGTGCTCATACGGAGTTCGGTTCCAAATGCCTCTTGCAAGGCCTCCCAAAAACGAGAAGTAAACCTCGGATCTCGATCCGAAATAATACTCTCGTGTACTCCGTGTAACCTTACAACCTCTCGGATGTATAAACTTGCTAACTTTTCTAAGGGATAAGTTGCTCTGATGGGTAGAAAGTGAGCCGATTTCGTCAATCGGTCTACTATTACCCAAATGGCATCATTACCGGCTTGGGTTTTTGGTAACCCCACTACAAAATCCATAGCTATACTTTCCCACTTCCAATGAGGGATTTGCAGTGGTTGTAACATACCGGGTTCCTTTTGGTGCACAATCTTCACCTTTTGACACACTAAACACCGGTTCACCCAATCCGATACATCTTTCTTCATACCGGGCCACCAAAACATTTTCTTTAGATCTTGATACATCTTGGTTGCGCCCGGGTGAATGGTGAAGTGGCTTTTGTGAGCCTCCTCCAGAATACTACTCCGGAGGTCACCATAAGCCGGTACACAGATCCTTCCTTTACATCTCCACAAACCATCTCCGTCTTTACTAAACCCCTCTACCTTCTCATCATTCGCCGCCTGTACTAACTTTAAAAACTCCTCATCAATCCCCTGAGCTTGCATAATATCCTCCTTAAATTTACTAGAAACTGTGAGGTGGCTAATCCTAACACTTGTCGGGGTAAAGGAGACTCCCAGATTAAGATTCCTGAAGTTTTCCAACAGTTCCGTCTCCTTTATCATCAAGTGAGACACATGAAGCATTTTACGACTTAAAGCGTCCGCTACCGCGTTCGCTTTTCCTGGATGGTAGTTCAATCCAAAATCATAATCTTTTAAAAATTCTATCCATCGTCTTTACCTCATGTTTAGTTCTTTCTTATCAAAGAGATATTTCAAACTCTTATGATCAGAGAAAACTTCAAATCTCACTCCGTACAGGTAGTGCCTCCAAATCCTTAAAGCAAAAACAATTGCGGCAAGTTCCAGGTCATGGGTAGGATAATTCACCTCGTGTGGCTTCAATTGCCGTGAAGCATATGCCACTACTTGGTGATGTTGCATCAACACGCAACCCAACCCTTTCCCTGAAGCGTCGCAGTAGACTTCAAAAGGTTCATTAGGATCAGGCACCACAAGTACAGGTGTCGTGGTCAATCTCATTTTTAACTCTGCAAAAATTCTTTCACATTCATCAGACCACACAAAAGGAGCATTCTTTCTAGTAAGCTTTGTCAAAGGTAAAGCAAGCTGCGAAAAACCCTTAATAAACCTACGGTAGTATCCGGCTAATCCTAGAAAGCTTCTAATCTCAGTAACCGTAGTTGGTCTCTCCCAGTTTACCACTGCTTCCACCTTACTAGGATCTATAGCTATGCCCTCCACAGATACTACATGGCCTAAAAACTTGACTTCCTTCATCCAAAACTCACACTTACTTAACTTAGCATACAACTTTTTTTCTTTCAATACTTCCAAAACTAACCTAAGATGACTTTCATGTTCTTCCCCCGTCCTAGAATAAATTAAGATGTCATCAATGAAAACAACTACAAATTTATCCAAGAACGGTCGGAAGATTCGGTTCATATAGTCCATAAACACCGCCGGGGCATTAGTTAATCCAAAGGACATCACTGTAAACTTATAATGCCCATAGCGAGTTCGGAAAGCCGTCTTAGGTATATCCTCACCTTTGACCCTAATCTGATGATATCCTGACCTTAAATCTATCTTGGAAAACACCTTCGCCCCTCTTAACTGATCCATCAAATCATCTATTCTAGGAAGGGGATACTTATTCTTTATTGTTACCTTATTCAACTGCCTGTAATCTATACATAATCTCATACTCCCATCCTTTTTCTTGACAAACAACACTGGGGCTCCCCACGGTGAAGCACTAGGTCTAATAAACCCCTTTTCCAGCAACTCCCCCAACTGTGTCTTGAGTTCATTCAGCTCACTAGGTGACATCCGGTAAGGGGCCATAGAGATAGGCCCTGTTCCCGGAACTAAATCAATACTAAACTCTACTTCTCTGGACGGAGGAAACTCGGGTATGTCATCAGGGAAAACCTCTGGGTACTTTCTTACTACGGGTATGGTGTCTAGGCTTAGTTTAGTTTCCACATCATTTGAGGCAAGAAATACAAGACCTTTATGTGTAACCCCACTTTGACTTAACTCCACAGGATGTACTGACAAACTAAAAGAAACTGTAGGTGACTCAGGATTAGGTATACTGGAGGTATCGTGGAATATAACAGACTTGGCATGACAATCCAATAAGACTTTGTTTACTGACAACCAATCCATACCTAGAATTACACCCAAACCTGACATAGGTAAACAGATAAGATCAAAGATAAACGACCTATCCCCTAACATGAATTGACATTTAGTGCAGACAATATTTGTACTTATAGGTTTCGCTGTAGGTGTGGACACATGTAAATCATATGGTAACTCACACATAGGCAAATGCAACTCCCTAGCATGCTCATATGATATAAATGAGTGTGTAGCTCCCGAATCGAAAAGTACAACTAACTCTTGATTCTTAACTTTACACTTACCCCTTATTAATTCATTTGACCGGACAACATCCTCTGCATTAACTATAAAGACTCTTCCCTGGTGCTGGGGCCTGGAGGGGGTCGGAGCTGAGGTTTGCGGCTGAGGGAACTGACGACAATCTCTGACAATGTGGCCTGGCTTGCCACTGTAACACCCCGACTTTTATTAAGTCCTAATTAAGTGGATTAAGGGTAATTGACCTTGATTAGGATTTAATTCGGTTTGGGTGGATAAGTTTCTTCTAGTCAAACCCTTATGTGTGACGTGATTTAAGTGTGTATATATGTGTTCATTCTATGCTATGTGAATTACGTGTGTAAATTATATGTCATGATAATTATGTGTATTTATGTGAGTGTTCATTGTGTGTGGGAGAGTATGTTGGATGCATATATGAGTTTTAATTGGTATTTAGATGATGCATATGGTTAGGAATGATGATATAAAATATTTATATGAGTTACATGATGTTATTAGATAATATTAGTGTTATATATTATTATTTATTTTATTTTATTTTATTTTATGTGCCTATGTGTGTATTTTAATTTATATTTAAATATTAGAAAAATATATGAGCTTTATAGTATTATTTGGGGGGATTTGGAGTGTTTTAGTAATTTAAGTGACGGTGGGCCCCACAATGACTCTTGACCTAGTCACTCCCTATATAAACACTAGTAACCCTCTCCAATTGAGAAAAACACTCTCCAATTGAGAAAAACACTCTCCTCCTTCTTCTGAGCCACCATAGCCATCTTTCTCTCAAGAGCTCCCTAAGCCATTGATACTCCAAACCACGAAACACCAATCAAACCTTACCCAATCCAGAAAATAAACTCATATTCTTAATCCTCTCATCAAGTCGAACCTTTTTACCGATTCCGTTTCTCCGTTTAGAGTCTCCGGCATCACCGGACCGTTCGTGGGGCTAGAGAGAGAGGTTTCCAACGAGAACAACGTCGGGAAAAAGGGGTTTCTCTTTGCATTCTAGCATTTTGTCTTCAAGAGGTAGGGGTTTAGGCATTCTATTTTCATGCATATTGATGATGATTTTATGAGATTAATGTGATGGTCGTTTTTCCCATTAGAAATTTTTGTGCCTTATTATTATTATTATTATTATTATTATTATTATTATTATTATGGTTCTATATATATATATATATATATATATATATATATATATATGCGTATGGTGGCTGCGAGCTGCGCATGCGCGCTTGGTTTTTGTTTTATATATATATATATAAATAAATAAAAGACAGTTTATTTGTGTGTATATTACTATTACATATTATTATTACATAAACTTATACCTATTAGCATGTATATGAGTTAATAATAGGTAGGTAACAGGTAGAAATAATAATAATATGATAATGATAGTAATATTGATAGGGAAGATAATAATAAAATATTAACCCTAATAATAATAAAAGAATAATACAGTAAGAACAACATGTATAATATATGATATGTAATTATAATAGTATTAATAATGATAGTAAAGATAATAGTGAGTATAATTAAGGATAACATTACATAAGACAAAGTTAGAAGTGAATAAGACATATATATGATTTATGCATGATTTATATATGATTATATGAGCTGTAAAATATGTTTATACATTATTGTAATATAAAAGTACGATTATATGATAATATATGTTACGTATGATTTATGTATGTTCATTATGTAATGTTATGAGTTGTATGTGTGTTTAAATGCTATGATGTAATGTTAAGTTATGATATTACGATATAGTGTTATGTACATGTTTAAGATGTAACGGAAATTTAAAGTAAAGTGCAATAGCCTTCGGCATTACAATGAGAGTTGTTAAGGGAGGAATAACAACCTCGGCATTACAACCTCATTGTTGAGGGAAGGTGAAATACCAAGATAAAACGTTGTAGCCTTCGGCATTACAGTGAGAGTTGTTAAGGGAGGGATGGCAACCTCGGCATTACAACCTCATTGTTAAGGGAAGGTGATATTCCCCCCTCTCCTCATAAGTTTAGGATGAGCTCATGCCTAGGGGTCGGTGTAGTGGAGGTTACAGGAGGGCAGGCACAGGCCAAAGATTAATGCAAGATTAAAGTTTAAGAGAACTAAAGTTATTTAGGATGTTATGATATATTCTTTCCCTTACTGATATTTCGAAGCACAGAGTACACTACACAAAGACCTTTAATTATGCTATGTTATATGTATTAAATAAAATGAACAAGACGCACTTAGGTAAGACGTTCCGGGAAAAGATTGTTTTAAACTTATATCTGAAATGAACTCATTCTTACTTCACTTATTTTATAATTAAACCCGGGGCGGCTTCCTCTACTGAGTCACTTTCCAGTGCTCACCCTATGTTTTTCCCACCTTTTAGAGGAGCAGACAGAGCAGGATGACGGAGCACACAAGGAGCCCGAGCAGACTTAGTTTATGATATAGTTCCTTAGATATCAGAGACATGTTTTATTTCCTTATCATATGTTATGATTTTTATGCTTCCGCTACGTTTATTCATTTAATATGTTTTATGAGTCCGGACCTTTGTTAGCCGGCAGCTATTTATTTACTCGTATTTATGATGGAGCCTCATAGGTCACAGTTTTTGGCTTATGGGGTAAGACCTAGTATTTATTTCATGTTTGTTACTTGATGGGAGTTATTTATCAGATGAGGTATTTTCAGTAAATGTTTGTATCGCTTATATTATCGCTTATCATATGAGCAAAGTCCTTATTTTCTATTCCGCGAATGTTTACGAAAAATCTACTCCCGCCTATTTTTCGCGTATTATATTTTAAATATAAAGATAAAACATGATAACATGAGGTAACCCTTATGAAATGGCCTAAAATGACTTAAGCGTTAAGGGCTATCTAGTAGGGTGTTACAGCCACATCTGTAGCATACATTCTGCCCTGCAAAACAAACCCCTCTGTGTCCTTTATTGCATTGAGGACAGATTGGTGTCTCTGTAGCTCTAGGAATCATAACCTGACGTGGTGGTGGTGGTCCTTGTTGAGGCCTAGCACGATTTGGGCCTCTGAAAGATCGGGAGGGAAACCGACGAGGTGGAAAATTCTGTCTTTTGAACTGAGGAGCCTGTGGTGCCAAACTCCTCCTAGAAGTCTCCGTTGAGGTACTGCCGTCTGATTGGCGTGCTTGTTCATGAACCCTGCAAGCCTCTACTAGTCTTGGATAACTATCAATTTGCAGGTGATTCATTGCTTTCCGCATCTTCTGATTTAACCCATTCATGTATTTCATACATTTCCAAGACTCCATTGGATTGCCTTGGAACATTTCTGAGAATTTAATGAGGTATTCAAACTGAGCAGTATACTCTGCAACGGACATTGTTCCTTGAGTCAGATTCATGAACTCCCGTTCCTTCGCTTCTCTAATGGACCTAGGAAAATATTTGTCATAAAACATTTCCTTGAACCTATGCCAAGGAATAGGGATCCCCGCAGCATCCATTATGGCCTTTTCTCCCCTCCACCAATTTCCAGCATCATGTTGCAACATAAAAGTGGCAAAAGCAGTGCGCTGTAATTCTGAACACTGCACCACAGTAAAGATCTTCTCCATTTCCTCGATCCACTCCCCTGCTACTGCCGGATCGACAAAACCTGTAAACACTAGGGGATTTACCCCTCTGAACTCTGCAAATCGGGCATTTCCCCTGTCAGTTTCTGGCTGTGGAGTGGGAGGGGTCTGACGGCCCATAACTTCAGCCAGTTGCTGAACCGCCCTAGCCATTCCTGCCAAAGCCTCACTTGTTCCTTGGTCGCCTTCTGAGCTACTCGCAGTCTGTCTCGCCTGTCGTCTTTTTGGTGCCATTAGTACCTGTACACACCAACATAATCACAAAGGTGATCAGTCTCCATAATCACATTAGGCACATACAACTACCTATGTCCCAAACAGACAAGTCATGCTCACGTTCCACGACTATAAGCATAACACTATCGTACTATGCAACAAAAGCATAGATGTCCATAACCCCAAGCCTTAAGGTTCGACCTGCTCTGACACCAAAATGTAACACCATAATAATTACCTCCTTATGCTTAAGTCATATTGAGTTATTTATCGGAAATTAACATCTTGTTTCAGAGATTATAGTTGAGTAAAGTAATAATGTTCGGAAAATAGGGCCGATTTGTTTTTCAAAAGAAAACGGAAGTTTAAAACTCGGCTTGTGCGGAATATCTGATATGAATAGTATATCATTGTAAGAACTACTCATGTAAATACATAACTTTAGAATACACAACGGTGGCCCACATGTACATAAATATAGTTCTACAATATCTAGAATACATATAACACCATAACTAGTATAACTATATAGAGATAGAACTTTTGAGGAAATCATAAGCTTGTACAACCACTTATAACTTCCTTAAAGGTTCCCAAAAAGATAACAAAGTCATATTACGTAAATACAAGACATAAACGGAAATAAACTAATATCCTAAATCTTCTGGAATCCAGCTCTGAATCCATGTATGCTCCGAAGCATTTAACCTGTAGATGTACCGGCACCCCTGTCTGTATCTAAAACAAAAGTGGTGGAATAGGGTGAGCTCCACGGACTCAGTAGGGGGATCACTCCGGTTTAATATAAAAACAGTGTAATGTGCAAGATTTACATTATTGGAAATTTCATAAATTAATCTATATCCGGAGTGTCTTACCTATATGCAACTTGATTAATATGTATGCAATATATATATAAATCTGAAAGCATCACTACTAATGTAATTTCTGATTGGTACATATACATAGACTTATTCTTGATATGTGTACAATAAACCTTTATTTGAAATTGGCATTAACCCTCTTATCTCTCTTTCTACCTCCACATCACCAAATCCCAAGACTATGAGCTCATATCTCTCTAGTTTCTACTAGACACACGGGGAAAGAGGGGTTTCTCATCTTCCCTTACTAGTGATGTCAGTGACCGAGGTTGTCAATCCTCCCTTACTGACGACACTAGTGACCGAAGGTTACAATTGCTTACTCGATCTACTATTGTCTTTCTTTCATATTCAAAGTCATCATAACTTGACTTGTCATAACATTACAACATATAAACACATACACCACTGAGTATCATATTCTGAAATTTAAATATAAATTATTCATAACATGCTTCTTGCATATCTCACTTGAAAACATATCATTTTATACATAATTGCATCTACATGTCATTTTCTTTTTAATTTGCTTAATTCTTTTCATAATCACCATTATCTATTTTAAACATATATAATAAACTTGTCACAGTAGTTGAGATCCTCATAAAAGGGTTAGAAATCATTAAAATGCAATATCACAAAATTCAGCATTTTTAAAACAGTTCTGCAGAATTCTGCGAAATGGCCGCTAGAGCGTCCTCCGTGGCCGCTAGCGTCCAAAAACGCACGACCACTCGCTAGCGCCTAATGTACGGTCGCTAGCGCGTGGTCATTCGTTAGCGGCTATGACTTGGCCGCTAGCGCGTGTCCCGACTCTGCATTCAAACCAGTTTCAGAACAACCTTCATACTCGAGCATATAATGATTTCTAACCGATCCTTATGCATGAAAACACACAAATATGTATCATAACATAAATCTAAACCCTTACCTCTTGTAGTTTTGCCCTCTAAAGCTAAGAACCACTCTATTCCTTTTTAAGCTACTTGTTTACCAAGCCTTCTTGCTCTTGATGATGGTGGCTGAAGTTTCAAAGCTTTCTGATGATTTTTGTTCGGTTGGAATGAAAGGAAATGATGTAGGGATCCTAGATGTTGGTTTAGTTTCGGATTTAAGTGAGTTTTGATAGCTTGTGATGAAATGGGTGTGTTTGGTGAGTTTGGTGATTATGGAGGTTATGAGGTGGTGTTCTTGGAGTGTTTTGAAATGGAGTGAAGTTGGTTTCTGATGTAGGGAGGTTACTTCAGGGTTAGGCAAGGTTTTAGGGACGGAGGGGGCTAAAGGAAATTTTTAAAAGAAGGAGGACTTGACAGAAAATGCAGAAATTGAAGAAATGTTGTTCTGTCCTCGAACTGGTCGCTAGCGCGTGTCGCACGGTCGCTAGCGACCGTTTTCACCGCATTACCCGCTAGCGCCTTTTATACTGTCGCTAGCGAGGGACCTCTACCGACTCATCCGCTAGCGAGCTAAGATGGCCGCTAGCGACGAGGTACTGCTACATGACAGTAGCAGCAGCAACATACCCCCAAAAACTCTACAAAGCATCTAACTCATCCCAAACCATTTCCAACAGTTCTTACTACTACTTATACACTTGTGCAACCATACTCTTACTAGAATTACCATTTATTTCTTAAATTCCCTACCTAGATCATCATTCCTAACTCAAATTTGTATTTCACTAACTTCTCAACCTTATATAATGTTCTTATCATTTCTAACACACATAATTCCACATAATACACGTAACACATATTTAATTAATCATACATGTCAAAAATACATATTAACACACATATATCCCAGTTATGCCTTGATTGAAGCGATTTTCACTAAATCCCTCCGATTAAAGCATAATTAGGATTTTGGGGTCTTACATGTATAACCATCTAGATTCATAAATCTCCTAAACACATACCAATTATGCACATAATTGCAATCACATATCATTTTCTCGTTAATTTGTTTATTTCTTTTCATAATCACCATTTTCTGTTGTGAACATATATAATGAACATGTTACAATGGTTTAGATTCTTAGAAAAGGGTTAGAAATCATTAAAATGCAAAATCACAAAATTTCAACATTTTAAACAATTCTACAGAATTCTGCGAGATGGCCGCTAGCGCGTCCTCTGTGGCCGCTAGCGTCCAATAACGCACGACTGCTCGCTAGCGCCTAATTTATGGTCGCTAGCGCGTGGTCATTCGCTAGCGGCTATGATTTGGCCGCTAGCGCGTGTCCCGACTCTGCATCCATACCAGTTTCATAACAGCAAACATATTCGAGCATATAATGATTTCTAACCGATCTTTATGCATGAAAACACACAAATACATATTATAACATAAATCTAAACCCCTACCTCTTGTAGTTTAACCCTCTAACACCAAGAACCACTTTGTTCTTCCTTGAGCTACTTGTTTTACACTCTATCTAGACTTTGATGATGACGAACACAATCCTTGAGCCTCTGATAGATTATGTTCGATTCAAATTAAAGGAAATGAGGTGAGGGACACGAATATGGGGCTGGTTTCTGAGTGAGATGAGTTTTGAGTGGAGTGGTGATGAGATTTGTGAAGTTTAGTGGTTATGGAGGTTGAGAGAATTGTGTTTGAAGGTTTTGGGAGCTTGGAGTTGAGTTTATGATGATAATGAACTTGCTTCAGGGTGAGGGAAAGTGTATAGGGACGGAGGGAGTTAAAGGAAATTGTTAAAAGATGGAGGGCTTGGCTGAAAATGCAAAAATTGCAGAAATGTTGTTCTGTCCCCGAGCTGGTCGCTAGCGCGTGTTTCTCGGTCGCTAGCGACCGCTTTCACCGCATTACCCGCTAGCGCGCTCTTACAGTCGCTAGCGAGGGACCTCTGCCGCCTCACCCGCTAGCGAGCTTAACTGGTCGCTAGCGAGAAGGTACTGCTACATGACAGCAGCAGCAGTTTTCTTGCATCTTATACTCCAAAATACACTTAACATTCCCTAAACCATTTCTAACACCCAAATCAATATTTTTACACCTATATAAACTTGTACATAACCATAAATGCCTAAAATCTCTCATGATTCCTACCTAAGTTGCTCCTCTAAACATCATTATCTTATTTCATTACTACACTTTAAATCATGATGCAATGAAATTGTCATTTTATCATACACTTATCTCACATAATACACATAACACATATTTAAACAATCATACATGTCCAAATACATTCCAATGCACATACATCCTAATTATGTCTTGATCAAAGTGGTTTTTCCCAAAAAATCTCTCCGATTAAAACATAGTTAGGATTTCGGGGTCTTACACAATACTCCTCCACTGGTTCGAGGATCTCTGATGTTGGTTGCTGCTGCCACTCTGTGAGAGTTCGTCATCGATTCTGAAGCACAATGCACTTCTCCCATCCTCATCGTGAGGGCGCCGACCTCGGCGCCGCTGAAATGCCGATCACCACCACTATCACGATCGTGTGTTGCTAATTTATCCTCCTCTTTGCTTTCCATCTCAAGTGTTGTTCCGCCACCGTGGATGACCTCATTTCCTCTACCGTGACTTAAAGCATAAGGTTGCAGAGCAAAAGATTTTTCTTCATCCTCTTGTAGATCTAGTTTCTCTTCTATTGGAACTGTTGATTATTGATCTGTGACTGATGGAGATTTATGAATTTGATGCATTTTTGTGAATATTTGTTGCTGTGGAAATAGATCGATTGATGTGGATTCTATTTCTATTTGTGGATATTTTGGTTCTTGATTTTCTAGATGGTTGATTTCCTGAATTTTGATTGTTGTAATTTCTGTCTTATTAGTTGGTGATGCTGATTGAAATGAATTTCTTGATTGTGCTTGATTCTTCCTGCAATGCAATTTTAATTTTATAGTTCTTTTCTTATTATCAGCAACAAATCCATCTACTTGATTTTTCAACTGTATCAAAAGATACATAAATGTAGATTGATTAGGAGAGATTGAATTAGATGAATCACCATGGGGAAAATATGGTGAATTTGAAACTCCAAACATGGCGACTAATGAAAGCACCAATGTAAGATATAACAATTTAGAGAGTGTCGAAGATGAAAGAATATCCCAATTAAGGGTCAATAGAGAGAAGAGAAAATAATTTCATAGAGAATTGAAATTCCAAAAAGGGAAAATATCAACTAATAATTTACAATGCATATCAATTATATTAGAGAATATACAAATATAATTAGTTTGTTAGAATTAAGTTAGGATTAGATTTTATTTTACCTAGTTTCTAGATTAGTCTATGACCTCTATATGTAGAGGTATCTATTTCATCATTATTGTATCAAAAATCTCTCATCATCAATACTAAATCTTCTTTTGATTTCACTCTCAAATATCTTTATTTTCTATTTTTGCTCTGCTCTACCATGAATCTCAACATGGTATCAGAGCCTTTCCACCCTGCATGAATGCACCTTCTGCTGCAACAGCTAGCTCTCTAGGCAGAGCATTTTTTATTTTTTTTCTCCATTCTCTTTTGTTTTATTTTCACATTTTCTTTCCATCATAGCCTTTTTCGTTCCAGCCAACCAGTTCCTTCACTATCTTTATTTCCAGATTTGCATCCTTTTTTTTTATTATTCAACATTTGCGTTCCTAACTCAGACAAATCTATTCTTGAGGTCGGAAATTTTTAATTGGTGGTTTTCTTCCCTTTTTAACACTGAATCATCTCTTGTACCGATTGCGATTTGCGATCGAAGGTTCATTTTCGATTTGTGACTCAGGGGTACACACCTCACTCTAGTGTGGTTAGCAGCCTTGGGTATCGCGATTCCTTTCTTGCTGTGAGTAGCAATTTTCGGCGTCGGTGTGGTTTACCTTCATAGATTTGGTTCTTCATTCTCTGCATGAGGGCCGCCATGGTTCATCTTCTCCGGCACATGTTCTCCGGCGATAACTACATTCTTCATAGCCTCTATTTCGTGCGACTTGTGGTTACGTCTCAGCTCAAATTCGTTCTGTTCCCCACGATCTGCGTTCGTTAACGGCAGATCTTGCTTCTGCCTTCGGATAGGTAGTCGTTCATCGTCTTTTCCGCCGCGATGTTTCAGATCTTGCCATTCCCAGATTGTCGTGGTTACTGCTGAGCTTTGGTTCTGATTCTCTCTGTTTCAACCCACTCCAGGTTCTAATTTGTTGCTTCTTATTTCTTAGTAAAAAAAACAGGCTTGGCATATGTTTGTTATTTTGCCTCAGTGATTGGTTAGATTTTTGGTTCACTTTTGAATGACCATCAATTGGTTGCTACTGCACATTGTTTTAAGATTTTGAGATTGTCCAATTTGAGTTTGTGGTTGAGATCATGTTCTTGGTACACTAATGGTTACTTGGAGATCAGAGTTACTTCTAATTCAAGATTTTGACTCCTCTCGTTGCTGTGATTCTTTGGTTCTTGGTATTGGGATTTGATGAGTTTGTTGGTTCAAGATTCAAGATGCATTTTTGTTTAAGCTTGGAATTTAATTTTCGGTTCATTTGTGATTCAAGCCTTAATTAGGCTTTATTTTGCTTCTGTCTTGGGTGCTTCACATTGGATTTGGATTGCTACTCTTGATGGTTAAGCTTTGAATTTTCTTCCGCCAAGTGGCCGTCAAATGACGTTAACCTCATTTTGCAATGAGCGTCGTGGAGACGTCGATAGATAGATCGAACAAGCCCAAAAGAAGGTTGAAGACTTCATCGAACAAGGAACCACCGTCATTGTTCTATCCCGGTTTGGGAAATCATCACATTTGGAGCCATAGTGCCCATTTTGGAGCGACTTTCGACCGATGTTATTCCGGCGGATGCGACTCCCATCAACTTCATGAGTTTCTCTTTTTATTTTGCATTCTGTACTTAGATAATATTTCATTGTATTTCTTTTATTTGAGTTGTATTGCTCTTTCTTTCTAAGTTGGACATGCTAGAGTTTGCAATGTCCAGCTTGCGGGAGGGTATTAGAGAATATAGAAATATAATTAGTTTGTTAGAATTAAGTTGTTAGGATTATATTTTATTTTACCTAATTTCTAGAATAGTTTATGACCTCTATATATAGAGGTATCTATTTCATCATTATTGTATCAAAAAATCTCTCATCATCAATACTAAATCTTCTTTTGATTTCACTCTCAATTATCTCATTTTCTATTTTTGCTCTGCTCTACCATGAATTTCAACAAATTATATCATTATTACATCTATTAATAGTAATTTCTACTAACTAATTGAAATTTACCTAATTAAGCTATGGATCCATTATAGGCAAAGAGCTCGCCGCCTCTAACGAACTCGATGGCCATGAACGGCGGGTAGGGGTGGGGTGGGGGTGGTGGAGGGGATGAGTTCTACTTTGTGTGCGTGTGTGTCCTAAGGGGTTTGTTCATTGCAGCTTCTGAATTGGTAGAGTGAGCAAGACCCAGATCGAACAGGGTCATTCTCTTCAGGAAGATGGTGTCGAAAGGGCAAACCATGGTTTACAGAAGGCACTTAGAGGGTTTGAAAATCTTCATGGCATTATTCTCTATGGACCTAATAGCAAAAAAAATATAAAAAATAAGAGAACAAATAAGTAATTTTTGAAAAAATATATTTATGGGAAGAAATGATAATTCTGCAATATAATTATCTTTTCATGTATTGGTGTCCTAATTTTATTGGGACTATATTGTTATCTTCACTGTATTTTTAGAAGTGGAGAATAAAAATTTAATTGTTGGGATGATGTCACTTTAAAATTTAAAGGTGATGAAATATATGGACAAATATTTAAAAAAAATGTATGTACAAATATCATTTTTCATTTGCATATATAGTTTGGATTTGGATCTTAATTAAGTTTCATAATTGACTATATGACATATTTTGAATCAAAATTAGATAAAGGAGAAAGAAAAGGAGATCACAAAACAGGCTCAATTGGAAGGGCAAAGTGATATTGATCCAACCTCTTCATGTGTTGTCGCACCTCAATCCTTGGAGACCTTGAATACGAGGTTAGTGTGTATTTTATTTGTGATTTGATTCATTTAAAATGGATAATATTAGGTAATACATTACGAAAATGAAGATTTAATCACAATTAAATTTTTTTAGTGAAATTCACGTTGAATGAAAATTATTAATATAAATTAATCCCTTATTTTTTCTTTTCATTTTACAAATTGTTTCATGTATGTCTATTTAAAAGTTGGGTGAAGTACCAAATTGGTCCTCAAAAGATTTAGCCGCTGACAAAATGACCCCTAAAAGATGATAACGACATATTAGCCCTCGAAAGATTCATTATTTTTGACAATATACACAGATCATCAAAATCCTCAAACAACCGTTAACGGAGATGATGATGTAGATTGTAGCTTGTCACTGTGTAATCTAAATACATGTACGGTGAGGATATGAAACCTTATATTCCCAAATTCATCTCCTTGAATTTACCTATTTTCCCCAAATTAAAACCTAAATCCCTAATCCCTAATCCGTGAAGAAGAATTATTATTATTCTTCTACGGTGAAGCAAGGGAGTCAAATAATGAAGGGTGAAAAAATTAGGGATTAACCGGTCATTTGAGGATTTTGACTACCTGTCTATTTTGTCAAAAATAAATAATCTCTCGAGGACTAATATGTCATTAACGTCTTATAGTAGTTATTTTGTTAGCAGCTAAATCTTTCGAGGAATTGTATTTCACCCTTAAAAGTTTCATCCAATGCAACCCTATCTTAGAGCTTCTGTTCATCAGATACGCATATCCTTCTATTAACTAATTGTTTGGCTCTTCTATAAAAATCTATCCCGTTAAATATAATGGGTAGATTTTAGAAGTTGATTTTGATGAGAGAATCATTTGATACTACTCAAAACTGCAAATGCTTTGTATACAAATATTTTGTATACATTAAAGTTATATACTAATCAGCCACTAATACATAATATGTATTTTTATATTTTCTTTATTAAATACATGATGTATCCATTTTTCTTTCCTACACCTATATGCATTTACTTTTTATTTTGTGTGTGCATAATATTGGATTGTATACATATAAAAGTGGATTGAGTAGTTATAAAGGATTATGTAAGCATAAAAAGTAGATTGAGTAGTTATAAAAGTTAAATTATCTCAATATAAAAGTTAAATAGTGTGTTAGTTATAAATGTTGGATTGTATCAATATAAAAATTGAATTAAGTAGCTGTAAATGTTTGATTGAGTAGTTATATTTATTAATGTTAGATTTCTCAGTATAAAATTTGATTGATTAGAGCTAAATGTTATATTGAGTCGGTATAAAAGTTGGATTGAGTAAATATAAATACTAGATTGTGTAAGTATAAAAGTTGATATTGTCTGGATATAAAAGTTGGATTTATAGTAGTTACAAATGTTGGATTGAGTCACAATATAGTTCTAAATGTTGGATTTTGTTAGAGTTGAATTAAGTAACTGTAAAATGTTAGATTATATCGGTATAAAAATTGGATAGTATCATTATAAAAATTGGATTGAGTAGTTAAAAATGTTGGATTGTGTCAAGAACCATTACAAAATATAAAAATTAAATTGAGTATATTAAAAAGTTAGATTGAACGCGTGAGTACACTTTTAAAAAATGGGAGTGAAATTCAATAAGTTGAATTGTATAGAAAAATACATTGTAGGGGCTAATTTGTGTATAATTTTAATGTATGCATAACATTATAGGTAATATATTATATGATATTACACTTATTATTAAAATATTTGATTGAAGGGACGATAAAAAAAAAAGATATACTGGTCGATTGTATATGCATTGTATTTATGTAAATGCAATATATTAAAGGAAAAATGTACAACAGAAAAAATATATTTACTGTATTATCTATCGTATATTTTGTTTATCCACTTAGGTGTTGTTCTTCTCTCCTCTCTTTTTCCTCCTTCTTCTCCTTTTCCTTCTCCTTCTCCTTCTCCTTTTTTATGCTATTCTCACCACCTACTATAATATAATCTTCTTCAATTTTTTTATTCTTCATCACAATCACAATCAATAGTCATATCTCAGTATCATATTTTCTTTTCTCTTCATCACTCACTTCACTCTTCTTGCATTATTAATTTTTTTTTTCTTGTCTTCCATATTTACAGTTTCACTTCTTATAATTTTTTGCATTTTTTTCATTTACTAGATTCATTATATTCATCATTCTAGTTTATCCTAACTTAATTATATTTGCAAACACTCTCGCCGCCGAACGTATATATGTTTTATTCATAAGTGAACACAATATTGTTTGTCAATGAACATATTAATTATTTAGCTGTTATGAAAATGCAACTTATCTGTCAATGAACATATTATTTCATTATTGAACAAATTTTATATTCATGAACGAACACATTGTTGTTCATCAGTGAACAAAATTGGTTGTTAATGAATACATTACTTAGCTATCAGTGGGTACATATTTATTTATTTATCTATGAACACATTTTTATTCATCAGTGAACACATTATTGTTTATTAGTGAACTGTAACATCCCAAGATGTTAACTATGCCATGGACATATTTAACTCTTGACATGTTACTAAAACCCAAAAAAAACCCAAGTTTTTTTTTTATAGGTAACATACATATATACGTAACACAAACCCTGTATATCATATAGCATAACCCTAGTATCATGAATAATTTGCAATATCAAAACTCAAGAGCCGTGACCATGAATGTAAGCAAGATTAGAATTTCCTGGATAATCATTTAGTACAGTAAAGCATCAGGGTATAATAAAACAAGGCATGAACATATTGGCCATACATCTTTTATATGAAAATATATACATAAATACATCATGGAAGTCCAATGAATGACAAGGTCCTGAACAAAATACATATAACCAAGACTAGGAGCTGCTGATACAGATTTGAACAGAAAATCCCGGGTCTAGAACATACAAAATGCCTCCGGTAGAGATATACGAACATCCGTCCAACAGAAAAGTATACAGTAATCCAAAAGGATCCCTCTACGGGGTACAACCCCTAAAACAAGATAAATAAAACAGATCCAAGGTTATTGATAAGCTGCACAACGAACTTCCGTGACACAAGCGGCATCTTCTCTTCATCGTCGTCCCTCGCCGTCTCAACTTACAACGGGTCGTGCGGCGGGAGATGTTGCTCCTGGTGTCCGGGGACATGATTCAATTCCTGATCTGATTCTAACCCCTCTGAGTCCTCACCCGACAGCACTACGGCGGCAGCAGGAACCAACTGCTCATCCTCGATGTCCTCCTGTTCCGGATCCGACTCGTTGGACTCCGGGGCTGGTGGTGGCACGGGTACATGGTCTTGAGCGGGAGCGGGGTACCTCGCAATAAGCTCCGGGACAGAGAAACGATGTACCCCGAGTGTGGTGGATGCTACGGTCAATGCGCCAGTTGCCGGCATGTAGCTGAACCAGACATAGCCAACCGCCTCATGATGTGGAGGGGGCGACGGTGGCTGCTCCATCTAGAATCGATAAATCAAAGAGAGCGTAAGACGATAACGTCTTAGTGAGTTACACTGAGCACGGGGGCCTACGTGCTCGATTACATTGATTCCAGCCAGTCAAAGTAATACTCAAGTGAAAACAGTATTCCTTTTTCTCAAAACGGCGAGTCCTTACTTTGACTGGGACAAAACATCTTACTGGCCTGTTTCTAAGGGAACCTAAAGGTTTATGCTATGTTCTCGTAGGTCCCTCGCAGTATATATAAAACTCACTCTCCTGAATATCACAATATGGTCAAACATTCCCTAATCATAAACATGCCTCTTTTCATAACAATTTGTTTACTATCACAATCTCTTAGTAAACACCATAACATCCTCTCAATCACATAATCAAGTACTTAATCAATCAAACATCATATGAACTACCGATTTATACTCAACTCTTAGGTAGTTTTCAAGAGCTCGCAACCTCACCATACTACACCCGACCCCTAGGTTCTTGGTTGTCCAGAGTTCGCAGCCTCACCATATTACACCCTACCCCTAGGTATCCGGAGGATTCATCCGGTCGTACCATAATACACCCGTCTCCTAGGTAGCCGGGATTTTATCCGTAGTACCATAATACACCCACCCCCTAGGTATACGGTAGAATAATACTTTAATAAGCATAATCAGCATCTCTTCATAATCATCACAACACTTCTATCATTATGCATTTTTAACATTAACATATCTTTCATGAATGTGAGCTAAATCACTTTAAATTTCAATTTAAAGGAATGCATTTCACATATTTCATAACATACTTTAATCATATCATTTCAAATCATATAACACATTTATTCAACGTATTTCATCTACTCATCTCAATTAATCATCAACTTTACCACCTTCACAACTTTATAGCACAATTCATAATTCAAATTCCATTATCACATCAAGGTTCATATAGGGGGACTTATAACATGCTCACATCATGTTAATTTAACATACTTCATATATGGCAGCATTTATATTACCTCATTACACAAGCATGTCATCATCATTTTAATATCAATCAAAATATTTCACCTCATACACATCAACTATTCAACAATATGATGTCATCTCACCGCACTCACCACTTTATCTCGACAATTCATAACTCAAAACCTCATCGTTCTATCAAATTCACAAAGTCATACTACATTCATGCATATATATTTATCACATAGCTTGTATTCACTTCTCAATATTCATATCATAACTCTACCTTTCCTCATTGGTATCAGGTAGGTGTCATAAGTGTTAATATGATGCCCCGTATAGGTTTCATACAACAATTCAACATTTATACATGTTTATAGACACATGTGCTAGATTTTCTCTGAAAACTTACTATTTGCTTCTTAAGTGCCAAATAAATGCACAACTCATAATGCGACATTCAAACATGTGTATATAATCATGAATTAACTTCCCTTTTTATTTTTACTAATGCATCATATCACCTTGAGGAGCTGCCCTATACAAATTTCCTCTTTACAGCAAATTTTACATGTTTTACAAGCACTAGTATGCAATGGTTCTCCGAAAACTTGTTTCTTGCTCCTAGACTTAACCAATGCATCAACTTACAATTTAAAAATGATATGAGTTTTTCAAATAACCAACCTTAACGGCCTCTAATGTGTTTCCAATTCAATTCCCTCAAATCATGCCTTCATATGCACATGCACTTGTTCAAAAGCTATTTTCATTCATAAATAAACAATTCATTAGCAAAGGCAATTCACTTCATCGCCCTCAAATATACATTTCATAAGATGCACATATCACAATTACATGGCACATAGTAACATATTACATTGCCTAGGATGCTGCCACACATACATGTCACAACCTCATAAACTTTGCGAACCCGTAATTCACAAAATAGCACACATAATTGCCAAAAGTGTGTTTGACACCTCTAAACAATTCAATTTATAATCCACACTTATTTATATAACATAAGCCCTCTTAAACGAACAAGTTCCAGCAGCATATATCCTACATTCCCTTCAAATTTTCTAAAAAGCCTTTTTGTCCTACTCTTTCACAACTTACATGTAATCACCATAAGAAACCATTTGCATTTATAACGATTTATCAAAGTATCATCCTAAGATGATAAAAAGGGTTTTAAAAGTATTCAAAAACATTTATCGATGTACCACACATGTTAAACAAGAGGCAAATCAATTTCGGAGATAACAGGGTCATAAAATGCAAAGCTGTGAAAACCATATTGCAGGCAGACCGCTGGGGCGGTTGGTGATGACCGCCTGAGCGGTCCGACTCTGCAGCAGAGTGCATAAAATGCGTTCTGCTGCCTTCTTTGAACCCCACTCTCACCCAATACACTCCCAAACACCAAAACACAAAATGATCATGATTATACACTTCAAAACACATCAGAAAATTTATAATCCAGTCCAATCCCACACAACTTTGCACAAACACACACATGCATGCACTCAAACATCACTCTAACACATCAATGGCTCTCAATCCATTCAATTTCAGCAATCCTTACTATCATGCATCATGGAGCCCGAAATTAGGGTTTGATTTCAACAACATTCAGAGCTTCATAAGCTCTTGCATGTGGGTAAAATTACTGAATTGAAACAGAGGAAAGGTAACTCACCTGATGTTCAAGAAGGAATGCAATGGATGGTGTTGATGAAGCTCCTTGCTCCTTGGTAGCTTGCTGGCCGAAAATGGCAGCTTGAGGAGGGTAGGGAGATGCTTCTGGGTTATCTTTCTGAGTGTGTGGTGTGGTGCGTTTGAGTTTGAAGGATGGTTGGGGTGGTTGTGAAGCTAGCAAGATGATGGTGTCTTGAGGGAGGGGAAGGTGAAGGGCTCAAACTTTGTGTGTTGTGCTTGGGAGAGAAAGAGAGAATAAGAGAGTGAAGGGAAGGGTAGATGATAGGTTCTGATGTGGTTTTAAAGAAAAGAAAATGGTTGTTGTGTTTATATGTGTATGCAGCGCATACATCTATGGGTGGGGTGGGGTGTTTTTGATTAAATTCAACAATGTGTAGTGTTTAAGTGGTGTGTATGAGTGTGTGAATAAATTGTATTTGAGTGGGAAAATTATGTGGAACAAAATCCAAATAATTTTCGGAATTAGAAGGTCGTTTGGTTGCGTTTCGGATCAAACGCAACTCTTGCTCGGGCTGCTCCGGTGCTCACCGGGCACTCAAAAATATAAAAACGTAAATATATAAATGACGCCTAATTGTTATTAAAATTTCGCAACTCTATGAGACTCGTAATTTATTAGAACAAATAATCACTCTATCATTATTTTCCCACATTTCTAATTTATTAAAAGATTACTAAATAAATATATATATATATATATATATATATATATATATATAGTGGGAAAATAAATAATAGTGCTATTTAAGGATTCTTTAAATTTTCGAAATTGACGATATTGCTCCAAATAAGTTTTTCGAACACCAATTTGAAGTTAAAATAATTGTTTTGGTCTCATCGAAATTTTATAACGATCACGGCCTATCCCGGGGGTCCGGCAGCTCATGGTAACAATATTACCAGGTTTGCCTTGCCCCGCAAGCAACCTAGATCATTATTCACAAACACATAATGCATATACATATATACATATACCATCCAATCTCATGTCACTAATATATGTATATTTATTCTACATATATATATATATATATAATATATATATATATATATATATATATATATATATATATATGCACCCATATACATATATACATATATATAAATAAGATCATATATGTAAATAAAATTATATACATAAATAGTACACATATATACTTCTAATATATAATTCTAAGCATGTGCCTCATAATTCAATTTCTTGAAGTTCATTACGTTTTCACAAAGAAGCATTTTAAATTTCGGAGAAAATCGGACAATAGGGGGCAATGTTGTCCAATTTGACAGCGAGCAGGCCGCCTAGGCGGTTATGTTTACCGCTGGGGCGATTACAACTGCCTGGGCGGTGGCTTGCTGCAGCAGAGTGCGAATTCTGCACTCTGCATTCTCCCTTGAGCCCCCATTTCATCAATGCAGCCCCAAATTATCACAATGCCAATTACCAATAGATCAACACACATAACACACGCCAGAAACTCAATCACACATAATCAACTAACGCATTTAACACAATCTCATCAACAAAACACAATCATCAACACCAATTAAATCCATGGTCATCGCATAAACTCGTCAATTATCATCTCATCACAAGTTCCACATATAAACCATTAATTAAATTCATCAAATCAGTCCCCTTATTGTCATATGTCAATCCCCATCTCATCAAAATTCATATTTTAAGACAATAGCAATACAATTACACTCGATTTACATCATCGAGCGCATCACACACACACACACACACACACACATATATATATAATTCTCATCATCAAATACCATCATTGTATATAGGTCTAGTCACTCGTCATAAAAGTTCATGCTCGTGACCGGAATTACTATAAACCTGGAGTTGCTGGGTCATGGGCGTTACATGAACAAATAATTTATTCATCTTTGAACACATTATTTATTCATTGGTGAACATACAATTCACAAAATCTTAGCTTGGTAGCTTCAAAGAGCATAAGGTTTATCAGTTTGTGATGTTTTTTAAATGAGTATGATCATTTTTTTGTCCACAATCTTTATTTTAACAAATAAATGTATTCATTTTCGATAATATGTTCATTTACTATTAAAACATGTGTTCAAATGTGTTTGTTAATGCGCGTACTGTTCACGAATGAATCCGTGAAAATGGTACATAAAAAGCTCATTTCTCACTTTTTGTGGCTCAGTCCCCTAATTGTACGGTGGATATTACATTGTATGTATTTGTTGTTGTATACCTAACATTACCCATAAATAGTAATGTTTGTTGTACAACAGAAACACATTAAACTAGTATCCAACATGTGTTATAAATAATGTACGTCATACGTAATGTGTGCTACACGTAACGTGTGCTATACATATATGACACAAATTACGTGTGACACATATGTATAACACACAATAGATAGTTGTTAAATGATATTCCTGTTATACAACAAACATTATTGTATTAATATATGGTGGACCTTATTATTGATGAATGTAGGTGTACTGTTATTGCCAATAACAAATAAAGGAGACGGACAAATGAGAGACATATAATCTCTGTTCACATTAAATAGAAATTCTTTTTATGGGTCTGAACACTAAGAAAAAGAGAGAGATAGCTAGAAAGAATTGAAGATGGTGGTGAACAAAGAGAAAAAACTGAACATTGCTAAATGAATTAATGTCAATAAATTTTTATACAAAATTACAAATATATACTGTTATAGTGCAATCCTTCTCTTAGTTAGCTTGCACAACAAGCTATTTATTCCTATCTGAATATACAACTGCCAATAATCATTTTGGTAGACTATGTTTAGTAATAAGGTGAACAAGGCAAAAAATATAGAAAGAATGTGTTTGAGATGAGGATATATGATAAAAAATGTCCAATAAAATAAAAAAAAATTATACTTCAAAAAAGCTGAGACATAAGATACAAAAAATTAATTAGGATAAGATAAAAATCACTTCTATATATGACACTAATTAATTTAAATGTGTTACAAAATTTTTATACTTTTATCTCTATTTTCACAGTTGATGCATTTTTATCATGTCATATATTGTGTATCTCATCAAACGCAACTCCACTACTCTCAAAGGTTACCTATCACTTTGAAAATACAAATAGGAATCTCTATTTTCAATGCAAAAATTTCCTTTTATAACTTTTTAATCAGATTGGCAAAATCTTAAATAATTTAGTTAGTTAGTTATTATTATGTACATTATTGATCTAATGTGATACAACTTTAACCCTAAACCCCTAGATGAATTTACTTAAGAGGGGTTTTAGTTAATTAGTTGGACTTAGGAGAGTAAATATAGACTTTTGCATTTACACTACCTTGCATGAACAATAATTAATAACTTAGCTTGCATACATAAGTATATTATTGTAGAATGAACAATTAACTCATCATCTTCCACATTAAATACTTTGAACATGAACCATGTTGTATTTGATAAGATGTATATGATAAGACAAAATAAGAATATATAGACATACAATTAGGATAGATTGATACGATTGGGCTTTAGGTCATTTGGCCTTTAATTAGTGGTTAGGTCCATTAGGATACTAGAGGGTATAAATAAGGGACTATTATATGGTATTGGGTGGGAAATAGATAATTGTTGAATGAATTTGGTTCATTAAGAGTTTCCTTCCCTTGACTAGAAGGAATGGATTGTTCTTGATATATTTTGTGATTTTTGAATATTATACATCAATCTTTCTTAATCCATCTCTTGATTCACAATTTAGTCAATTCCTTGTTATTCTCCTTTCTTTACTGTTCTTTATTGTTCTTCCATTTATGGATATGCAACATTGGTGCTTTCATTGAGAGCCTTCCATGGTGGAAGGAACTCAATTCGTTTGGGATGAACTCCCAAAGTTCGATGGAATTAATGGCTACTGGTGGTCCATGCTAGTTGTGCAATTTTGGGAGGCGAGAGGCACTCCGGAGGCGCAGAAATTGGCAGAGGCTCAGAGTGCTTTAACTGGTCGTTCTTTAACATGGTATCGTCTATGGAGTCATCGAAATCCTGATGCAGGCAATGTTGCATACCCATAAATGGAAGAACAATAAAAAACAGTAAAGAAAGGAGAATAACAAGGAATTGACTAAATTGTGAATCAAGAGATGGATTAAGAAAGATTGATGTATAATATTCAAATATCACAAAATATATCAAGAACAATCTCTTCCTTCTAGTCAAGGGAAGAAAACTCCTAATGAACCAAGTTCATTCAACAATTATCTATTTCCTACCTAATACCATATAATAGTCCCTTATTTATACCCTTTAGTATTCTAATGGACCTAACCAATAATTAATGGCCCAATGACCTAAAGTCCAATTGTATCATAGATACACAAAATATCACATTTGACTTGGTGTGTAATATAGTGATTTATCCCAAATTTTTTAGAAGTTTAGAAAATACACTAACTTTCTGTCATGTTACACAAATTTTTTATCTTATTTCCATCACCGTACCAAACAGGAATCCTAGATGCATTATTTATGCACTTTATACATTTATTATATAACTCTTGTCTCAACTGAAACTTAAATACAAAAAATAATGGTTGACTTTGAAATGCAGATCAGGCTCCGCAAAAGCTATTAGAGGAGATGAAAGAGATAATAATGAAGAAACCTCAACTCAGACTTGAGCTAATAATAATAATAACACCCTTATTCCCTCTTGGATGCTTGCTCCAATATAATTATATAATAAATGCATATAAGACTATTACACACCAACTTTACTTTTCATGTGAAATTTGATTGTGGCTGGTAACAAGCCTATTTTATATGATGTAAAAAGTTTTGTCGTGTTATTATATCGAATTCCATTTGGTATCTATACTTGGAATTAATGTAGTATGTGTTATATTCTGTCTCTATATTCACATTTCGGAGATATATATATATATACTTGTTAATTACATGGTTGTGTCTCTTTACACATAAGTTTGATTCAATAGTATTTTATTCAAGCAATAAACATCAACCGACCTCTACTTATTGATCTTAATTAATTTAGGAAATGGAAGTGCTTTTTTTCCCCTTTAAGTTCAGGAGTCAAAAGAGCCTTATATAGAATTACTCAGAATTTTGATGAAATTCACTTCACATTTCCTCTCTTTGTCAATTTTTCTTAAGAGATCTCTTTTAGTTTGTAAAATAACTATACTGATCTCCCTTAAAATTTACACTAACATCCTCTATCTTACTTGATAATAAATGGATTTAGAAGAAAGTAGTGTTACACATTGATATTTAGCAATTAAAAAAGGAGTAATGCTATTCGTGTGGTATGTATAGCATACATATGTTTTGATCCAAAGGTGGAGAAAACACGTGTAAGTGGTGGAGTGATGTCACATCGAAATCCAAAGGTGATGAAGTGGGTGAAGAATATATGTAAGAGAAAATGTATGTACAAATATCATTATTGTTAAAAAAGTCTGAGTGTAATTTACCTCTTGTTATTTGTTAATGTATGTACTTAGTCATATCACTATAAATAGCATAAAGAAAAGAGAAAGATTCATTTTGATACATTCAATAAAGTTACGCGTACATCAATAAAGTTACGCGTACAATAAGTATACGTTGCCATCGTATATCCATGGTATAAAAGACTGATGTGGGACGGAAATCAATGCACATATTTAATGCGGAAACACTGTTTACTACGCACTTCTGCAGTTTTTTGGTGTGTGCATTTCTATATGTTTTGGTGTGTGCAATTATAAATGTTTGGTATGTGCATTTTGTATGTTTTGATGTGTGGAATTGTATATATTTGGTGCGTTCATTTCGTTATGTTTGGTGTGTGTAAAACTATAATTTTTTTAATTAAAGAGATAACTAATTGTTAACCTTCCAAATCATTTTTTCTTTTAATTTTGAAGTATTTAATATCACAAAGAGAGAATGTATTGAAAAATATATAATGTAATCAAACTAAATAGGGAATAAAAGTGGTGAGTTACATTCAAAAACATATGAATTAGAATGAAGGTGAAGAATTCCATGGAACCCCTTTTGTTCGACTTCAATATAGATACCCTGTATAATTATAAAGTTAAATGAAATAAAATATTAAAAATATATATATACATATATTGTATATATAATCATTTTATTTTATTTTATTTTTGTAAACGCATCTCACCTCCTTTATTTTAGTGCATTTTAACTCTCACCTTCACATAAGTTACTATATTCTTCACACCACACCATGACACCATTCACTCACACCCTACCACCCACTTGCAGCAAAACTTCCAGCACCCACATGCCCTTTGTTTTTCTCCCAATATGAATTGACCTTGTTAGGTTTTATTATAAATGTTCAATGTTTTTAAAGATTAAGGTGGTTATGAGGCTCATGCTCAATTATATAGACCAAATTTATGTAAACATATGTTATTTTTGGATTATATCAAGTAATAGAATCAAGTCAGTGTGGCAGAGATCGAAGGATCAGAATTCACAATTAAGAATGAGAGAAAGATGAAGATTATTATTAGACTATGTTTGTAAAAATAATTAAAATAAAAGGGTTATATATGCAAAAATAAAATATATATTTTAATATTTTAGTTCATTTTATTTATCATCACATAGTTAGATAATTTGACAGGTCTACGTTGGAACCAAACTAAGAGGTTCCAACCAATACTTCACCTAAAATGAACGACAATAATTTTAAATTTTTTAATTGAATGACCCAATTTTTTTTCGATAATTAAGTTGGAATTGGGATATGCAAAACAACGCCAAAGACAAGCCTCATTAAAAAACCTCCTAGCCTAGAAGAAAAAACTAACCAAGTGAGGAAAAAGAGAGCTTGTCCATTGGAATAACATATCACAAGAAAAGAACAAGGAGAACCAAAAAAAAATATTAACAACTAGGCGACATGACGCAAAATCCAGAGACTGCATTCACCTCCAACAGAGTCACAATTTAGCTCAACAATAGTAAAATATGCCAATCAACACTCTCCACCTCATCAATTACCAAAGCATGAGTCTAGAGATACACCACAGCAGCCATGCATGAAAATCTTTGAAACACTAAATTCATGCACAAGAAGTAGTTGTAGCACACCTTTATGAAGATATTATATTATATAGAAACATATAATAACTGCTATTGACATGATAACCACACCTCAATTCAAATTGCATGTAAGGTCTCATGCTTGTTACCCTTCTTGATATCTTTAAACCACCTATCAACCCAAAATAGAGCAAGGTCAAACCCCTCATTCACACTCATTTTTTTCCTTCAAAAGTTCTCTTGTTACATGCATGCCATACCACCCAAATCACAGCTGGAAATATCATTAACCATACCCTCTTGATTCTTTTATTTTTTGGACACCATTGCCAAGAAGCAAAGCATAAACTTGGCTTCTTATGCCAAGCCCAAGAAACATTCCAACATTCAAGAAATCTACACCAAATGCTCATGAAAAATCACATTCAAAAAATAGATGAGCAACTGTCTCAGTTTCCTTGCCACATAGAGAACACAAAATATCACATTTGACTTGGTGTGTAATATAGTGATTTATCCCAAATTTTTCAGAAGTTTAGAAAATACACTAACTTTCTGTCATGTTAGACAAATCTTTTATCTTATTTCCATCACCGTACCAAACATTTTCATATGTATTTTATATGTGTTATACACTTCACCAAATGCAGCATATGAATCAAATAGAAATCCTAGATGCATTATTTATGCACTTTATACATTTATTATATAACTATTGTCTCAGTCGCTCATGTATAACAAACTAAACCAACAATATAACTCTTGGGGGAGCCAAGTTCTTGCAGACATTCTTCCAACAAAATTCATTGAGGGGATCACATAGAGTTTGACTTTCCTCGAGCCAGACCTGCAAAAAGGAATTAACAGAAAATATTCCAGAGGTATGGAACGCCCATTTAGAGCAATCCACTCTCGCCTTTTGGAGATTAATCTTTTCCAATAGAAGCTGTAAACTAGAATGATGGTCTTCTTCCCATGTTCTAAGTTGGCGCCTCCACTGTAAGTACCATACCCAATCAACACCATCCCACACCCCACATTCTGCAATAGAACAATTTGTTTGGCATGATAAAGAGTAAAGCTTTTTGAATAAGTGCATCAAGTGGCCCTCTTTTAATCATAAATCCTCCCAGAATAACGTCTTCTCCCCATTGCCAACCATCATTTGCATTCCATTAGCCATTTTATCTTGAACAACATCACTTTTCCACTTCAGATTAAAAATATCCGACCAAATTCCACCATGGTTTTTAAATTTTTTTACCTGTGCAGACAAAGGTTTATCCAAAGTCAAGTTATGGCATGAGGAGACAACCCTTTTTCACAGGGGGCAATCCTGTTAAGAAAACCTCCACCACCATTTAAATAAAAGTGCTAGATTCTTCACCTCCAAGTCATCAACCCCCAAGCCACCACAATTTTTAGGCTTTTGGATTATCTCCCACTTGATCATTGGCATGCCTTTACCCCCATCATCCTTACCCCAGAAAAAATGCCTCTGCAAAGAAGTAATTTTCCTGATCACTTGCTTGATTTGGCATCCTAAAGATACTTAAGTAGTACATAGGTCAGGCTATTTAGTACAGACTTAATTAGAACCAATTTGCCCGCTCTAGAGAGGAATTTTCCCTTCCACTCGTTCAATCTATCCTCCACCTTTTGTATTACAGGCCGCCATGTTTCAACTCGGTTAGGGTTGCCACCAAGTGGAATGCTCAAATATTTAATAGGGAGAGAAGCTACACAACATCCCAACACTCCACAAGCCATAATCACAGAGTCTCGATCACAGTTCAAGGGGATTAATAATGATTTGTCATAGTTAATCTTCAAACCTGACATAAACTCAAACCCATCCAAGATGCTCATGTAATCCTCCACTATTGTCACGTCACAAGGGCATAACAATACAGTATTGATCAATTGCCGAATTGATTCAAATTAAAACTAGGTAACTTGTAGACAAGTGGAAAACCTAAGTCATTTTCCCAAGGAATTCAATAAGTGAAAAGTGATTATGCAAAGTTAGGTCAGATTTAGGGGATTTTGACATTCAAATTAAAAAGAAAATTCAATTAGGACTTTTATCAAACATGTAGAATGCTAACTCAAGGAATTTGAATTGCAAAATCTATATCATTGATTCATTATCCTTTCAATGATCCTTTCAAGAATTACAATTGAATTATAAATCTGATTTCAAACCTAAAATCAAATTTAATTTCATATGAAAATCTTCATACATTCATCTTAATACACTTGAATTAAATCTAAAATCTCAAAACCTAACTCAAGATATCAAGATTGAAGCTCTATAATTCAATTTCCTAAATCAGAAATCTCTAGATCTAGGTATTCTCTCAACTTAAAAATATTAATCAATCATTCAGAAATCTCTAGAATTATCAATCAATTGGATTCATAATTCAAGAATTAGAAAATCTTCATAATCCTTGAATCATGAATCAAGAAGAGGTGAGATGAGAGAATTTGAAATTCTTGAATGAATCATGAAAGAAATACCTCAAAATCACATTGCAAATTTCAATATCTTTTACAATCCTCCATCCTCAAGCTAGGTATGAGCTTAGTTCTCCATGATCATGGAGAACTCAGCAACTAAGGAGAAGGGGAGAAGAGAAAAACCTAGAGAGAAAACTATAGAGAATTCTAATTCCTAAAATCTTAAAATGTAAAAAATGAATTAAAGTTCTTCCCTCCAATTCTGAGCTAGGCTATTTATAGACATAAAAGTAAGGTAAAATGTCTAAAAAGCCCATGGACTAAACAATTACAACACATAAGGTAAGGGTAGAATGGAACTTGCACAAAATTGTGACACTTAAGGCAACAGAGCAAAACTAAGTTTCTGCCCGAAATCTTGCAGACAATTTTTGAAGCCTCTAATGGATCCTTTTGCTCTCGAGCCCTGAAGCAAAATTGTGGCTCTATGTCTCCGCTTTCCATAGCCACCAAGATCATCCAATCCCAGTAAGTATAGCTCGAGATATAGCAAAACCACTGAGTGTTGCTCCAGATTGCTGTCACAATTGCTGCATCAACTTTGAGTCAACTTTTGAGCTTCTTATAGACTTCAATTGCTTTCGAGATCTGAAGATGAAATGAAGCCTTGTGTCTTATCTTTACAATGCAACTGAAATTAATTGATTTCAACATCTGTAGCTCTAGTTATAGCTTCTGCAACACTGGCTGCTCAGGATTGCTGTTCCAGAATTTGCAGCAAGCTTGACTCAACTTGAAGCTCAAATTCTTTCGAGTTCTTCATCAAAGTTGTAGACCTGTGTCTAAGCTTTCCAACAAGACAAAGAACACAAAATTCCAATTTCTATAACTCAAGTTATAAGCAAATTACAGAATAGTGTCACAAAGCACAAAATGCTAAAAAAATGCACAAACTTCCAATTTAGTACCAAATGCTTAATATGATGCAAAAGTAGTTCATTAATCTCAAAAGTGGCCAAATTACATGCATACAAGAGGGAATTAATCAATACAAATTATGCTATATCAAATTCCCCCACACTTAGCCCTTGCATGTCCTCATGCAAGACTAAGCATGAAAAGCTAACCACCTAATGAGAAAGAGGGAAATCAAGATGTGCTACTTGAATTTCAATGAATGATCCAAAAGTGTTTTGGCTCAAGACCAAGAAAGCAAGTAAAGTGGTAAGAGTTTCCAACAACCAAGCATTCCAATATCAATGGGGCACAACACACAAGCCAAGCAAAATCCCTTAAAATGCATAGATGAAATGTATGGACCTCAAGGGGTGTGTATGCTCTCAACTCACTATTATAGTGGATTTGTCTTCCTCTCAACTCTCTTGTTAGACCAAGCATTCAACGTAGGTTTGCCAAACCTCTAAATCTCCACTACTAGCATTCAATGCACCCAAGAATCAAGAGGTCTTTGTTTTGGTTGTAATGAGGCCAAGGTGAGGGTGTGGAATGTATGGATAAGTGAGCTAAGGACCTAAGGAAATAAGACTAGCATTGGTTAGCATGAGTCACAATTAAACACAAGGGGGAATTCCACTCAAACACAATGCAAGACTTTGATTTCACTTTTATAACCAAGCACACAAAAGCACAAGAGCTTTGCTCTTTATTTTTGTTATTTAGCATTTTCCACACTTAAAACATTAGGTCTTTGACCTTGAATTTCTCTCTCTGTTTTTTTTTTTAACTTTGCTTTTGCTTTTGTGTGTTTTTCTTTCTTTATTTCCTTTTTTTTCACATACAACAATCCACACATATACAATCCAACAATGACAACATAGTCCAATCCACAAACCAAGGTGTCCTTCCCCCACACTTAGAAGTTTGCCTTCCATGGCAAACCCCCACACTTAGACTCAAGCATGCAAGATGATAAAACCAATGCTACTCCACTTTCCAAAGGTAGGGTGTAAAATGGTTTTTCACTTTTTTGGCTTATGATGAGCTAAGATGAAAGAATGAGATATATGGCTCAAAGGGGCTTGCAAGGGCAATGTATAGGGTAGGCAATATGGTTGTGGACTCAAGAAGAAAAGTGTCTCCATCACACTCAAGAATGCATATGAAAATGTAACCTCAATGAAGAGTCAAGGCAAACCCTAGAATGACAAAGTCCACAAGAGATGCACACAACAAGAATGGCATGGCATGTAATGTGGCCACCCAATGTAAGGCCCAAAACTCACAAGGTGAATGTCCAAAGACAAATCATCTATACACAATAAGATCAATCGCCAAGCAAGTATCAAGAAGAACAAAGTCAAATGCAATCATGTCGGAACTCTAACCACGTAAGAAAATGATGCAAGTGTCAAGCACAACACTTCCAAATCAATCAAGAAAGACAATTAACAACCTAAGCAAGCAACCTAACTAATGACTAGCATGAAATCTACAATGCAACAAACAACCTACTCAACTAACTAGCTACTCATGCTTTATTCAATTGAAATGCAAAAACAAAAAGAAAAAGGGAAAATAGAAACTCCCCTATGGTGGCTTGTGCTTGAACTCGTCTGGGAGCCTCCACCTAAGTGTATGGTCCAGTCCTCCACCGGGCTCCCACACTATGCGAACAAATGCAGCAAGCCAGAACATATTTTTGCTTTTAGAATCCTGCGTCTCAATCCTGATAAATCCTCAGCTTGATCTGCAACAAAAGGAGAGACAACAGGAATGCAATGCAAAATGCAAGGTGAGACTATAAAGTCAAAAACAGGAAAGTAAGGAGAATCTATCCTAGAAAAATCTACAGAACTATGAACAAAAGAAAAAGATGAAAAGTCAGTAACAATAGAATCAGAAATAATAGAATCAGAAATAATAGAGTCAGAAGTAATAGAATCAGAAGCAAATGATGTAATAGGTACATCAGCCATCACAGATTCCACAGTGGTGGACACATCAGAATGCATGAGAGTATCAGTGGAATGCACATCCAAACATGTGGCAATCTCATCACATGCAGCACACAAATTAGTCCCATCACAATCCTTGCACACAAAGCCTACATCCATATCAGAGAAACTGGAGAGCTCAATCATCCAATCTTCTTGCAAATCAGTCGATGCAGAATCTGCAACATGTGTGTCAGCACCTGCAACAAGAGACACAAGAGAGGATTCTGCTGCAAGAAAAGCATCAGTAGCCACTACTGATTCAGAAAGTGAACCAGTATCATGAGGTAAATCAACATGAATATCATGCACAAAAGAGTCAGAATTTACATTAGAATGTATAACAGAATGAGTCTCAGAATGTACATCAGAATGCATCTCAGAATCAGAAGTAATAGAATGCATGGAATGATGCATATCAGAATGAGAAATCTCAGAATGCATATCAGAATGGGAAATCTCACAATGCATATAAGAATGAGAGATCTCAGAATCATCAACACCAGACTCAATATCAACAGAATCAAGATATTCATCCTCAGCATGTACCTCATCTAGCAATGTATGCATTACATCTATGTCTGATCCTTGAGCTTGCAACTCTCCAACTGTTGTAGCTATCTGTTCAGTTTGTGTTTGCAAATTCTGAAAAGTGGCTTCTATTCCTTGCTGGAACTGTTCTAATCTTTGCTGGAACTGAATGTTGTTAATTTCCATTTGCTTTACCAAATCTGCCAAAGATGGCTCAGGTGGGGGAGCAATTTCCTGGATGATGGATGACCCAAAATCATATGTCAGATTTGGATGATCTCCCCAACCAGGATTGTCTGTCTGGGAATATGGAGTGTAATCTTGCTGCTGCTGGAAGGACCAACCAGGAAACACACCAGCCACTAACTCACTCTCTTGAAATGTGGGGCACTGATCTGTTGAATGATCAACCATGGAGCAAATGCCACAAATGGTGGATGCCACATTTGCAAGGGCTAGCTGTCTCACCAAGCTAATCAACTCATCAATCTTATGCTCCATTTTTTGGCTTGCCTCTGAATACTGAACATCATTTACACTTCTGCAACTTGTTGCTCTAGTACCAAACTGCTGAGAGTCAGCATCCAAATTAGGATAGCTGCACCACAATTCCCTCAAAGTCTTCTCTGCCATATTACCTAGATCTGCATCATAATTCTGATTACAAGAAACAACACTAGAACAAAGTTTAGGTTAGGAGTAGAATTAATAATAACACCAAATGAAAATCTCCTCCTAGCTCTAATCAACCTAAGAGTCCTATCAATCTCTGGATCAAAAACAACTAATTCATGATCAATATGTGATCTAGTTATCATGCATGATGCAAAAATAGACAATGTAGCACAAGATGACTTGTACAGCAAGTAACACACAATTTAACACATAAAATGCTAAAAATAAATGCATCTCAGCAATTCTGCAGATTCTGCCCAAGACATTGCAGCATGATTTTGAGCTCCTTAATGGCATCAAATGATTTCGAGCTTTGAAGATGAAATGTAGCCTTATGTCTTATCTTTCAAATGCCACTGAAATCAAGAGAATCCGGCCTTTGTAGCTCTAGTTATCACCTCTGCACTACTACCTGGTCAGGAATTGCTGCTGCATAATTTTGCAGCAAATATGACTCTGCTTTGAGCTATATTCTGAAGTTCTTAGACTTTGAATCAGCTTTTGTGCTCTTCATGAAAGTTGTAGACCTGCATCTTAGCTTTCCAACAAGATAAAGAACACAAAATTTCAATATCTAGAACTCCAGATATCATTGAATTACAGCCACAATGTTAGAAAGTGCAAAATGCAGAATTAGAACTAATGTTGCAGCAAAACAGAATTATGCTAACTGATTTTTTTTTTTGCAGCAATGCAAAATGTAGAAATTAAAACTAATGCTAAATCAGAACTAATGCAAAATCAGAATTAAAACTAATGCTAAAACAGAATTAGAGTTAATGCAAAGCAGAATTAGGGATGCAGTGAATACTAATGCAGAATTACAATGAAAAACACACAAACAACAACAATTAGAATTGCATAACTAGGTAAGCTAATCTAATGCAGAATTAGAACTAACTAGGTAATGCTAACTTACTTTCTAATGCAGATTCAAAACTAATGCAGAACAAAATGAAATGCAGCATGAAATGCAAAATAATGAAATGCAGAATAATGCAGAATTCTAATGCAGAATATGAAAAAGCATAATAGAACTAATTGTAGAATATGGATGATAATTTCAGAATGCTAATTGAGAATATGAAAATAGAACTAGTGCAGAATTATAATTAGAACAACAACAAAAAATGCAGAATTAACAATGCAATGCAGAATTGGAAAATGCAGAATCATAATAGAATGAGAACTAAAGGAAAAACAGAATGATGTTAATGCTATTAGATTCAATTTCAGAATTCTAAAACAAAACTAAAGTAAACTATTCACATAATGACATATTAACATATTCACAACATAACCACTAAACACCATTGAATTCCCCGACAACGGCGCCAAAATTTGATCAATTGCCGAATTGATTCAAATTAAAACTAGGTAACTTGTAGACAAGTGGAAAACCTAGGTCATTTTCCCAAGGAATTCAATAAGTGAAAAGTGATTATGCAAAGTTAGGTCAGATTTAGGGGATTTTGACATTCAAATTAAAAAGAAAATTCAATTAGGACTTTTATCAAACATGTAGAATGCTAACTCAAGGAATTTGAATTGCAAAATCTATATCATTGATTCATTATCCTTTCAATGATCCTTTCAAGAATTACAATTGAATTATAAATCTGATTTCAAACCTAAAATCAAATTTAATTTCATATGAAAATCTTCATACATTCATCTTAATACACTTGAATTAAATCTAAAATCTCAAAACCTAACTCAAGATATCAAGATTGAAGCTCTATAATTCAATTTCCTAAATCAGAAATCTCTAGATCTAGGTATTCTCTCAACTTAAAAATATTAATCAATCATTCAGAAATCTCTAGAATTATCAATCAATTGGATTCATAATTCAAGAATTAGAAAATCTTCATAATCCTTGAATCATGAATCAAGAAGAGGTGAGATGAGAGAATTTGAAATTCTTGAATGAATCATGAAAGAAATACCTCAAAATCACATTGCAAATTTCAATATCTTTTACAATCCTCCATCCTCAAGCTAGGTATGAGCTTAGTTCTCCATGATCATGGAGAACTCAGCAACTAAGGAGAAGGGGAGAAGAGAAAAACCTAGAGAGAAAACTATAGAGAATTCTAATTCCTAAAATCTTAAAATGTAAAAAATGAATTAAAGTTCTTCCCTCCAATTCTGAGCTAGGCTATTTATAGACATAAAAGTAAGGTAAAATGTCTAAAAAGCCCATGGACTAAACAATTACAACACATAAGGTAAGGGTAGAATGGAACTTGCACAAGATTGTGACACTTAAGGCAACACTGCAAAACTAAGTTTCTGCCCGAAATCTTGCAGACAATTGCTGAAGCCTCTAATGGATCATTTTACTCTCGAGCCCTGAAGCAAAATTGTGGCTCTATGTCTCCGCTTTCCATAGCCACCAAGATCATCCAATTCCAGTAAGTATAGCTCGAGACATAGCAAAAACACTGAGTGCTGCTCCAGATTGCTGTCACAATTGCTGCATCAACTTTGAGTCAACTTTTGAGCTTCTTATAGACTTCAATTGCTTTCGAGATCTGAAGATAAAATGAAGTCTTCTGTCTTAGCTTTACAATGCAACTGAAATTAATTGATTTCAACATCTGTAGCTCCCGTTATAGCTTCTGCAACACTGGCTGCTCAGGATTGCTGTTCCAGAATTTTGCAGCAAGCTTGACTCCACTTGAAGCTCCAATTTGGAATCCTTATGGTCTGAATCAGCTTTTCGAGTTCTTCATCAAAGTTGTAGACCTGTGTCTAAGCTTTCCAACAAGACAAGGTGTAAGCTCCAGAACCCTTCTGAGAGAATTAGGCATAATTCTCTTAGAGCAATGAAAGTTTTAATGATAACAAGGTAAGCCATAAGTATAAAATTTTACTTAAGGTTTTGCTAAATATGTGCGCTAAGTGTCTCAGAAAGCTTTAAATTATTGCAATACCATGAGCAAAGACCAAGACAAAACATCAAGTAGCCTCGAGATCAATTAATAAAATCATAGCGCAAAAGATATCAGAAAGGATGTCTCTGAAGCGCAGAAGGTGAAAACATGTTTCTGAGGAAAGAACACTGTCGCCTCAGAAGGGTCTCAGAAGGCCTTACGACTAGTAGTTCTCAGAAGGGTCCTCCCTCAGAAGGTTCGCCTCAGAAGTCCGTACAACTCTCAGAAAGTTGGACTCAGAAGCAACCAAGTGTCTGGACTCAAGGGATCGCAAGCAGTCTCAGAAAGCTCGCTACAACTAGCCAAGGAAGTAGGAACACGCGCACTATGCAGTTCTGAAAAGTTCCTCATTTCGCGCTGACTGTAGCAGGGAGCCGTTCTGAAAAGGACACAGCCACATAAGCAAAGAAAAAGCTTCTAATTTCGCGGCTCTTTGATGCCTATATATATGAGTTCAATTCCAGAGCAATGTGACGAAATTCTTGCGCTAAAAACTCTTTATTAAACGTGCACAAACTCTGCTGAATTGAAAATCATCTGCGAAAACTTAGAACTTTCTCAGAAAGACAATTTTACGGAATTGTTCTTTCAACTTTGCGAAAATCTTCTAGTTCTGTATTGGTGTAAATTCTTACAATTCTAAGTTAAATCTAGAAGTCTACTAAGGGTCAAATTAAGTTTGTAACTTAATCTTAGTAGTTCGTTTTCAAAGCAAAAACAACTTTCCGAAAAACGTTAAGTCCTTCGCTGTTTGAAGGCAGTTTAAGTCCTTAAGTGTTTAAGGCAAAGAAGTCCTCAGTGTTAGGCAAGGAAGCCCTTAAGTGATTAAGGCAAAGAAGTCCTCTAGTGTTGGAGGCAAGGAAGTCCTCTAGTGTGAGGCAAGGAAATCCACTTCGGATTGTGAAGTGGTGGAAGTCCTTTACTTGGTAAAGGCAGCGTTGTCTGGGAAGGCACATTAAGAAGAATATCTAAGAACTCTCAACTGAAGGTTGAGGACTGGAGTAGGTTGGTTATAACCGAACCAGTATAAAACTCTTTGTGTTAAGCTTTTCTCCCTTGCTCTTTACTTGCACAAATCTTTGAGAAAAACTCTACCACGATTCTAACTAAGAGGTCTAGTGAAAATCTTATTGATCAAAATCAGAAAGCTTTTAAGAAACTCTAACTTTAAGTCATTTTCTTAAAATTCCTCAGAAAGGAACTTTCTCAGAAAGACTAAGTTCTCAGAAACTTAATCTTCTCAGAAAGCAATTTCCGCTGCAAACTCTTAAATCTACCTTCTGAGTAAAAACAGCTTTCTAAGTAAAAGTTTTAAGAAGTAATTTTTAAAACTTGCACGATTCAACCCCCCCTTCTCGTGCACACATACACTTTCAATTGGCATCAGAGCTTGGTCCTTAAGGGGTTGAGCACTTCGCAGTGTCAAGGAAAAAGATCCACGAAGGGAAATATGAATTCACCAGCTGCATTCATATCAGATGAGGCTTCAATAAACAGACCTCCGATGTTTCTCGGAGACAGCTTCGACTACTGGCGTGACAGGATGACGTTATTCATCAAGCACACCAGTCTGGACTTATGGGATAGGATCGAGAATGGAGACTATCAGCCTCTGCAGACAATTACAGAGGATGCTGTAGTTGCAACAGATGCTGAGCCAGGAGCGGCACCTCCAGCACTCAGAACCTATACAAGACGAGTCCCTAAGGACGAATGGACTCAAGAGATGAAGGAGAAGATACAACTCAACTTCAAAGCTAAATACATTCTTCTCTGCGCCTTGCCCAAAGTAGAATACGACAAGATTGTGTCGTGTGACACCGCTCAAGAAATTTGGGAGAGATTACACATGCTGCATGAAGGAAATGATGAAGTCAAGGAAACCAAGGTATCAATGCTCGTACATAAGTACGAGTCCTTCTGCATGCAACCTGAGGAAACCATTGACAACATGTCAATAAGGTTTCTCCACATCATAAATCAGCTAAAGGTCTTGGGAAAGACCTACTCCAACGCTGAGATGGTGAGGAAAATTCTCAGAAGCCTCTCTGCCAAGTGGCGCCCAAAGGTGACAGCGATCCAAGAAGCAAAGGATCTAAATCAGCTAGGTTTAGATGTATTGTTTGGCTCACTCAGAACTCACGAGATTGAGCTTGAAGGACTGCTTGGAGGACCATCTTCATCCTCAAGACCTCAGAAAGCTCTGGCTCTGAAAAGTCAGATCAAAAAGACTTCAAAAGCCCTAAAGGCTGAAGAAATATCTGAGTCTGAAAACGATCAAAACTCAGATTCCGATGAAGATGACATCTCTCTTCTAGTAAGGAAAATGAAGAAAGCTTGGAAGAGAAGACCAAGCAAAGACAAAGAGATCACCTCTAGAAAAGGAAAGTCAAAGCCTTCTGATGCCACATGTTTCGGCTGTGGAGAAAAAGGCCACTTCAGAACGGAGTGCCCTCAGAACAAGGGAAAGAAGAAGTTCATTCCCAAGAAGAAGAAGAAGGCAATGGCTGCTACATGGAGTGACTCAGAAGAGGAAGGCTCTGAGTCAGCGAGTGAAGAGGAAGGCTCTGAGTCAGCGAGTGAAGAGGAAGCTAATGTCTGCTTCATGGCCGGTACTGACTATATTCTGGAAACAGAATCTGAGTCAGAAGAGGTACCAAACTCTCCTCCTCTCTTATACTCATACAATGAGATCTCAGAACTCTATGAAGAGCTTCTGAGAGACTCAAACGAATTAGCTAACAATTTCAGCAAACTAAGAAAGTCTTTTAAACACTTAGAAGCTGAAAATGCTAGACTAATTCAAGAAGTAGAGAATCTAAGGCTTGAAAGGGATGATTTTAAAAACAGATATCTTGAAGGTCACAACCTCTATCAAGCTTTAGAAACAGTGTCTTCTGTAACTGTTGAAAAAGCCGAACTGGCTTTGATAGAATTACAAAAGACAAATGAGCTTCTCACCTCTGACTTAGTTAAGATGGTCAAGGGTGAAAAAATGATGACACTCTTGCTTGGTGGTCAAAGACCTTACAAGGATAAGAGTGGACTTGGTTATGAAGAAATCTTCGAACCAAATGATATTGATCCATCTTTAACTAAATCACCTCGCACGTGCATCGCATGTTTTAAAAGTGGCCATGGTTCTGAAAAATGCCCTATTTTGGAAAAAGGAAAAACCTCCAAGCCTCAGAAGGCTCAAAAGAAAACTCAGAAAGTAAAGCCTTCTAAGAAGACTAACCCCTCTCAGAAGGGTAAAACTTCTCAGAAAGCAAGTGCTTCTGAAAAGGGCAAACAAAAGATCTCTGACTCTCAAAACCATGACCCTTCTAAGAAAAGAAGGCAAAAGTCCAAGAAAGCTAACAAGCAAGGACCCAACAAAGAATGGGTACCTAAATCTGTTAACTTTGTGACTGCAGGTACATCATCAAGCGCTGCTCCACCACCACGATGAGCAGTGGTACCTTGACAGTGGTTGCTCGAGGCACATGACTGGAAGCAAGCACTGGTTCAGAAGTCTCAAGCCCAAGACAGGCGGAACAGTGCGATTCGGTGATGGCGCTAAGGGAAGAGTCACTGCAATTAGAGATGTTGGTAAGGATTCCTCTCACCAAATCTCAGATGTACTTTTGGTTGATGGCTTAACTCACAATCTATTAAGCATTAGTCAATTTTGTGACAAAGGCTTAAAGGTTGAGTTTTATGCCAAGTATTGTCATGTGATTAATCTCACAAATGACAAGATCGTTCTGGAAGGAAAACGTGTTGGTAACATCTATGTTATCC
The DNA here is from genome assembly GCA_013621005.1 of Aeschynomene evenia. Taxonomy (NCBI): domain Eukaryota; kingdom Viridiplantae; phylum Streptophyta; class Magnoliopsida; order Fabales; family Fabaceae; genus Aeschynomene; species Aeschynomene evenia. The sequence goes on from CM024265.1 coordinate 15,569,775, forward strand.
ATCTGGATGATCTAACGGATCAAAACGTGGAGTGCCTTGTCTCTGTCCAAGAAGACAAATGGCTATGGCATAAGAAACTTGGTCATGCCCATATGAGACTTCTGTCTGAACTCTCTCAGAAAGGACTTGTAAAGGGCCTTCCCAGAATTAAGTATCAGAAGGATGCAACCTGCGACTTCTGTGAAAAAGGGAAACAGACCAAAGCTTCCTTTCCCAGTAAAAGTGGTGTTTCTACTCAGAAACCACTGGAACTGCTCCACATGGATCTCTTTGGACCAACCAGAACGACTTCTCTTTCTGGAAAACGCTATGGTCTTGTCATAGTGGATGATTACTCCAGATTCACTTGGGTTTTCTTTCTAGCTTCTAAGGAAGAAACCTTTGAGAAGTTCAAAGCATTTGCGAAAAGAGTTTCAACTGAAAAGGATTCGCACATTCATGCCATTAGATCAGATCATGGTGGTGAATTTGAGAATCATGCTTTCGAAAAGTTTTGTGAAAATCTGGGCATTGCTCACGAATTCTCATCTCCCAGAACTCCTCAACAAAATGGAGTAGCTGAGAGAAAGAATCGAAGCCTTCAAGAGATGGCAAGAACAATGCTTTTAGAAAGCGGACTTTCAAAAGGTTTCTGGGCTGAAGCAGTTAACACTTCATGCTATATTCAGAATCGAGTCTTTCTGAGACCAATTCTAAAAAAGACTCCTTACGAGCTATGGAAGAATAAAATACCAAACATTTCTTATTTCCATGTATTTGGTTTTTCTTGTTTTATTCTCAACACAAAGGACAAACTCTCTAAGTTTGATCCTAAGTCCGATGATGGATGCTTCCTAGGATACTCCTTAGTCTCTAAAGCTTACAGAGTATATAACAAAAGGAGTAAATGTGTTGAAAAGACAATCCATATTAAGTTCAAAGAACTTAGTAAGGACATGTCTCAGAAAGATGCAGACTTAGAAGATGAGTTTGAGAAACTCAACATCTCTTCTGAGAAAGCCAAAAAGAAAATTCTTATAGATGATGAGACTGACTTCCAACCCATGGAACAGCCATCTCTAACTAAAGAAAAATCTAGTAGCATCATTAAAGCTCCAGAACCTAGAGAATCTACTTATCCAAATGCAATGGAATTTAGATTCTCAAAAGGTCAAGCCTCTGATGACTCGGAAAGAGAACCTTCTGTGTCTCCTTCTCAGAATCCTACTCCTAAAGGGATTAGAGGCTCAAGAGACTTGAAGAACGTCTCTCAGAATGAAGTCTTGGGTAATCCAGAACGTGGCGTAAGAACCAGAAGGAACTACACAAATCTTGCTATGGTTTCTGAACTTGAACCAGACTCCATAGAAGAGGCGTTAGATGATCCTAGTTGGGTAAATGCCATGCAGGATGAACTTGACCAATTCGAGAGAAATCAAGTTTGGAAACTAACTCAGAAGCCCAAAGGCAAAAGTGTCATTGGGACTAAATGGGTGTTTCGAAACAAACTTGATGAAAACGGTCAAGTCGTGAGAAACAAGGCTAGATTGGTTGCTCAAGGGTACAACCAACAAGAAGGGATAGACTACGATGAAACTTTTGCTCCAGTCGCAAGATTGGAAGCTATCAGAATGTTGCTAGCTTTTGCTGCACGCAAAGGTTTCAAACTCTATCAGATGGATGTTAAGTCTGCCTTCTTGAATGGATACCTTTCTGAGGAAGTTTATGTAAAACAACCTCCTGGTTTTGTGAATGATGCATTCCCGGATCACGTATTTAAGCTTACAAAGGCTCTCTATGGTCTGAAACAAGCTCCAAGAGCTTGGTACGATAGATTGAGCTCTTTCCTACTTAAAAACGGATTCTCAAGAGGGAAAGTGGACACAACTCTCTTTACACTCTCAGAAGACTCTGGCTTCTTGATTGTCCAGATTTATGTTGATGACATAATATTTGGCGCAACCAATGAATGCCTTTGCAAAGAATTCTCCAAGCTTATGCAAGGTGAATTCGAGATGAGCATGATGGGAGAATTAAAATTCTTCCTAGGATTGCAAATTAAGCAAGAGTCAGAAGGGACAGTTATCCACCAAGAGAAGTATACCAAAGAACTTCTGAGGAAGTTTCTGATGGATAAGGCCAAACCCATGAGCTCTCCCATGCATCCCTCTCAAGTAATTGATTTGGATGAAGATGGTGAGAAAGTCTCAGAAAGTAACTATCGAGGGATGATTGGCTCACTTCTCTACTTAACTGCCTCCAGACCAGATATCCAACTCAGTGTTGGGATCTGTGCTAAATTCCAGTCTAAGCCTAAGCTATCACATTTAACTGCAGTTAAACGAATTTTACGATATTTAAGTGGAACTACTAATCTTGGTCTTTGGTACGAGAAAGGTTGTTCTTCTGATGTTGTAGGATACTGTGATGCTGACTACGCTGGAGATAGGATCGATCGCAAAAGCACAAGTGGCTGCTGTTGCTTCTTTGGAAAATGCTTGATCACTTGGTCTTGCAAGAAGCAGAATACGATCGCCCTATCAACTGCTGAAGCTGAATATGTATCTGTTGCGAACTGCTGGTCTCAGATGCTCTGGATTAAGAATCAGCTACTTGATTATCAATTAAGGTACACCAAAATCCCTATCCTCTGTGATAATACAAGTGCTATCAACTTAGCAAAGAATCCTATTCAGCATTCTCGATCCAAGCACATTGATATAAAACATCATTTTATTCGGGATCATGTGCAAAAAGGCAACATTGAACTAAAATTTGTGAATACTGAGGATCAAATCTCAGATATATTTACAAAGCCTCTACCCGAGGATCGTTTCAATGTTCTGAAAGGACTTCTTAACCTAAGACGTTTCTAAGTACTTTGAAATTAAAAACTTTTTCTTACAAACCCCCTTTAGTCCTAGTTTAGACTCTGAGACAAACAATAGAACTAAGCTTCTGAGCTTGAAGTAGGAAAACACAGAAAACTCTATCTGAGAAAATTTGTTCTCAGAAGACTCATCCCTCAGAATGGAGATCTTCTGAAACATTTCTCAGAAGGACAACTTCTCTCAGAAAGGTACCTTCCGAGAAACAAGTTACCAACGGTAACTTTTGGATAAGCATCAGAAACGGCTAGTTACAAGCCATTTCTATAAATACTCATGGCATTGTTCCATTTGAGCACTTTGCGCTTAAAACTTACCAAAACTCTGCCAAATCCTCTCCTCGCTTTCCTATCTTCATCTGTTTCATCTCCATCCTCTCGCTCTCTCTCCGCTATCTCTCCTCTCATTTCTTCTCAAACTTAAACTTTTCTTCCAAATGGCCTCCTCTGGAGAAATCAAGGGCTTAATGAGAAACAACCTCAATGAAGTATCCGAAGATATTCTCTACGACAATGAGGAGATGCAGTCCCTATTCCACAAGACTTATCTTCCAAGAAATCTTGCTATGGGAAAAGTACTACCTCTCAACGTATACAATCAAGTGGATGAGCTTCAACTCACCTTCTTCAAGCAACCTGGATGGCCAGCCATGATGAGCTCAGAGGACGTGTGCTACCCAAATGTGGTGAGAGCATTCTATTCGCAGATAGAAAGGTTCACCAACAAAGGAGTCAAAAGCACGATTGCTGATCAGCAAATCCGCTTCTCCTCCTCTGACATCAACAAAGTTTTCAAGACCTTGAATGGTGGTGCTGTCATCGCCGACGACCCAGAATGGGTCAAGGAGGTAGATGACTCAGAAGAAGAAGTGGTGACACTTCTGACTGGTAGCAACAGTCTACCACTCAAGGGCGTAAAGGTGCCTCATCTTACGCAAGAGGCCAGAATCATCTTCTCAGTCGTTCAACATACCCTTCTCCCTCGGATTGGAGACATGGGGAACGTTACCACCATGGATGCATGCCTACTGTACCACCTGCTGAAGAAGGAAAGAGTAGATTTTGGAAGGATGGTGCTCAACTACATGATGCACCAAGCTCATCCTAAGAGGGCTCTCACAAGTCTACCTTACGGAAGCCTTCTGACCAGAATCCTCGACCATTTCTCCTTCCCACTTGAAGACTATGAATACGTCTTCAACCACAGCAAATTCACCATGGTCACCTTCAACAACATCAAGAAGAAGAAGGTACCAGAGACAGGGGCACCTAAGAAGAAGGAGGAAGCAAAGTCGTACAAGGGAGCTGCTAGCACCAAACAGCCCTCTAAAGCTGAGAAAGGAAAGGAAAAGGCTTCTGACCCCTCAGAAAGGAAAAAGAAGCAGCCAAAGGTGACTCACCCTTCTCCAACAAGGGTGACAAGGAGTATGGCTTCTAAGGAAGCTCAGAAGACTCCTCAGAAGGAACCTGAGGTTGTTGAGGCTGCTGAAGACTCAGAAGAAACAACGTTTGAGAAACCCATGACCAGAAAGAGGAAACAACCTCCAACTCTCCAAGTCCCAGACGTGCCACCAGAAGGGAAAAAGAAACGTGGTCGTTTGGTAAAAGCTTACTCTAAAACTCCACCTTCCTTTCTTAAATCTTCTTCTACTTCAATTCCTGTTTCTGATTCTGTTGCTGGTTTTAAACCCACCAAATTTAAAACTAAACTCCTGCATTCCTTGAATTATCAGGGAAAGTCTCACAAAGGAGTGGGGATAAAAACCACTAAGAACCAGAGCCCGCCGAAGCCGACAGGTAAAGAAATTATAGCAGTTGCTGCTGTTGCCACTACTACCGCTGCTGTTACTACTGCTGAAGAAGAAGCAGAAGCTTCTCATCACTCCTCCCCATCTGGGAATGTCTCCCCTACCAGAGAAGACATTCAGGGGCACGGAGGAAATGTTGCTGATTCCTCTTCTGAGGAAGAAGATGCAGCAAACTTCCGCATTGAGCATCGCACTCCAGATGCTGGAAGCTCCAAGAAAGAGCCCCAGAAGAAGCCATCTGAGGTTTCTATGGTGGAACTTTCTGAGGCAACCACAACTGAGGCTGCTACTGTGAATGCTGAGTCATTGGCTCAGACGATGCTTGAGGTCCAGAAGGAACTGGATCAACCTTCTGAGACTCCAGAAGCTGCTCAGATGCAACCAGAACAACAACTACAGCATGAGGAAGCCTTACTTGAACCAACTTCTGAGGTTGGTCCTATCTCTTCTGAGATTCCTTCGGAACATCAGGAAACTCATGTCTCAACACATGAAGTAGTGCCAGGGACCACCAGCACTGGGCTCAGCTCAGAGGTGGGCGCTGACGCTACCATGGCTGCCGGAGTTGCAGCAGTTGAGGCATTTGTTGCCCACAGTTCCTTAGAAGGAACTCTATCTGAGAAGGACTCTCAGAATGAACCAGAGGTTCCTCCTCTAGATATAATAGAGGTTCCTCCTACATCCTTTGATCAACAAGGTCCCACCTTCTCGATTACGGACTTAATGATTGGTTTCGGCTTTCAGCTGGGAAGGATGGTAGTCACCCCACCCTCTGTGCAATTTCGGCCCTTCTTTGGTCGAACTGAGAAGTTGAAAGGCAGTGAAGCCATCCATAGTCAGATCTCAACTTTCAGCCTCTCCGAAGATGCTCAGACTTCTGATGCTATGGAGCACCCATCAGCTCGGCAACCTTCTGATCTAGACCTTGCTCTAGTTTCTGAGGACACTCAGAGGCAGCCTTCTATTGAACTCGCTGCTATTGAAGGCAAAGTTGTCCACGAAGAAGAACTTCCTAAATATCAAAAGAGGGATATCATCGATGAAGTACTTGAGGCTGAAGTCTCTCGTCCTCCTTCATCTCAACCCTCATCTTCTCAACAGCCTTCCACTGCCTCCGAACTACCTCAAGAATGCGCTCAGAATGCGACTCAGAGCGAGATTCTCATGGAGATATGCCAGCTGCTACGCTACATTGCCAGAAGACAGTAGTTCTAAGTCAATGATGGCGTTTATGTCTTAGCCGCCCTTTTTGATATAACAAAGGGGGAGTAGATAAATGATAAAATTTTTGTACATTGGCTATACGTAAACACTAGGCTAGGACTTAGGGGGAGCAACAACTTAGGGGGAGCCAAATATTTTGTATCTCTACAAAACCATCAATGAAAAATCATTATTTTGGCATCTCATGTTTTACTTAATTTTATGCTTATTTTTTTATTATTATTATTTGGCATCTCTTGATTTACTTAGCCTGGTATTTCTGAATTTCATACATATATTCACCTTGAAATACACGCTATGTAATTGATAATCTTAAACAGTGATCATACATTGCATACTTTAACTGTTGATTATCACAGCCTTCTAAGAAAATAACGAAGCCTTCTCTCAGAAAGCTAAGTTAGTCTCTAAGAAAGCAAAAGTGCATTCTGAATAAGTTGTGAACTTACTCAGAAACACTTATGAACTTAAGCAAAATTATTATCTTAAGACTTAAGTTGTTATCATCAAAAAGGGGGAGATTGTAAGCTCCAGAACCCTTCTGAGAGAATTAGGCATAATTCTCTTAGAGCAATGAAAGTTTTAATGATAACAAGGTAAGCCATAAGTATAAAATTTTACTTAAGGTTTTGCTAAATATGTGCGCTAAGTGTCTCAGAAAGCTTTAAATTATTGCAATACCATGAGCAAAGACCAAGACAAAACATCAAGTAGCCTCGAGATCAATTAATAAAATCATAGCGCAAAAGATATCAGAAAGGATGTCTCAGAAGCGCAGAAGGTGAAAACATGTTTCTGAGGAAAGAACACTGTCGCCTCAGAAGGGTCTCAGAAGGCCTTGCGACTAGTAGTTCTCAAAAGGGTCCTCCCTCAGAAGGTTCGCCTCAGAAGTCCGTACAACTCTCAGAAAGTTGGACTCATAAGCAACCAAGTGTCTGGACTCAAGGGATCGCAAGCAGTCTCAGAAAGCTCGCTACAACTAGCCAAGGAAGTGGGAACACGCGCACTATGCAGTTCTAAAAAGTTCCTCATTTCGCGCTGACTGTAGCAGGGAGCCGTTCTAAAAAGGACACAGCCACATAAGCAAAGAAAAAGCTTCTAATTTCGCGGCTCTTTGATGCCTATATATATGAGTTCAATTCCAGAGCAATGTGACGAAATTCTTGCGCTAAAAACTCTTTATTAAACGTGCACAAACTCTGCTGAATTGAAAATCATCTGCGAAAACTTAGAACTTTCTCAGAAAGATAATTTTACGGAATTGTTCTTTCAACTTTGCGAAAATCTTCTAGTTCTGTATTGGTGTAAATTCTTACAATTCTAAGTTAAATCTAGAAGTCTACTAAGGGTCAAATTAAGTTTGTAACTTAATCTTAGTAGTTCGTTTTCAAAGCAAAAACAACTTTCCGAAAAACGTTAAGTCCTTCGCTGTTTCAAGGCAGTTTATGTCCTTAAGTGTTTAAGGCAAAGAAGTCCTCAGTGTTAACCTTGGAATTATTTTGAATGGGACCCATATCATCATTGTTAACCTTGGAAATCACTGCCATGTCCGCCCCAATGTCCTCGGGATAAGGAATATCATGCATACCATCAGCCATGGGAGAGTGAGGCAACCTTTCACCTTCCTCAGCCCTCCCCACGCCGGTGCAACCATCCGGGATGCCATTTGATGAAAAGGAAGGTTATTCCCCCTTCCAATTAGATCCATCATCACACTCAGGAAAACATTGAATGCTATAACCCTCTCTGCCAAATTCCTTAGAAAAATTCTGAAATAAACTCCACCACATTCTAATTTAATCCATTCTTGGATGGGCTCCCATGGGCATGTTTGGACTAAAATCCTTGCAGCACTAAAGGACTTGCCATTCTTAGTGAGGTCATCGATCATGATAGTTTCACCCCACAAATTCCCAATGGTGAAGATAGTCTCCCTAGACCATGCATGAATAGGAATACCTCTAACCTCAACCCACATCCTCCTAGATGGGCACCAGTACAGTCCTCTCCAAGGTCGCAACTCATCAAAAACTCCCATAAGAAATTCAAACTCCAATGTCATCTCAGCAATAGACTTGTTATCAAAGGTGAGCAAATACTTATGTGCGCCCATCTCAGCAATCTCGACAGATCCGAGACCATCCCATCCATTGCTAAGCCTTTACTGAATGATTCTGTAATTCAACGGTTGAAAGAATTCACCAATGATGCACCTCTCAATCTTTTTCACTCTCACTTCACACTCCTTCACAAAAACCTCCTTCACTTGCACCTTTTTAATTGTTTGTGGGTCATCAGAAATGGGAACACTCACCCTTTTTGGTTTCCACACCTTTTTCTCATAGGTTTCAGTATCATTCACTGTTTCCTGCATACCCTTCCTCGCAGCGTGTAGCCATGGTTGCTCAGCCACGTTCGCAATATCGTGGTTTCTGGACTGTTTTCTGGGATCAGAGCGACGCCTATAGTTTGCTTCATTAAGTTGAACGGAGCATCCGTTAACCATAGCTCCTTCCATTCCTTCAATGGCCCGCATCGCCCCACCTTTGGAGTCAAAACGCACAAAGGCAAAGAAGAATCGCTTTGATTTCCTCTGTTTCCTGTGTAACACCCCAATAATTAATCCTCCATGCTATAGTCATTTCGGACCAACTAATCGAGTGTCACCTCTTGAACATCATAGCATATGTTATGTTTTTAAAATAGATACGGTGAAAATACGTGGGAATTAATTTCGCAAATATCATACTTCAAAAGTAGGGGCAACGTCATACATATAATTGTTATAATACATCATGTACCAATATTACATAATAATATACATACAACTCTCTAATTCATCAAAATACAAATAGTCTCCCACATCATATATCAGCAATGAAACTAGTAATAATAATAGTAATACAACTACATAAATATCCCGGCTAACATAGATCCGGAAGTAACTTAACAAACATGAACTGGAAGGAAACTAAACAGGGCGGAAGCTCAAAGCTTCCGTCTTCAAGTCCATCTGGCGTCTCCGTCTCCAAGTACACCTGATTATCTAAAATATATATCCACGATAGGGTGAGCAACTAAAAGTTACTCAGTAGGGGCGGCTATCTTGGGTTTATTATAAAAGGGTGGAGCATGTTAAATTCCAATTCAGTAATTAGTTCATAAAAAACTCTGTATCCCAAGATAACCTCAACCTAGGTGCGTCTTACTCATTTTAATAATGCATACATATATAATTATAAGTAGATATTAGTCCATATTAGTGTGTGAAGACATATGTGCGTCTAAACATCAAAAATACATAATTGTCACAATATTGAGTATGAAATTACAATTAAAAGTATAAGAATATAAATCCCTTAAGTGTCATGTGTCATGATCTCTTTTACTTGTAATGGCATCACCCTCTCTCTTATTATCCTCCGTCCTGCCTGGCCCCAGGTCATGAGCTCATACCTCTCTAGTTTCTACTAGACATCTATGGGGAAGAGGGGTTTATTCACTTTCACTCACAAAACTGGTATTGGGGACACCGAGGGGTGCCAACCCTCCCTTGCCAATCCAATTTGTGGAGAAAGCTACTCATAAATTCACTTCCTCTTACATAATGGTATTGGGGACCGAGGATACCAACCTCCCTTGCCAATTCCATTTGTGGAGGAAGCTACTATTAAGTTCTTTTCTCATTTCACATGACAACATAGTAAAATCTTTATACATTCAACATGACTATCATATATACGTCATCCTTATATCTCATGTATCTTATAATCATCATAATGCACCTATACTCATAAACATACTCATTTATCATACTTTTTCATAAATATTCATTCGTACATACTTATTTCTATTATTATATATATAATAAACATATTTAAATAACTAATACTTCGTACTATAAAGTGAAATCAGGAAAATACTAAAAAATATGAAAAATGCATAGAATCTGCAATATTACTGCGGCCTAGTCGCTAGCGCGCTCCTTGCGGCTGCTAGCGCCCGAGGCGGTGTAACTGCTCGCTAGCGCCCGAAATCTGGCCGCTAGCGCCCGTCATGTGTCTGCTCTTGAGCCAGCTTCTAAATTAATAATCATTTTATGCTTATGATGAATTTAACATAACTATATGCAAGAGTATAGACTTATACATGCTTAGGCATTAGTATATTCATTTAAAAACTCGATTTGTAATGGCATATTATTTTAAATCCACTAAAATTCATCAAGAAAATACTTTTCTCAGTTATGTTCTGCACCCGGTCGCTACCGCATACATACTGGTCGCTAGCGACTGAGGCGGTAAAACTCTGTCGTTAGCGCCTAACTTATGGGCGCTAGCTCATGCCTGCTCGCTAGCAGCTACCATGTTGGTCGCTAGCAAGTAGCTCGATTCTGGCTCAAGAACAGCAAAGCAGAACACAACCAACAAAATCCCAAAATCTGGTTTTCGATAATTTAACCTCCAGAAATCGTTCATATATTTTAAACATAACATTAATACTAAACCCCTACCTCTTGTAGACCTCCAAATCAAGCTCTAATCCTCTCTTGTTCTTAACCTCCTTGATGAACACATCCCCAAAGCTTTCTAAAATGATAAAGATGATGTTCCTGAGGTGGCTTCTAGATTCTAGACGGTTCAGAATGTTGAGAATCTGGTAAAGGTCTTGAATATGTGATCTAATTCTAGTTTTGGTAAGGTTCTGGTCTTAGAATATGAGTTGGTGATGCTTAGAGATTTGGGAGAGTTTTTGGGAGTTGGTAAATGTTAAGATAAGTTTCTGATGATATTTGGGTGCATTCTGAAGTTATAAGGCGGCTTAGGGTCGAAGGGCACATTAGCAATATCAGAAAATTGAGGGACCAAGGCTAAAAGTGCAAAAATGCAGAACTTGCTGTTCTGTCTCGACATGGTCGCTAGCGCCCGACTACACTCGCTAGCGGCTGGTCCTGTGGCAGAATGCAGGTTATGCAGAATTCTTCTCCTAATTGTCCCAACATACATCCTATTCATCCTCATTGATCCAAACATGATTCAAACCTTATCTAAACCTTAAATATACTTGGGGACATCATATTCTAATCCGTAATATCCTAATTCATCATCCACGCACTCAATTCAACACTAATTATATTACTAACTCTTCTAATTTTCCATTATGCATGCATGAACTCCTCTAAATCTGCTAACACTCTATCTAAAATGTTTCTAACCAAGCCCCACTCTCTAAACTACCAAAATCATTGTAAATCCTCATTTTCATTTTCAAAACTCAAATACATATCTAAATCCATATAACCCTTTTAAAACCAATTTCATTGAAATATAAACTTTTGCAATACATTTTCTAAATCGTTAAATCACATAATGCATGAAAACCATGCATGCAATTACTCAATCATCCACACATGTAATCCATATATCAAACAAGTCATCAACACACATAGGCATACAGTACACATACATTTCAATTAAGTCTCAACCAAGGCTAATTATCACTAATTAACCTTAATTAAGATGTAATTGAAATCTGGGGTCTTACTGATCAACTGCCGAATTGAATCAAATTAAAAACTAGATAACTTGTAGACAAGTGCAATACCTAGGTCGTTTTCCCAAGGAATTCAAGAAGTGAAGAGTGATTATGCAAGGTTAGGTTTGGGGATTTTAGCATCAAATTTCATAAATGAGAAAATTCAAACAGGATTTTAATCAAATAGGTAGAAGACACTAGCTCAAGGAATTCGAATTGTAAGACATATATCATTGATTCATTATCCTCTCATGATCCTTTCAAGAACTAAATTGAATTTCAAATCCAAATTCAAATCTGAATTCAGATCAAGTCTTATGAAAATCTTCAAACATTCATCTTAACACACTTGAGTTAGATCTGAAATCTCAAAACCTAACTCAAGGTATCAAGATTGAAGCTCAACAATTCAATTCTCTAGATCAGAAATCTCTAAATCTAGATGTTCTCTCAACTTTAAGTTTATTGATCAATAACTCAGAAATCTCTAGAATTATTAATCAATTGGATTCATAATTCAAGAATTAGAAAATCTTCATAATTCTTGAATCATAAATCAAGAAGAGGTGAGAAGAGACAATTCGAAATTCTTGAATGAATCATGAAAGAAATGCAAGAATACCTCAATTACATAGCTAATCTCAATATCTTTTACAATCCTCCATCCTCAAGCTAGCTATGAGCTTAGTTCTCCATGATCATGGAGAAATCAGCAAGAAGAAAATGGGAGAAGAGAGAAAAACGAAAATGAGAGAAACTAGAGAGAAAATGTAATTCTAAAACTTGAATTGTAAAAAAAAAAAATGAATGTAAAAATGTTCCCTCCAAGTCTGATGTAGGACTTAAATAGACATAAAAGAAGGTGGAAATGTCTAAAAAGCCCATACACTAAACAATTACAACACATAAGGCAAGGGTACAATGGACAATGCACAAAATTATGACACTTAAGGCAACACAGCAAGGCTAAGCTCCTGCCCGAAATATTGAAGCCAATATCTGAAGCCCATAATGGATGATTCTGCCCTCAAGCCCTGAAGCAAAGTTGTAGCGCTATGTCTTAGCTTTCCATAGCCACCAAGATCATCCAATTCCAGTAAGTATAGCTCCAGATATAAGCAAAATACCGACTGCTGCTCCAGATTGCTGTCACATTCGCTGCAGCAACTTTGAGTCAACTTTGGAGCTTATTAGAGACTTCAATTGCTTCTAGCTCTGAAGATGAAATGAAGCCTTGTGCCTTATCTTTCCAATGCAACTGAAATGGAGTGATTTCAACATTTGTAGCTCCAGCTATGGCTTCTGCAACACTTGCTGTCCAAGATTGCTGTCCAGAATGCTACAGCAAGATTGACTCAACTTGAAGCTCCAATTTGGAATCCTTATGGTCTGAATCAGCTTTCGAGTTCTTCATCAACTTTGTAGACCTGTGTCTAAGCTTTCCAACAAGACAAAGAACACAAAATTCCAATTTCTATAACTCAAGTTATAGGCAAATTACAGAATAGTGTCACAAAGCACGAAATGCTGAGAAAATGCACAAAGTTCCAATCAAGTACCAAATGCCTAATATGATGCAAAAGTAGCTCATTCATCTCAAAAGTGGTCAAATTACATGCATACAAGAGGGAAATAATCAATACAATTATTGCTATATCACTTACATCCTGGATATGAAAATATCCACTATCTGCCTCGCCCACGCAAATGCTTTGTACAAACAGCTCTTCGTTGTACCTATGGAAAGGCCATCAACGAAGATTGAGTATGATTTCTCTTCCACCGATGCCCACCGACCGCCAACTCTAACCTTGTTACCATCGCCATAAACACCCCCTACAACCTTGTTGTGCATCTCACCCAACCCCAAACTACGCTTCCTTGTTACCATCGTCCAGCCATCTTGGTCATCATGGTCAACCCATGGCCAACCCCGCTCCCCCCTCCGAGCTCCCTCACGAGTGTTTGTGTTTCTCCCTCTACTCCCTCCTGCAGCCATTAACTCTCCCTTCTTCTTCATTAATAGTCCTCTTCAATGACCCAATTGCACACATCAAACATACAAAAAATGCACACACCAAACATATCATATTGCACACAGCAAACGTACAGAAATGCACACATCAAACATATCAGTGACACATACAAAACATACAGAAATGCACTCACCAAACATACACAAATGCACAAACCAAAAATGCATAAATACACACACCAAACACACACAATTGCACACACAAAAAATACAAAAATGTACACACCAAAGATGCAGAAATGATTTTCGCGTGAATAGTACGCACACATCGGATTTCGTGTCACATCAGCCTTTTGTACGATGGATATACGATGGATGCGTATATGTGATGTACGTCAAGTCAAACTGCATTCTATACTAATAAGATGGTTACTAAAATCAATATTGTGCATATAGGGTGTGTTTGTTTGCGAGGACAATAGGCACAGAGACACATAAGACACTGAGACAATGACATTGGAGACAAAGACATTAATCACAGTGTCTCAGTGATGTGTTTGGTAATGATGCACAAGATATAAACTTAGTCTTTGTATCATGTTTGGTTTATGAGGGACAAGACATGAAACACAATGCAAAATTACAAAATTTACCCTTTTGTTATCTTTATTCTAAAAAATAAGATAGTTTTTTAATAAAACACTCCCTTCTAAGTCATTTTCATGTATTAAGCGGTTTTAATATGGATTATTATAATAACCTTTACACGGGTAAATCCATTCTTAGTCAAGAAGCTACTAAATTTATCATACCAAGCTCTAGGAGCTTGTTTAAGACCATAGAGAGCCTTTGACAATCGAAACACATGCTCAGGACTAATCTCACTCTCAAAACTTGGAGGTTGTTTGACGTAGACTTCTTCGTTTAGGTAGCCATTGAGAAAGGCAAACTTCAAATCCATGTAATATAGCTTGATCCCCTTGTGTGCAGCAAAAGCTAGAAGCATCCTTATAGGTACAAGTCTAACCACTAGTGCAAAGGTCTCGTCACCGTCAATTTCTTCTTGTGGGGTGCAGTGAACTCCTTCGATGTTGAAGGCGGTGAAGTCCCTTATGGTGTGCAGAGGCAAATAGTCAATTCTAGTGTGAATTGTAGTGAAGTCCTCTATGGTTTGCTAAGGCGGTGAAAAGTGCTTCTAGTGTGAAGGTGTTGACAAATAAAATCCCAACTTTGAATTGAGGACTGGATAGGCACATTGCCGAACCAGTATAAAAATCCTGTGTGTGTTATTCTTCTTCTCTATACTCTTTACTTTGTTATTTTCATTTTTAACACTTAAACACACACATACACCATTGGTGCCATATAGATTCATTCACAAAAAAGTCACCAAGCTTCTTGTTAAGACTGCTAACACACACATGCACATGAAAGCTACAAATAAAGCTTTCTAAGCTCACATAAGTCTTGTCTATATGCTTATCATTTAATATTACCTACACTAACACTTCCACTGTGTAACACCCTAATAATTACCTCTTTATGCTTAAGTCATATCGAGTTAATTACCGGAAATTATCACCTTGTTTCAGAGTTCAAGTTTGAAAATAAGAATACGCGGAAAATAGGGCCAATAATTTTTGTAAGAAGAACGACATTTAAAATCTTGGCTTGTACGTGACAAGGTATAATCCGATACACCAATCTAGGAACCTGTGAATTACATATAACCAAAAATACCATAATGCACAACTGTGGCCCGATACATATATATAGTCTCACATACATAGGAAAACACATATAACGTAAAATCTATAATAGATATTACAATATTTAAATACCAGAATTTCTAAGAGAACTATAAGCTTGTACAAACACTTATACTTCCCTTATAAATTCTTCTAAGTAAAATATTGTACATAACATAACATTATAATATCATATACGAAAATATCTAAATTCCTAATGTCCTAAACTCTCTGGAGGTCCGAGTCTCGATCTTCTTGCACATCCGGATCCGTTCACCTAGCGGTATACCTGTATCTAAAACAAAAGGTGGTGGAATTGGGGTGAGCTCAACGGACTCAATAGGGGGATCACTCCGGTTTATTATGAAATAAGTGAGACATGCATAATTCATATTAATGATATTTTCACAAGTACATATTTAGTTCCGGAGTGTCTTGCCTACATGCTTCTGGTTAATTATATAAATGCTATACAACAATAAATGATCATCCTTGGGCTGACATTAGTTACTTAAAAAATTGTGTTCATTAGCGGGTAACGGTTGCACAGTCGGCACTATGCATACTGTTACACGTTTAAAGGTAATTAATCATATAAAAGTTGCACAATCAACATCATGCATACGATTATATGCGTCATGTGTTATATCTTTCTCAAATCATTGGCACTACCCTCTCTCTTTCTACCTCCGCATACACCTGGCCCCTAGGCTATGAGCTCATACCTATCTAGTTTTCTACTAGATCTCTGTGGGGAAGAGGGTTTTTATTCACTTTCCTTACAAATCAGTATTGGGGACCGAGGGTGCCAACCTCCCTTGCCAATTTCGTTTGTAACAGAAAGTTACTCATAAATCTTATTTTCTGATTCACATGACCTTTCACAGTTTCTCTAATATATCAGCATGCATATTAAACATTATATACTCATCATACCACATACATCATATACATGTAATCATAAAACATAGATGATCTCATATATCTTCTTTTCTCAACTCAATCATTTTAAATAATCAAAATATATTTCTGAAATATACTTATACACATATATTTATCATACTGTACTATTTCAAAGATCACTTATAGGGTTAAAATCATCAAAACTTCAGAAAACACAATTCTGCAGAGTTTCTGCGATCTGGTCGCTAGCGCGTCTCTTAAGGCCGCTAGCGCCTAAGGCGGTTCGAAGTACCCGCTAGCGCCTGTAACATGGCCGCTAGCGCGTACCTCGATCCTGCACTCATCTCAGCTTCAAAACAGAATTCATTTTTATACAAATAATGACATATAATCGAACCTGATGCATGAAAACACTTTAATACATAACTTAACATAAATCTAAACCCCTACCTCTTGTAGTTTTTCTATATCCAAGCTAGAAATCACTTTCTCTTCTTGAGCTCCTTACTTGAAACTCTACCTAAGCTTCTTTGATGTTGGTGATGATAAACCTATTATTTCTGATGATCTTTGTTTGGTTGGAATGAAAGGAAATGATGAGAGGAATTTGATTATGTGACTTATTCTTTGGTTGGATGAGTTCTTGTGGTTGGAGGTGAGGTTTGGAGCTTTCTTAAGGTGGAAGGAGTTTGAGAAGTTGAGGTTTGAAGATGGCAAGCTTCTGATGTGTTTTGAGGGTGTAAGGGAAGCCTTCTGATGATATAAGGTGGTTTATAGACAAGGGACCTATGAACAATATTGAAAAGATGGAGGGTTTGGCCTAAAATGCAAAATGACAGAAATTCAGTTCTGTCACGATGCTGGTCGCTAGCGAGCATCGCTCGGCCGCTAGCGACTCATCACACCGCATTACTCGCTAGCGCCCTATCACGGCCGCTAGCGACTAACTTCTGCCGCCTCACCCGCTAGCGACTAGAACTGGCCGCTAGCGAGCATCTGCTGATAAATGACAGCAGCAGCAGTTTCAAACATCTAAAATTCCAAAATACACCTAACACTCTCTAAACCATTTCTAACACCCTAGACACCCTTCTCACACCTATATAAACTTATACATAACCATAAATACCTAAATTCTCTCATGATTGTTTCTTAACTTCCTTCCCAAGGTTCTTAGTCTATTTTATCATATTTTAACCCGCATGCAATGCATCTACCATCATAATACACATAACATATATCAAATAACACATATACATCAAAATACATCTTGATCACATACATATTCCAATTACACCTTGATTAAAGTGATTATGACTAAATCCCTCTAATTAAGGTATAATTAGAATTTTGGGGTTTTACACACTGCATAAACAAGCTTTGGTCTGATCCCTTTGGTGTAAGTTTTAGTTAAAGCGAAGTGTGATTCAACCCCCCCTAAAATTTCTATGTCCCTCCAAACCAACACTCAGTTTCACCATCAAACACCAAGACACAACAATCATCAACCTTGCACAATCAAACACATGAATTTCCCTCCCTGACTTGCTACAACAAATTCTGAAAATTAGAGGAAAGAAATAACAGCCCTTAGACGTACATGCAACCACTCTAAGCTATGGAATTAAATTAAAATAGTGCATAATTTTACCTCATAAAGGGTGATGATGATGCATGTGGCTAGCAGGGATGTCAAAACGGGTCTAACCCATCCGGGCTGGCCCACTTAGCCCGCCCAAATTGGCAGACTGCTCTGCAATTTTAGGACAATCATTTTAAACAAGCCTGTTTAGCCCTCCCCGCAATACCCGCAGGCTAAATTACAAGTACAATATTTGACAACCAATCTACGTATCTAGTCGTCCTAATGAATCATGCCTTCAGTAGTCGTTCCACTTCTTGCTTGATTTTGGGAATATTTCTGGATTAACTCTTCTTGGCGGCTGCTTATGTGGCTTGAAACCTTCCTTGATTGCTAGTCGATGCTCCACTAGCTCCCTTGATAGTCCTGGCATCTCGTTATAGTCCCAAGCGAAGCATTCCTTGTACTGGGTTAGCAGCCGTATCAATCTTTGGCTAGCCTGCTCATCCAGCAACCTACTAATCTTAGTCATTGTAACACCCCGCTACTTAGGGGTGTCCATGCGAAGGGTATTGTCCCAACGAACACGCTAACGTATGCATAAACTCTTAAATAACGTAGATTAATTGAAAATAACTATAAACTGGTATCTGCATATAACTGTATATATAACTGGTATAACGGTAAACTGTGTAACTGTAACTATATAACTGCTGAAAATATCTGAAACGTAAATGAAAGGTATCCTGCCTCTAAAGTCTTGAGCAACTATTACAACTGGAACTGAAATGTCTCATAAAACTAATGACTGAAATAAATGCAAAAGAATTGAAAGTGTATGTGTGCACGAGAAGGGGGGTTGAATCGTGCAAGTTTTAAAATTGCTTGTTAAAACTTTTACTTAGAAAGCTGTTTTTACTCAGAAGGTATGATTAAGAGTTTGCAGCGGAAAATGCTTTCTGAGAAGATTAAGTTTCTGAGAACTTAGTCTTTCTAAGAAAGTTCCTTTCTGAGAGATTTTAAGAAAATGACTTAAGGTTTGAGTTTCTTAAAAGCTTTCTGATTTTGATCAATAAGGTTTTCACGAGACCTATTAATTAAAGTTGTGATAGAGTTTTTCTCAAAGATTTAGACACGTAATGAGTTAGGGAGAAAAGCTTAACACAAGGGATTTTATACTGGTTCGGTTATAACCAACCTACTCCAGTCCTCAACCTTCAGTTGAGAGTTCTTAGATATTTTTCTTAATGTGCCTTCCCAGACAACACTGCCTTTACCACGTAAAGGACTTCCACCACTTCACAACCCGAAGTGGATTTCCTTGCCTCACACTAGAGGACTTCCTTGCCTTAAACAATTAAGGACTTCCTTGCCTTAAACAATTAAGGACTTTGAACTTTGCCTCAAACACTAGAGGACTTAAAACTGCCTTCACACAAAGAAGGACTTAGCGTTTTTCGAAGGTTTGTTTTGATCGAAAACAACTACCAAGACTAAGTTACAAACCTAGTTTTACACTTAGTAGACTTCTAGAATTAACTTACAAATGTAAGAATTTACCCCAATTAAGAACTAGAAGATTTTGCAAAGTTAGAAGAACAATTTCGTAAAAATTGTCTTTCTGAGAAAGTTCTAAGTTTTCGCAAAATGATTTTCAATTCAACAGAGTTTTGGCACGTTTAATCAAGAGTTTTAGTGCAAGAGTTTTTGTCACATTGCTCTGGAATTGAACTCATATATATAGGCATCAAAGAGCCGCGAAATTAGAGGCTTTCACTTTGCTTATGTGGCTGTGTCCTTTTCAGAACGGCTCCCTGCTACAGTCAGCGCAAAATGAGGAACTTTTCAGAACTGCACAGTGCGCGTGTTCCCACTTCCTTGGCTAGTTGTAGCGAGCTTTCTGAGTCTGTTTGCACTTCCTTGAGTCCAGACACTTGGTTGCTTCTGAGTCCAACCTTCTAAGAGTTGTACGGACTTCTGAGGCTAACCTTCTGAGGGAAGACCCTTCTGAGAACTACTAGTCGCGAGGTCTTCTGAGACCCTTCTGAGGCGACAGTGTTCTTTCCTCAGAAACATGTTTTCACCTTCTGCGCTTCTGAGATATCCTTTCTGATATCTTTGGCGCTATGATTTTATCAATTGATCTCGAGGTTACTTGATGTTTTGTCTTGGTCTTTGCTCATGGCATTGCAATAATTTATAGCTTTCTGAGACACTTAGCGCACATATTAGCAAAACCTTAAGTAAAATTTTATACTTATGGCTTACCTTGTTATCATTAAAACTTTCATGACTCTAAGAGAATTATGCTTAATTCTCTCAGAAGGGTTCTGGAGCTTACAATCTCCCCCTTTTTGATGATAACAACTTAAGTCTTAAGATAATAATTTTGCTTAAGTTCAGAAGTGTTTCTGAGTAAGTTCATAACTTATTCAGAATTCACTTTTGCTTTCTTAGAAACTAATTTAGCTTTCTGAGAGAAGGCTTCGTTATTTTCTTAGAAGGCTGAGATAATCAACAGTTCAAGTATGCAATGTATGATTACTGTTTGAGATTATCAATTACATAGCATGTATTTCATGATAATGTATGTATGAGATTCAGAAATATCAAGCTAAGTAAATCAAGAGGTGCCAAAAAATAAATAATAAAAGATAAGCATAAGATAGGTAAAACATGAGATGCCAAAAATAATGATTTTTCATTTATGGTTTTGTAAAGATACAAAATGTTTGGCTCCCCTAAGTTGTTGCTCCCCTGAGTTCTAGCCTAGTGTTTACGATAGCCAATGTACAAAAATTTTATCATTTCATCTATTCCCCCTTTGTTACATCAAAAAGGGTGGCTAAGACATAAACGCCATCATCGACTTAGAACTACTGCTTTCTGGCAATGTAGCGTAGCAGCTGGCATATCTCCATGAGAATCTCGCTCTGAGTCGCATTCAGAGCGCATTCGGGAGGGAGGTCAGAGGCAGTGGACGGCTGTTGAGAAGATGAGGGTTGAGATGAAGGAGGACGAGAGACTTCAGCCTCAAGTACTTCATCGATTAAATCCCTTGTTTGATATTCAGGAGGTTCTTCTTCTTGGACAGCTTTACCTTCGATAGCAGCAAGCTCAATGGAAGGCTGCCTTTGAGTGTCCTCAGAAACTAGAGTAAGATCTAGATCAGAGGGTTGCCTTGCTGATGGTTGCTCCATAGCACCAGAAGTTTGGGCATCGTCGGAGAGGTTGAAGGTTGATATTTGGCTATGCATGGCTTCAATGCATCTCAACTTCTCAGTTCGACCAAAGAAAGGCCGAAATTGCACAGAGGGTGGGGTGACTACCATCCTTCCCAGCTGAAAGCCAGAACCGATCATTGAGTCCGTTATGGAGAAGGTGGGACCTTGTTGATCAAAGGATGTAGGAGGAACCTCTGTTATATCTTGAGGAGGAACCTCTGGTTCCTTCTGAGAGTCCTTCTCAGATAGAGTTCCTTCTAAGGAACTGTGGGCAACAAATGCCTCAACTGCTGCAACTCCGGCAGCCATGGTAGCGTCAGCGCCACCTCTGAGCTGAGCCCAGTGCTGGTGGTCCCTGGCACTACGTCATGTGTTGAGACATGAGTTTCCTCATGTTCCAAAGGGATCTCAGAAGAGAGGAGACCAACCTCAGAAGTTGGTTCAATTATGCGTTCCTCATGCTGTAGTTGTTGTTGTTGTTGCATCGGAGCAGCTTCTGGAGTCTCAGAAGGTTTATCCAGTGCCTTCTGAACTTCACGCATCGTCTGAGCCAATGACTCAGCATTCACAGTGGCAACTTCAGTTGTGGTTGCTTCAGAAGTTCCACCATAGAAACCGCAGAGGGCTTCTTCTGGGCCTCTTTCTTGGAGCTTCCAGCATCTGGAGTGCGATGCTCAATGCGAAAGCGTGCCGCATCTTCTTCCTCGGAAGAGGAATCAGCAACATTTCCTCCATGCCCCTAAATGTCTTCTCTGGTGGGGGAGACCATGTCCAGATTGCGAGGAGTGATGAGAAGCTTCAGCTTCTTCGTCAACAGCAGCAGTAGTAGCAGCAGCGGTGGTGGCAGCAGTAGCAGTAACTGCTACAATTTTCTTTACCCGTCGTCTTTGGCGGGCTCTGTTTCTTGGTGGTTTTTATCCCCACTCCTTTGTGAGTTTTTCCCTGATATTTCAAGGAATGTAGGAGTTTAGTTTTAAATTTGGTGGGTTTAAAACCATCAACAGAATCAGAAATAGGAATTGAAGTAGAAGAAGAGTGAAGAATGAAGGTGGAGTTTTAGAGTTAGCTTTTACCAAACGACCACGTTTCTTTTTCCCTTCTGGTGGCACGTCTGGGACTTGGAGAGTGGGAGGTGCTTTCCTTTTTCTGGTCATGGGTTGCTCAGATGTTGTTTCTTCTGAGTCTTCAGCAGCCTCAACAATCGTAGGTGCCTTCTGAGGAGTCTTCTGAGCTTCCTCAGAAGCCATACTCCGTGTCACCCTTGTTGGAGAAGGATGAGTCACCTTTTGCTTCTTCTTCTTCTTTTCTGGAGGATCGGAAACCTTTTCCTTTCCTTTCTCAGCCTTAGAGGGCTGGATGGGACCAGCAGCTCCCTTAGAAGGCTTTGCTTCCTCTTTCTTCTTAGGTGCCCCCGTATCTGGTACCTTCTTCTTCTTGATGTTGTTGAAGGTGACCATGGAGAACTTACTGTGGTTGAAGACGTATTCATAGTCTTCAAGTGGGAAGGAGAAATGGTTGAGGATTCTGGTCAGAAGGCTTCCGTAAGGTAGACTTGTGAGAGCCCTCTTTGGATGAGCCTGGTGCATCATGTAGTTGAGCACCATCCTCCCAAATCTACTCTTTCCTTTTTCAGTAGGTGGTACAGCAGGCAGGCGTCCATGGTGGTAACGTTCCCCATGTCTCCAATCCGAGGGAGAAGGGTGTGTTGCACCAACGGAGAAGATGATTCGAGCCTCTTGCGTGAGGTGAGGTACCTTTACCCCCTTGAGTGGTAGGCTGTTGCTACCAGTCAGAAGTGTCACGACTTCTTCTTCCGAGTCATCTACCTCCTTGACCCATTCTGGGTCGTCGGCGATGACAGCGCCACCATTCAAGGTCTTGAAGACTTTGTTGATGTCAGAGGAGGAGAAGCGGATCTGTTGGTCACCAATCTTGCTCTTGACCCTTTGTTGGTGAACCTTTCTATTTGCGAATAGAAAGCTCTTACCACATTTGGGTAGCACACGTCCTCGGAGCTCATCATGGCTGGCCATCCAGGTTGCTTGAGGAAGGTGAATTGGATTTCGTCCACCTGATTGTAGACATGAGAGGCAATACCCTTCCCATGGCAAGATTCCGTGGGAGATAAGTCTTGTGGAATAGGGACTGGCATTTCCTCATTGTCATAGAGAATATCTTCGATATCTCATTGAGATGTTTCTCATTAAGCCTTTGATTTCTCCCAGAGACGGCCATTTGAAAGAAAGGTTTGAGGTTTGAGAAGAGATAGAGAAGAACAAGAGAGAGAGAGAGAAGGGCAGATGAAGATTAGAAAGCGAGGAAGGTTTTGGCAGAGTTTGGTAAGTTTTGAGCGTAAAGTGCTCAAATGAAACAATGCTATAAGTATTTATAGACATGGCTGATAACTAGCCGTTTCCTGCCACTTATCCAAAAGTTACCGTTGGTACTAGTTTCTCGAAGGTACCTTTCTGAGAGAGGTGGTCCTTCTGAGAATCCTCCTTCTGAGAGATGTTTTCAGAAGATCTCCTTTCTGAGAGATGAGTCTTCTGAGAACAAATTTTTCTCAGATAGAGTTTCCTATTCTAGCTCAGAAGCTTAGTTCTATTGTTCGTCTCAGAGTCTAAACTAGGACTAAGGGGTTTCTAAGAGAGAGTTTTTTTTTTTTAAATTTCAAAGCACTTAGAAACATCTTAGATTGAGAAATCCTTTCAGAACATTGAAACGATCCTCGGGTAAAGGCTTTGTAAATATATCTGAGATTTGATCCTCAGTATTTACAAATTTGAGTTCAATGTCGCCTTTTTGCACATGATCCCGAATAAAATGATGTTTTATATCAATGTGCTTGGATCGAGAATGCTGAATAGGATTCTTAGCTAAGTTGATAGCACTTGTATTATCACAGAGGATAGGGATTTTGGTGTACCTTATTTGATAATCAAGTAGCTGATTCTTAATCCAGAGCATCTGAGAACAGCAGTTCGCAGCAGATACATATTCAGCTTCAGCAGTTGATAGGGCGATCGTATTTTGCTTCTTGCAAGACCAAGTGATCAAGCATTTTCCAAAGAAGCCACAGCCACTTGTGCTTTTGCGATCTATCCTATCTCCAGCGTAGTCGGCATCGCAGTAACCTACAACATCAGAAGAACAACCTTTCTCGTACCAAAGACCAAGATTAGTAGTTCCACTTAAATATCGTAAAATTCGTTTAACCGCAGTCAAGTGTGATTGCTTGGGCTTAGATTGGAATCTAGCACAGATCCCAACACTGAGTTGGATATCTGGTCTGGAGGCAGTTAAGTAGAGAAGTGAGCCAATTATCCCTCGATAGTTGCTTTCAGAGACTTTCTCACCATCTTCATCCAAGTCAATTACTTGAGAGGGATGCATGGGAGTGCTCATGGGTTTGCCTTATCCATCAGAAACTTCCTCAGAAGTTCCTTGGTATACTTTTCTTGATGAATAACTGTCCCTTCCGACTCTTGCTTGATTTGCAATCCTAGGAAGAATTTTAATTCCCATCATGCTCATCTCGAATTCACCTTGCATAAGCTTGGAGAATTCTTTTGCAAAGGCATTCATTGGTTGCGCCAAATATTATGTCATCAACATAAATCTGGACAATCAAGAAGCCAGAGTCTTCTGAGAGCGTAAAAAGAGTTGTGTCCACTTTCCCTCTTGAGAATTCGTTTTTAAGCAAAAAAGAACTCAATCTATCGTACCAAGCTCTTGGAGCTTGTTTCAAACCATAGAGAGCCTTTGTAAGCTTGAATACGTGATTCGGGAATGCATCATTCACAAAACCAGGAGGTTTGTTTTACATAAACTTCCTCAGAAAGG
>CM024265.1:15598267-15625023 GCA_013621005.1 Aeschynomene evenia
AGCCTATTTTGTCCTAATTGAGTGTATTGAGCTTCATTTGGTCTTACTTTGGTCAATTCTTCCATTTTAGTCACTAGGATGTTGTAGATTACCAAAGGATGATGTAATGAGCCTACTTTGGTCCTATTGAGTGTATTGAGCTCATTTGGTCTTACTTTGGTCAATTCCATTTTAGTCACTAGGATGTTGTAGATTACCAAAGGATGATGTAATGAGCCTATTTTGGTCCTAATTGAGTGTATTGAGCTTCATTTGGTCTTACTTTGGTCAATTCTTCCATTTTAGTCACTAGGATGTTAGATTACCAAAGGATGATGTAATGAGCCTATTTTGGTCCTAATTGAGTGTATTGAGATTCATTTGGTCTTACTTTGGTCAATGGCTCCATTTTAGTCACAAGGATGTTGTAGATAACCAAAGGATGATGTAATGAGCCTTTTTTGGTCCTAATTGAGTGTATTGAGCTTCATTTGGTCTTACTTTGGTCAATTTTCCATTTAGTCACTAGGATGTGTAGATAACCAAAGGATGATGTAATGGCCTATTTTGGTCCTTATTGAGTGTATTGAGCTTCATTTGATCTACTTTGGTCAATTCTTCCATTTAGTCACTAGGATGTTGTAGATTACCAAAGGATGATGTAATGAGCCTATTTTGTCCTAATTGAGTGTATTGAGCTTCATTTGGTCTTACTTTGGTCAATTCCTCCATTTTAGTCACTAGGATGTTGTAGATAACCAAAGGATGATGTAATGAGCCTATTTTGGTCCTTATTGTGTTTATTGAGCTTCATTTGATCTTACTTTGGTCAATTCTTCCATTTTGTCACTAGGATGTTGTAGATTACCAAAGGATGATGTAATGAGCCTATTTTGTCCTTATTGAGTGTATTGAGCTTCATTTGATCTTACTTTGGTCAATTCTTCCATTTTGTCACTAGGATGTTAGATTACCAAAGGATGATGTAATGAGCCTATTTTGTCCTAATTGAGTGTATTGAGCTTCATTTGGTCTTACTTTGGTCAATTCTTCCATTTTAGTCACTAGGATGTTAGATTACCAAAGGATGATGTAATGAGCCTATTTTGGTCCTAATTGAGTGTATTGAGCTTCATTTGGTCTTACTTTGGTTAATTCGTCCATTTTAGTCACTAGGATGTTGTAGATTACCAAAGGATGATGTAATGAGCTATTTTGGTCCTAATTGAGTGTATTGAGCTTCATTTCTTACTTTGGTCAATTCATTTTAGTCACTAGGATGTTGTAGATAACCAAAGGATGATGTAATGAGCCTATTTTGGTCCTAATTGAGTGTATTGTCATTTGGTCTTACTTTGGTCAATTCTCCATTTTAGTCACTAGGATGTTGTAGATAACCAAAGGATGATGTAATGAGCCTATTTTGTCCTATTGAGTGTATTGAGCTTCATTTGATCTTACTTTGGTCAATTCTTCCATTTTAGTCACTAGGATGTTGTAGATTACCAAAGGATGATGTAAATTTTGAATTGAGTGTATTGAGCTTCATTTGGTCTTACTTTGGTCAATTCTCCATTTAGTCACTAGGATGTTGTAGATTACCAAAGGATGATGTAATGAGCCTTTGGTCCTATTGAGTGTATTGAGCTTCATTTGTCTTACTTTGGTCAATTCTTCATTTTCAGGATGTTGTAGATAACCAAAGGATGATGTAATGAGCCTATTTTGATCCTAATTGAGTGTATTGAGCTCATTTGGTCTTACTTTGGTCAATGTCCATTTTAGTCACTAGGATGTTGTAGATAACCAAAGGATGATGTAATGAGCCTATTTTGTCCTTATTGAGTGTATTGAGCTTCATTTGATCTTACTTTGGTCAATTCTTCCATTTTTGTCACTAGGATGTTAGATTACCAAAGGATGATGTAATGAGCCTATTTTGTCCTAATTGAGTGTATTGAGCTTCATTTGGTCTTACTTTGGTCAATGTCCATTTTAGTCACAAGGATGTTGTAGATAACCAAAGGATGATGTAATGAGCCTTTTTTTCCTAATTGAGTGTATTGAGCTTCATTTGGTCTTACTTTGGTCAATGCCTCCATTTTAGTCACAAGGATGTTGTAGATAACCAAAGGATGATGTAATGAGCCTTTTTTGGTCCTAATTGAGTGTATTGAGCTTCATTTGGTCTTACTTTGGTCAATTTTTCCATTTAAGTCACTTGGATGGTGTAGATAACCAAAGGATGATGTAATGAGCCTATTTTGGTCCTTATTGAGTGTATTGAGCTTCATTTGATATTACTTTGGTCAATTCTTCCATTTTACTCACTAGGATGTTGTAGATTACCAAAGGATGATGTAATGGGCTTATTTTGGTCCCAATTCAGTGTATTGAGCTTCATTTGGTCTTACTTTGGTGAATTCTTCCATTTTAGTCACTAGGATGTTGTAGATTACCAAAGGATGATGTAAGAGCCTACTTTGGTCCTGATTGAGTGTATTGAGCTTCATTTGGTCTTACTTTCGTCAATGACTCCATTTTAGTCACTAGGATGTTGTAGATAACCAAAGGAGATGTAATGAGCCTATTTTGGTCCTAATTGAGTGTATTGTGCTTCATTTAGTCTTACTTTGGTCAATTCTTTCATTTTAGTCACTAGGATGTTGTAGATAACCAAAGGATGATGTAATGAGCCTAATTTGGTCCTGATTGAGTCTATTGAGCTTCATTGGGTCTTACTTTGGTCAATGGCTCCATTTTAGTCACAAGGATGTTATAGATAACCAAAGGATGATGTAATGAGTCTATTTTGGTCCTAATTGAGTGTATTGAGCATCATTTGGTCTTACTTTGCTCAATTCGTCCATTTTACTCACTAGGATGTTGTAGATTACCAAAGGATGATGTAATGAGCCTATTTTTGTCCTAATTGAGTGTGTTGAGCTTCATTTGGTCCTACTTTGGTCAATGGCTCTATTTTAGTCACTAGGAAGTTGTAGATAACCAAAGGATGATGTAATGAGCCTATTTTGGTCCTAATTGAGTGTATTGAGCATCATTTGGTCTTACTTTGGTCAATTCGTCCATTTTAGTCATTAGGATGTTGTAGATTACCAAAGGATGATGTAATGAGCCTAATTTGGTCCTGATTGAGTCTATTGAGCTTCATTGGGTCTTACTTTGGTCAATGGCTCCATTTTAGTCACAAGGATGTTATAGATAACCAAAGGATGATGTAATGAGCCTATTTTGGTCCTAATTGAGTGTATTGTGCTTCATTTAGTCTTACTTTGGTCAATTCTTTCATTTTAGTCACTAGGATGTTGTAGATAACCAAAGGATGATGTAATGAGCCTATTTTGGTCCTAATTGAGTGTGTTGAGCTTCATTTGGTCCTACTTTGGTCAATGGCTCCATTTTAGTCACTAGGAAGTTGTAGATAACCAACGGATGATGTAATGAGCCTATTTTGCTCCTAATTGAGTGTATTGAGCATCATTTGGTCATACTTTGGTCAATTCGTCCATTTTAGTCATTAGGATGTTGTAGATTACCAAAGGATGATGTAATGAGCCTAATTTGGTCCTGATTGAGTCTATTGAGCTTCATTGGGTCTTACTTTGGTCAATGGCTCCATTTTAGTCACAAGGATGTTATAGATAACCAAAGGATGATGTAATGAGCCTATTTTGGTCCTAATTGAGTGTATTGTGCTTCATTTGTCTTACTGGTCAATTCTTTCATTTTAGTCACTAGGATGTTGTAGATAACCAAAGGATGATGTAATGAGCCTATTTTGATCCTAATTGAGTGTATTGAGCATCATTTGGTCTTACTTTGGTCAATCCGTCCATTTTAGTCATTAGGATGTTGTAGATTACCAAAGGATGATGTAATGCCTATTTTCGTCCTAATTCAGTGTATTGAGCTTCATTTGGTCTTACTTTGGTCAATGCCTCCATTTTAGTCACAAGGATGTTGTAGATAACCAAAGGATGATGTAATGAGCCTAATTGAGTGTATTGAGCTTCATTTGGTCTTACTTTGGTCAATGCTCCATTTTAGTCACAAGGATGTTGTAGATAACCAAAGGATGATGTAATGAGCCTTTTTTGGTCCTAATTGAGTGTATTGAGCTTCATTTGGTCTTACTTTGGTCAATTCCATTTAAGTCACTAGGATGTGTAGATAACCAAAGGATGATGTAATGAGCCTATTTTGGTCCTTATTGAGTGTATTGAGCTTCATTTGATATTACTTTGGTCAATTCTTCCATTTTACTCACTAGGATGTTGTAGATTACCAAAGGATGATGTAATGGCTTATTTTGGTCCTAATTCAGTGTATTGAGCTTCATTTGGTCTTACTTTGGTGAATTCTTCCATTTTAGTCACTAGGATGTTGTAGATTACCAAAGGATGATGTAACGAGCCTACTTTGGTCCTGATTGAGTGTATTGAGCTTCATTTGGTCTTACTTTCGTCAATGACTCCATTTTAGTCACTAGGATGTTGTAGATAACCAAAGGAGGATGTAATGAGCCTATTTTGGTCCTAATTGAGTGTATTGTGCTTCATTTAGTCTTACTTTGGTCAATTCTTCATTTTAGTCACTAGGATGTTGTAGATAACCAAAGGATGATGTAATGAGCCTAATTTGGTCCTGATTGAGTCTATTGAGCTTCATTGGGTCTTACTTTGGTCAATGGCTCCATTTTAGTCACAAGGATGTTATAGATAACCAAAGGATGATGTAATGAGTCTATTTTGGTCCTAATTGAGTGTATTGAGCTCATTTGTCTTACTTTGGTTAATTCGTCCATTTTACTCACTAGGATGTTGTAGATTACCAAAGGATGATGTAATGAGCCTATTTTGTCCTAATTGAGTGTGTTGAGCTTCATTTGGTCCTACTTTGGTCAATGGCTCTATTTTAGTCACTAGGAAGTTGTAGATAACCAAAGGATGATGTAATGAGCCTATTTTGGTCCTAATTGAGTGTATTGAGCATCATTTGGTCTTACTTTGGTCAATTCGTCCATTTTAGTCATTAGGATGTTGTAGATTACCAAGGATGATGTAATGAGCCTAATTTGGTCCTGATTGAGTCTATTGAGCTTCATTGGGTCTTACTTTGGTCAATGGCTCCATTTTAGTCACAAGGATGTTATAGATAACCAAAGGATGATGTAATGAGCCTATTTTGGTCCTAATTGAGTGTATTGTGCTTCATTTAGTCTTACTTTGGTCAATTCTTCATTTTAGTCACTAGGATGTTGTAGATAACCAAAGGATGATGTAATGAGCCTATTTTGGTCCTAATTGAGTGTTTGAGCTTCATTTGGTCTACTTTGGTCAATGGCTCCATTTTAGTCACTAGGAAGTTGTAGATAACCAACGGATGATGTAATGAGCCTATTTTGCTCCTAATTGAGTGTATTGAGCATCATTTGGTCATACTTTGGTCAATTCGTCCATTTTAGTCATTAGGATGTTGTAGATTACCAAAGGATGATGTAATGAGCCTAATTTGGTCCTGATTGAGTCTATTGAGCTTCATTACTTTGGTCAATGGCTCCATTTTAGTCAGGATGTTATTGAATGAGCCTATTTTGGTCTAATTGAGTGTATTGAGTCTTACTTTGGTCAATTATTTTAGTCACTAGGATGTGTAGATAACCAAAGGATGATGTAATGAGCCTATTTTGATCCTAATTGAGTGTATTGAGCATCATTTGGTCTTACTTTGGTCAATCCGTCCATTTTAGTCATTAGGATGTTGTAGATTACCAAAGGATGATGTAATGGGCCTATTTTCGTCCTAATTCAGTGTATTGAGCTTCATTTGGTCTTACTTTGGTCAATTCTTCCATTTTAGTCACTAGGATGTTGTAGATAACCAAAGGATGATGTAATGAGCCTATTTTTCCTTATTGAGTGTATTTAGCTTCATTTGATCTTACTTTGGTTCTTCCATTTTTGTCACTAGGATGTCCAAAGGATGATGTAATGAGCCTATTTTTGGAGTGTATTGAGCTTCATTTGTCTTACTTTGGTCAATTCTTCCATTTTAGTCACTAGGATGTAATAGATTACCAAAGGATGATGTAATGAGCCTATTTTGGTCCTAATTGAGTGTATTAAGCTTCATTTGGTCTTACTTTGGTTAATTCGTCCATTTTAGTCACTAGGATGTTGTAGATTACCAAAGGATGATGTAATGAGCTATTTTGGTCCTAATTGAGTGTATTGTGCTTCATTTAGTCTTACTTTGGTCAATTCTTTCATTTTAGTCACTAGGATGTTGTAGATAACCAAAGGATGATGTAATGAGCCTATTTTGATCCTAATTGAGTGTATTGAGCATCATTTGGTCTTACTTTGGTCAATTCGTCCATTTTAGTCACTAGGATGTTGTAGATAACCAAAGGATGATGTAATGAGCCTATTTTTGTCCTTATTGAGTGTATTTAGCTTCATTTGATCTTACTTTGGTCAATTCTTCCATTTTTGTCACTAGGATGTAATAGATTACCAAAGGATGATGTAATGAGCCTATTTTTGTCCTAATTGAGTGTATTGAGCTTCATTTGGTCTTACTTTGGTGAATTCTTCCATTTTGTCACTAGGATGTTGTAGATTACCAAAGGATGATGTAATGAGCCTACTTTGGTCCTGATTGAGTGTATTGAGCTGCATTTGTCTTACTTTCGTCAATGGGTCCATTTTAGTCACTAGGATGTTGTAGATTACCAAAGGATGATTTAATGCGCCTATTTTGGTCCTAATTGAGTGTATTGAGCTTCATTTGGTCTTACTTTGGTCAATTCTTCCATTTTAGTCACTAGGATGTAATAGATTACCAAAGGATGATGTAATGAGCCTATTTTGGTCCTAATTGAGTGTATTGAGATTCATTTGTCTTACTTTGGTCAATGGCTCCATTTTAGTCACAAGGATGTTGTAGATAACCAAAGGATGATGTAATGAGCCTTTTTGGTCCTAATTGAGTGTATTGAGCTTCATTTGGTCTTACTTTGGTCAATTTTTCCATTTAAGTCACTAGGATGTGTAGATAACTAAAGGATGATGTAATGAGCCTATTTTGGTCCTATTGAGTGTATTGAGCTTCATTTGATCGTACTTTGGTCAATTCTTCCATTTTAGTCACTAGGATGTTGTAGATTACCAAAGGATGATGTAATGGTCCTATTTTCGTCCTAATTCAGTGTATTGAGCTTCATTTGGTCTTACTTTGGTCAATTCTCCATTTTAGTCACTAGGATGTTGTAGATAACCAAAGGATGATGTAATGAGCCTATTTTGTCCTTAATTGTGTTTATGAGCTTCATTTGATCTTACTTTGGTCAATTCTTTTTTTGTCACTAGGATGTTGTAGATAACCAAAGGATGATGTAATGAGCCTATTTTGGTCCTTATTGAGTGTATTTAGCTTCATTTGATCTTACTTGGTCAATTCTTCCATTTTGTCACTAGGATGTAGATTACCAAAGGATGATGTAATGAGCCTATTTTGTCCTAATTGAGTGTATTGAGCTTCATTTGGTCTTACTTTGGTCAATTTTAGTCACTAGGATGTAATAGATTACCAAAGGATGATGTAATGAGCCTATTTTGTCCTAATTGAGTGTATTAAGCTTCATTTGGTCTTACTTGGTTAATTCGTCCATTTTAGTCACTAGGATGTTGTAGATACCAAAGGATGATGTAATGAGCCTATTTTGGTCCTAATTGAGTGTATTGTGCTTCATTTAGTCTTACTTTGGTCAATTCTTTCATTTTAGTCACTAGGATGTTGTAGATAACCAAAGAATGATGTAATGAGCCTATTTTGATCCTAATTGAGTGTATTGAGCATCATTTGGTCTTACTTTGGTCAATTCGTCCATTTTAGTCACTAGGATGTTGTAGATAACCAAAGGATGATGTAATGAGCCTATTTTGTCCTTATTGAGTGTATTGAGCTTCATTTGATATTACTTTGGTCAATTCTTCCATTTTAGTCACTAGGATGTTGTAGATTACCAAAGGATGATGTAATGGCTTATTTTGGATTTAGTGTATTGAGCTTCATTTGGTCTTACTTTGGTGAATTCTTCCATTTTAGTCACTAGGATGTTGTAGATTACCAAAGGATGATGTAATGAGCCTACTTTGTCCTAATTGAGTGTATTGAGCTCATTTGGTCTTACTTTCGTCAATGGGTCCATTTTAGTCACTAGGATGTTGTAGATTACCAAAGGATGATTTAATGCGCCTATTTTGGTCCTAATTGAGTGTATTGAGCTTCATTTGGTCTTACTTTGGTCAATTCTTCCATTTTAGTCACTAGGATGTAATAGATTACCAAAGGATGATGTAATGAGCCTATTTTGGTCCTAATTGAGTGTATTGAGATTCATTTGGTCTTACTTTGGTCAATGGCTCCATTTTAGTCACAAGGATGTTGTAGATAACCAAAGGATGATGTAATGAGCCCTTTTTTGGTCTAATTGAGTGTATTGAGCTTCATTTGGTCTTACTTTGGTCAATTTTTCCATTTAAGTCACTAGGATGGTGTAGATAACTAAAGGATGATGTAATGAGCCTATTTTGGTCCTTATTGAGTGTATTGAGCTTCATTTGATCGTACTTTGGTCAATTCTTCCATTTTAGTCACTAGGATGTTGTAGATTACCAAAGGATGATGTAATGGTCCTATTTTCGTCCCAGTGTGTATTGAGCTTCATTTGGTCTTACTTTGGTCAATTCCTCCATTTTAGTCACTAGGATGTTGTAGATAACCAAAGGATGATGTAATGAGCCTATTTTTGTCCTTATTGTGTTTATTGAGCTTCATTTGATCTTACTTTGGTCAATTCTTCCATTTTTGTCACTAGGATGTTGTAGATTACCAAAGGATGATGTAATGAGCCTTTTCCTTATTGAGTGTATTTAGCTTCATCTTACTTTGGTCAATTCTTCATTTTTGTCACTAGGATGTAATAGATTACCAAAGGATGATGTAATGAGCCTATTTTTGTCCTAATTGAGTGTATTGAGCTTCATTTGGTCTTACTTTGGTCATTCTTCCATTTTAGTCACTAGGATGTAATAGATTACCAAAGGATGATGTAATGAGCCTATTTTGGTCCTAATTGAGTGTATTAAGCTTCATTTGGTCTTACTTTGGTTAATTCGTCCATTTTAGTCACTAGGATGTTGTAGATTACCAAAGGATGATGTAATGAGACTATTTTGGTCCTAATTGAGTGTATTGTGCTTCATTTAGTCTTACTTTGGTCAATTCTTTCATTTTAGTCACTAGGATGTTGTAGATAACCAAAGAATGATGTAATGAGCCTATTTTGATCCTAATTGAGTGTATTGAGCATCATTTGGTCTTACTTGGTCAATTCGTCCATTTTAGTCACTAGGATGTTGTAGATAACCAAAGGATGATGTAATGAGCCTATTTTTGTCCTTATTGAGTGTATTGAGCTTCATTTGATATTACTTTGGTCAATTCTTCCAGTCACTAGGATGTTGTAGATTACCAAAGGATGATGTAATGGGCTTATTTTGGCCCCAATTTAGTGTATTGAGCTTCATTTGGTCTTACTTTGGTGAATCTTCCATTTTAGTCACTAGGATGTTGTAGATTACCAAAGGATGATGTAATGAGCCTACTTTGGTCCTGATTGAGTGTATTGTGCTTCATTTAGTCTTACTTTGGTCAATTCTTTCATTTTAGTCACTAGGATGTTGTAGATAACCAAAGGATGATGTAATGAGCCTATTTTGATCCTAATTGAGTGATTGAGCATCATTTGGTCTTACTTTGGTCAATTCGTCCATTTTAGTCACTAGGATGTTGTAGATAACCAAAGGATGATGTAATGAGCCTATTTTTGTCCTTATTGAGTGTATTTAGCTTCATTTGATCTTACTTTGGTCAATTCTTCCATTTTTGTCACTAGGATGTAATAGATTTACCAAAGGATGATGTAATGAGCCTATTTTGTCCTTAATTGAGTGTATTGAGCTTCATTTGTCTTACTTTGGTCAATTCGTCCATTTTAGTCACAAGGATGTTGTAGATTAACCAAAGGATGATGTAATGAGCCTTTTTTTGGTCCTAATTGAGTGTATTGAGCTTCATTTGTGTCTTACTTGGTCAATTGTCCATTTAGTCACAGGATGGTGTAGATTAACTAAAGGATGATGTAATGAGCCTTTTTTGGTCCTAATTGAGTGTATTGAGCTTCATTTGGTCTTACTTTGGTC
Organism: Aeschynomene evenia; assembly: GCA_013621005.1. NCBI lineage: Eukaryota > Viridiplantae > Streptophyta > Magnoliopsida > Fabales > Fabaceae > Aeschynomene > Aeschynomene evenia. The sequence goes on from CM024265.1 coordinate 15,608,536, forward strand.
AATTTTTCCATTTAAGTCACTTGGATGGTGTAGATAACCAAAGGATGATGTAATGAGCCTATTTTGGTCCTTATTGAGTGTATTGAGCTTCATTTGATATTACTTTGGTCAATTCTTCCATTTTACTCACTAGGATGTTGTAGATTACCAAAGGATGATGTAATGGGCTTATTTTGGTCCCAATTCAGTGTATTGAGCTTCATTTGGTCTTACTTTGGTGAATTCTTCCATTTTAGTCACTAGGATGTTGTAGATTACCAAAGGATGATGTAACGAGCCTACTTTGGTCCTGATTGAGTGTATTGAGCTTCATTTGGTCTTACTTTCGTCAATGACTCCATTTTAGTCACTAGGATGTTGTAGATAACCAAAGGAGGATGTAATGAGCCTATTTTGGTCCTAATTGAGTGTATTGTGCTTCATTTAGTCTTACTTTGGTCAATTCTTTCATTTTAGTCACTAGGATGTTGTAGATAACCAAAGGATGATGTAATGAGCCTAATTTGGTCCTGATTGAGTCTATTGAGCTTCATTGGGTCTTACTTTGGTCAATGGCTCCATTTTAGTCACAAGGATGTTATAGATAACCAAAGATGATGTAATGAGCTATTTTTGGTCCTAATTGAGTGTATTGAGCATCATTTGGTCTTACTTTGGTCAATCGTCCATTTTCTCACTAGGATGTGTAGATAACCAAAGGATGATGTAATGAGCCTATTTGGTCCTAATTGAGTGTGTTGAGCTTCATTTGGTCTACTTTGGTCAATTCTCATTTTAGTCACTAGGAATTGTAGATAACCAAAGGATGATGTAATGGACCTATTTGGTCCTAATTAGGTGTATTGAGCTTATTTGGTATTACTTTGGTCAATTCTCCATTTTAGTCACTAGGATGTTGTAGATACCAAGGATGATGTAATGAGCTATTTGGTCCTGATTGAGTGTATTGAGCTTCATTGGGTCTTACTTTGGTCAATGCTCATTTTAGTCACAGGATGTTGTAGATAACCAAAGGATGATGTAATGAGCCTATTTGGTCCTAATTGAGTGTATTGATTTAGCATGCTTCATTTAGTCATTAAGTTTAGATAAAGATGATGTATGATAATTTTGTCCTATTGGGTGTTGGTTCAATGATTATGAGTCTATTTGTCCATTGGTAAGTCATTTTAGTCACTAAGAATTTGTAGATAACCAAACGGATGATGTAATGAGCCTATTTTGGTCCTATATGAGTGTATTGAGCTCATTTGGTCTACTTTGGTCATTCGTCCATTTTAGTCATTAGGATGTTGTAGATTACCAAGGATATGTAATGAGCTAATTTGGTCCTATGAGTGTATTGAGCTTCATTTGTCTTACTTGGTCAATGTCCATTTAGTCAAAGGATGTTATAGATAACAAAGGAATGATGTAATGAGCCTATTTTGGTCCTAATTGAGTGTATTGAGCTTCATTTAGTCTACTTTGGTCAATTCTTTCATTTAGTCACTAGGATGTTGTAGATAACCAAAGATGATGTAATGAGCCTATTTTGTCCTAATTGAGTGTATTGAGCTTCATTGTCTTACTTTGGTCAATCGTCATTTTAGTCATAGGATGTTGTAGATTACCAAAGGATGATGTAATGGGCCTATTTTTTTTGTCCTAATTAGTGTATTGAGCTTATTTGGTCTTATATTGGTCATTTCTTTCATTTTAGTCACTAGGATGTTGTAGATACCAAAGATGATGTAATGAGCTTATTTTGTTCCTAATTGAGTGTATTGCTTCATTTTTTCTTTGGTCATTTTAGCACTAGGATGTGTAGATTACCAAGATGATGTAATGAGCTCTATTTTGGTCCTAATTGAGTGATTGAGCTCATTTGGTCACTTTGGTCATTGTCCATTTTAGTCACAGATGTTGTAGATACCAAAGGATGATGTAATGAGTCTATTTTGGTCCTAATGAGTGTATTGAGCTCATTTGGTCTTACTTTGGTCATTTTTCATTTAGTCACTGATGGTGTAGATAACCAAAGGATGATGTAATGAGCCTATTTTGGTCCTTATTGAGTGTTTGAGCTTCATTTGATTTACTTTGTCAATTCTTCCATTTTACTCACTAGGATGTTGTAGATACCAAAGGATGATGTAATGGCTTATTTTGGTCCCAATTCAGTGTATTGAGCTTCATTTGGTCTTACTTTGGTGAATTCTTCCATTTTAGTCATAGGATGTTGTAGATTACCAAAGGATGATGTAACGAGCCTACTTTGGTCCTGATTGAGTGTATTGAGCTTCATTTGGTCTTACTTTCGTCAATGACTCCATTTTAGTCACTAGGATGTTGTAGATAACCAAAGGAGGATGTAATGAGCCTATTTTGGTCCTAATTGAGTGTATTGTGCTTCATTTAGTCTTACTTTGGTCAATTCTTTCATTTAGTCACTAGGATGTTGTAGATAACCAAAGGATGATGTAATGAGCCTAATTTGGTCCTGATTGAGTCTATTGAGCTTCATTGGGTCTTACTTTGGTCAATGGCTCCATTTTAGTCACAAGGATGTTATAGATAACCAAAGGATGATGTAATGGAGTCTATTTTGGTCCTAATTGAGTGTATTGAGCATCATTTGGTCTTACTTTGGTAATTCGTCCATTTTATCACTAGGATGTTGTAGATTACCAAAGGATGATGTAATGAGCCTATTTTTGTCCTAATTGAGTGTGTTGAGCTTCATTTGGTCCTACTTTGGTCAATGGCTCATTTTAGTCACTAGGAAGTTGTAGATAACCAAAGGATGATGTAATGAGCCTATTTTGGTCCTAATTGAGTGTATTGAGCATCATTTGGTCTTACTTTGGTCAATTCGTCCATTTTAGTCATTAGGATGTTGTAGATTACCAAAGGATGATGTAATGAGCCTATTTTGGTCCTGATTGAGTCTATTGAGCTTCATTGGTCTTACTTTGGTCAATGCTCCATTTTAGTCACAAGGATGTTATAGATAACCAAAGGATGATGTAATGAGCCTATTTTGGTCCTAATTGAGTGTATTGTGCTCATTTAGTCTTACTTTGGTCAATTCTTTCATTTTAGTCACTAGGATGTTGTAGATACCAAAGGATGATGTAATGAGCCTATTTTGGTCCTAATTGAGTGTGTTGAGCTTCATTTGGTCTACTTTGGTCAATGCGTCCATTTTAGTCACTAGGAAGTTGTAGATAACCAAAGGATGATGTAATGAGCCTATTTTGTCCTAATTGAGTGTATTGAGCATCATTTGGTCATACTTTGGTCAATTCGTCCATTTTAGTCATTAGGATGTTGTAGATTACCAAAGGATGATGTAATGAGCTAATTGGTCCTGATTGAGTCTATTGAGCTTCATTGGTCTACTTTGGTCAATGGCTTCCATTTAGTCACAAGGATGTTATAGATAACCAAAGGATGATGTAATGAGCCTATTTTGGTCCTAATTGAGTGTATTGTGCTTCATTTAGTCTTACTTTGGTCAATCTTTCATTTTAGTCACTAGGATGTTGTAGATAACCAAAGGATGATGTAATGAGCCTATTTTGTCCTAATTGAGTGTATTGAGCATCATTTGGTCTTACTTTGGTCAATCCGTCCATTTTAGTCATTAGGATGTTGTAGATTACAAAGGATGATGTAATGGCCTATTTTCGTCCTAATTCAGTGTATTGAGCTTCATTTGGTCTTACTTTGGTCAATTCTTCCATTTTAGTCACTAGGATGTTGTAGATAACCAAAGGATGATGTAATGAGCCTATTTTGTCCTTATTGAGTGTATTTAGCTTCATTTGATCTTACTTTGGTCAATTCTTCCATTTTGTCACTAGGATGTATAGATTACCAAAGGATGATGTAATGAGCCTATTTTGCCCTAATTGAGTGTATTGAGCTTCATTTGGTCTTACTTTGGTCAATTCTTCCATTTTAGTCACTAGGATGTAATAGATTACCAAAGGATGATGTAATGAGCCTATTTTGGTCCTAATTGAGTGTATTAAGCTTCATTTGGTCTTACTTTGGTTAATTCGTCCATTTTAGTCACTAGGATGTTGTAGATTACCAAAGGATGATGTAATGAGCCTATTTGGTCCTAATTGAGTGTATTGTGCTTCATTTAGTCTTACTTTGGTCAATTCTTTCATTTTAGTCACTAGGATGTTGTAGATAACCAAAGGATGATGTAATGAGCCTATTTTGATCCTAATTGAGTGTATTGAGCATCATTTGGTCTTACTTTGGTCAATTCGTCCATTTAGTCACTAGGATGTTGTAGATAACCAAAGGATGATGTAATGAGCCTATTTTTGTCCTTATTGAGTGTATTTAGCTTCATTTATCTTACTTTGGTCAATTCTTCCATTTTGTCACTAGGATGTAATAGATTACCAAAGGATGATGTAATGAGCCTATTTTGTCCTAATTGAGTGTATTGAGCTTCATTTGGTCTTACTTTGGTGAATTCTTCCATTTTAGTCACTAGGATGTTGTAGATTACCAAAGGATGATGTAATGAGCCTATTTGTCCTATTGAGTGTATTGAGCTTCATTTGGTCTTACTTTGGTCAATGGGTCCATTTTAGTCACTAGGATGTTGTAGATTACCAAAGGATGATGTTAATGCGCCTATTTTGGTCCTAATTGAGTGTATTGAGCTTCATTTGGTCTTACTTTGGTCAATTCTTCCATTTTAGTCACTAGGATGTAATAGATTACCAAAGGATGATGTAATGAGCCTATTTTGGTCCTAATTGAGTGTATTGAGCTTCATTTGGTCTTACTTTGGTCAATGGCTCATTTTAGTCACAAGGATGTTGTAGATAACCAAAGGATGATGTAATGAGCCTTTTTTGGTCTAATTGAGTGTATTGAGCTTCATTTGGTCTTACTTTGGTCAATTTTCCATTTAAGTCACTAGATGGTGTAGATAACTAAAGGATGATGTAATGAGCCTATTTTGGTCCTTATTGAGTGTATTGAGCTTCATTTGATCTTACTTTGGTCAATTCTTCCATTTTAGTCACTAGGATGTTGTAGATTACCAAAGGATGATGTAATGGTCCTATTTTCGTCCTAATTCAGTGTATTGAGCTTCATTTGGTCTTACTTTGGTCAATCTCCATTTTAGTCACTAGGATGTTGTAGATAACCAAAGGATGATGTAATGAGCCTATTTTTGTCCTTATTGTGTTTATTGAGCTTCATTTGATCTTACTTTGGTCAATTCTTCCATTTTTGTCACTAGGATGTTGTAGATTACCAAAGGATGATGTAATGAGCCTATTTTTGTCCTTATTGAGTGTATTTAGCTTCATTTGATCTTACTTTGGTCAATTCTTCCATTTTTGTCACTAGGATGTAATAGATTACCAAAGGATGATGTAATGAGCCTATTTTTGTCCTAATTGAGTGTATTGAGCTTCATTTGGTCTTACTTTGGTCAATTCTTCCATTTTAGTCACTAGGATGTATAGATTACCAAAGGATGATGTAATGAGCCTATTTTGGTCCTAATTGAGTGTATTAAGCTTCATTTGGTCTTACTTTGGTTAATTCGTCCATTTTAGTCACTAGGATGTTGTAGATTACCAAAGGATGATGTAATGAGACTATTTTGGTCCTAATTGAGTGTATTGTGCTTCATTTAGTCTTACTTTGGTCAATTCTTTCATTTTAGTCACTAGGATGTTGTAGATAACCAAAGAATGATGTAATGAGCCTATTTTGTCCTAATTGAGTGTATTGAGCATCATTTGGTCTTACTTTGGTCAATTCGTCCATTTTAGTCACTAGGATGTTGTAGATAACCAAAGGATGATGTAATGAGCCTATTTTTGTCCTTAATTGAGTGTATTGAGCTTCATTTGATATTACTTTGGTCAATTCTTCCATTTTAGTCACTAGGATGTTGTAGATTACCAAAGGATGATGTAATGGGCTATTTTGGCCAATTTAGTGTATTGAGCTTCATTTGGTCTTACTTTGGTGAATTCTCCATTTTAGTCACTAGGATGTTGTAGATTACCAAAGGATGATGTAATGAGCCTACTTTGGTCCTGATTGAGTGTATTGTGCTTCATTTAGTCTTACTTTGGTCAATTCTCATTTTAGTCACTAGGATGTTGTAGATAACCAAAGGATGATGTAATGAGCCTATTTTGATCCTAATTGAGTGTATTGAGCATCATTTGGTCTTACTTTGGTCAATTCGTCCATTTTAGTCACTAGGATGTTGTAGATACCAAAGGATGATGTAATGAGCCTATTTTGTCCTTATTGAGTGTATTTAGCTTCATTTGATCTTACTTTGGTCAATTCTTCATTTTTGTCACTAGGATGTTTAGTTACCAAGGATGATGTAATGAGCCTTTTTTGTCCTAATTGAGTGTATTGAGCTTCATTTGGTCTTACTTTGGTCAATGTCCATTTTAGTCACAAGGATGTTGTAGATAACCAAAGGATGATGTAATGAGCCTTTTTTTGTCCTAATTGAGTGTATTGAGCTTCATTGGTCTTACTTTGGTCAATGCCTCCATTTAGTCACAAGGATGTTGTAGATAACCAAAGGATGATGTAATGAGCCTTTTTTGGTCCTAATTGAGTGTATTGAGCTTCATTTGGTCTTACTTTGGTCAATTTTTCCATTTAAGTCACTTGGATGGTGTAGATAACCAAAGGATGATGTAATGAGCCTATTTTGGTCCTTATTGAGTGTATTGAGCTTCATTTGATATTACTTGGTCAATTCTTCCATTTTAGTCACTAGGATGTTGTAGATTACCAAAGGATGATGTAATGGGCTTATTTTGGTCCCAATTCAGTGTATTGAGCTTCATTTGGTCTTACTTTGGTGAATTCTTCCATTTTAGTCACTAGGATGTTGTAGATTACCAAAGGATGATGTAATGAGCCTACTTTGGTCCTGATTGAGTGTATTGAGCTTCATTTGGTCTTACTTTCGTCAATGGCTCCATTTTAGTCACTAGGATGTTGTAGATAACCAAAGGATGGATGTAATGAGCCTATTTTGGTCCTAATTGAGTGTATTGTGCTTCATTTAGTCTTACTTTGGTCATTCTTCATTTTAGTCACTAGGATGTTGTAGATAACCAAAGGATGATGTAATGAGCCTAATTTGGTCCTAATTGAGTGTATTGAGCTTCATTTGGTCTTACTTTGGTCAATGTCCATTTTAGTCACAAGGATGTTGTAGATAACCAAAGGATGATGTAATGAGTCTATTTTGGTCCTAATTGAGTGTATTGAGCATCATTTGGTCTTACTTTGGTCAATTCGTCCATTTTAGTCACTAGGATGTTGTAGATTACCAAAGGATGATGTAATGAGCCTATTTTGTCCTAATTGAGTGTGTTGAGCTTCATTTGGTCTTACTTTGGTCAATGGTCTCCATTTTAGTCACTAGGATGTTGTAGATAACCAAAGGATGATGTAATGAGCCTTATTTTGGTCCTAATTGAGTGTATTGAGCTTCATTTGGTCTTACTTTGGTCAATTCTTCCATTTTAGTCATTAGGATGTTGTAGATTACCAAAGGATGATGTAATGAGCCTATTTGGTCCTGATTGAGTCTATTGAGCTTCATTGGGGTCGTTACTTTGGTCAATGGCTTCATTTTAGTCACAAGGATGTTTAGATAACCAAAGGATATGTAATGAGCCTATTTTGGTCCTAATTGAGTGTATTGAGCTTCATTTAGTCTTACTTTGGTCAATTCTTCATTTTAGTCACTAGGATGTTGTAGATAACCAAAGGATGATGTAATGAGCCTATTTTGGTCCTAATTGAGTGTAGTTGAGCTTCATTTGTCTACTTTGGTCAATGCTCCATTTTAGTCACTAGGAAGTTGTAGATAACCAAAGGATGATGTAATGAGCCTATTTTGTCCTAATTGAGTGTATTGAGCATCATTTGGTCATACTTGGTCAATTCGTCCATTTTAGTCATTAGGATGTTGTAGATTACCAAAGGATGATGTAATGAGCCTAATTTTGGTCTGATTGAGTCTATTGAGCTTCATTGGGTCTTACTTTGTCAATGGCTCCATTTTAGTCACAAGGATGTTATAGATAACCAAAGGATGATGTAATGAGCCTATTTTGGTCCTAATTGAGTGTATTGTGCTTCATTTGTCTTACTTTGGTCAATTCTTCATTTTAGTCACTAGGATGTTGTAGTAACAAAGGATGATGTAATGACCTATTTTGATCCTAATTGAGTGTATTGAGCATCATTTGTCTTACTTTGGTCAATCCGTCCATTTTTAGTCATTAGGATGTTGTAGATTAACCAAAGGATGATGTAATGGGCCTATTTTCGTCCTAATTCAGTGTATTGAGCTTCATTTGGTCTTACTTTGGTCAATGCCTCCATTTTAGTCACAAGGATGTTGTAGATAACCAAAGGATGATGTAATGAGCCTATTTTTGTCCTAATTGAGTGTATTGAGCTTCATTTGGTCTTACTTTGGTCAATGCCTCCATTTTAGTCACTAAAGATGTTGTAGATAACCAAAGGATGATGTAATGAGCCTATTTTGGTCCTAATTGAGTGTATTGAGCTTCATTTGGTCTTACTTTGGTCAATTTTTCCATTTAAGTCACTAGGATGGTGTAGATAACCAAAGGATGATGTAATGAGCCTATTTGGTCCTTATTGAGTGTATTGAGCTTCATTTGATCTTACTTTGGTCAATTCTTCCATTTTACTCACTAGGATGTTGTAGATACCAAAGGATGATGTAATGGGCTTATTTTGGTCCTAATTCAGTGTATTGAGCTTCATTTGTCTTACTTTGGTGAATTCTTCCATTTTAGTCACTAGGAGTTGTAGATTACCAAAGGATGATGTAACGAGCCTACTTTGGTCCTGATTGAGTGTATTGAGCTTCATTTGGTCTTACTTTCGGTCAATGACTCCATTTTAGTCACTAGGATGTTGTAGATAACCAAAGGAGGATGTAATGAGCCTATTTTGGTCCTAATTGAGTGTATTGTGCTTCATTTAGTCTTACTTTGGTCAATTCTTTCATTTTAGTCACTAGGATGTTGTAGATTACCAAAGGATGATGTAATATTGAGCCTAATTTGGTCCTGATTGAGTCTATTGAGCTTCATTGGGTCTTACTTTGGTCAATGGCTCCATTTTAGTCACAAGGATGTTATAGATAACCAAAGGATATGTAATGAGTCTATTTTGGTCCTAATTGAGTGTATTGAGCATCATTTGGTCTTACTTTGGTTAATTCTCCATTTTTACTCACTAGGATGTTGTAGATTACCAAAGGATGATGTAATGAGCCTATTTTTGTCCTAATTGAGTGTGTTGAGCTTCATTTGGTCCTACTTTGGTCAATGGCTCTATTTTAGTCACTAGGAAGTTGTAGATATACCAAAGGATGATGTAATGAGCCTATTTTGGTCCTAATTGAGTGTATTGAGCATCATTTGGTCTTACTTTGGTCAATTCGTCCATTTTAGTCATTAGGATGTTGTAGATTACCAAAGGATGATGTAATGAGCCTAATTTGGTCCTGATTGAGTCTATTGAGCTTCATTGGGTCTTACTTTGGTCAATGGCTCCATTTTAGTCACAAGGATGTTATAGATAACCAAAGGATGATGTAATGAGCCTATTTTGTCCTAATTGAGTGTATTGTGCTTCATTTAGTCTTACTTTGGTCAATTCTTCATTTTAGTCACTAGGATGTTGTAGATAACCAAAGGATGATGTAATGAGCCTATTTTGGTCCTAATTGAGTGTGTTGAGCTTCATTTGGTCCTACTTTGGTCAATGGCTCCATTTTAGTCACTAGGAAGTTGTAGATAACCAACGGATGATGTAATGAGCCTATTTTGCTCCTAATTGAGTGTATTGAGCTTCATTTCGTCTTACTTTGGTCAATGCCTCCATTTTAGTCACTAGGATGTTGTAGATTACCAAAGGATGATGTAATGAGCCTAATTTTGGTCCTGATTGAGTCTATTGAGCTTCATTTGGTCTTACTTTGGTCAATGGCTCCATTTTAGTCACAAGGATGTTATAGATAACCAAAGGATGATGTAATGAGCCTATTTTGGTCCTAATTGAGTGTATTGTGCTTCATTTAGTCTTACTTTGGTCAATTCTTTCATTTTAGTCACTAGGATGTTGTAGATAACCAAAGGATGATGTAATGAGCCTATTTTGATCCTAATTGAGTGTATTGAGCATCATTTGGTCTTACTTTGGTCAATCCGTCCATTTTAGTCATTAGATGTTGTAGGATTACCAAAGGATGATGTAATGGGCCTATTTTTCGTCCTAATTCAGTGTATTGAGCTTCATTTGGTCTTACTTTGGTCAATTCTTCCATTTTAGTCACTAGGATGTTGTAGATAACCAAAGGATGATGTAATGAGCCTATTTTTGTCCTTATTGAGTGTATTTAGCTTCATTTGATCTTACTTTGGTCAATTCTTCCATTTTTGTCACTAGGATTGTAATAGATTACCAAAGGATGATGTAATGAGCCTATTTTTGCCCTAATTGAGTGTATTGAGCTTCATTTGGTCTTACTTTGGTCAATTCTTCCATTTTAGTCACTAGGATGTAATAGATTACCAAAGGATGATGTAATGAGCCTATTTTGGTCCTAATTGAGTGTATTAAGCTTCATTTGGTCTTACTTTGGTTAATTCGTCATTTTAGTCACTAGGATGTTGTAGATTACCAAAGGATGATGTAATGAGACTATTTTGTCCTAATTGAGTGTATTGTGCTTCATTTAGTCTTACTTTGGTCAATTCTTTCATTTTAGTCACTAGGATGTTGTAGATAACCAAAGGATGATGTAATGAGCCTATTTTGGTCCTAATTGAGTGTATTGAGCATCATTTGGTCTTACTTTGGTCAATTCGTCCATTTTAGTCACTAGGATGTTGTAGATAACCAAAGGATGATGTAATGAGCCTATTTTTGTCCTTATTGAGTGTATTTAGCTTCATTTGATCTTACTTTGGTCAATTCTTCCATTTTTGTCACTAGGATGTAATAGATTACCAAAGGATGATGTAATGAGCCTATTTTTGTCCTAATTGAGTGTATTGAGCTTCATTTGGTCTTACTTTGGTGAATTCTTCCATTTTAGTCACTAGGATGTTGTAGATTACCAAAGGATGATGTAATGAGCCTACTTTGGTCCTGATTGAGTGTATTGAGCTGCATTTGGTCTTACTTTCGTCAATGGGTCCATTTTAGTCACTAGGATGTTGTAGATTACCAAAGGATGATGTAATGCGCCTATTTTGGTCCTAATTGAGTGTATTGAGCTTCATTTGGTCTTACTTTGGTCAATTCTTCCATTTTAGTCACTAGGATGTAATAGATTACCAAAGGATGATGTAATGAGCCTATTTTGGTCCTAATTGAGTGTATTGAGATTCATTTGGTCTTACTTTGGTCAATGGCTCCATTTTAGTCACTAGGATGTTGTAGATAACCAAAGGATGATGTAATGAGCCTTTTTTGGTCCTAATTGAGTGTATTGAGCTTCATTTGGTCTTACTTTGGTCAATTTTTCCATTTAAGTCACTAGGATGGTGTAGATAACTAAAGGATGATGTAATGAGCCTATTTTGGTCCTTATTGAGTGTATTGAGCTTCATTTGATCGTACTTTGGTCAATTCTTCCATTTTAGTCACTAGGATGTTGTAGATTACCAAAGGATGATGTAATGGTCCTATTTTCGTCCTAATTCAGTGTATTGAGCTTCATTTGGTCTTACTTTGGTCAATTCCTCCATTTTAGTCACTAGGATGTTGTAGATAACCAAAGGATGATGTAATGAGCCTATTTTTGTCCTTATTGTGTTTATTGAGCTTCATTTGATCTTACTTTGGTCAATTCTTCCATTTTTGTCACTAGGATGTTGTAGATTACCAAAGGATGATGTAATGGCCTATTTTGTCCTTATTGAGTGTATTAGCTTCATTTGATCTTACTTTGGTCAATTCTTCCATTTTTGTCACTAGGATGTAATAGATTACCAAAGGATGATGTAATGAGCCTATTTTGGTCCTAATTGAGTGTATTGAGCTTCATTTGGTCTTACTTTGGTCAATTCTTCCATTTTAGTCACTAGGATGTAATAGATTACCAAAGGATGATGTAATGAGCCTATTTTGGTCCTAATTGAGTGTATTGAGCTTCATTTGGTCTTACTTTGGTCAATTCTCCATTTTAGTCACTAGGATGTTGTAGATTACCAAAGGATGATGTAATGAGCCTATTTTGGTCCTAATTGAGTGTATTGAGCTTCATTTGGTCTTACTTTGGTCAATTCTTTCATTTTAGTCACTAGGATGTTGTAGATAACCAAAGGATGATGTAATGAGCCTATTTTGATCCTAATTGAGTGTATTGAGCATCATTTGGTCTTACTTTGGTCAATTCGTCCATTTTAGTCACTAGGATGTTGTAGATAACCAAAGGATGATGTAATGAGCCTATTTTTGTCCTTATTGAGTGTATTGAGCTTCATTTGATATTACTTTGGTCAATTCTTCCATTTTAGTCACTAGGATGTTGTAGATTACCAAAGGATGATGTAATGGGCTTATTTTGGCCCCAATTTAGTGTATTGAGCTTCATTTGGTCTTACTTTGGTGAATTCTTCCATTTTAGTCACTAGGATGTTGTAGATTACCAAAGGATGATGTAATGAGCCTACTTTGGTCCTGATTGAGTGTATTGAGCTGCATTTGGTCTTACTTTCGTCAATGGGTCCATTTTAGTCACTAGGATGTTGTAGATTACCAAAGGATGATTAATGCGCCTATTTTGGTCCTAATTGAGTGTATTGAGCTTCATTTGTCTTACTTTGGTCAATTCTTCCATTTTAGTCACTAGGATGTAATAGATTACCAAAGGATGATGTAATGAGCCTATTTGGTCCTAATTGAGTGTATTGAGATTCATTTGGTCTTACTTTGGTCAATGGCTCCATTTTAGTCACAAGGATGTTGTAGATAACCAAAGGATGATGTAATGAGCCTTTTTTGGTCCTAATTGAGTGTATTGAGCTTCATTTGGTCTTACTTTGGTCAATTTTTCCATTTAAGTCACTAGGATGGTGTAGATAACCAAAGGATGATGTAATGAGCCTATTTTGGTCCTTATTGACGTGTATTGAGCTTCATTTGATCGTACTTTGGTCAATTCTTCCATTTAGTCACTAGGATGTTGTAGATTACCAAAGGATGATGTAATGGCCTATTTTCGTCCTAATTCAGTGTATTGAGCTTCATTTGGTCTTACTTTGGTCAATTCCTCCATTTTAGTCACTAGGATGTTGTAGATAACCAAAGGATGATGTAATGAGCCTATTTTTGTCCTTATTGAGTTTATTGAGCTTCATTTGATCTTACTTGGTCAATTCTTCCATTTTTGTCACTAGGATGTTGTAGATTACCAAAGGATGATGTAATGCGCCTATTTTGGTCCTAATTGGAGTGTATTGAGCTTCATTTGGTCTTACTTTGTCAATTCTTCCATTTTAGTCACTAGGATGTAATAGATTACCAAAGGATGAGTAATGAGCCTATTTTGGTCCTAATTGAGTGTATTGAGCTTCATTTGGTCTTACTTTGGTCAATGGCTCCATTTTATCACAAGGATGTTGTAGATAACCAAAGATGATGATAATGAGCCTTTTTTGTCCTAATTGAGTGTATTGAGCTTCATTTGGTCTTACTTTGGTCAATTGCTCCATTTTAGTCACAAGGATGTGTAGATAACCAAAGGATGATGTAATGAGCCTTTTTGGTCCTAATTGAGTGTATTGAGCTTCATTGGTCTTACTTTGGTCAATTTTTCCATTTAAGTCACTTGGATGGTGTAGATAACCAAAGGATGATGTAATGAGCCTATTTTGGTCCTTATTGAGTGTATTGAGCTTCATTTGATATTACTTTGGTCAATTCTTCCATTTTAGCTCACTAGGATGTTGTAGATTACCAAAGGATGATGTAATGGGCTTATTTTGGGTCCAATTCAGTGTATTGAGCTTCATTTGGTCTTACTTTGGTGAATTCTTCCATTTAGTCACTAGGATGTTGTAGATTACCAAAGGATGATGATAATGAGCCTACTTTTGGTCCTGATTGAGTGTATTGAGCTTCATTTGTCTACTTTCGTCAATGACTCCATTTTAGTCACTAGGATGTTGTAGATAACCAAAGGATGATGTAATGAGCCTATTTTGGTCCTAATTGATGTATTGGCTTCATTTAGTCTTACTTGGTCAATTCTTCATTTTAGTCACTAGGATGTTGTAGATAACCAAAGGATGATGATAATGAAGCCTAATTTGGTCCTGATTTGAGTCTATTGAGCTTCATTGGGTCTTACTTGGTCAATGGCTCCATTTTAGTCACAAGGATGTTATAGATAAACCAAAGGATGATGTAATGAGTCTATTTTGGTCCTAATTGAGTGTATGAGCTTCATTTGGTCTTACTTTGGTCAATTCGTCCATTTACTCACTAGGATGTTGTAGATTACCAAAGGATGATGTAATGAGCCATTTTTGTCCTAATTGAGTGTTTGAGCTTCATTTGTCCTACTTTGGTCAATGCTCTTATTTAGTCACTAGGAAGTTGTAGATTAACCAAAGGATGATGTAATGAGCCTATTTTGGTCCTAATTGAGTGTATTGAGCATCATTTGGTCTTACTTTGGTCAATTCGTCCATTTTAGTCATAGGATGTTGTAGATTACCAAAGGATGATGTAATGAGCCTAATTTGGTCCTATTGAGTCTATTGAGCTCATTTGGTCTTACTTTGGTCAATGGCTCCATTTTAGTCACAGGATGTTATAGATAACCAAAGGATGATGTAATGAGGCCTATTTTGGTCCTAATTGAGTGTATGTGCTTCATTTAGTCTTACTTTGGTCAATTCTTTCATTTTAGTCACTAGGATGTTGTAGATAACCAAAGGATGATGTAATGAGCCTATTTTGGTCCTAATTGAGTGTGTTGAGCTTCATTTGGTCCTACTTTGGTCAATGGCTCCATTTTAGTCACTAGGAAGTTGTAGATAACCAACGGATGATGTAATGAGCCTATTTTGGTCCTAATTGAGTGTATTGAGCATCATTTGGTCATACTTTGGTCAATTCGTCCATTTTAGTCATTAGGATGTTGTAGATTACCAAAGGATGATGTAATGAGCCTAATTTGGTCCTGATTGAGTCTATTGAGCTTCATTGGGTCTTACTTTGGTCAATGGCTCCATTTTAGTCACAAGGATGTTATAGATAACCAAAGGATGATGTAATGAGCCTATTTTGGTCCTAATTGAGTGTATTGTGCTTCATTTAGTCTTACTTTGGTCAATTCTTTCATTTTAGTCACTAGGATGTTGTAGATAACCAAAGGATGATGTAATGAGCCTATTTTGATCCTAATTGAGTGTATTGAGCATCATTTGGTCTTACTTTGGTCAATTCGTCCATTTTAGTCATTAGGATGTTGTAGATTACCAAAGGATGATGTAATGGGCCTATTTTCGTCCTAATTCAGTGTATTGAGCTTCATTTGGTCTTACTTTGGTCAATTCTTCCATTTTAGTCACTAGGATGTTGTAGATAACCAAAGGATGATGTAATGAGCCTATTTTTGTCCTTATTGAGTGTATTTAGCTTCATTTGATCTTACTTTGGTCAATTCTTCCATTTTTGTCACTAGGATGTAATAGATTACCAAAGGATGATGTAATGAGCCTATTTTTGTCCTAATTGAGTGTATTGAGCTTCATTTGGTCTTACTTTGGTCAATTCTTCCATTTTAGTCACTAGGATGTAATAGATTACCAAAGGATGATGTAATGAGCCTATTTTGGTCCTAATTGAGTGTATTAAGCTTCATTTGGTCTTACTTTGGTTAATTCGTCCATTTTAGTCACTAGGATGTTGTAGATTACCAAAGGATGATGTAATGAGACTATTTTGGTCCTAATTGAGTGTATTGTGCTTCATTTAGTCTTACTTTGGTCAATTCTTTCATTTTAGTCACTAGGATGTTGTAGATAACCAAAGGATGATGTAATGAGCCTATTTTGATCCTAATTGAGTGTATTGAGCATCATTTGGTCTTACTTTGGACAATTCGTCCATTTTAGTCACTAGGATGTTGTAGATAACCAAAGGATGATGTAATGAGCCTATTTTGTCCTTATTGAGTGTATTTAGCTTCATTTGATCTTACTTTGGTCAATTCTTCCATTTTTGTCACTAGGATGTAATAGATTACCAAAGGATGAGTAATGAGCCTATTTTTGTCCTAATTGAGTGTATTGAGCTTCATTTGGTCTTACTTTGGTCAATTCTTCCATTTTAGTCACTAGGATGTTAGATTACCAAAGGATGATGTAATGAGCCTATTTTTGTCCTAATTGAGTGTATTGAGCT
>CM024265.1:15625123-16186622 GCA_013621005.1 Aeschynomene evenia
GACGCTGAGCCAGGAGTGGCACTCCAGCACTCAGAACCTATACAAGACGAGTCCCTAAGGACGAATGGACTCAGAGATGAAGGAGAAGATACAACTCAACTTCAAAGCTAAATACATTCTTCTCTCGCCTTGCCCAAGGTAGAATACGACAAGATTGTGTCGTGTGACACCGCTCAAGAAATTTGGGAGAGATTACACATGCTGCATGAAGGAAATGATGAAGTCAAGGAAACCAAGGTATCAATGCTCGTACATAAGTACGAGTCCTTCTGCATGCAACCTGAGGAAACCATTGACAACATGTCAATAAGGTTTCTCCACATCATAAATCAGCTAAAGGTCTTGGGAAAGACCTACTCCAACGCTGAGATGGTGAGGAAAATTCTCAGAAGCCTCTCTGCCAAGTGGCGCCCAAAGGTGACAGCGATCCAAGAAGCAAAGGATCTAAATCAGCTGGGTTTAGATGTATTGTTTGGCACTCAGAACTCACGAGATTGAGCTTGAAGGACTGCTTGGAGGACCATCTTCATCCTCAAGACCTCAGAAAGCTCTGGCTCTGAAAAGTCAGATCAAAAAGACTTCAAAAGCCCTAAAGGCTGAAGAAATATCTGAGTCTGAAAACGATCAAACTCAGATTCCGATGAAGATGACATCTCTCTTCTAGTAAGGAAAATGAAGAAAGCTTGGAAGAGAAGACCAGCAAAGACAAAGAGATCACCCCTAGAAAAGGAAAGTCAAAGCCTTCTGATGCCCACATGTTTCGGCTGTGGAGAAAAGGGCCACTTCAGAACGGAGTGCCCTCAGAACAAGGGAAAGAAGAAGTTCATTCCCAAGAAGAAGAAGAAGGCAATGGCTGCTACATGGAGTGACTCAGAAGAGGAAGGCTCTGAGTCAGCAAGTGAAGAGGAAGCTAATGTCTGCTTCATGGCCGTACTGACTATATTCTGGAAACAGAATCTGAGTCAGAAGAGGTACCAAACTCTCCTCCTCTCTCATACTCATACAATGAGATCTCAGAACTCTATGAAGAGCTTCTGAGAGACTCAAACGAATTAGCTAACAATTTCAGCAAACTAAGAAAGTCTTTTAAACACTTAGAAGCTGAAAATGCTAGACTAATTCAAGAAGTAGAGAACCTAAGGCTTGAAAGAGATGACTTTAAAAATAGATATCTTGAAAGTCACAACCTCTATCAAGCTTTAGAAACAATGTCTTCTGTAACTGTTGAAAAAGCCGAACTGGCTTTGATAGAATTACAAAAGACAAATGAGCTTCTCACTTCTGACTTAGTTAAGATGGTCAAGGGTGAAAAAATGATGACACTCTTGCTTGGTGGTCAAAGACCTTACAAGGATAAGAGTGGACTTGGTTATGAAGAAATCTTCGAACCAAATGATATTGATCCATCTTTAACTAAATCACCTCGCACGTGCATCGCATGTTTTAAAAGTGGCCATGGTTCTGAAAAATGTCCTATGTTGGAAAAAGGAAAAATCTCTAAGCCTCAGAAGGCTCAAAAGAAAACTCAGAAAGCAAAGCCTTCTAAGAAGACTAACCCCTCTCAGAAGGGTAAAACTTCTCAGAAAGCAAGTGCTTCTGAAAAGGGCAAACAAAAGGTCTCTGACTCTCAAAACCATGACCCTTCTAAGAAAAGAAGGCAAAAGTCCAAGAAAGCTAACAAGCAAGGACCCAACAAAGAATGGGTACCTAAATCTGTTAACTTTGTGACTGCAGGTACATCATCAAGCGCTGCTCCACCACCACGATGAGCAGTGGTACCTTGACAGTGGCTGCTCGAGGCACATGACTGGAAGCAAGCACTGGTTCAGAAGTCTCAAGCCCAAAAAAGGCGGAACAGTGCGATTCGGTGATGGCGCTAAGGGAAGAGTCACTGCAATCGGAGATGTTGGTAAGGATTCCTCTCACCAAATCTCAGATGTACTTTTGGTCGATGGCTTAACTCACAATCTATTAAGCATTAGTCAATTTTGTGACAAAGGCTTAAAGGTTGAGTTTATGCCAAGTATTGTCATGTGATTAATCTCACAAATGACAAGATCGTTCTGGAAGGAAAACGTGTTGGTAACATCTATGTTATCCATCTGGATGATCTAAAGGATCAAAACGTGGAGTGCCTTGTCTCTGTCCAAGAAGACAAATGGCTATGGCATAAGAAACTTGGTCATGCCCATATGAGACTTCTTTCTGAACTCTCTCAGAAAGGACTTGTAAAGGGCCTTCCCAGAATTAAGTATCAGAAGGATGCAACCTGCGACTTCTGTGAAAAAGGGAAACAGACCAAAGCTTCCTTTCCCAGTAAAAGTGGTATTTCTACTCAGAAACCACTGGAACTGCTCCACATGGATCTCTTTGGACCAACCAGAACGGCTTCTCTTTCTGGAAAACGCTATGGTCTTGTCATAGTGGATGATTACTCCAGATTCACTTGGGTTTTCTTTCTAGCCTCTAAGGAAGAAAATTTTGAGAAGTTCAAAGCATTTGCAAAAAGAGTTTCAACAGAAAAGGATTCGCACATTCATGCCATAAGATCAGATCATGGTGGTGAATTTGAGACCATGCTTTCGAAAAGTTTTGTGAAAATCTGGGCATTGCTCACGAATTCTCATCTCCCAGAACTCCTCACAAAATGGAGTGGCTGAGAGAAAGAATCGAAGCCTTCAAGAGATGGCAAGAACAATGCTTTTAGAAAGCGGACTTTCAAAAGGTTTCTGGGCTGAAGCAGTTAACACTTCATGCTACATTCAGAATCGAGTCTTTCTGAGACCAATTCTGAAAAAGACTCCTTACGAGCTATGGAAGAATAAAATACCAAACATTTCTTATTTCCATGTATTTGGTTCTTCTTGTTTATTCTCAACACAAAGGACAAACTCTCTAAGTTTGATCCTAAGTCCGATGATGGATGCTTCCTAGGATACTCCTCAGTCTCTAAAGCTTACAGAGTATATAACAAAAGGAGTAAATGTGTTGAAGAGACAATCCATATTAAGTTCAAAGAACTTAGTAAGGACATGTCTCAGAAAGATGCAGACTTAGAAGATGAGTTTGAGAAACTCAACATCACTTCTGAGAAAGCCAAAAAGAAAATTCTTATAGATGATGAGACTGACTTCCAACCCATGGAACAACCATCTCCATCTAAAGAAAAATCCAGTAGCATCATCGAAGCTCCAGAACCTAGAGAATCTACTTCTCCAAATACAATGGAACCTAGATTCTCAGAAGGTCAAGCTTCTGATGACTCAGAAAGAGAACCTCTGTGTCTCCTTCTCAGAATCCTACTCCTAAAAGGATTAGAGGTTCAAGAGACTTGAAGAACGTCTCTCAGAATGAAGTCTTGGGTGATCCAGAACGTGGCGTAAGAACCAGAAGGAACTATACAAATCTTGCTATGGTTTCTGAACTTGAACCAGACTCCATAGAAGAGGCGTTAGATGATCCTAGCTGGGTAAATGCCATGCAGGATGAACTTGACCAATTCGAGAGAAATCAAGTTTGGAAACTAACTCAGAAGCCCAAAGGCAAGAGTGTCATTGGGACTAAATGGGTGTTTCGAAACAAACTTGATGAAAACGGTCAAGTCGTGAGAAACAAGGCAGATTGGTTGCTCAAGGGTACAACCAACAAGAAGGGATAGACTACGATGAAACTTTCGCTCCAGTCGCAAGATTGGAAGCTATCAGAATGTTGCTAGCTTTTGCTGCACACAAAGGTTTCAAACTCTATCAGATGGACGTTAAGTCTGCCTTCTTGAATGGATACCTTTCTGAGGAAGTTTATGTAAAACAACCTCCTGGTTTTGTGAATGATGCATTCCCGGATCACGTATTTAAGCTTACAAAAGGCTCTCTATGGTCTGAAACAAGCTCCAAGAGCTTGGTACGATAGATTGAGCTCTTTCCTGCTTAAAAACGGATTCTCAAGAGGGAAAGTAGACACAACTCTCTTTACACTCTCAGAAGACTCTGGCTTCTTGATTGTCCAGATTTATGTTGATGACATAATATTTGGCGCAACCAACGAATGCCTTTGCAAAGAATTCTCCAAGCTTATGCAAGGTGAATTCGAGATGAGCATGATGGGAGAATTAAAATTCTTCTTAGGATTGCAAATCAAGCAAGAGTCAGAAGGGACAATTATTCACCAAGAGAAGTATACCAAAGAACTTCTGAGGAAGTTTCTGATGGATAAGGCCAAACCCATGAGCACTCCCATGCATCCCTCTCAAGTAATTGATTTGGATGAAGATGGTTAGAAAGTCTCAGAAAGCAACTATCGAGGGATGATTGACTCACTTCTCTACTTAACTGCCTCCAGACCAGATATCCAAGTCAGTGTTGGGATCTGTGCTAGATTCCAGTCTAAGCCTAAGCAATCACATTTAACTACAGTTAAACGAATTTTACGATATTTAAGTGGAACTACTAATCTTGGTCTTTGGTACGAGAAAGGTTGTTCTTCTGATGTTGTAGGATATTGTGATGCTGACTACGCTGGAGATAGGATCGATCGCAAAAGCACAAGTGGCTGCTGCTGCTTCTTTGGAAAATGCTTGATCACTTGGTCCTGCAAGAAGCAAAATACGATCGCTCTGTCAACTGCTGAAGCTGAATATGTGTCTGCTGCAAACTGCTGTTCTCAGATGCTCTGGATTAAGAATCAGCTACTTGATTATCAATTAAGGTACACCAAAATTCCTATCCTTTGCGATAATACAAGTGCTATCAACTTAGCTAAGAATCCTATTCAACATTCTCGATCCAAGCACATTGATATAAAACATCATTTTATTCGGGATCATGTGCAAAAAGGCGACATTGAACTCAAATTTGTGAATACTGAGGATCAAATCTCAGATATATTTACAAAGCCTTTACCCGAGGATCGTTTCAATGTTCTGAAAGGACTTCTCAATCTAAGACGTTTCTAAGTACTTTGAAATTAAAAACTTTTTCTTAGAAACCCCCCTTAGTCCTAGTTTAGACTCTGAGACAAACAATAGAACTAAGCTTCTGAGCTAGAAGTAAGAAAAACACAGAAAACTCTATCTGAGAAAATTTGTTCTCAGAAGACTCATTCCTCAGAAAGGAGATCTTCTGAAACATTTATCAGAAGGAGTATTTCTCAGAAGGACCACTTCTATCAGAAGGGTACCTTCCGAGAAACAAGTTACCAACGGTAACTTTTGGATAAGCGTCAGAAACGGCCAGTTACAAGCCAGTTCTATAAATACTCATGGCATTGTTCCATTTGAGCACTTTGCGCTTAAAACATACCAAAACTCTGCCAAATCCTCTCTTCGCTTTCCAATCTTCATCTGTTCTCTCTCTCTCTCTGCTATCCCTACTCTCTTGTTCTTCTCTATCTCCTCTCATCTCTTCTCAAACTTAAACCTTTCTTCCAAATGGCCTTCTCTGGAGAGATTAAGGGCTTAATGAGAAACAACCTCAATGAAGTATCCGAAGATATTCTCTACGACAATGAGGAGATGCAATCCCTATTCCACAAGACTTATCTTCCAAGAAATCTTGCTATGGGAAGGGTACTACCTCTCAACGTATATAATCAAGTGGATGAACTTCAACTCACTTTCCTCAAGCAACCTGGATGGCCAGCCATGATGAGCTCCGAGGACGTGTGCTACCCAATGTGTGAGAGCATTCTATTCGCAAATAGAAAGGTTCACCAACAAAGGGGTCAAGAGCACGATTGCTGATCAACAGATCCGCTTCTCCTCCTCTGACATCAACAAAATTTTCAAGACCTTAAATGGTGGTGCTGTCATCGCCGACGACCCAGAATGGGTCAAGGAGGTAGATGACTCAGAGAAGAAGTAGTAACACTTCTAACTGGTAGCAACAGTTCTACCACTCAAGGGCGTGAGGTGCCTCATCTCACGCAAGAAGCCAGAATCATCTTCTCAGTTATCCAGGCATACCCTTCTCCCTCGGATTGGAGACATGGGGAATGTCACCACCATGGACGCATGTCTACTTTACCATCTTGCTGAGGAAAGAGAGGGTTGATTTTGGGAGGATGGTGCTAAACTACATGATGCACAAGCCATCCTAAGAGAGCGCTTACAAGTCTACCCTATGGGAGTCTTTTGACCAAGATCTTAAATCACTTCTCTTTTCCCCTTGAAGACTATGAATACGTCTTCAACCACTACAAATTCACCATTGTCACCTTCAACAACATCAAGAAGAAGAAGGTACCAGAGACGGGGCACCTAAGAAGAAGAGGAAGCAAAAGCCTTACAAGGAGCTGCTAGCACCAAACAACCCTCTAAGGCTGAGAAAGGAAAGGAAAAGGCTTCTGACCCTCAGAAAGGAAGAAGAAGCAGCAAAGGTGACTCATCCTTCTCCAACAAGGGTGACAAGGAGTATGGCTTCTGAGGAAGCTCAGAAGACTCCTCAGAAGGAACCTGAGGTTGTTGAGGATGCTGAAGACTCAGAAGAAACAACGTCTTAGCAACCCATGACCAGAAAGAGGAAAACACCTCCAACTCTCCAAGTCCCAGACGTGCCACCAGAAGGGAAAAAGAAACGTGGTCGTTTGGTAAAAGCTTACTCTAAAACTCCACCTTCCTTTCTTAAATCTTCTTCTACTTCAATTCTTGTTTCTGATTCTGTTTCTGGTCTTAAACCCACCAAATTTAAAACTAAGCTCCTGCATTCCTTGAATTATCAGGGAAAATCTCACAAAGGAGTGGGGATAAAAATCACTAAGAAACAGAGCCCGCCGAAGTCGACGGGTAAAGAAATTATAGCAGTTGCTGCTGTTGCCACTACTACCGCTGCTGTTACTGCTGCTGAAGAAGAAGCAGAAGCTTCTCATCACTCCTCCCCCTCTGGGAATGTCTCTCCAACCAGAGAAGACGTTCAGGGGCATGGAGGAAATGTTGCTGATTCTTCGTCTGAGGAAGAAAATGTGGCAAGCTTCCACATTAAGCATCGCACTCCAGATGCTGGAAGCTCCAACAAAGAGCCCCAAAGAGACCATCTGAGGTTTCTATGTTGGAACTTTCTGAGGCAACCACAACTGAAGTTGCTACTGTGAATGCTGAGTCATTGGCTCAGACGATGCTTGACATCCAGAAGGAACTGGATCAACCTTCTGAGACTCCAGAAGCTGCTCAGATGCAGCCACAACAACAACTACAGCATGAGGAAGCCTTACTTGAACCAACTTCTGAGGTTGGTCCCCTCTCTTCTGAGATCCCTTCGAACATGAGGAAACTCATGTCTCAACACATGAAGTAGTGCCAGGGACACCAGCACTGGGCTCAGCTCAGAGGTGGGCGTTGACGCTACCATGGCTGCCGGAGTTGCAGCAGTTGAGGCATTTGTTGCCCACAGTTCCTTGGAAGGAACTCTATCTGATAAGGACTCTTAGAAGGAACCAGAGGTTCCTCCTCTAGATCTAACAGAAGTTCCTCCTCCATCCTTCAATCAACAGGGTCCTACCTTCTCGATTACGGACTCGATGATTAGTCCTGGCTTCCAGCTGGGAAGAATGGTAGTCACACCACCCTCTGTGCAATTTCGACCTTTCTTTGGTCGAACTGAGAAGTTGAAGTGCATTGAAGCCATACATAGCCAGATCTCAACTTTCAACCTCTCCGAAGATGCTCAGACTTCTGGTGCTATGGAGCAACCATCAGCTCGGCAACCTTCTGATCTAGAACTTGCTCTAGTTTCAGAGGACACTCAGAGGCAGCCTTCTATTGAACTCGCTGCTATTGAAGACAAAGCTGTCCAAGAAGAAGAACTTCCTGAATATCAACAGAGGGATATCATCGATGAGGTTCTTGAGGCTGAAGTCTCTCGCCCTCCTCCATGTCAACCCTCATCTTCTCAACAGCCTTCCACTTCCTCTGAACTACCTCCAGAATGCGCTCTGAATGCGACTCAGAGCGAGATTCTCATGGAGATATGCCAGCTGCTACGCTACATTGCCAGAAGGCAGTAGTTCTAAGTCAATGATGGCGTTTATGTCTTAGCTGAAAGTGTATGTGTGCACGAGAAGGGGGGGGGGGTTGAATCGTGCAAGTTTTAAAAATTACTTCTTAAAACTTTTACTTAGAAAGTTGTTTTTACTCAGAAGATAGATTTTAAAGTTTGCAGCGGAAATTGCTTTCTGAGAAGATTAAGTTTCTGAGAACTTAGTCTTTCTGAGAAAGTTCCTTTCTGAGCAGTTTTAAGAAAATAACTTTGAGTTAGAGTTTCTTAAACGCTTTCTGATTTTAATCAATGAAGTTTTCACGAGACCTCTTAATTAAAGTTGTGATAGAGTTTTTCTCAAAGATTTGGACAAGTAAGGAGTAAGGGAGAAAAGCTTAACACAAGGGATTTTATACTGGTTCGGTTATAACCAACCTACTCCAGTCCTAAACCTTCAGTTGAGAGTTCGTAGATATTCTTCTTAATGTGCCTTCCCAGACAACACTGCCTTTAACAAGTAAAGGACTTCCACCACTTCACAACCCGAAGTGGATTTCTTTGCCTCACACTAGAGGACTTCCTTGCCTCACACTAGAGGAATTCTTTGCCTTAAACACTTAAGGACTTCCTTGCCTCACAACTGAGGACTTCCTTGCCTTAATCACTTAAGGACTTTGAACTTTGCCTCAAACACCAGAGGACTTAAAACTGCCTTCACACAAAGAAGGACTTAGCGTTTTTCGAAGGTTTGATTTGATCGAAAACAACTACCAAGACTAAGTTACAAACCTAGTTTTACACTTAGTAGACTTCTAGAATTCACTTACAAATGTAAGAATTTACACCAATTCAGAACTAGAAGATTTTGCAAAGTTAGAAGAACAATTTCGTAAAAATTGTCTTTCTGAGAAAGTTCTAAGTTTTCGCAAAATGATTTTCAATTCAACAGAGTTTTGGTTCGTTTAATCAAGAGTTTTAGCGCAAGAGTTTCGTCGCATTGCTCTGGAATTGAACTCATATATATAGGCATCAAAGAGCCGCGAAATTAGATGCTTTCACTTTGCTTATGTGGCTATGTCCTTTTCAGAACGGCTCCCTGCTACAGTCAGCGCGAAATGAGGAACTTTTCAGAACTGCACAGTGCACGTGTTCCCACTTCCTTAGCTAGTTGTAGCGAGCTTTCTGAGACTGCTTGCGATCCCTTGAGTCCAGACACTTGGTTGCTTCTGAGTCCAACTTTCTAAGAGTTGTACGGACTTTTGAGGCGAACCTTCTGAGGGAAGACCCTTCTGAGAACTACTAGTCGCAAGATCTTCTGAGACCCTTCTGAGACGACAGTGTTCTTTCCTCAGAAACATGTTTTCACCTTCTGCGCTTCTGAGACATCCTTTCTGATATCTTTGGCGCTATGATTTTATCAATCGATCTCGAGGCTACTTGATGTTTTATTTTGGTCTTTGCTCATGGTATTGCAATGATTTAAAGCTTTCTGAGACACTTAGCGCACATATTAGTACAACCTTAAGTAAAATTTTTATACTTATGGCTTACCTTGTTATCATTAAAACTTTCATTGCTCTAAGAGAATTATGCTTAATTCTCTCAGAAGGGTTCTGGACCTTACATTAGCCACCCTTTTTGATATAACAAAGGGGGAGTAGATAAATGATAAAATTTTTGTACATTGGCTATACGTAAACACTAGGCTAGAACTTAGGGGGAGCAACAACTTAGGGGGAGCCAAATATTTTGTATCTCTACAAAACCATCAATGAAAAATCATTATTTTGGCATTTCATGCTTATTCTTAATTAGTTGGCATCTATTGATTTACTTAGCCTGGTATTTCTGAATCTCATACGTATATTCATCAAGAAATACACGCTATGTAATTGATAATCTCAAACAGTAATCATACATTGCATACTTTAACTGTTGATTATCACAGCTTTCTAAGAAAATAACTAAGCCTTCTCTCCGAAAGCTAAGTTAGTTTCTAAGAAAGCAAAAGTGCAGTCTGAATAAGTTGTGAACTTACTCAGAAACACTTCTGAACTTAAGCAAAATTATTATCTTAAGACTTAAGTTGTTATCATCAAAAAGGGGGAGATTGTAAGCTCCAGAACCCTTCTGAGAGAATTAGGCATAATTCACTTAGAGCAATGAAAGTTTTAATGATAACAAGGTAAGCCATAAGTATAAAAATTTTACTTAAGGTTGTACTAATATGTGCGCTAAGTGTCTCAGAAAGCTTTAAATTATTGCAATACCATGAGCAAAGACCAAGACAAAACATCAAGTAGCCTCGAGATCAATTGATAAAATCATAGCGCCAAAAGATATCAGAAAGGATGTCTCAGAAGCGCAGAAGGTGAAAACATGTTTCTGAGGAAAGAACACTGTCGCCTCAGAAGGGTCTCAGAAGACCTTGCGACTAGTAGTTCTCAGAAGGGTCTTCCCTCAGAAGGTTCGCCTCAGAAGTCCGTACAACTCTCAGAAAGTTGGACTCAGAAGCAACCAAGTGTCTGGACTCAAGGGATCGCAAGCAGTCTCAGAAAGCTCGCTACAACTAGCCAAGGAAGTGGGAACACGCGCACTGTGCAGTTCTGAAAAGTTCCTCATTTCGCGCTGACTGTAGCAGGGAGCCGTTCTGAAAAGGACACAGCCACATAAGCAAAGCGAAAGCTTCTAATTTCGCGGCTCTTTGATGCCTATATATATGAGTTCAATTCCAGAGCAATGTGATGAAACTCTTGCGCTAAAAACTCTTGATTAAACGTGCAAAAACTCTGCTGAATTGAAAATCATCTGCGAAAACTTAGAACTTTCTCAGAAAGACAATTTTACGGAATTGTTCTTTCAACTTTGCGAAAATCTTCTAGTTCTGTATTGGTGTAAATTCTTACAATTGTAAGTTAAATCTAGAAGATTACTAAGGGTCAAATTAAGTTTGTAACTTAATCTTAGTAGTTGGTTTTCAAAGCAAAAACAACTTTCCGAAAAACGCTAAGTCCTTCGCTGTTTGAATGAAGTTTAAGTCCTCGAAGTGTTTTTGAGGCAAAGTTTAAGTCCTTAAGTGTTTAAGGCAAAGAAGTCCTCAGTGTGAGGCAAGGAAGTCCTTAAGTGATTAAGGCAAAGAAGTCCTCTAGTGTTGGAGGCAAGGAAGTCCTCTAGTGTGAGGCAAGGAAATCCACTTCGAGTTGTGAAGTGGTGGAAGTCCTTTACTTTGTAAAGGCAGTGTTGTCTGGGAAGGCACTTTAAGAAGAATATCCAAGAACTCTCAACTGAAGGTTGAGGACTGGAGTAGGTTGGTTATAACCGAACCAGTATAAAATTCTTTGTGTTAAGCTTTTCTCCCTTACTCTTTACTTGCATAAATCTTTGAGGAAAACTTTGCCACGATTTTAATTAAGAAGTCTCGTAAAAACTTTATTGATTAAAATCAGAAAGCGTTTAAGAAATTCTAACGTAAAGTCATTTTCTTAAAATTGCTCAGAAAGGAACTTTCTCAGAAAGACTAAGTTCTCAGAAACTTAATCTTCTCAGAAAGTAATTTCCGCTGCAAACTCTTAATTCTACCTTCTGAGTAAAAACAGCTTTCTAAGTAAAAGTTTTAAGAAGTAATTTTTAAAACTTGCACGATTCAACCCCCCCTTCTCGTGCACACATACACTTTCACAATATTGTTTTCAAGTAAAGTTTCCATGATATCTAGTGCAAAAACAGAATGGTTCTCGGATGGAAATTTCATGGCATCTTTCAAATTAAATTGGACTTTGAATTCCCCACATTCCATAGAGAGGCTACCAGCATGGACATCAATCTTGGCTTTAGCAGTTTTTAGAAAAGGACTACCAAGAATTAATGCTTGCTGGTTACATTAACCAACACATCTTCCAGAAGTCCATCCGGTTGTTGTATGGTGCGGTTGGCCAATTGAATTATCACGCCGGTGGTTTTGAGTGATCCAATGTTTAGAGCTTGGTATACCGATCTTGGCATGACATTTATGGCTGCACCCAAATCAGCCATGGCTTCTTGGAATTGCATGTTGCCAATTGTGCATGGAATGGTGAAGGTACCGGGATCTTTGCATTTTTGTGGGAGATTTGGGGTGATTATTGAGGAAGCATTTACCCCAAATTTTACTTTTTCATTCCCTTTGAGTTTCCTTTTATTGGTGCATAGATCCTTTAAGAACTTGGCATACTTCGGAATCAGCTTGATAGCGTCAAGCAAGGGAATGTTTACCTCTACACTCCTGAAGATGTCTAATAGCTCCTTATCCAATTCCACTTCCTTTTTCTTCTTTTCTGTCAAAGTGGCTTGAGGGAATGGAATGGAAGTGGAGACTATGGTTGGCTCCTCAGGGACTGATTCGGAAGTGACCTCTTCCGCAGGTGGATCAACGGCAGTATCCTCCGCTTCAAGCAATTCGTTCTCCCTCGTAAGTTGAGAGGGCTTGAGGTCTTTTAGTGCTCTCCCCGATCTCAACTAAACAGCAAGTACATTCCCCTGGCTATCAGAGATTATCCCGCCCCCTCTCATTTGGTTGACCTCATTCTGCAGATTCATCATCATATTCTGCTGCTCCATGAGCAGTTTCATCACATCACTAAGGGATGGCTCAGCAGATATGGGAGGTGCAGGTAAGGGTAATAGTTGGGTTGGTGGAGATATAGGCATTGGGGCTTGAAATTGCCCTTGATGGGAAGGTTGATACCAGACTTGCTACTGTTGAAATTGGGACCTTCCCGGAGTCATGCTTGTGGTTGGCACAATTGTTGTTCCTTCTTGAGATTGTAGGCACTGGTCAGGTGCATGGGAGCCCAGAGAACATACCCCACACAACATAGGTTGGCTTGGGGTTCCCGTCTTGGTTTGGTTAATGGCCAACTGCTTCATGAAGATGGCAATCTCTTCCAGCTTCTGGTGTAGGCCACCACCTTCTAGTTGAGCTACCTCATTCACCCCTTTGGTCAGGGAAGTTGCCCTTGTGCCAAACTGCTGTGAGTTCACGGCCATGTTTTCGAATAGGAGCCTAGCTTCCGCCGGAGTCTTGTCCATCAAGGCACCACCACTAGCGGCATAAATCATGCACCGGTCCATACCTGTCAGACCCTCATAATAATATTGGATCAAGAGTTGTTCTGAGATCTGATGGGTAGGACAGCTTGCCACTAATTTATTGAATCTCTCCCAATATTCGTAGAGAGACTCACCTTGGAGTTGGCGGATGCCACTGATGTCCTTTCTTATGGCAGCTGCCCTTGAGGCTGGGAAGAATTTCTCCAGAAAGATCTTCTTCATGCCAATCCAGGTGTTGACAGCTCCATTTGGCAGGT
The DNA here is from genome assembly GCA_013621005.1 of Aeschynomene evenia. NCBI lineage: Eukaryota > Viridiplantae > Streptophyta > Magnoliopsida > Fabales > Fabaceae > Aeschynomene > Aeschynomene evenia. The sequence goes on from CM024265.1 coordinate 15,638,436, forward strand.
TTAGGAACCATTGCTTCGCCTGACCGTCCAGAGAGAACGGAAAAGCCCGAAGCTTCACATGTTCCTCGTTGACTCCTCTTGGCTTGAGAGTCTCACACACCACATGGAATTCCTTGAGGTGCTGGTGTGGATCCTCTCCGGACAAACCGTGGAACTTAGGAAGCAAATGAAGAATCGCTCCCGTAAGCTCGAATTCGGCATCCAACCTTGGGTAGGCTATCCCCAGAGGTTGTTGAGTGAGATCCGGAGCTGCGAGTTCTTTCAAGGTAAGCTGATGGTCTCCCATGGTTTGAACTCAAACCTGAAAAACTAACAAATAGATCAGAAGGTTCAGGACCAGTGGACAGCAACGCAGAACGCAGAACTGCAACTTTTCAGTTCGCAGTCCGCGCTGGAGCGCTGTATACGCGCTGGGGCGCGAGTATCAGCAGCAGACCAGCTGTTCTTGGAACAGCGAGTCTGGGAAGAGTAAAATAAAGATAAAACGAAAATAAAATGCAAAATAGAAAGAAAATCTTTTTGTTGTTTTTATTTTTGAAAGAAACAAAGAAAAAAATAAAAGAAAACAATTATGTACACTATTCACAAATCAAACAACTAGTGAAAACTTTCATCGCCATTCCCCGGCAACGGCGCCAAAAATTTGATGGCTGTGTCGTGTCAACCATAAATTTAATTATTTTTAAAACCAAGTTCCCCTAATATAGTTTAGTGGAAACCAGGGTCGTCTCTCACAAGGAATGGCTAAGAGAGTAATACACAAGACTAGTTGTCTGACGGTTTGTCACAATTGAGGGGTTTTTGTGTGCAAGATAATTAAATTGGAATAAATTGAAAATAATAAAAGCAGCGGTTTATGGGGGTGGAACATTCATTAGGGTGTCAATCATTGGCTACAAAAGAATGCATGAGTTGATTAATTGCGCCGGAGTTAGATCTAACTCCTTTGTTGTGATTCTAATGATTAATTGCCTAGAATGGGATTAATTAGTGAGATCTCGCCTTTAGTTCCACTCTCAACAATTATTAAAGCCAATCACATTAATTTAATTAAAGAGACTAATCAGCCAATTAATTACTCATTATGTAACATCCCAAATTATTAACTATGCCATGGACATAATTAACAACTTGCAATGTTACATAACACCTAAAAACCCCATTTTTTTTTTTTGAAACGTATATGTAAAATATAATTTCGCAAACCCCTGTGTACAATAAATCGGTATCGAGACTCAAAGCCATGACCAATCAGATTAGTAGCACGAATAGATAACCTGGATAAGCGTCTAGAATAACAATAGAAAATGCCAATAATATAATAAAGGCCCATGCAACAAATGGCCATGATATTAATATATAACATATGCGTCAGAGTGGAAAATATAAAGGTTTGAGTGTATCAGGATGCTGTTTAGTACATACAGAAATAAGAATGGAGCTGACATGGTCAAAATAAATAAGTCTGGAATCCTGGTCCGAATATACAAAAAGGACTCAGGTAAAACTGCAGTTCGTCAGATACATATATATGCCAAAAGAGTTAATCCCACGCAGGGGTACAAAAAGCTCCATATAAAAGATAACTTATAAACAATAGAAAAGATTGTCAATGGTCAGCTGCACATCGGTCAGGTTGGTCACGATCAGCGCCTCACCAACTGGCGCTCCTGGTATCCTCACTCATATCCGAGCCTGCTGCGGGAGAGGACACCTCTGACTCCACCAAGATGTAGTCGACATCTGGCCAGACGTCTGCTGAGTCGTCGCTCTGGTAGCCTCCGTCTTCCTCCGGGTCCGACTCGACCGACTCCGAGGCAGGAGAAGGTGGCGGAGGTGGCGTTGGAGAGGTAGACGAACGGGCCGGCACTAGAGCTGGGGCAGGAGCAGGAGCAGGAACAGGAGCATGGTACCTCGCCAGAAGCTCTGGGATGAAGAAGCGGTGTACCCCGGAGATAGTCGACGCGACAGTCACCGCACCGGTGGCCGGCGTGTAGGTGGACCAAGAAAAATCATAGGTCTCGTGGCACGGCGGGGGCGGCGGCGGCTGGTCCATCTAGAATCGAAGCATCAAGAAAAGAGAGCGTAAGACGAAGTCGTCTTAGTGAGTTACCTTGAGCACATGGATCTACGTGCCCGATGTTCTCGATTCTAGCTAGTCAAAGTAATACTTGTATCAAACAGGACTTGTCTTTTCTCAAAAACTCAAGTGCTTACTTTGACTAGAACAAACAACTTAACGATCCGTTTCTAGAGGGGGAACCTATGAGTCTTTCTAAGTTCTCGCGGTTCTCTCAATGTACAATAATTGCTCACCCCTCTCACATATCCTTACAGCCGACCAAAATCGGTTTCGCACTTTTGGTAATCACCACATCAAACTTTCAACAGCAATTATACATAGTATGCAACAAGCCAACACTTTCACATTATTCATATTAATAAGCATGCATGAGAGTAATTCAAATAACATATTAACTTTGAGGCGTATCCGAATACACCCACCTCCCAGATACCTTCTAATGGCATATTCGAATACACCCACCTCCCAAATAGCCACATCGGGATACTCGAATACACCCAACTCCCAAGTAGCCGGCATCAACGTACTCGAATACACCCAACTCCCAAGTAGTCGGCATCAGCGTACTCGAATACACCCAAACTCCTAAATAGCTGGAAAAGGCCTACTCGAATCCACCCAAACTCCTAAGTAGCCATATAATACTTCAACCTTCCAAATCAACACAACCACACAAAACATGTACAAATTTCTACATTTTCAGCTCAATAATTAAATTCTCAACATCATAGCATGCATTTCCAAAGGCTCACAACTAAGTGGCTTATCATTCATAATTTACAGTTAAATTATGTTTCACAAATCAAGCATGGTTCACAACTCAAGCATGGTTCACAAATTTAAACGCAAATTCACAATCACTTCATCATGAGCATATCACAATTTACTTCGGTCTCAACTAAGGGGTTCTACCACCCATGTTAACATAGCATGCTTGTACATTATTATCATAACAAGTTCGGCATTATATATGACTCCATTCACATACACTCGCCAATTCAAATTTCTTAACACTCACTTAAACGGGTTTGGGTTCTCCGAACACCATATTCTTGCTTCGAACTAAAGTGTTAAACTTTCATCGTACACATAGCCTCATCTCATTCTTATCTTTATCAAATATCACAAAAACTCACATGTCACTCCTTAACTTACAATTCTTTACACATCAACTTATATATATATATACTCCATTTCTTTTTTCATGATTAAAAGCATTGCTACACACTTATCTTCATCACTTTAAAATAGTATGTTAACCCCATTATCATTATTTGAAAACTTGTATTTGAATTTGGGTGAAAATAAGTGAAATTGTACTTTTCAGGTGCAGGGGATCGATCCTCAGGGGTCTGGGATCGATCCTGCCTCAAAATTTTACAGAAAACTCATTTTCGCAGCACGGGGATCGATCCTCTCATAGTGGGGATCGATCCCCAGGAAAAATTTTTCAGGATCAGCAATTTTTCACATGGGGATCGATCCTCCAATGCTGGGGATCGATCCCCACAGCACAGTTTCTGCAGAAAACGCAAAAATCGCGTTTCAGGTCTATTTTCACTTCAAAACCCATACCCACTCCTCCAAATCACTCAAAAACCATCATCCACACTCACATACACACACTACAACTTCAGAACTCCAAATTTAACTCATCAACAAAAGGGAAAATCAAAATCACACACATGCAAGAGCAAAAACTTAACATGCAACCACCCACACCAACTCCACTCATCAGCATTCTTAGAAGACAGATACATGCAACAACAAATTCGAAAATCAGAGGTGAACATTGACAAAAACAAGGAGTAAGAGGTTCTGGTACAGTGGAAAATCAGGGGTATGATGGAGAGGGTTGATAACTTACCTTAATATTGAAGCAAAATGCAAGAAATGGTGGTGGAGGAAGGCTGTTCTTGGCCCTCTTGAAGGCTGGCCGAAAATGGAGCTTGGAGGGAGGAGAGAAAGCTTCTGAGTTTGTGAAATGAGAGAAATGAAATGTGATGAAGGGGAGGGGGGGTCTGGCCGAGGCTTTAAGCAAGCTAGGGGGTGTTTTGTTTAATTTTTTGAGTTGTTGTAGTGTTAAATGTCTCTAGGTAGTGAGTATGAGTATATGTTTGAGTATAATTTTGAGAAAGAAATTACAACTAAGATTTATGGGGAGAGTTAAATAAATTTTGGAGAGCTCAGGGTCCTAAGAAGTTGCTCCGGTTGTGTTTAGGATCTAGCTCAGGCTCGCTCTCAAGTTACTAAAAAACTCACTAAACACTCAATTTTTAAAATAAGTAAATGACATAGGATCGTTATGAAAATTTCCTTAATATTATGAGACTCTCAATGAGTCTAAAATAATTATCTCATGTTATTATAAATTTCACATTATTTATATATAAATAGGATTTTTCCTGAAAGTCGTAAAAATGTGAAATATAATAATAATGACCTTAAAATCATAATTTTCCAATATTGGTGAGAATATTTTCTAAATATTTTCCAAACACCAATTTGGAAATTTAAATTTTAAATATTAAGGTCTCAACAAAATTTTTATAACGATCATTACTCCTCTCAGGGGTTCTCTAACTCATACAATAATAATATTAAGTCTGCCTTGCTTCTCAGCAACTTAAATTATTATTATAGTAACTTATAGAATACTCACAAAATTTATTCACATAAAACAATTGCATATATATATATTTATGCACCCATATGCATAAATAAATATATATATACAACTTATTTTAATCATGAGGCATAAAATATGTTCCCTTACACATGAAATTTTATTTATTCTCACATAAGCACCTTAATATATCAAACATGATTATATATATATATATATATATACATGTCACTACTGCAACATATATATATATAAATAAACTAAACGCCGGTCTCTTCCCTGAGTACGGAAATTAAATTAAATCCAAACACACACACCACTCATTTTTTTTTTGGTTCCCTAAAATATATATATATATATCTCAGGCATCACCATATTCTTTTCAACTTTAAATATCAATCACCATATATATAATATACATATATATAGCTCTAAGCTCCGGGCACCAAAATCCGCACCGGCGACTGAGAATACACAAAACAGGAAAATCCCGAATCACGGGTGTTACACATTACCAATCCCTAATATGCCATGCATCAATTAATCAACTAACACATAAACATATGCCAATGAATTAGCCAACTCAATCGAGTAAGCCAAGACAAAGGATTAAACACACAATTTAAGATCTCAAATTATATGCCAAGGGTTTGATAATGAAAACTTATGCAAGATTAAGAACAAAGCCTCAAATTACCCCAATGATGTTCACACCCTCACAAACCACCAAGAAATTTAGCTACTCATGGCAAGAAATTAAAAGGCAAGAAATAAATTGGAATAAAGAAAGCAATTAAGAACAAAGCAAGAAATTAAATGCAAGTTGGCAAGATGGAAAAACGAATAACTGAATTAATGATAAAAGAGTCACTTACAAAACCCAAAGAGGGCTGGACGAATAACGTTGAAATGCAAATAACTGAGCTAGAGCTAAACTAGGAAAACGGAAATCCTAATGGAAAGAACAATAACTCTAACTAGGAAAAGAAAATAAGTGAAAGTGGAGGTAGTGAGTGGTTGGTGTTTCTGATGCATTAGCTCCCTTTAAATAAGATGAGCAGCCTCCAAACCCTAATCAATTTGGGCCCCCAACTCGTGCAGATAGGGTTTTTGCTGTGACAGAGTTGCGGCGCGGCGCTGGGGCGCGTTACGGGCGCTGAAGCGCCAGCGCTGTGCACGTGACAGGTTTAAGTGAGTCACGCGCGCTGGGGCGCGCTACGGGCGCTGGAGCGCTCGATGCCTGTTCTGAAATCCACTGCTCCGCTTCTTGCTCAGTTCCTGATGTCTACCGCTCCAATAATACCTGTGATCTGCACTAAAAATACGAAATATCCAAGATCAAGTGCAAAGGTCATCCTTGAATTGTAAAAACATCATAAAACTTGTTATTTTAGCCTTTATTTCTATTAAGCTCAGATTAATCTCAAGTTGAATTAAATACAATAAGAGGCCAAAATAGAGCTAAGAATTGCATACAATCATCCAAATTAAGGGCATAAAATATTGGTAAAAACCGCGTTATCAAGGATCCCCTTTGAAGAAACCAAATCGGTAGAAAGGTAGTATGTGAAGAGATGATCAAGAATATATGGTCGTTTTTGTGATTGGGTGAAGTTTGATGTAAGTTTGGTGTTGTGGAATGACTATGGCTTAGAGTTCTTGAGAAAGAAAGAATGGTGGAGGCACAAGGGTTAGAGAGAGTGTTGAGGGTGTTTCTGATAGCTAGTAACAATTAGGGTTTTCACGGAGTGGCTCGCTCAGGCTCATAATATAGACGTTGTGGGGCCAACACGTAACTAAAAACCCTTACTACGCAGGCTGTAATCGAGTACCACTGTGCTGTAATCGATTACCACTTGTAAAAATGCCCATATTTAAAATTGTTTAAATCTGAGTTAGTTAAATGTATTTTTAATTAGCACGTGGTTTAAATTGGGAGGTTAGTTAATTGTAAGAGTTAGCTAATTAGTTTCCCACCAAAAAGTTGTTATTTGTTATTTTGAAAGAGTTCTCTATAAAAAGAGAATCTCAAGTTGTAATCAAGAGAAATAGACACACAAGAGAAAACAGTAGATACACAATCATACACTCTTAGAGAGAGAGAAAAAGAAAGAAAAAGCAAGGTGCTGAGCAAGAAAGAAAGAGCTCTGAGATAAGAAAAATCTGAGAGAAAATGTTGTAAGAAGAAAAGAGAAAAGAGAAAAGAGAAAAGAGAAGATAGAAAGCTTTCAAGATAGATGCAGAAGTGATACTTCTGATGCGATTTGAGAAGGAACAAGAATTCTGATTCAAGCTTAATGAGTTTGAAATTGAAGAAACCAAAATTCTGAAATCAATTGTCAACAATTGGGTCACAAGAAAGTGGTTTAAGAACAAGATTGCTGAAAAGTCCTTGAGGGGATATCAAGGCGGGAAAGTCTTCTTGGAGGGTACATCCTTGGAGCAAAAATCTTTCTAGAGGGGACATCTGGAGAGTGTCGAACCTGAGAAGGTTGAAAAATATATCAATTTGATTGTAATCATTGTTCAAGAATTCTTGTCTAGTGGAACTCAATCGGTTGAAGATTGAAGAACTGGATGTAGGCACATTAATGGCCGAACCAGTATAAAATTGGTTTAACTTCTTACCCTTAACTCTTGCATTCATACATATTAAATCTTGCATGCATAAAATTGTTTTGGTTGTGTTTTAATAATTCTGAAATCTGAAACAGAACAAGAAACTGCAGAATTCAGAAGCATGCTTGTTTGGGTTTGAAACTTAAAGATTTGATAGAATAATTAGTTGTTGTGATTGAAATCAAGTGATATATTAAGTCTTGATGTGGTAACAAGTTTAAAACATATTGAATTGATAAAAGTAACCAGAACTGAGATCGATTTAGAAAAGATTAAGAAAACAGAGTCAGAAGCATTGTGTTCTTGATCTTGATAAATCTGAAATTGTTTTGAAGGTTTAAATCATATGTTTGCATGTTGATTTAAGTCTTGATTGATTGATTTGATAATATTGACATTAAAGATTCAAGATTGCAGAGTCAGAAGATTGAAACATAGTTGCTGCAGAATTCAGAAGATTGAGAATTTTGAATCTGTTTCTGAATCTTCTGAGTTCAGAAGATTGATTTTGCTGAATCTGTTATTGTTGTTATTGATAATTCTGAAGTTGATATTGATATTCTGATATTGTCATTTTAATTGAAATTAATTCAGTGATTTGTATATCTGTGAAAAGTCAGAAGCTTGATGCAAAATTGATTTGTGTTAATTGGTTGTGTGTTATAATCCGCTGCATAATACTTTGAAAATTAATTTCTTGTGTTTGATATTAATTTCTGATTGGAAACTAATCTTTGACAAGTTGAGAAGCTTGACCAAATCTTTAAAAGTGCAGAAGTTTAAATACAAGAAAAAGTTTACAACCAATTCACCCCCCCTCTTGGGTTGGACATCATAGCTTAAGAGATTCTCCAAAGAGACTCTCACACCATTAATTGGTATTCAAAGCTCCAGTTCTTTGCTGATTTCTATCAAGGAAATTCTCTAACAAGAATTAAGAGCAAGATCCAAAGGGAAAGCTATGTCGAATCAAGCAAACTTTCAAGTCTCTGAAGGTCAATCAATAAATAGACCTCCATTGTTCAATGGTACTGCCTATGCATATTGGAGGGACAAAATGCAATTATTCATTGAGTACAATAGTCTTGAATTATGGGAAATCATTCAAAGTGGAAACAAGATTCCAGAAACTTCAAGAGTCTTACTTGATGGATCCATTGAAACCAAGCCTATTCCAAAAGCTCAATGGACAAGGGAGCAAAATGAGATGGTCAGACTCAATTCTAAAGCTAAGTATTTACTTATTTGTGCTTTATCCAAAAGGGAGTATGATAAGATCATTAGTTGTAGCTCAGCCAAAGAAATATAGGATAGATTAGCTTTATTGCATGATGGTATTGATGAGGTTAAGGAAACTAAGATTGATATGCTTAGATCAAAATATGAACAATTCAAAATGGATGAAAATGAATCAATTGATAGCATGATAACTCGGTTTCTTAGCATCATTAATCAATTGAGGGATCTTAACTATAATATGCCTAATTCTGAAATTGTTAGAAAAGTTTTAAGAAGCTTGCCTTCTAGATGGTTGCCGAAGGTAACAGCAATCTCAGAAGCTAAGGATCTCAAAACTTTAAAGTTTGATGCTTTAATAGGATCATTAAAAGTGCATGAGATAAAATTGCAAAATATCGCTAGCACTAACCATTTCAGGGACAACACGGCTTTGAAAGTGTCCAAGAAAAAGAAAAAGAAAAGGGCTTTGATAATAAAGTCAGATTAAGAATCAGAATCAGATCGTGATTCCTCTGAAGATGACATAGAAATTGATCCGGAACAAGTGGCATTGTTCATCAAAAAATTCAGAAGAATGTTCAGAAAGGGGAGTTCGAGTAAGAAGAATTCTAACTCTTTCAAGAAGGACAAATCCAAATCGGATCAAGTCACTTGTTATCATTGCAATGAGAAGGGGCACATAAAACTGGAATGTCCAAAGCTTAAAGAAGCATCTTCCAAAAATAAAGGAAAGAAGAAGGCGTATAAAGCAACTTTAAGTGATGAGGATGATTCTGATGTTGAAGACAATGAAGTCTCGAACATGTGTTTCATGGCCGAATATATCTCAGAAGATTCTGACATCTCAGAAGCTTTGCATTTCGAATCTGAAATCTCAGAAGATAGAATTTCAGAAGATAGAGATGAGAAGGATCAGAGGCTGAGATGCTTCATTGCCGATTACAACTCAGAAACTGATACTTCTGATGTTGAAGATGATGAGGTAACATTTGAAGAACTCATGTCTAATTTCAATTCATTATTACATACTTATGAGAAGCTTCAGAACAATCATAAAAAAGTTTTGAAAAAATTCTCTGAAGTAAAGCATGATCTTGATTGTCAAAAACAAATCAATTCTGAGATAATAATTGATCTGGAAAACTTCAGAAGTAACGAGTCAAAATCCAATATTGAGTTTTCCGATGAAGAAAATGATTTGGAAAAATTAAGAAAAATTAGTATGGATCTTGAGAGGGATTTAGAAAGGTTAAGAGAAGCTAATGATCTATTGATTTTTGAAAAAATAGATTTGGAAAATGATATTAGCAATCTTAAGCGTTCTAAAGACAAGTCAGAAGCTTCCAAAACTTCTGATAACTCAGATTCAGAAGCTAGCGATAATTCTGAAACTGATGAAGAAACTCAGAAGCTTGTAGACAAGTGCAATGATCTTTTTAAGACCAATATTCTCTTAAGAAATGATCTGGAAAATTTTTTGAATGGAACCAAAAATCTAGAAATTATTTTAGGATCACAAATTGCTTATTTTGACAAAAATGGTATTGGTTATGTTCCTAAAAACAATTTTGCCAAAGATAAAAAATCTTTTAAGAAAACCTTTAAAAGGGCAAAGTGTTTTTATTGTTCTAAAACCAATCATGCTTCTGATGCTTGTTGGCTTTATAAATCCAAGGGAAATTATGATTCCAAAACCAAAAATCCCAAGGAAACTAACCCCAAAGGATCCAATAGAATTTGGATACCTAAAGCTCAATTAAAGCTATTTGCAGAGATGCTTGAAAACAAAGACCATGGATTTGAAGAGGTGGTATGTAGACTCCGGATGTTCAAGACACATGACTGGACAAAGGGACTACTTCATCCAACTTAGAAAAAAGGACAAAGGTCAAGTAAGGTTTGCCGATGGTACATGTGCTAAGGTAAAAGGGATTGGTGATGTTGGTAAGACATCCAATCATGTTATTAGCAATGTGTTGTTGGTAGATAGTCTTACACATAATCTATTAAGTGTTAGTCAATTTTGTGACCTTAATCTAAATGTTCTTTTTGATAAGCACAAAGGTCAAGTCTATGACCCCACTAATAATTCTGTAAAATTCACAGCACATAGGATTGGCAACACATATGTCTTATACTTAGATGATTTAGATTCTCAAAATCTTAATTGTTTGCTGACTTTGGTTGATGATAAATGACTATGGCATAGAAAGCTAGGGCACATAAACATGAGATTAATTTCTGAAATATCATCTAAAGAACTTGTAAGAGGCTTACCTAAAATCCTCTATAACAAGGATAAGTCATGTGATGAATGTGAGAGAGGCAAACAAGTAAAAACCTCTTTCAAACATATTGCTGATGTTGCTACTAAAAGCCCTCTAGAGCTTTTACATATGGATTTATTTGGTCCATCTAGAACTATTAGCCTAGAAGGAAAGAAATATGTGTATGTGATTGTTGATGATTTCTCAAGGTTTTGTTGGACTTTCTTTCTAAGATCAAAGGATGAAACTTTTGAAAAATTCCGAGTGTTTCTTAAAAGAGTTCAAAATGAAAAAGGATACAAAGTCTCTACCATAAAGAGTGATAATGGAGGAGAATTTGTAAACCACTCATTTAGAAATCTTTGTGAAGATTCGGGTATATTTCATATCTTTTCTAATCCTAGAACTCCTCAACAAAATGAAGTAGTGGAAAGAAAAAATAGAAGTATACAAGAAATGGCAAGGACCATGAGGTTAGAAAGAAACATAGCAAAACATTTTTGGGCTGAAGCTGTAAATACCGCTTGCTATATTCAAAATAGTGTTTATTAGACCATTTCTCAAAAAGACACCTTATGAATTGTGGTTTAACAAAACACCAATTGTTTCTTATTTCCATGTCTTTGGTTGTGAATGTTTCATTTTAAACACAAAGGATAACTTGGATAAATTTGAAGCTAGGTCTGATGTTGCTATATTCTTAGGTTACTCTTCAAATTCTAAAGCTTATAGAGTTTATAATAAGAGGACTCTTACAATGGAAGAGTCTATACATGTAACATTCAAAGAGTATTCCAAAGATTTTGCAGATGAAGATGATTGTGATACACCGTATCACAGTGTCCCTTAGGAAGGACTCTCTTTAGGACGCGTCAGAAACACGTCAGCAAGTTGCTGTCAGAGGGGCATCGCTAGCGAGCAAGTCAGCTTTCGCTAGCAAGCCGTCGGTCGCCAGCGACCACAGTGAGTCGCCAGCGACGGGACCAAGTCCCACATCGTGCAGAACGAGCGTCACAGCGTTGCTGTCAGCAGGTGTTAGCTAGCGAGCAACCAGTGCCCGCTAGCGATGAGCTCGTCGCTAGCGACCGTATCCTAGTCGCTAGCGACCGTCCGAAGTCCCACATCGGACGCAGCATGATGTTAGCTCTCCCCCCATCACCTATATATATGAGTAGTAGTTGAGTCCTTTTCTTCACACCTCACTCTCACGCCTTTTAAGAGCAGTGTTTTTGGGCGTTCCTTTTTCGGTAAAGGGACTTTGTCGGAGTGAGGTTTCGATGTCTTGGGGATAATCTGCTTGAGCAATTTCCCAACGGTGAGTGAAAAGTCGTTTCTGTCCTTTTCTACGTGAGGGTCGCTAGCGAGCAAGAGGAGCTCGTTAGCGACCGACCCATCGCTAGCGAGCAGCAGTATCTCGCTAGCGACGGCGTGACGCAGCAGCAGTTCAAGTTTTCGCTTTTCTTTTCTTCAGGGGTCCTAATGGGTCCTTTTTGCACTTCAGGTGCGAACGCAGTGCCGTGGGCTAGAGCCGGAGCCGACGGTGCTTCTCAGATTCAGGATTTCCCAGGTGAGTGGAGGTCTTGCATGTAGTTTAGCATTCATAGCATGTATTTATGTTTGATAATTAGATAATTAGGAAAGAGATTAATGCAGTTATTATGCATGTGTTTGTATGTAGAGTAGAAGTAGAATTAGTAACATGTTAGGTGGTTAGAGTAGAATAGGAAAGACTTATGTGTTCATGCTATGTATGTGAATTGCTGATTGGTTGGTTGTTTACTGCTTTATGATATAACATGTGATATAAGACAGATAAATAGACTAATAGCAGAATTTAGGTCATGTATGATTTGTTTGAGCAAGTTATGTGTTGACTGTCTGGAATAGTTACGCCGCCCCTGATTAGTATACGTCAGACGCTATGGCCGGTGGTCAGATCCCGGTATCTTAGTATGGTTTACTAATTAGCGGTGAGTCGCCCGAGCCCGCCAAGTACGTCCCGATCCCGGTTATCGGACGGCTTGGTTACAGATACAGATATGCCCCACGAGGGTCAGATATGAGTAAACTCATGCTGCGCGCTGAGACAGATTTAGTTATGCCTATGCTGCGCGCTAGGTGACATATTACAGATACAGAATACAGTACAGAGGCTTGGTATGCAGACTTTAGTGTGACAGCTAGACAGGATATTGTTTGTGTGATTGATAACATGCCAGTTGTGATATATGTGTTAATGAATGTTGCATTGCATGAATATTCCCCATCACTGAGTCGATGACTCACCCCTCATCAACCATTTTCAGAGTACGATCCCGCCGCCGACGAGGAGCCGTTGATTCGTTAGAGGTCGTGTCAGCTGATATTCTGGGTGAGCTCCGCTTCGTTCATGGAGCCCTTTAGTTACTATTTTGCATTTATTTCAGTTATTAGTTTTCTTAAGACATTACAGTTTCAGTTGTAATAGTTGCTCCAGACTTTAGAGGCAGGTTACCTTTTATTTACGATTACAGATATTTTCAGTATTTCTCGAAAGTGATACAGTTATACAGTTATACCCGATATATACAGTTATATACAGTTATCAGTTACAGTTATATTTCAGATAATCCAGTTTATTTAATAGTTCATGTATACGTTTAGCGTGTTCGTTGGGACAGTACCCTTCGCACGGACACCCCTGAGTAGCGGGTGTTACAAAAGCAAGGATGATGCCTCTGAGAATGTAAATTCAGAAGTATTAGAAGATGAAATTGAAGATCAAAATGCTGTCCTAAATAATTCAGATGCTTCTGGACAGAATTTAGGCGCTTCTGATGCTTCTGGGCAGTTTTCAGAAGCTTCTGGACAGATCGCAGATGCTTCTGATGCAGAACTACAGAATGGATTTGATGCTTCTGATCTCATTTTTACATCAGAAAATGCAACTTCAAGTCAAGTAAATCATTTTTCAACCTCTCCTAATATTGTGGATACTTCTAGAGGTATGAACCGAGGTAAAAATGAATTAAAGTCTCTTGATCAAAATCTAATCATTGGTGAAACTTCACATGGTGTTTGTACTAGAAGATCATTGAATGCCTTTGTGTCTCTAATAGAACCTGATAATGTTTCTGATGCATTAGTTGATAAGTTTTGGCTAGATGCTATGAGAGAGGAATTAGAACAATTTGAGAAAAACAAAGTGTGGTTCTTAGTTGAGAAGCCAAAAGGAAAAACTGTCATAGGCACTAGATGGATCTTTAGAAACAAGTTAGATTAGTGGCTCAGGGATATACTCAGCAAGAGGGCATTGATTATGATGAGACTTATGCTCCTATTGCTAGGATAGAAGCCATTCGAATATTTCTATCTTTTGCTTGTTACAAAAAGTTTATTTTGTATCAAATGGATGTTAAATCAGCTTTTCTAAATGGTTATATATCTGAAGAAGTGTATGTCAAGCAACCCCCTGGTTTTGAAAATGAAAAATATCAAAATCATGTTTTCAAACTAACTAAGGTTTTATATGGGTTGAAACAAGCTCCAAGAGCTTGGTATGAGAGACTAAGTTCTGTTTTGATGAAAAATGGTTTCAAAAGAGGCTTAGTGGATAACACCTTATTCACCCTACATAAAGATAAACATTTGTTAATTGTAAAAGTTTATGTGGATGATATCATTTTTGGTTCAACTAACCCAAGTCTTTGTGAGTATTTTGCTAAGTTAATGAAACAGGAATTTGAAATGAGCATGATGGGAGAACTCAGATTCTTCTTGGGACTTCAAATTCAACAACTTGAAAAGGGTATATTCATTCATCAATCTAAATATTGTAATGAATTATTTAAAAAGTACAATATGCTAGATTGTAAGGCTATGACTACACCTATTCACCCCTCACAATCACTTGAACATGATGAGAATGATGAGAATGTAAATGAATCCGAATATAAAGGCATGATAGGTTCTTTGCTTTACTTAACATCATCTAGACCCGATATTAAGTTTAGTGTAGGATATTGTGCTAGATTTCAATCTAAACCAAAAACATCACACTTAGGATTAGTAAAGAGGATTTTTAGATATCTTAAAGATACTACTAATCTTGGTCTTTTCTATGAGAAAGGAGATGCTTTTGATGTAGTAGGATACACGGATTCTGATTTTGCTGGTGATAAAGTGGAAAGAAAGAGCACTTCAGGAGGATGTTGCCTCCTTGGTAATCAATTGGTGACTTGGACATGCAACAAGCAAGAAATAGTAGCATTATCTACGGCTGAGGCTGAATATGTGGCTGCTGTAAGCTCCAGCACCCTTCCAAGAAGTGCTAATGAATGGAAATCATTAAAGACTTGGTTTTGAGTGATAACAAATTAATACAAAGAAAATATTTTGTTAGAATAATTTAATGGGTGTTGATATGTGCAGTAAGAAAGCTATTTGATATAGCTAAAGCCATACGAAAGTTGGGATAACAAGCACCCAAAGCACATGGTTCTGGAAGAGCAAAATGAAGAAGAACAAAGCCTCTCAGAAGGATGTCAAGGCATGGGAAAACTCTTGAGAATGCGCCAAAGTATCAAGTATTTTCACATGAGAAGACTTGAGAAAGTCATCTCTGAAGATCGCACTAAAAGCCAAGGAAGAACTCTGATAATTTATTAGAAGAGTCTTCTAAGAAGATATGAGAAAGCTCTTTGAGAATTGCACTCAGAAACTACTCAGAAGGCTGCACAAGATTTTCCTCAGAAAGGTTTCCTCTCAGAAGGACCTTCTCTCAGAAAGCCACCCTCACTCAGAAGATATGAGAACCTTCTGAAGAGAGCACTTCCAGAAGAATGGAGAAAGCGGTAATATCATAACACTTCAAGAATAGGTTTCTGGAAGCTAAGAAGTTCAAGTTTCTGATAAAGAAACTGTTCATAAACCGAGAAGATATCAAGACCAAGAAGACTTCTCAAAAGCATCCTCCAAGAAGCCAAGAAAGTCTTCTAAGAAGACTAGAAAGTTTCTGAGAAAGCCGAGCTCCAGAAAGTAGTCCCAGAAGACAAAATGGAAGCATCGGATTTTGATAAGAATCATTCAGAAAGCACTTAAGGAAATCAAGATCTATATTTAAGTACTTTCTGAGGCAGCGTAAGAGACCTTCTGAGTAAGTATCAGAAGATACACCTTCCGGAGAAAGTTCAGAAAGCCAGCATCTGAGAAGCTCTCAGAAGCTGTGAGCTTATGAGAAAGCTGTCCAAGAAGTTCCTTCAAGAAGCTGAGAAAAATCTACATCTGAGGAATCACCCTCTGATCTAATCAAGGCATCTTGAATGAGAAGATACATCATTAAGGAAGGAAGAAATTCTTTCAGAAACTTCTCATTGGGTTAGTCAAGACACATCAAGAAGATGCACCAGCCTTCTCATGAAGTGCTGACTTGGTTATGAGAAAGCAGTTTTCTCAGAAGGCTGAATAGAATTTATGAGAAGCACAAATTCTCAGAAAGCAGTCCTCTCAGAAAGCTCTCAGAAGGCAGTACTCTCGGAAAGCTCTCAGAAAGCAGTCCTCTCAGAATGCTCTCAGAAGGCAGTACTCTCGGAAAGCTCTCACAAAGCAGTCCTCTCAGAAAGCTCTCAGAAGGCAGTACTCTCGGAAAGCTCTCAGAAGACAGTCCTCTCAGAAGACTCTCAGAAGGTAGTCTCTCAGAAGGACATATCAGAAAGTCTTGGGAACTGTGCACAACGGCTATAATCTGGAAAAGGCTATAAATAAGCTCCCAACAAGACACAAAGTGAGCTTGCACGTTGCTGCAATGCTGCCAAATTTCCTAGTGATGTTAGAACATTAATTCAACTTTATAACACATCACTAACAACATCTAGGGTCACTCTAAGGAATTAAATCAAATCTTTTCTACTCATATTCCTTGAGAAACCCGAGATTCTGTAGAAGAGAAATTTTCTCTCAAAAGAAAATTTCTTGAAATCTTCTATTCTTATCCTTTCATTAGATAATGTTCTTGCTGTTGCAAGCTTTGAATAGGAGTTGTTTAAGGATTTCCTTTGTTCATTCAAAGTCCTTAAGCATTTGTTTGTA
Source organism: Aeschynomene evenia (assembly GCA_013621005.1). Classification (NCBI taxonomy): domain Eukaryota; kingdom Viridiplantae; phylum Streptophyta; class Magnoliopsida; order Fabales; family Fabaceae; genus Aeschynomene; species Aeschynomene evenia. The sequence continues at coordinate 15,655,336 of CM024265.1, forward strand.
AGTGCTTTACGCACATATCTTTCAATCACAAATCTGTATTTATTTGTAAAAGTCTCACTCATGTGGAGTTGAGCAATTAGAGCCTGAAGAGGCTAGGTAAAGAATACTTGTAAAAGTCTCATGGTGAATGAGCAAGTAGCCTGAAGAGGCCAATCAAAGAATACTAGTCTTGCTCATGGTGTTGAGTTAAGCAAGAGAAGCCAGAAGTGGTTTGATGAAAGAATACTAATCTCTTACTTATAAGAGTGGAGTAAAAAGTCCCTAATTGTTTAAGGCGAGGAAGTCCTCGTAATGAGGCAAGGAAATCCACTTTGGGTTGTGAAGTGGTGGAAGTCCTTTACGTGTTAAAGGCAAGGTTGTCTGGGAAGGCACAATAAGAAGAATATCCTGAGGGAGCCTGGGAAGGCTTCGATAGGAAAGAATATCCATGCTTAGCCTGGAAAGGCTTGTGGAAAGATCATTCACTACAAAGCCTGAAGAGGCTAGAAGAAAGAATACTTGAGAGAGCCTGAGAAGGCTTGATAATATCTGTAACTTTGAAGAAAGTTAGTGGAACTCAAACAATTGTTTGAGAACTGGATGTAGGCATCATTAGCCGAACCAGTATAAAATTGTGTTCACTTTCTATACTTCTCTCTGAACTTTATTGCTAGTTTAATTTCTAGTTGCTTAATCTTTATCTTAATTCACACTATATATAAAGTATAAGATGCATGATATTAACTAGCTTTTTCTATCAGAAAATTACATCAGTGAGAAAGACAACTTTTGAAGTGAAAACGTGCAAGAACATAATGAGTTCTTAGAGCAGATTTTCTGTAAACCAGTCATCGTAATTCTTCATATACGGATTCGTTAACCGTTGGATCGAGCTGAAAATTTGTGAGAATTTTAAGGACACATAGTTCTAACATTTGAACGGTTGGATCTTTGATTCGATGCTGGGGGTGAGAGATATTAATAACGTAATGAACCAGTACAAATTATGCTCTCACCAGAAAGTAATATCAGAAACTTCGTATGAGGGTTCTGAGTCTCTATGACCATTTCTCTTTGAACAAGAATGTGTTTCTGAAGTTTATAGTATATTATTATGTGCGTAGATATTATCTTGAATAAGTTCCTAATTCTTCATATTAGATAACTTATCTAGAAAGTATTTCTATACATGGTTTCTAGTTGCTACAACTATGTTAATATCTCATGTATATCTTGAATATATTATCATGTTAATATAGTTATTATTATACTAACTCTCTTTCATTATGACTACAAGTATTTACACTTGATAGTTATAATCTACAAGTTTCATAAATCACCAAGAAGGTTGATCTTCTCAGAAAGCAAAGTTTCTGAGAAACTTTACTTTCTCAGAAGGATTCTCCGCTGCGACTCAGAAGGATACCCTTCTGAGAAGTGTTTTTGAAAGAAAGAGTTTTAGAAGAGTATTTTGAAAATCTAAGCACGATTCAACCTCCCCTTCTCGTGCTAACACACACCTTCAGCTGCTTCTTCTAATTGCAAGCAACTATTGTGGATAAGAAACCAATTGGAAGATTACCACTTAAGGTACAAGTCTTTACCTTTGCTATGTGATAGTACAAGTGCCATTTGTATTGCAAAAAATCCAGTTTTACATTCTAGAACTAAACATATAGATATCAAACATCATTTCATTAGAGATCATGTGTTAAAGGGTGATATTGAATTGAAATTCATTGAAACTGAAAATAATTTGGCTGATATATTCACTAAACCACTAGCTGAAGATAGGTTTGTACATCTAAGAAATAAACTCAACATTGTATCTATTTAACCTTTTTGATTATGACAAAAAGGGGGAGAATGATTAGATGTAATCTTTCTTCTTAATAGATGGATATAATCCTTCTCGAGAGTATTTGAGAGAGGGGGAGTTTATAGGTTCTGAACTGATAGTTCTGACTTTTTGAACTGATAGTTCTGACCTCTATAGCTGATACTTCTGAGTATGGTTTGAACTGATATTTCTGAAACTGATATTTTTGAGTTTTGGAACTGATATTTCTGACTTTTATGTCTAGAATCTGATACCTCTAACTTATATATCTGATAGTTCTGACTTTATCTAAAGGTTAGGAAGAGATACATTCTTTATCTTATATGGATAATATATGTAGGGGGAGTTATATAAATCTGAAACTGCTATGAAACTGATATATGTGTTTCAAATATGATAAATCTGAAAAATTCATTTGTGAAAATGATTTTGAAACTCTCATCAATACTTGTTTTCATTTTAAAAATCTGAGAAAGTATTGAAAGATTACATGAGTTTTGTCATCATCAAAAAGGGGGAGATTGTTAATGTAAACCCTCATTTGGTTTTGATAATAACAAAACTAATGTAACTTTAGTTTGAGAAGCTTCAGTGGATGTGCTTTATTAGATCAGAAGATTGATGTATAGATAAACCACTGTTGATGTTGTGTACATGCTTCTAGCTCTTTAAAGTGTAATGTTTGTATTTTATATGAGAAGCATAGTATAGGATTAGTGTTGTAATAGGTTATATAATGTATAATCTTGTAATACACACTAGAGCAACGTGCAATAAATAGTTCAGAAGCTTCCGGGAAAGATCAGAAGCTTCAGAAATTGGTTTAGAGAAGAATCAGATTAAGGGGAGCAAAATTCAGAAGATTGAAAAGTCAGAAGATTGGAGAATTGTGTTGATTGCTGAAACAGTTCTGATATGATACTTCTGAAACTTCAGAAGCATGCGCAAAAAAAAAAGTTAAATTGCTGAAGTTTAAATGTGTTTAAATCTGAGTTAGTTAAATGTTTTTTTAATTAGCACATGGTTTAAATTGGGAGGTTAGTTAATTGTAAGAGTTAGCTAATTAGTTTCCCCCCAAAAAGTTGTTATTTGTTATTTTGAAAGAGTTCTCTATAAAAAGAGAATCTCAAGTTGTAATCAAGAGAAATAGACACACAAGAGCAAACACTAGATACACAACCATACACTCTGAGAGAGAGAGAAAGAAAGAAAAAGCAAGGTGCTGATCAAGAAAGAAAGATCTCTGAGATAAGAAAAATCTGAGAGAAAATGTTGTAAGAAGAAAAGAGAAAAGAGAAGATAGAAAGCTTTCAAGATAGATGTAGAAGTGATACTTCTGATGCGATTTGAGAAGGAACAAGAATTCTGATTCAAGCTTAATGAGTTTGAAATTGAAGAAACCAAAATTTTGAAATCAATTGTCAACAATTGGGTCACAAGAAAGTCGTTCAAGAACAAGATTACTGAAAAGTCCTTGAGGGGATATCAAGGCGAGAAAGTCTTCTTGGAGGGTACATCCTTGGAGCAAAAATCTTTCTAGAGGGGACATCTGGAGAGTGTCGAACGTGAGAAGGTTGAAAAATATATCAATTTGATTGTAATCGTTGTTCAAGAATTCTTGTCTAGTTGAACTCAATCGGTTGAAGATTGAAGAACTGGATGTAGGCACATTAATGGCCGAACCAGTATAAAATTGGTTTAATCTTCTTACCCTTAACTCTTGCATTCATACATATTAAATCTTGCATGCATAAAATTTTTTTGGTTGTGTTTTAATAATTCTGAAATCTGAAACAGAACAAGAAACTGCAGAATTCAGAAGCATGCTTGTTTGGGTTTGAAACTTAAAGATTTGATAGAATAATTAGTTGTTGTGATTGAAATCAAGCGATATATTAATTCTTGATGTGGTAACAAGTTTAAAACATATTGAATTGATAAAAGTAACCAGAACTGAGATCGATTTAGAAAAGATTAAGAAAACAGAGTCAGAAGCATTGTGTTCTTGATCTTGATAAATCTGAAATTGTTTTGAAGGTTTAAATCATATGTTGGCATGTTGATTTAAGTCTTGATTGATTGATTTGATAATATTGACATTAAAGATTCAAGATTGCCGAGTCAGAAGATTGAAACATAGTTGCTGCAGAATTCAGAAGATTGAGAATTTTGAATCTGTTTCTGAATCTTCTGAGTTCAGAAGATTGATTTTGCCGAATCTGTTATTGTTGTTATTGATAATTCTGAAGTTGATATTGATATTCTGATATTGTCATTTTAATTGAAATTAATTCAGTGATTTGTATATCTGTGAAAAGTCAGAACTTGATGCAAAATTGATTTGTGTTAATTGGTTGTGTGTTATAATCCGCTGCATAATACTTTGAAAATTAATTTCTTGTGTTTGATATTAATTTCTGATTGGAAACTAATCTTTGAGAGGTTGAAAAGCTTGATCAAATCTTTAAAAGTGCAGAAGTTTAAATACAAGAAAAAATTTACAACCAATTCACCCCCCCCTCTTGGGTTGGACATCATAGCTTAAGAGATTCTCCAAAGAGACTCTCACACCATTACAATTACCCTTAACCAAGACTTAATTGAAAAATCGAGGTGTTACATTACTCCCCTACTTAAAAAGAATTTCGTCCTCGAAATTCGACACCACATACACATTCAAACAAAAATCCTAATCTCATCAAACAACACCACGTGAAACCATTCTCCTCGTGGAGACTCGATGGAATGTTCACATGGGTTTGCAAACATACCACCCAAAAAATCGGTTTGTATATCAACCAAACCACATAAATGGTCATAAACTAGAAAACCAACTTCAATTTTTCTTTTAAGAAGCCAATCTGGCCAAAGCACAAAACCATTTTTGTTAAGTACCAAAGTCCAAAACAAACATCGCTTTTTAAATCACATAAAGCAAACAACTTTGGAAGCAAATCATTTTTCAAATAAAAAACAAGTTCATGGGTGATAAAACTTTTCTACACCTAAAACTTGTTAGTGCAACAACCCTATTTTTGGTTTTGAAGATAACAAAACTAATGTTAATTTTCTATCTAGACCGATAATGTAACATGTAAAAGATTCATAAGTATGTAAATCTGTATGGGAAAATGCTGTAAGTAGCTTCAGAAGATAAGAAACTGAGTTAAGAAGCTCAGAAGCTGAGTTCATAAGCTCACAAGTTGAGTTCAGAAGCTCAGAAGCTAAGTTTAGAAGCTCAGAAGTTGAGTTTAGAAGCTCAGAAGTTGAGTTCAGAAGCTCAGAAGCTGAGTTCAGAAGATCAGTCGCTTCAGAAGCTAAGAATCTAGGTTCAGAAGATAAGATCTGAGTTCAGAAGCTAAGAATCTAGGTTCAGAAGATAAGATACTGAGTTCAGAAGTATGAAAATACTTCAGAGGCATGACAGTATACTTCAAAAGATGTAGAAAGTACTTCAGAGGCACAATAGTATACTTCAAAAGATTATATGTAATTACTTGTATAGGTTCTAAATTGTAATCAATGATGATGTAATCTAGCTTAGTTTAAATTAGACTAGATTAGCTTGATGTATTGAGTTAGGACTGTAAGACCCCAAAATTCTAATTATACCATAATTAGAGGGATTTAGTTATAATCACTTTAATCAAGGTGTAATTGGAATATGTATGTGATCGGGGAAGGACCGTCACAGTAAGCGTGAATAATGAAATTCGATCTGAGATTAAGACCGAGGGTAAGTGTAATACCTATACGATCTGCGTTTGGTAGTTTCACAGATATGGAATTTCGGGGGCGAAATTCTTTTTAAGGGGGGGAGAATGTAAGACCCCAAAATTCTAATTATACCTTAATTAGAGGGATTTAGTTATAATCACTTTAATCAAGGTGTAATTGGAATATGTATGTGATCGGGATGTATTTTGATGTATATGTGTTATTTGATATGTGTTATGTGTATTATGTTGATAGATGCATTTCATACGAGTTAAATACAATAAAATAGACTAAGAACATTGGGAAGGAAGTTAAGAAACAATCATGAGAGAATTTGGGTATTTATGGTTATGTATAAGTTTATATAGGTGTAAAAAGGATGACTAGGGTGTTAGAAATGGTTTAGAGAGTTTTAGGTGCATTTCAGAGATTTAGATGTTTGAAACTGCTGCTGCTGTCATTTATCAGCAGATGCTCGCTAGCGGCCAGTTCTAGTCGCTAGCGAGTGAGGCGGCAGAAGTTAGTCGCTAGCGGCCGTGATAAGGCGCTAGCGGGTAATGCGGTGTGATTGGTCGCTAGCGGCCGCACGATGCTCGCTAGCGACCAGCATCGTGACAGAACAAAATCATGCAACTTTGCACTTGTATCCTTCATCCTTTATTCTTTAAGTTTTGCAAATCGACCCCTCCGTCCATAGGACGTCTTATACCTTCAGAAAGCCTCCCTACACACTCCAAAAACACTTGAAGCTCATCCTCTTCAACCTTTCAACCTCCACACATTCCCTAAGCTTTGAAACACATACAACCCACCTTTTATCACCAAAAACTCATCAAACTAAAGAATAAGTCACATAATCAGATTCCTTTTATCATTTCGATCCTTTCATTCTAACTGAACAAAGATCATCAGAAACAATAGGTTTATCATCACCATCATCAAAGAAGCATAGGTAGAGTTTTGAGCAAGGAGTTAAAGAAAAGAAAGTGATTTCTAGCTTGGATAGAGAGAAACTACAAGAGGTAGGGGTTTAGATTTATGTTAAGTTATGTATTAAAGTGTTTTCATGCATCAGGTTCGATTATATGTCATTATTTGTATAAAAATGAATTCTGTTATGAAGCTGAGATGAGTGCAGGATCGAGGTACGCGCTAGCGGCCATGTCACAAGCGCTAGCGGGTACTTCGAATCGCCTTGGGCGCTAGCGGCCTTAAGAGACGCGCTAGCGACCAGATCGCAGAAACTCTGCAGAATTGTGTTTTCTGATATTTTTGATATTTTAATGATTTTGACTCTATAAGTGATCTTTGAAAATAGTACAGTATGATAAATATATGTATATAAGTATTTCAGAAATATATTTTGATTATTTAACATGGTGGAGTTGACGAAAAGATGATATATGAGATCATCCATGATTTTATGATTACATGTATGTGACATATGTGATATGATGAGTATATTATGTGTAATATGCATGCTGATATATTTAAGATGCTGTGAAAGGTCATGTGAATTAGAAAATGAGATTTATGAGTAGCTTTCTGTTACAAACGGGATTGGCAAGGGAGGTTGGCAACCTCGGTCCCCAATACCGACTTGTAAAAGAAAGTGAATAAAAACCCTCTTCCCCACAGAGATCTAGTAGAAAACTAGATAGGTATGAGCTCATAGCCTAGGGGCCAGGTGTATGCGGAGGTAGAAAGAGAGAGGGTAGTGCCAATGATTTGAGAAAGTTATAACACATGACACATATAACTGTATGCATGATGTTGATTGTGCAACTGTTGTATGAATAATTATGTTTAAATTTGTGACTGTATGCATGGTATTGACTGTGCAACCGTTACCTCTAAGGAACCTATTTTCAGTAACCAATGTCAGTATGATATTACCTTCTTATTGTTATATAACATTAATATAATTATCCAGATGCATGTAGGTAAGACACTCCGGAACTACATTATGTTTATGGAAATATTTATTAAATGGACTTATGCATATCTCACTTATTTCAAAATAAACCGGAGTGATCCCCCTATTGAGTCCGTGGAGCTCACCCCAATTCCACCACCCTTTGTTTAGATTCAGGTACCTCGTTAAGAAAGCAGATTCAGACTTGCATGGAGATGGAAACTTGGAGATGCGAGAAGTTTAGGACTTTATGGATTTGTGTTACCTTCATATATGATATGTAGTTATGTATGTATTATATGCAAACTCGAGAGAATTTATAAGGGAATTATAAGTGGCTGTACAAGCTTATAGTTCTCTTAGAAATTCTAGTATTTAAATATTGTGATACCTATTTTGGATCTTACGTTTATATGTATTTCCTTGTGTACGTGAAACTATATGTATGTTTTGGGCCATTTATGTGTATTATGTCATTTTGGTTGTATATAATTTGTAAGCTCATAGTCGGTGTATTAGATTATACCTTGTCACGTACAAGCTGAGAATTTTGAAATACGTCTTCTTATGAAAATTTTTGGCCCTACTTTCAGCGTATTCTTATTTTCAAACTCGAACTCTGAAACAAGATGATAATTTTCGATAATTAACTCGATATGACTTAAGCATAAAGAGGTAATTATTTGGGGTGTTACAAGGACCAATGTTTTAAAAACCGGACCGGACATCGAACCGGACGAGTTACTGGTTTCAGTGGTTCATCGGTTCAACCGGAATATAATAAATACATAGAAAAAATTGATTTATAGCATTATTGTTATCTTCAACTTGCTCCATTTCTAGAAAAAAAATTATTTGAAGAAAATAAAAAAGGTAAAAGCCAAAATTGAAAATTAGAATAGGTGCAAGATTGATGATCAATCAAAGTAATAGTATCAAACAGAACAGAACTTGATAATTATTTAGTCATTTACAGTTTTTTTAGGAAATACATAGAAATAGAAATTCATAAATATAAATTTAAAAATAAAAATACATAGAAATAATGCACAATCTCCATTAAAATAAAAATACATTGAAATAGATTTACTGATTTAGAAATAGAAAATAAATAGAATTAGAATTTAGAAATACATACTTGATACGAAGTCTTGAACTCCAAACTCCGAAGTTGGTGGCGGGCAGGCTGGATCTGATCCAGAGCAGCGGCAACACGACTTCAATCCAGAGCAATGGCGGTGCAGCGTGTTCGAGGGCGGCGCGAACCAAGAACAACTGCAGCAGCAGGGGAGAGGTGAGCTTCGAACCAGATGGTGGTGCCGGGATCGAAGCGGAGCAGCGTCGGGAGTGGAAGCGGAGCAGCGTCGGGAGTGGAAGCGGAGCGGCGCCGGAAGCAAAGCAAGGTGGTGACTGCAAGTGATTAGGTTGTTGTTGTGCCCCTCAACCTCGAGCCCTTGCTTTACATTCCTGTTTTTCTTTTTTTTTTAATTGAAATTATGAAACGATGTCGTTTTGATAGTTTAAGGGATTGGTTGCTCAAAACCGGTGAACCGGTCCGGCTCGCCGGTTCGCCGGTTTTTGACCGGTTCACCGGTTCAACCCCAGTTCATTGATTTTACGGTTCCTTGTCACAACCGGACCGGTACTGTGACCGGTTCCCGGTCCAACCGGTTGAACCGGCCGGTCCGGTCCGGTTTTTTGAACATTGGTTAGGACCTATGTAAAATGTAATATGAAGGCTCAAGTTGAAGGATTGAATACTTGAAGACATCAGAAGCATTGTTTGGAAACTTCATAGGATAAACAAGTTGTGAAAGGAGAAATGCGATAATCTGAAGTCTCTAAAGGATAAAGTTAGTTATTCTAACTAATTAGCAAGCTAGTTGTCCTTGTGCACATCTAATACTAATAAAAAGAGATCAGAAGACTCTATATAAAGGGTTCAAAAGCTGCAGAATAAGAGTGAAAAAATTAAGTGCGGAAAAAAGAAAAGAGAGTAGAAAGAAAAAATTCACCTCTGAAATATTATTGAGAGAAAAAAAATGATCATGTGAAAAGAGGAAAAAGAGCAGAGAAAAATAAATGTGCAAGAATTGAAAAAAAATGCACTTGAGAAGTGAGAAAGAATTCAGAGAAAGAAAAAGAGAGAGTCACAACAATGTTGAAAGATCAATATTGAAGATCTAGTGCTCAAAATTGGAAGTTGTGATCATTTTAAGATTCTGTGAGAAACAGAACCACCAACATACACCTATAATCTATTGTAATTCAAGGCAAGTTTGCAAGGAAATTCCTTGTGTGATCAAGGCAGAAAAATTCTTCAAGAGGGGATATCTTGGTGAATGAAAGTCCTCAAGGGTATATAGGGGCAGGAAAGTCTTTGAGAGGGTATATCTCAGAGCAAAAGTCTTTGCAAGGGGATATTGTGAAGCATTCTATAAGTGAGGCTTATAGAGAACCTGAGAAGGTTGCAAAATATATCTGGTTGAACCTGAGAAGGTTGTGAAAGATATCAGTTTGTAAACTTTGCAAGAATTTTAATAGTGGAACTCAATCTTGGAAGATTGAAGAACTGGATGTAGGCCCTTTTCTAGCCGAACCAGTATAATTGGTTTTTTCATTCTCAAACTCTTAAACTTTTAGTTTTTGCATTTACTAATTTTTTGATTAATTGTTTGAATGATCTGAAGTGAATTTACACAAAACAATTTCATAAAGAACCAAATCTGTCACAGTTTCTTGAAATTCAAGAAATTAAAGAATTTGATGTTATTTGTAAAATTGCTTTAATCCATTCACTGGGTAATAAAGTTATAAGTTTAAACAACTCAAATCTATATTGAATTGATAAAATAAATCTTTTTAGATTGCATTGTTAAAGAAAGTTTTGAAACAACTCTGTTTTAGACTCCGCACAAAATCCTGCATCATATAATTTGTTCTTGATAATCTGATCTATTAGATCGCATGATTTAATTGTAATGAATGTTCTAATAATTTTTTTACATGTTATACTAAGTGCCTATGCATTGAGTTGAAATTAACTGATCATAGAAATAAACATCAGATTGTATGTGTTTTAACTTGTGTTGTTGTAACACCCTAATAATTACCTCTTTATGCTTAAGTCATATTGAGTTAATTATCGGAAATTAACATCTTGTTTCAGAGATTAAATCTGAGTAAAGTAACAGTACGCGGAAAATAGGGCCGATTTGCTTTTTGAAAGGAAACTGAAGTTTTGAAAACTCGGCTTGTGCGGTATAATTGATATGAATAATTATATCATTCTAATAGGCTAACTTATCACAAATACATAACATTAGAGTACACAACGATGACCCACATGTACATAAATAAAGTATTATAATACCTGAGATATACGTAATATCATAAATATCATAGATAATACAAGTATATAGTGGTGGAACTTTTAAGAGAATCATAAGCTTGTACAACCACTTATAACTCCCTTAAAGGTTCCCAAAATGATGGCATAAGTCATAAGGTACGATTACAAGACATAAACAAAAGTAACTCTAATATCCTAAACTCCAGAAAATCCAAGCTTAGTCTTCATGTAAGCTCCGAGTCACTCAACCTGTAGATGTACTGGCACCCCTGTCTGTATCTAAAACAAAAGTGGTGGAATAGAGTGAGCTCCACGGACTCAGTAGGGGGATCACTCCGATTTATTATAAAACAGTGTAATATGCAAGATTCACATTACTAGGGTTTTCATATACCAAGTTGTATCCGGAGTGTCTTACCTATATGCGTCTTAATTAATATGCATGCATCATGTAACCCCCTACTAGATAGCCCTTAATGCTTAAGTCATTTTAGGCTATTTCATAAGGGTCACCTTTGTAAGCTCCAGAACCCTTCTAAGAGAAATTGAGTTATTTCTCTTAGAGTGATAGAAGGTTTTAATGATAACAAAGTAAGCTATAAGTATAAAAATTTTACTTAAGGTTTTGCTAACATGTGTGCTAAGTGTGTCAGAAAGCTTAACGTTTTGCAAATTCCATAAGTAAAGATCAAGACAAGCAATGAGTAACCTTATGAACTACAAAGAAGAAATCATGGCGTGAAAGACATCAGAAAGGATAGTCAGAAAACGCAAAGGTGAAAGTGCAGTTCTGAGAGAAGAACACTGTCGCCTCAGAAAGGTCTCAAAAGACCTTGCGACTGGTGGTTCTCAGAAGGGTCCTTCCTCAGAAGGGTCCTCCCTCAGAAGGTTCGCCTCAGATGTCCGTACAACTCTCAGAAAGTGGACTCAGAAGGAACCAAGTGTCAAGACTCAATGGATAAAGCATCAACTCTCAGAAAGCTCGAAACAACAAGCAAAAGGAAGTGGGAACACGCGCACTGTACAAGTCAGAAAGTTCCTCATTTCGCGCTGACTGTTGCAGGGAGCCGTTCTGAGCCAGAGACAGCCACATCAGCAAAGTGAAAGCTTCTAAATTCGCGGCTCTTTGATGCCTATATATATGAGTTCGATTCCAGAGCATGGTGACGAAAATTCTAGCGTAAAAAACTCTTGATTAATCGTGCCAAAACTCTGTTGAATTGAAAATCATAATTTGCGAAAACTTAGAACTTTCTTAGAAAGACAATTTTTCGAAACTATTTTTCTAACTTTGCGAGAAAATCTTCTAGCTTTGTATTGGTGTAAATTCTTACATTTGTAAGTTAATTCTAGAAGTCTACTAAGAGAAAACAAAGTCTGTATCTTAATCTTAGTAGTGTTTTCGAAGCAAAAACTCTTTCCGAAAAACGCTAAGTCCTTCGCGTGTGAAGGCAGTTTTAAGTCCTTGATTGTTTGAGGCAAACTAAAGTCCTTAAGTGTTTAAGGCGATCGAAGTCCTCTATTGTGAGGCAAGGAAAAGTCCTTAATTAATTTAAGGCAAGGAAAGTCCTCTAGTGTTGGAGGCAAGAAAATCCACCTCGGTTTGTGAAGTGGTGAAAGTCCTTTACGTGGTAAAGGCAGAGTTGTCTGAGAAGGCACTATAAGAAGAATATCTAAAGAACTCTCAACTGAAGGTTGAGGACTGGAGTAGGTTAGTTAATACCGAACCAGTATAAAAATCTCATTGTGTTAAGCTTTTCTTCCTTTAACTCTTACTTTCTAAGAAAACAAATAAACATATCTTTTAACTTAATCATAACTGAGAAATATTTTAAGTTAAAATCAGAAAGAGTTTAAGTGAAACTAATCCTAAAACACTTTCACAATTTACTCAGAAAGGTACTTTCTCAGAAAGGTAAAAGCTCTCAGAAGCTTAGCTTTCTCAGAAAGCTCTTTCCGCTGCAAACACTCAATTTACCCTTCTGAGTAAAACAGTCTTCTAAGAAAATCTTTTTAGAAGAAATTTTAAACAAGCACGATTCAACCCCCCCTTCTCGTGCACAAATACACCTTCAATTGGCATAAGAGCTCGGTCCTTAAGGGGTTGAGCACTTAACAGTGTCAAGGAAAAAGATCTAAGAAGGGACTATGGACTCACCAGTTGCATTCATATCTGATGGGGCTTCAATCAACAGACCTCCAATGTTCCTTGGAGATAGTTTCGACTATTGGCGGGACAGGATGACTTTGTTCATCAAGCACACCAGTCTTGACCTATGGGACAGGATTGAAAATGGCGATTATCAACCTCTGCAAACAATTACAGAACAAGTTGTTGTTGCAGCAGATGCTGAACCTGGAGCAGCACCTCCAGCGCCCAGAACTTACACCAGACGAGTTCCCAAGGATGAATGGACTCAAGAAATGAAGGAGAAGATTCAGCTGAACTTCAAGGCCAAATACATTCTCCTCTGTGCACTACCTAAGGTAGAATACGACAAGATAGTGTCGTGTGATACAGCACAAGAGATGTGGGAAAGGCTTCACATGTTGCATGAAGGAAATGATGAAGTCAAGGAGACCAAGATATCCATGCTCGTACACAAGTACGAATCCTTCTGCATGCAGCAAGATGAAACCATTGACAGCATGTCAATACGGTTTCTTCATATAATCAACCAGCTCAAAGTCTTGGGGAAGACTTACTCAAACGCTGAGATGGTCAGAAAAATTCTCAGAAGTCTCTCCTCAAAATGGCGTCCAAAGGTTACAGCAATCCAAGAAGCCAAGGATCTAAATCAGCTTGGTTTGGATGTGTTATTTGGCTCTCTCAGAACACATGAGATTGAGCTGGAAGGATTGCTTGGAGGACCATCTTCTTCATCCAAGCCTCAAAAGAGCTTGGCTCTTAAAAGTCAAATAAAGAGATCCTCAAAAGCTCTCAAGGCCGAAGAAGCTTCTGAGTCAGAAGATGAATCAGACTCAGAAACAGAAGAGGATGACATTTATCTTCTCGTCAGAAAAATGAAGAAAGCCTGGAGGAAAAGGCCAAGCAGAGGCAAAGAGATCACTCCTAAGAAAGGAAAGTTGAAGCCTTCTGAAGCCACATGCTATGGCTGTGGAGAAAAGGGTCACTTCAGAACGGAGTGTCCTCAGAACAAAGGGCAGAAGAAATTCATTCCCATAAAGAAAAAGAAAGCAATGGCTGCCACATGGAGTGACTCGGAAGAAGAAGGTTCTGAGCCAGCAAACGATGAAGAAGCCAACGTCTGCTTCATGGCTGGTACTGACTACATTCTGGAAACAGAATCTGAGTCATAAGAGGTACCTAACTCCCCTTCTCTTTCATATTCACATAATGAGGTCTCAGAACTCTATGAAGAGCTTCTGAGAGACTCAAATGAATTAGCTAACAGTTTCAGCAATTTAAAGAAAAATTACAAACATCTAGAAGTTGAAAATGCTAGACTAATTCAGGAAGTTGAGAACCTAAAACTTGAAAGAGATGATTTTAAAAACAGATATCTTGAAAGTCACAATCTCTATCAAGCTTCTGTAACTGTTGAAAAGGCTGAAGTAGCCTTAATCGAATTACAAAAGACAAATGAGCTTCTCACTTCTGATTTAGTTAAGATGGTCAATGGTGGGAAAATGATGACTCTTTTACTTGGAGGCCAAAGACCTTACAAAGATAAAAGAGGACTCGGATATGAAGAAGTTTTTGAACCCAACGACCTTGATCCTTCATTAACTAAATCACATCGCATGTGCATCTCATGTTTCAAAGATGGACATGGATCTGAGACTTGCCCTATGCTCAGTAAAGGAAACACTTCTCTGCCCAAAAAGGCTAAGAAGGTTAAAAATTATCAGAAGGCTAAGCCTTCTCAGAAGACAAATCCTTCTCAGAAGGATAAGACTTCTCAGAAAGCAAAGGCCTCTGAAAAGGGCAAGGAAAAGGTTTCTGAGTCTCAGAACCACAATCCTTCTAAGAAAAGAAGACAAAGGGCTCAGAAAGCTAACAAGCAAGGACCCAACAAAGCATGGGTACCTAAACCATTAAAATTTGTGTCTGCAGGTGCATCAACAAGCACTGCTCCACCACCAAGATGAGCAGTGGTACTTAGACAGTGGCTGCTCGAGGCACATGACTGGAAGCAAGCACTGGTTCAGAAACCTTCAACCAAAGAAAGGAGGAACTGTGCGATTCGGTGATGGTGCCAAAGGGAAAGTCACTGCCATAGGAGATGTTGGTAAGGATTCTACTCACCAAATCTCATATGTACTTTTAGTTGATGGCTTGACACACAATCTATTGAGCATTAGTCAATTCTGTGACAAAGGCTTAAAGGTTGAGTTTCATGCCAAATATTGCCATGTGACTAATCTCACTAACGGCAAGATCGTTCTAGAAGGAAAACGAGTTGGTAACATCTATGTTATCCATCTAGATGATCTAAAGGATCAAAATGTGAAGTGTCTTGTCTTTGTCCAAGAAGACAAGTGGCTTTGGCATAAGAAACTTGGTCATGCTCATATGAAGCTTCTTTCTGAGCTCTCTCAGAAAGGACTTGTAAAGGGCCTTCCCAACATCAAGTATCAGAAGGATGCAACTTGCGACTTCTTTGAAAAGGGAAAACAAACCAAAGCCTCATTTCCAATTAAAAGTGGAATTTCTACTCAGAAACCACTTGAACTCCTTCACATGGATCTCTTTGGACCAACTAGGACGGCTTCCCTTTCTGGAAAACACTATGGTCTTGTCATAGTGGATGATTATTCCAGATTCACTTGGGTATTCTTTCTAGCTTCTAAGGAAGAAACTTTTGAAAAATTCAAAGCTTTTGCGAAAAGAGTTTCAAACGAAAAAGACTCTCACATTCACACCATACGATCCGATCATGGAGGTGAATTTGAGAATCATGCTTTTGAAAAGTTTTGTGAAAATCTGGGCATTGCTCATGAATTCTCTTCTCCCAGAACTCCTCAACAGAATGGAGTGGCTGAGAGAAAGAATCGAAGCCTTCAAGAGATGGCAAGAACAATGCTCTTAGAAAGTGGTCTTTCAAAAGGTTTTTGGGCTGAGGCTGTAAACACCTCATGCTATGTTCAGAATAGAGTCTTTCTGAGACCAATTCTGAAGAAAACACCTTACGAGCTTTGGAAGAACAAAATACCCAACATATCATATTTTCATGTTTTTGGTTCTTCTTGCTTTATACTCAACACAAAGGACAAACTAGCTAAGTTTGATCCTAAATCCGATGATGGAGTATTCCTAGGATATTCCTTTGTCTCTAAAGCCTATAGAGTCTATAACAAGAGGAGCAAGTGTGTTGAAGAGACAATCCATATTAAGTTCAAAGAACTTAGTAAGGATTTGCCTCAGAAGGTTGGTGATCTAGAAGATGAGTTTGAGAAACTCAACATCTCTTCTGAGAAAGCCAAAAAGAAAATTCTTATAGATGATGAGAGTGATTTCCAATCTATGGAAAAGCCTTCTCCATCTAAAGAAAAATCTAAAAACATCATTGAAGCTCCAGAACCTGGTGAATCTATTCCTCAAACATCAATGGAATTCAGATTCTCAGAAGATCGAGCTTCTGATGACTCAGAACGATAACCTTCTGAGCTACCTTCTCAGAACCCTATTCCTAAAGGATATAGAGGTTCGAGAGACTTGAAAAATGTCTCTCAGAATGAAGTATTGGGTGATCCCGAGCGTGGTGTTAGAACTAGAAGGAACTACACGAATCTTGCTATGGTTTCTGAACTTGAACCAGAGTCCATAGAAGAAGCGTTAGATGATCCTAGCTGGATAAATGCCATGCAGGAAGAACTAGACCAATTCGAGAGAAACCAAGTTTGGAAACTTACTCAGAAACCCAAAGGCAAAAGTGTCATTGGGACTAAATGGGTATTTCGAAACAAGGTTGATGAAAACGGTCAAGTCGTGAGAAATAAGGCCAGATTGGTTGCTCAAGGGTACAACCAACAAGAAGGGATAGACTATGACGAAACCTTTGCTCCAGTCGCAAGATTGGAGGCTATTAGAATGTTGCTAGCTTTTGCAGCACACAAAGGCTTTAAACTCTATCAGATGGATGTAATGTCCGCCTTCTTAAATGGATACCTTTCTGAGGAAGTTTACCTAAAACAACCTCCTGGATTTGTGAATGATTCTTTCCCAGAACATGTTTTTAAGCTTACAAAGGCTCTCTACGGTCTAAAACAAGCTCCTAGAGCTTGGTATGATAGATTGAGCTCCTTCTTGCTTACAAAGGCTCTCAAGGGGGAAAGTTGACACCACCTTATTTACTCTCTTAGAAGACTCTGGCTTCTTAATTCTCCAAATTTATGTTGATGACATAATCTTTGGTGCAACAAATGAGAGGCTATGCAAAGAATTCTCCAAGCTAATGCAAGGAGAATTTGAGATGAGCATGATGGGAGAACTTAAGTTCTTCTTAGGATTGCAAATCAAGCAAGAGTCAAAAGGAACCTTTATACATCAAGAGAAGTATACCAAAGAACTTCTGAGGAAGTTTCTAATGGATAAAGCCAAGCCTATGAGCACTCCCATGCATCCTTCTCAAGTAATTGACTTGGATGAAAATGGTGAGAAAGTCTCAGAAAGCAACTATCGTGGCATGATAGGCTCTCTTCTCTATCTCACTGCCTCTAGAACAGATATTCAACTAAGTGTTGGCATCTGTGCTAGATTTCAGTCAAAACCTAAGCAATCACACTTAACTGATGTTAAAAGAATTCTACGATATTTGATCGGAACTACTAATCTTGGCTTATGGTACGAGAAAGGTTGTTCTTCTGATGTTGTAGGTTACTGTGATGCTGATTACGCTGGAGACAGGATCGATCGCAAGAGCACAAGCGGATGCTGCTGTTTCTTCGGACAATGCTTGATTACATGGTCATGCAAGAAGCAGAACACCATTGCACTATCAACAGCTGAAACTGAGTATGTGTCAGCAGCAAATTGCTGCGCTCAGATGCTCTGGATAAGAAATCAATTGCAAGATTATCAACTAAGGTATGAGAAAATTCCCATTCTCTGTGATAATACAAGTGCAATTAACTTAGCAAAGAATCCTATTCAGCATTCTCGATCCAAGCACATAGATATAAAACATCATTTTATTCGGGATCACGTGCAAAAAGGCGATGTGGAAATCAAATTTGTGAATACTGAGGATCAAATCTCAGATATATTCACAAAGCCTTTACCCGAGGATTGTTTTCATGTTCTGAAAGGACTTCTTAATCTAAGATGTTTCTAAACTTAAGGATTTTTATAAATTATCTTCCTAGAAACTCCCCTTAGTCCTAAGTTTAGAATCTGAGACAAAAAGGTTAGAGCAAATCATCTGAGCAAAATGTTCGAGAGCATTTTCTGAGGAATTTCAAGACTCAGAAGACCTACCTCTCAGAAAGGTAGTCTTCTGAATAACCTCTCAGAAAGAAGCACTCTCAGAAAGACCATCTATCTCAAAAGAGTGCCTTCCGAGAGAGTTGTTACCAAACGGTAACTTTTGAATTAAATTCTGCAACGGCTAGTTCTTACCTACTCTATAAAATCAAACAGCCTTGTTCCAGAATTGATGTTTGCTCTCAAAATCTCACCCAAACTCTGTCAAAATTCTCTTCTCACCTCACCTCACCTTTCTTCCCTCATTCCTCCCTTTTTCTCACTCAAACCATAAACCCATTCTCAAGTGGATGCGAAAATGAGTAAAGCAACCATCTCTTCTGATGAAAAACAGAAGAAAAGGAAAGAGACTCACTCATCTTCTGCACAGAGAGGCATGGGTTCTGAGACACCTCAGAAGGTCTCTTGGAAGAACCCGATGATAACCTTCATAACTGAAGATTCTGAGAAAGCATCAACAGATCAACTCGTAGGAAGAAAAAGAAAATTGGATGCAAGTACGCTTCAGCACAAATGGAAGCACGAAGATACAATAGATAAAAGGTCAAAAACTCAGAATGTTTTGGATAATCGGAACTTACATGGTCAAACATCTGAGATTACCAAAACCTACATTCCAAAGAGTACAAATGCTCTTAGAACTGAGTTCTGCTCAGATACAGACACTGATACCTCTCATGTCTCAGCATCCTATGAGACTGAAGAAATTGTACAAGAAACTCAGTCTGATCAAGAAGTGCACAAAGAAACCCTGGAGTGTCACTTCAATTTGATCAAGTCACCTCCACTCCAATTTGGTCCAACCCCCTCTGTATCAGATACGATAAGTGAATTTAGCTCTCACGAGGAGAGAATAGAAATAAATTCACCAGCGATGTGTGTTTTCAAAATACTTGCTGAAGAAAGAATTATGGACAAAGCTGAAGAAGAAACTGAGAAAGGAGAAGAAGGGATTTCTGAAAAACTAAGATTGGAGTCGATGGATGCTATTCTTGAAGCTGAAGTCTTTCGGCCTCCTCCTTATCCCACTTCTTCGGATGGCATACCTCCCGAATGCCCACCTGGTGTGGATCAAACAGAAGTTCAAATGGAAATGTGCAAATTGCTCCGCTTTATTGCTAGGAGGATAGCAGCTCTAAGTCCATGATGATGTTTATGTTAGCCACCCTTTTTGATGTAACAAAGGGGGAGAAGAAAAATAGATAATATTTTGGCTTTATAAACAACTAGGCCTAGGATTTGGGGGGAGTACCTAGGAATTAGGAGAGCAACAGATTTAGGGGGAGCCAAAAATTTTGTTTGTAACCCCATTTGAATTTTAATGAAATATTATTCATGTTTTGGCATCTCTCGGTTATAAAATAGCTTGGTATTTCTAAAAATCATATGTCATTCATCAAGAAATACATGCTATAATTGATAATCTTAAAACAGTATTCATACATTGCATACTTATCTGTTGATTATCAAAGCCTTCTAAGAAAATAACAAAGCATTCTCTCAGAAAGCTAAGTTAGTTTCTAAAGGAAGCAAAAGTGCATTCTGAGTAAGTGGTGAACTTAATCAGAAACACTTCAGAACTTAAGCAAAATTATTATCTTAAGACTTAAGTTGTTATCATCAAAAAGGGGGAGATTGTAAGCTCCAGAACCCTTCTGAGAGAAATTGAGTTGTTATCATCTTAAGACTCAGAAGGTTTTAATGATAACAAAGTAAGTCATAAGTATAAAAATTTTACTTAAGGTTTTGCTAACATGTGTGCTAAGTGTCTCAGAAAGCTTAACGTTTTGCAAATTCCATGAGTAAAGATCAAGACAAGCAATGAGTAACCTTATGAACTACAAAGAAGAAATCATGGCGTGAAAGACATCAGAAAGGATAGTCAGAAAACACAAAGGTGAAAGTGCAGTTCTGAGAGAAGAACACTGTCGCCTCAGAAAGGTCTCAGAAGACCTTGCGACTGGTGGTTCTCAGAAGGGTCCTTCCTCAGAAGGGTCCTCCCTCAGAAGGTTCGCCTCAGAAGTCCGTACAACTCTCAGAAAGTGGACTCAGAAGGAACCAAGTGTCAAGACTCAATGGATAAAGCATCAACTCTCAGAAAGCTCGAAACAGCAAGCAAAAGGAAGTGGGAACACGCGCACTGTACAAGTCAGAAAGTTCCTCATTTCGCGCTGACTGTTGCAGGGAGCCGTTCTGAGCTAGAGACAGCCGCATCAGCAAAGTGAAAGCTTCTAAATTTGCGGCTCTTTGATGCCTATATATATGAGTTCAATTCCAGAGCATGGTGACGAAAATTCTAGCGTAAAATACTCTTGATTAATCGTGCCAAAACTCTGTTGAATTGAAAATCATAATTTGCGAAAACTTAGAACTTTCTCAGAAAGACAATTTTTCGAAACTGTTTGTCTAACTTTGCGAGAAAATCTTCTAGCTTTGTATTGGTGTAAATTCTTACATTTGTAAGTTAATTCTAGAAGTCTACTAAGAGAAAACAAAGTTTGTATCTTAATTTTAGTAGTGTTTTCGAAGCAAAAACTCTTTCCGAAAAACGCTAAGTCCTTCGCGTGTGAAGGCAGTTTTAAGTCCTTGATTGTTTGAGGCAAACTAAAGTCCTTAAGTGTTTAAGGCAATCGAAGTCCTCTATTGTGAGGCAAGGAAAAGTCTTTAATTAATTTAAGGCAAGGAAAGTCCTCTAGTGTTGGAGGCAAGAAAATCCACCTCGGTTTGTGAAGTGGTGAAAGTCCTTTACGTGGTAAAGGCAGAGTTGTCTGAGAAGGCACTATAAGAAGAATATCTAAAGAACTCTCAACTGAAGGTTGAGGACAAGAGTAGGTTAGTTAATACCGAACCAGTATAAAAATCTCATTGTGTTAAGCTTTTCTTCCTTTAACTCTTACTTTCTAAGAAAACAAATAAACATATCTTTTAACTTAATCATAACTGAGAAATATTTTAAGTTAAAATCAGAAAGAGTTTAAGTGAAACTAATCTTAAAACACTTTCACAATTTACTCAGAAAGGTACTTTCTCAGAAAGGTAAAAGCTCTCAGAAGCTTAGCTTTCTCAGAAAGCTCTTTCCGCTACAAACACTCAATTTACCCTTCTGAGTAAAACAGTCTTCTAAGAAAATCTTTTTAGAAAAATTTTAAACAAGCACGATTCAACCCCCCTTCTCGTGCACAAATACACCTTCAACCTTCTGTTATCACGTTTTACTCTTTACTTTAAAATAAATACGCGAAAAATAGACGGGAGTAAAATTTTCGCAATTCGTTTATGATATAAAAATAAGGGCTTTGCGGTATACATAGTCGATAAATAATAAGCTATGCCAAGATATAAACTGAATAGTCAATCAAATAAATAACTCCCAACAACCAATGAACACACAAAGAATAAATATTAGGCTTTATCCCATAAGCTAAAGGCAATGACTAATGAGACTCCACTATAAATACATGTCAAATAAATAGATGCCGACTAACATAGGTCCGGACTTAAAATAAATAACTCAAAAACCTGAAAAGAATCCATAACTGAAATGCAAATCGATGTATATAGGTCTATAAAGCGGAACACTAAAAAATAAAACTAAGGCTGGGCCTGCTCCTTGCTAGCTCCATGGTCCTGCTCTGTCTGCTCCTCTATAATATGGGGGGAAAAACATAGGGTGAGCACTGGGAAGTGACTCAGTAGAGGAAGCCGCCCCGGGTTTAATTATAAAATAAGTGAAGCATGAAGGAGTTCATTTCGATTATTAGTTTCAAAACACTCTTGTCCGGAACGTCTTACCTAAGTGTGTCTTATCCATTTTAATTAAGCAGTCAATATGGCATAAATAAATAAAGTCTTGGTGAAGTGTGCTAGTGCTCTTATACATATACAATTGATAACTCAATAAGATAACATAATACATTTAGCCAAACAACTTTATCTTGCATTAATCAATCTTTGGCACTGCCCACCCTCCTGTATTCCTCCACATCACCAGCCCCTAGGCATGACCTCATCCTATACTATGGGGAGAGGGGGTACCGTCTTCTTCTACCAATGAGGCTATTCACCAAGGTTGCCATCCCTTGATTTACAACCCCATTAGTATCCAAAGACGGGAGTGTTTTATTATAACTCTAACTTTGTCTTTGCGTCCCTTTTGACGTCTTTGCCGTTATTAATGTCTTACAGGGTATATATACATATATAGCATCAATACATCACATAACAACATGAAAACATACATAATAAATCATGCCAACATATATAAATCATGCACAAATCGTATATAACACTCATATGGGTCGTAGAACACATTAGGATTCACAAAAGGGTCAAAACAGTTAATTTTCGTAAAATCTGCAGCATTGTAATCGATTACATCGGGAATGTAATCGATAACTGTAATCGATTACAGAGACCCTGTAATCGATTACCAGAATGCCCTGTTTGCTCGCGATTGGAAATTCTCAGCTCGTAATCGATTACGAACACGAGAAATCAGATTCTAGGGTTTCAAAAACACAATTTTTATAAGCCAATGGCTAAAACTCAGATCTAGAATCATCCCAATCGGTAGAAAACACAGACAATAAAGAATCAATCATTGGAATAAGTTTGAAAACACTTTTACATCCATAAAACATTTTCTTTTCGAAATTCAATCGGTAAAAGTAACCCTTTTATGAACCATAATGGGAAAAACGAACACCAACAATAATATCAACAAACATACATCATTATGCATGAAAATACAGTGAATATTGAATGTCTAGAACCCCTACCTCTCGTAGACCTCCTATGCTATGCGTAATGACACCCCTTTCTTTCTCACTTTCCCTCTAGCCCCACGAACGGTACAAGAATGACTTCTTTCAAAAACGGAAATGGTAGAAGTGTTCTATTTGAAGAGAGGATTATGAATATATGGTTTATTTTGTGGTTGGATGAGAGTTGATATGGATTTGGGGTTGTGGAAGGGTTATGGTTTTTGAGTTTGAGAGAGGGAGAGAGTAGAATGGAGGCACAAGGATTGATGGAGGCTGCCAAGAGTGATCTGAAGTGTTAAAATTAGGTTTTCTGAGTGGAGGCTAGGGTAGGTATTATATAGAGGTGTTGTGGGGCCCATTCTTGACCTAAAAACGCACTAAAAACTCTAACTGCGCAGTCTGTAATCGATTACACGAATCTGTAATCGATTACAGGCTGTAAAAATGCACAGATTCGTAAATTTGTGCAGTGTAATCGATTACCAGCCCGTGGTAATCGATTACTGGGCTGAAAAATTGCCCCAAAACACTTCTAAAACGTCCCAACTCGTGTCATACTCATACATACATCATTTCTACCCTCATGTATCATTAAAACATTTAATATAACATATAAATACATACAATTCAAACACATACAACACATAAAGGTTTATTAAGGAGAAACTTATCCACTCCAACTTAATTAAATTTCTAACTAAGGTCAATTACTCTCAATTTTCACATAATTAGAACTTAATAAAAGTCGGGGTGTTACATTTCTCCCCCCCTAAAAAGAATTTCGTCCCGAAATTCGTACCTGTAAACATATGTGGAAATTGGCGACGCATCTCGTCCTCCAATTCCCAGGTGAAGTCTTCCAACCGACCTCCGCCCCAAGCCACTTTGACCAAAGGCACTTCCTTACTTCTTAATCTCTTGACGTCGCGGTCAATGATCCTCATAGGGGGCAATCCAAACGTCAAATCATCCCTTAGTTGTACCTCTTCCGGCTCTAAGACATGGCTAGGATCGGAATAATACTTTCTCAATTGAGAGACGTGAAAGACATTATGCAAGTTTGAAAGATTGGGAGGTAAGGCCACTCGGTAAGCGATTGGCCCGACACGACTCAGAATTTCGAAAGGACCAAGGTACCTAGGGCTTAGCTTTCTAATCTTCATGGCTCTCCCTATACCTGTCGTGGGGGTAACTCGCAAAAAGACATGCTCGCCTATAGAAAACTCTAAGGGTCTCCTCCTTCGGTCTGCATAGCTCTTTTGGCGGCTTTGGGCCGCGAGCATCCTCTCCCTAATTCTCCTCACTTGCTCCGATGTCTCCCTCACAAGGTCGGGTCCTCACACACTTGCCTCACCGGGATCATGCCAACATAGGGGTGATCTACACTTTCTTCCATATAAAGCCTCAAAAGGCGCCATCCCTATGCTTGCTTGGTAGCTATTATTGTAAGAGAACTCTATCAAGGGCAGTAACTTATCCCAACTTCCTTTTCCATCCAAAACACATGCCCTCAACATGTCCTCCAATGTCTGGATAGTTCTCTCCGACTGTCCATCCGTCTGAGGATTGTATGCCGTGCTCATACTCAACTCTGAGCCTAGAGCCTTCTGGAAAGCTCCCCAGAAGCGAGACGCGAATCTCGGATCACGATCTGAGACTATTGTCTTTGGCACCCCATGCAACCTCACCACTTCCCTGACATAGATTTCTGCCAGCTTCTCCAAAGGGTAAGTCATCCTGATCGCCTGAAAATGAACCGACTTGGTCAGTCGATCAACAATGACCCACACAGCATCGTGGCCCGCCTGCGTTCTTGGCAATCCAGACACGAAGTCCATGGATATGCTCTCCCACTTCCACTCAGGCACACTAAGCGGTTGCAGCAATCCTGACATCCTCCTATGTTCCGCCTTCACCTTCTGACAAACCAAACACCTGCTAACCCATTCTGCAACATCCCTCTTCAGTCCCTGCCACCAGAACATCTTCCGCAGGTCCTGATACATCTTATCCGTTCCAGGGTGAATGGTGAAATGGCTCTTATGAGCCTCCTCCAAGATCGCTCTCCGAAGGTCACCACTCGCAGGTACACATACACGCCCCTCGAATCTCCATAACCCATCTCCATCTTTCTGGAAGCCCTGCAATCTGCCCTCACTGACTGCCTTTAACACCTTTCCAAACTCCTCATCTTCCTGTTGGGCTCTAGCTATCTCCTTCAAGAAATCACTGGATACCTGAAGATGGCTCACTCTAATGCTGGTGGGGGTAAAGGTCACTCCCAGGTCAAGGTTCCTAAACTCCTCTATGAGCTTTGCTTCTCTAACCATCATGTGAGCTACGCTCACCGTCTTACGGCTCAAAGCATCTGCCACTACGTTCGCCTTTCCTGGATGATAGTTCAACTGAAAGTCATAGTCCTTCAGGAACTCCATCCACCTCCTTTGCCTCATGTTCAACTCCTTCTGATCAAACAAGTACCTTAGGCTCTTGTGATCAGAGAACACCTCAAACCTTACTCCATAGAGGTGATGTCTCCACATTTTTAAGGCAAACACTACTGCCGCCAGCTCCAAGTCATGAGTCGGGTAATTGAGCTCGTGTGGCTTCAACTGTCGTGAAGCATATGCCACAACCTTGCGATGCTGCATTAGCACGCAACCTAACCCCTTTCTTGAAGCATCACAGTAAACCTCGAAGGGCTCACCGGGGTCTGGTAGTGTAAGCACTGGAGTCGAGGTTAAGCGACTCTTCAGCTCCAGAAAACTCTCTTCACACTCCTCTGTCCACACAAAAGAAGCATTCTTCCTAGTAAGCTTCGTCAAGGGTAATGCAATATGGGAGAAGTTTGAGATAAACCTACGTTAATAGCCTGCTAATTGATGCCTTGGCATTTTTAGTATATTTTTAGTATAAGTTTCTAATACTTTATCTTAGTTTTATTAGTATTTTGTTCAATTTTAGAGTAATTTAATTAGTTTAGAGTTTAATTTAAATTCTTGGTACGGTTAATTGTTCTTTGGTAGTTTTGGTTCTATTTTGTAGAAGAATTGGAGTTGCATTTGGGAGCTTTGAAGGAACATGGAAAATCATTGCAAAATCTAGAGCTGTAGCAATGTAGAAGCAGAAAGGTGTATAACCCTCTCATGGTGTTTTAACCATACTTGGAGCTATAGATGTTGGATGAGGTTGATTTTGGTGTCATTGGAAAGATAACGAAAAGATCTACAACTTTGATGAAGATGCCGAAATCCAATTCTCGCGTCTGGAGCCTCGAAAGTGGCCTGCAAGTTAAGGCTGAAGTGCTGCCAGCCATCCCGGCGCCCAGCGCCCCACCAGGCGCCCATCGCCCCGCCAGGCCCTCCACCAGGCGCCCAGCGCCCTACCTGGCACCCAGCGCCCTCCATGCAGCCAAAATGAAGCGCCTAGCGCCCTGCATGACCCAAATGCGGCGCCTAGCGCCCAGGATGGCGCCCCACGCCCTACAAACAGTATTGAACAACTTCAGGCGCTCAAACTTGGCGCCTTGCGCCCCGAGACAAGCTTCCCGCGCCCGAAGGAATTGGAAACAGAGCACCATAACTAATTTCCAAAATTGTGCTATAATTTAGGATCAATTCAAATGCAAATCTGTTTGATATCTTTTTGAGTTATCTTTAAACTAAAATCCCTTTGTTTTAGGGATAGGAACAATTTGAATTCTAGGACTATCTGGTTATAAATAGGACTAGAATGGAAGCTCAGAATCATCTTGGTTTTTACTTCACTTAGACCAGTACTCTGTTTTACTCTGTTTTTCAATAAAATCAGTTATTCGTTCTTCAAAATGTTTTCTTTCGATTATTATGTTTTGTTTACTTTGATTATGAGCAACTAATTTCTTTGTTAGGGTGAAGCGGATCGTATTACTATGAATTAATTTTATATTTGTGAACCTTTGAATTTTATTAATTCAAT
The DNA here is from genome assembly GCA_013621005.1 of Aeschynomene evenia. Classification (NCBI taxonomy): domain Eukaryota; kingdom Viridiplantae; phylum Streptophyta; class Magnoliopsida; order Fabales; family Fabaceae; genus Aeschynomene; species Aeschynomene evenia. Next base: position 15,682,306 of record CM024265.1, read on the forward strand.
TTAAGCAATTACCTTATTTGTATTGTGTTGTTCTGAGGATTGGAAAATCAGTTTTCAACTTATCTTGGATTCATGTGTTTATTTGGGAAAATAAATTTGTGAATTAGCTTAAGGGAAATTGCCAAAAAGATTAATTTCTAGGAATAGAATTAAGATTTTTGTGAACTTTTGAATCAATATAAATATTTTCTTTTCTTTGAAATGATTTGATCAAGGGATTGACTGATTGTTCATAGAAAAAGTGTTAAATTACCAAGGAATTGGAATTGACAACCTAAGATTCATTCATTGAATTGAAGCTTTAAAATTTATAGGCAAGCAATTGTTTTATTAATTTCAGAAAATACGTGAACCCGATTCCCTAACCTTTTATCAATTGAATTTTTCGTTAAACTTTTACTGTCTTGTTACATTTAATATCCTTTTGAATTTAGATTATATGTTCATTCATTACCTTTTATTGGATTCGTCTAATTAGAAATCTACTTTAAGAAATTTTTGCTCGGTTCTTTAATTCTCGTGGGAACGATACCCACTCACCGTGGTTTTTATTACTTGAACGATTCGGTGCACTTGCCGAGACCCTATCAAGTTTTTGGCGCCGTTGCCGGGGATTAATTGAGATTGACAAAATGAGTAATTGATTAGGTTTCTAGATTAGATTTGTTTTGTTTTTCTTTATTTTTTTTTTAGTTATTTCTTTTCATGGATGACAACTATTGTGAAGTATGTGGGAGTTTCTCACATCAATTGGCTCAATGTCCACTCATATTTCCTTGTTGTGATTTTTGTTCAAGTACTATGCATATGACATGTTCATGTCCTCTGTACGAGGCTCAATTTTGGATGTCATCTAATGAATTTTGTCAGATATGTGCAAGTTGGACACATCCTACATGTTTTTGCCCATACACGGGTAACATAAAAGTACTTGATGAACTTGTTAATAAAACTGTTATTGATATCAACAAGGAATTATGTGGGACATTTATGATAGTTGATGTGAATTCTGTAGATGAAGAATATTTGGTTGTGCCAAGTGTTCTTAACTCCCAAAACGATTCATGTGTGCAGAAGATGATAATTGAAGAATATTTGATTGTGCCAAGTGTTCTTGACTCCCAAAAGGATTCATGTGTGCAGGAGATGATAAATATTGAATTTACTGCATACATGCACAAGAATATGGATTTCATCCCTTATTTCATATTTGTTATTCTTGTGTTTGTTTGTGAAAAGTATTTGGTTTTGCTACTATTTGTAAAAATTTACATTTTTTATTCTTTTGATTAGGATTTTGTCAAATGTCAAGCTAATGACGTTAAAGAAGCGCTTGTTGGGAGGCAACCCAACCTAGGGAAGTTTTCTATCCTCTCTATTTATTTTCTTTAGTTTTTAATTGTCATGTCTTTCTATTTCTTTGTCGTTTGTTTAGGTGCATGGTGGTGGAATTGATGAATAAATTTGCATGAGACTGTGTTTGAATTTGTCTTGGTTGATTCATAAACTGTGTGAATACATGTCTATGCACCTTGAATTATTGTGTGGTTAATTATTATTTGTGCAACGTGAGGAGATGATTAGGATTGATTTCTAGAGAATTATTATAAGGGTTTTTGGACTAATTCTAAATAACTAAGTTTGGTGTGAGTCCCTGTGCATGTTAATGCAGTGTGATGCCAATATTGTTTGTGAATTGATTGAATCATTTGGAAATTGATTTAAGGAGGGGGTGAGCCTTGCAATAAAAGATGTTGCATAAAGGTTCCAAATGAAATGAAAGATAAACATCCAAGGCTCTGAGCACTCATCACTAGGGGATATCTCTATTAAAAATCATTAAAACCTAGTTATGTGCTTGTGGTGTTTTTGTGTCAGGGAGAGACTTGGGCAAGTAGATCCGAGGGGTGCTTCACCACCTAGCGTCTTGGGCCAACTGGACCGGGAACGTTGGTCGAAAGCTTACTTTAAAAGGTTGCCCCGAGATAAAGCATTTAGAGTCAAAAGTTCTGTACAAAGAGTGTAAGTGTGATTGAAAAAATTGCAAGTGTCTTACCCCTACTGTTTGTAGGAAATTTTGAAAAGGCATTGCATTGCATATGTGGAACTAGGACCAAACACTAAGTTTGGTGTTCAGGAGTTGCGAAAACACTCTTATAATTTGATCTGGATCTCAATCTTGATTGTCAAGTCTAATGTTGCCTAATGTAATGGTTAATTGGTAGAAAAGGGTGTATAGTTGCATGAATCATACAGTTTTTAGTTAACCTGAAAAAAGTGTGATGTTTCAAAATAATTGTTCTTTGATTCCACTACTTTGTTACTTTATTTTTACTGGTTTATTTTAGTATTGTTTTGGTTGCTTGGGGACAAGCAACACCTTAAGTTTGGTGTTGTGATGCCTTGGCATTTTTAGTATATTTTTAGTATAAGTTTCTAATACTTTATCTTAGTTTTATTAGTATTTTGTTCAATTTTAGAGTAATTTAATTAGCTTAGAGTTTAATTTAAATTCTTGGTACGGTTATGTGTTCTTTGGTAGTTTTGGTTCTATTTTGTAGAAGAATTGGAGTTGCATTTGGGAGCTTTGAAGGAACATGGAAAATCATTGCAAAATCTAGAGCTGCAGCAATGTAGAAGCAGAAAGGTGTATAACCCTCTCATGGTGTTTTAACCATACTTGGAGCTATAGATGTTGGATGAGGTTGATTTTGGTGTCATTGGAAAGATAACGAAAAGATCTACAACTTTGATGAAGATGCCGAAATCCAATTCTCGCGTCTGGAGCCTCGAAAGTGGCCTGCAAGTTAAGGCTGAAGTGCTGCCAGCCATCCCGGCGCCCAGCGCCCCACCAAGCGCCCAGCGCCCCGCCAGGCCCTCCACCAGGCGCCCAGCGCCCTCCATGCAGCCAAAATGAAGCGCCTAGCGCCCTGCATGACCCAAATGTGGCGCCTAGCGCCCAGGATGGCGCCCCACGCCCTACAAACAGTATTGAACAACTTCAGGCGCTCAAACTTGGCGCCTTGCGCCCCGAGACAAGCTTCCCGCGCCCGAAGGAATTGGAAACAGAGCACCATAACTAATTTCCAAAATTGTGCTATAATTTAGGATCAATTCAAATGCAAATCTGTTTGATATCTTTTTGAGTTATCTTTAAACTAAAATCCCTTTGTTTTAGGGATAGGAACAATTTGAATTCTAGGACTATCTGGTTATAAATAGGACTAGAATGGAAGCTCAGAATCATCTTGGTTTTTACTTCACTTAGACCAGTACTCTGTTTTACTCTGTTTTTCAATAAAATCAGTTATTCGTTCTTCAAAATGTTTTCTTTCGATTATTATGTTTTGTTTACTTTGATTATGAGCAACTAATTTCTTTGTTAGGGTGAAGCGGATCGTATTACTATGAATTAATTTTATATTTGTGAACCTTTGAATTTTATTAATTCAATTTAAGCAATTACCTTATTTGTATTGTGTTGTTCTGAGGATTGGAAAATCAGTTTTCAACTTATCTTGGATTCATGTGTTTATTTGGGAAAATAAATTTGTGAATTAGCTTAAGGGAAATTGCCAAAAAGATTAATTTCTAGGAATAGAATTAAGATTTTTGTGAACTTTTGAATCAATATAAATATTTTCTTTTCTTTGAAATGATTTGATCAAGGGATTGACTGATTGTTCATAGAAAAAGTGTTAAATTACCAAGGAATTGGAATTGACAACCTAAGATTCATTCATTGAATTGAAGCTTTAAAATTTATAGGCAAGCAATTGTTTTATTAATTTCAGAAAATACGTGAACCCGATTCCCTAACCTTTTATCAATTGAATTTTTCATTAAACTTTTACTGTCTTGTTACATTTAATATCCTTTTGAATTTAGATTATATGTTCATTCATTACCTTTTATTGGATTCGTCTAATTAGAAATCTACTTTAAGAAATTTTTGCTCGGTTCTTTAATCCTCGTGGGAACGATACCCACTCACCGTGGTTTTTATTACTTGAACGATTCGGTGCACTTGCCGAGACCCTATCACTAATCCCAGAAAACTTTGAATCTCCGTTACCGTAGTAGGTCTCTCCCAGCCCATCACAGCCTCTATCTTACTAGGATCTACTGCTATGCCCCCTTTTGACACCACATGCCCCAAAAACTTAACCTCCTTCATCCAAAATTCGCACTTCGACAGCTTTGCGAACAGCTTCTTCTGCTTCAGCACTTCCAACACCACCTTCAAGTGGCTCTCATGCTCCTCCCGTGTCTTTGAATAGATCAGGATGTCATCATTAAAGACAACAACAAATCTATCCAAAAAGGGTCTAAAGATTCTATTCATGTAATCCATGAACACTGCAGGAGCATTCGTTAGTCCAAAGGACATGACGGTGAACTCGTAGTGACCGTAACGAGTCCTGAAAGCCGTCTTCGGGATGTCCTCATCCCTCACCCGAATCTGATGGTACCCAGACCTCAAATCAATCTTTGAAAATACTTGTGCGCCTCTTAGCTGGTCCATCAAGTCATCGATTCTAGGCAGCGGGTACTTGTTCTTCACAGTCACTTTGTTCAGCTGCCTATAATCAATGCACAAATGCATGCTTCCGTCCTTCTTCTTTACGAACAACACCGGCGCTCCCCAAGGTGAAACGCTAGGCCTCACGAACTTCTTCTCCAAGAGCTCCTCCAACTGCGTCTTTAACTCCGCTAACTCTCCGGGTGACATCCTATAGGGTGCTATGGATATGGGTCCTGTCCCGGGCATTAGATCTATGGCAAACTAAACCTCTCTAGCTGGGGGAAACTCAGGTATATCCTCAGGGAAAACTTCCGGGTAATCTCTCACTATGGCTAGCTCACTCAACACCTGACCCTTTTCTATTTCACTAGCGGCGAGAAACACGTAGGCATTGCTCATAACCCCACAACAGTTTAACTTAATGGCACTAACATATAAGTCTACAGGGGTGACACTTGCAGAAGGAATGGAAGGAAAAATAATAGACTTAGCATGGCAATCAAGCAAGACTCGATTGGCGGACAACCAATCCATGCCTAAGATAATGCCTAGACCAGTCATGGGCAAACAAATGAGATCAAAGGTGAATGACCTATCATCTATATGAAACCTACATTTCATGCAAACTAAGCATGTCCTAATGGGTGCAGCAGTAGGGGTAGATACTAATAGATCAAAGGGTAGCTCTAACATATGCATTCCTAGGGTCCTAGCATGATCATGTGAAATGAATGAATGCGTGGCCCCAGAATCATATAGTACAACTAAGGATTGTCCCAAAATAACGAACTTACCCCTAATGAGATCATCAGACCGCACCGCGCCCTCTACTGTGACTGTAAACACGCGCCCCTGGTGCTGTGGCCTAGAGGAGGAAGAAGGCTGTGAACCCACACCTCCGCAGTCTCTGGATTAATGTCCTGGCTGGCCGCATCGGTAGCAGACGTTCTGGCCCTGACGACAAACCCCGGAGTGGAGCTTGCCGCAAGTGGCACAGGATGAAGGGGCAGGTAGAGCCCGCGGTGTTGCGGCTGCTGGACGCTGCTGCTGCTGCTGGGGTGGTAGAGGCTGAGGCTGTGGACGAGCATATGGCTGAAAACGGGCAGGGGCTGGGCGTCTGGTTTGAGCATGCTGCGGTGCCGAACCCCTCCTCAAAGCCTCAGTCCTCGGGGGAGGATCTGCACGACTGGTCTCCTCAATGATCCTGCAGGTGTCGACCATCTCGAAGTACTCCTTGATCTTCATGTGTTTGACCATCCTCTTGATGTCTTGCCTCAGACCGGAGCAGTACTTCATGCACTTCCATGATTCCTTGGGATTATCCTGGTAGATCTCAGAGAATCAGATCAGCTCCTCGAACTTTGCCGTGTACTCCGGCACCGTCATGTTCCCCTGCTAAAGGCTGAGGAACTCCAGCTCCTTCTCCTGGCGAACCGACTCAGGGAAGTACTTCTCATAGAACATGCTCTTAAACATGTCCCATGAGATAGGGACACCCGCCGCATCATGAGCACGACGAGCATCAGTCCACCAGGCACGAGCCTCCATCTGAAGCATGAAGGCCGCAAACCGAGTCTTCTGGACCTCGGAACACCGAACCACAGAGAAGATGTCTTCTATACCCCTTAGCCAATCCTCGGCCTCAGAAGGGTTGGTAGTGCCGAGAAATGGGGAAGGGTTCGCCCTCTTGAACTCAGAAAAGCGAGCATTTTCTGCATCCATACCCGTAGGCTGCTGTCTGCTGAATGGGAGTGGGCTGCTGCGTCATATGATCCACCATGCGGTGCACGGCTCTGGCCATTTCCATGAAAGCCTCAGGAGTCACACCGTTCTCCGGCCCTGCCTCCTCGTGGTCATCAGCTTCATCCCTATTACGTCTGTTAGGTGCCATGTCCCTGTGCACACGAAACAATAAACATCGAGTTGATCAGGCTCCATATCATGGTTAGGTATGCACAGTTACACTGACAATCAAGCAATACGATCACGCACCTCAACACTAAACTAACATACAGACGAGGTTTCATGCGTGACATAACTACCGTACATGCAACAAAAGCATAACAGGTCCATTGCCCCAAGCCCTGTAGGATAGACCCGCTCTGATACCAAAATGTAACCCCCTACTAGATAGCCCTTAATGCTTAAGTCATTTTAGGCTATTTCATAAGGGTCACCTTGTGTTATCACGTTTTACTCTTTACTTTAAAATAAATACGCGGAAAATAGACGGGAGTAAAATTTTCACAATTCGTTTACGATATAAAAATAAGGGCTTTGTGGTATACATAGTCGATAAATAATAAGCCATGCCAAGATATAAACTAAATAGTCAATCAAATAAATAACTCCCAACAACCAATGAACACACAAAGAATAAATATTAGGCTTTATCCCATAAGCCAAAGGCAATGACTGATGAGACTCCACTATAAATACATGTCAAATAAATAGCTGCCGGCTAACATAGGTCCGGACTTAAAATAAATAACTCAAACAACTGAAAAGAATCCATAACTGAAATGCAAATCGATGTATATAGGTCTATAAAGCGGAAGACTGAAAAATAAAACTAAGGCTGGGCCTGCTCCTTGCTAGCTCCATGGTCCTGCTCTGTCTGCTCCTCTATAATATGGGGGAAAAACATAGGGTGAGCACTGGGAAGTGACTCAGTAGATGAAGCCGCCCCGGGTTTAATTATAAAATAAGTGAAGCATGAATGAGTTCATTTCGATTATTAGTTTCAAAACACTCTTGTCCGGAACGTCTTACCTAAGTGCGTCTTATCGATTTTAATTAAGCAGTCAATATGGCATAAATAAATAAAGTCTTGGTGTAGTGTGCTAGTGCTCTTATACATATAAAATTGATAACTCAATAAGATAACATAATACATTTAGCCAAACAACTTTATCTTGCATTAATCAATCTTTGGCACTGCCCACCCTCCTGTATTCCTCCACATCACCAGCCCCTAGGCATGACCTCATCCTATACTATGGGGAGAGGGGGTACCGTCTTCTTCTAGCAATGAGGCTATTCACCAAGGTTGCCATCCCTTGATTTACAACCCCATTAGTATCCAAAGATGGGAGTGTTTTATTATAACTGTAACTTTGTCTTTGCGTCCCTTTTGACGTCTTTGCCGTTATTAATGTCTTACAGGGTATATATACATATATAGCATCAATACATCACATAACAACATGAAAACATACATAATAAATCATGCCAACATATATAAATCATGCACAAATCGTATATAACACTCATATGGGTCGTAGAACACATTAGGATTCACAAAAGGGTCAAAACAGTTAATTTTTGTAAAATCTGCAGCATTGTAATCGATTACATCGGGAATGTAATCGATTACTGTAATCGATTACAGAGACCCTATAATCGATTACCAGAATGCCATGTTTGCTCGCAATTGGAAATTCTCAGCTCGTAATCGATTACGAACTCGTGTAATCGATTACGAACGCGAGAAATCAGATTCTAGGGTTTCAAAAACACAATTTTTATAAGCCAATGGCTAAAACTCAGATTTAGAATCATCCCAATCGGTAGAAAACACAGACAATAAAGAATCAATCATTGGAATAAGTTTGAAAACACTTTTACATCCATAAAACACTTTCTTTTCGAAATTCAATCGGTAAAAATAACCCTTTTATGAACCATAATGGGAAAAACGAACACCAACAATAATATCAACAAACATACATCATTATGCATGAAAATACAGTGAATATTGAATGTCTAGAACCCCTACCTCTCGTAGACCTCCTATGCTATGCGTAATGACACCCCTTTCTTTCTCACTTTCCCTCTAGCCCCACGAACGGTACAAGAATGACTTCTTTCAAAAACGGAAACGGTAGAAGTGTTCTATTTGAAGAGAGGATTATGAATATATGGTTTGTTTTGTGGTTGGATGAGAGTTGATATGGATTTGGGGTTGTGGAAGGGTTATGGTTTTTGAGTTTAAGAGAGAGAGAGAGTAGAATGGAGGCACAAGGATTGATGGAGGCTGCCAAGAGTGATCTGAAGTGTTAAAATTAGGTTTTCTGAGTGGAGGCTAGGGTAGGTATTATATAGAGGTGTTGTGGGGCCCACTCTTAACCTAAAAACGCACTAAAAACTCTAACTGCGCAGTCTGTAATCGATTACACGAATCTGTAATCGATTACAGGCTGTAAAAATGCACAGATTCGTAAATTTGTGCAGTGTAATCGATTACCAGCCCGTGGTAATCGATTACTGTGCTGGAAAATTGCCCCAAAACACTTCTAAAACGTCCCAACTCGTGCCATACTCATACATCATTTCTACCCTCATGTATCATTAAAACATTTAATATAACATATAAATACATACAATTCAAACACATACAACACATAAGGGTTTATTAAGGAGAAACTTATCCACTCCAACTTAATTAAATTTCTAACTAAGGTCAATTACTCTCAATTTTCACTTAATTATAACTTAATAAAAATCGGGGTGTTACACATCAATAATACAATTCTGAAAAAAATTATTACTTATTTTGTTTCTGGCTGGTACGTAAAACATTGACTCTTTCTTGACATGTGCATAAGATACCTTTTCTATAGTTGGCAGTAACCCTCTTATCTCTTTCTACCTCCACATCACCAAGTCCCAAGACTATGAGCTCATATCTCTCTAGTTTCTACTAGACACACGGGGAAAAAGGGGTTTCTCACCTTCCCTTACTAGTGATGTCAGTGACCGAGGTTGCCAACCCTCCCTTACTGACGACACTGGTGAACAAAGGTTACAATTGCTTACTTTGATCTTCCATTGCATTTCTTTCATATTCAAGATATCATATTTTGACTTGTCATAGCATTACAATATGTATGCACATACACAACTGAAGATCTCATTCTGGAATTTAAGTACAAGTCATTCATAACATGCTTAATTCATATTTCATTTGAAAATATATCACTTTTGCACATAAATGCATTCACATGTCATTTTCTCTTTAATTAGCTAAATTCTCTTTATGAAGGTCTTTTCCTGCTCTTTACACATATACAAACATGTTACAGTAGTTCAAAGTCCAAAGAAAATGATTGAAAGTCATTAGGATGCAAAAATCACAAAATTCATCATTTAAGGCAAGTCTGCAGAAATTCTGCGAATTGGCCGCTAGCGCGTCCTCTGTGGCCGCTAGCGCCCAAAACAGCACAACCACTCGCTAGCGCCTAGATTTTCGTCGCTAACGTGTGGTCATTCGCTAGCGGCTATAATCTGGCCGCTAGCGCGTGTCCCGACTCTGCATTCATACCAGTTTCAGAACAGCAATCATATTCGAGCATATAATGATTCCTAACCAAGGTTGTCAAACTCGCGAGTTTAAGTAAACTCGTTTTGGGTAGGTAAACTCGAATCGTAAACTCGCCTGAGTTTACCTAAAAGCATCCATCTCTATATTGTACTGCAAAACCACAATTTAATACAGCCTGAAATCCATAATTGTGATATTTCATCAATAATCCATACACACATTACATAATACATAACAATCTAACTTTTTAAGTCTTTAATGGGACATAATACAATTGCATCACACGTTAGCACCAACGGAATCAATATAATATACTTATAATATAGACATAAGACATTCAGTAATTATCAATCCATTATCCATCATAAATCAAATTTAATCACAGCCCCAATCTCCAATCTCTATCAATTGCTCAAATCAATTATAAACCAATTATCAAAGCACAATTTATTTTTCACTTTTCACAAAACATAACAATTATAAACCAGTGAACAAATCAATTACAAATCAATTATATTCATAGAAATGACTCAAATGAGTATTATAATTTCACAAAACAAATCATCCAAAAGTAAAAAACAAATCACAAATACAATTTACACTTACTTTCACAATTTTGTTTCAAACTTCAGAGGTTTCAGAGGTGGTAGCCACGGGAAAGAAGCAGTGGTGGCGGACGCGGCAGACCAGCTGAGGTGGTGGTCGCAGAAGAGTAGCAGAGGCGGGAGGCAGAACTGCAGGTGGCAGGACCGCAGGAGGCACGAGCAGGAACACAAGATGCAGCAGCGATACTGGAGGCAGAGGTCTTGGGAGTCGACGCCGGAGGAAGAGGATATGGCCGTCGTGGTCTACTGGTCTCTTCTCTATGGGGCTGTGGATCTGCGATGCGGATGGACCAGCGGAGAACAGAACAACAACGATGCGCCTATCAAGAGGGAGAGCGGAACAGAGCGGCGACGGCCTCCAGAACGGCATGAACCGAGACGGCGACTGGTCAACGACGGAGGCTGTAGCGTGAGAGAGAGAGAGAGAGAGAGATGTAAGCTCCGGAACCCTTCTGAGAGAATTAGGCATAATTCTCTTAGAGCAATGAAAGTTTTAATGATAACAAGGTAAGCCATAAGTATAAAAATTGTACTTAAGGTTGTACTAATATGTGCGCTAAGTGTCTCAGAAAGCTTTAAATCATTGCAATACCATGAGCAAAGACCAAAACAAAACATCAAGTAGCCTCGAGATCGATTGATAAAATCATAGCGCAAAAGATATCAGAAAGGATGTCTCAGAAGCGCAGAAGGTGAAAACATGTTTCTGAGGAAAGAACACTGTCGTCTCAGAAGGGTCTTAGAAGACCTTGCGACTAGTAGTTCTCAGAAGGGTCTTCCCTCAGAAGGTTCACCTCAGAAGTCCGTACAACTCTTAGAAAGTTGGACTCAGAAGCAACCAAGTGTCTGGACTCAAGGGATCGCAAGAAGTCTCAGAAAGCTCGCTACAACTAGCTAAGGAAGTGGGAACACGCGCACTGTGCAGTTCTGAAAAGTTCCTCATTTCGCGCTGACTGTAGCAGGGAGCCGTTCTGAAAAGGACACAGCCACATAAGCAAAGTGAAAGCTTCTAATTTCGCGGCTCTTTGATGCCTATATATATGAGTTCAATTCCAGAGCAATGCGACGAAACTCTTGCGCTAAAACTCTTGATTAAACGAACCAAAACTCTGTTGAATTGAAAATCATTTTGCGAAAACTTAGAACTTTCTCAGAAAGACAATTTTTACGAAATTGTTCTTCTAACTTTGCAAAATCTTCTAGTTCTGAATTGGTGTAAATTCTTACATTTGTAAGTTAATTCTAGAAGTCTACTAAGTGTAAAACTAGGTTTGTAACTTAGTCTTGGTAGTTGTTTTCGATCAAATCAAACCTTCGAAAAACGCTAAGTCCTTCTTTGTGTGAAGGCAGTTTTAAGTCCTCTGGTGTTTGAGGCAAAGTTCAAAGTCCTTAAGTGATTAAGGCAAGGAAGTCCTCAGTTGTGAGGCAAGGAAGTCCTTAAGTGTTTAAGGCAAAGAAGTCCTCTCGTGTGAGGCAAGGAAGTCCTCTAGTGTGAGGCAAAGAAATCCACTTCGGGTTGTGAAGTGGTGGAAGTCCTTTACTTGTTAAAGGCAGTGTTGTCTGGGAAGGCACATTAAGAAGAATATCTAAGAACTCTCAACTGAAGGTTGAGGACTGGAGTAGGTTGGTTATAACCGAACCAGTATAAAATCCCTTGTGTTAAGCTTTTCTCCCTTACTCCTTACTTGTCCAGATCTTTGAGAAAAACTCTATCACAACTTTAATTAAGAGGTCTCGTGAAAACTTCATTGATTAAAATCAGAAAGCGTTTAAGAAACTCTAACTCAAAGTTATTTTCTTAAAACTGCTCAGAAAGGAACTTTCTTAGAAAGACTAAGTTCTCAGAAACTTAATCTTCTCAGAAAGCAATTTCCGCTGCAAACTTTAAAATCTATCTTCTGAGTAAAAACAGCTTTCTAAGTAAAAGTTTTAAGAAGTAATTTTTAAAACTTGCACGATTCAACCCCCCCCCCTTCTCGTGCACACATACACTTTCAAGAGAGAGAGAGAGTGAAGAAGAACCAGTACGCACTGTGAGGGTAGCAGGGTTTTCATTTTTTTCTTTTCAGGTTCAAAACGGCGTCGTTTTTCTGCTTTAAAACGGCGTCGTTTTATGCGTGTAGGGGTATTTTGTAGAATCGCTAACTCGGTCCTGAACTCGCGATTTGGACCGAGTTCAGCCGAGTTTAGCCGATTTTACTCTTAACCGAGTTAGAGACCGAGTAACACGATTCCACAAGTAGAAACGTAAACTCGTACGAGTTTACGAGTCAACTCGCGAGTTTAACAACCTTGTTCCTAACCGATCCTTATGCATGAAAACATACAAATACATATTGTAACATAAATCTAAACCCCTACCTCTTGTAGTTTTGCCCTCTAATGCTAAAACCACCTTGTTCTTCCTTGAGCTACTTGCTTAACACTCTAACTAACTTTTGTTGATGATGGAGATGATCCTAGAGCCTCTGATGATATATGTTCGGTCTAAAATGAAGGAAATATGATAAGGAATTCGGATATGGGGTCAAGTACTTTGTGTGCTGAGTTTTGGATGGAGTGGTGATGAGTTTTGTGAAGTTTGATGGTTATGGAGTTGAGAGAATTGTGTTTGAAGGGTTTTGAGACTTGAGATTATGTTTCTGATGGGTATATGGTTTCTTCAGAGGGAGGTAAGTGTTTTGAGACGGAGGGGGTTAAGGGAAATTTTTAAAATTGCAGAAATGTTGTTCTATTCTCGAGCTGGTCGCTAGCGCGTATCTCACGGTCGCTAGCAACCACTTCCACCGCATCACCCGCTAGCGAGCTTAACTGGTCGCTAGCGAGCAAGTACTGCTACATGACAGCAGCAGCAGTTTTCTTGCATCTTAAACTCCAAAATACACCTAACATTCTCTAAACCATTTATAATACCCAAATCAATATTTTTACAGCTATATAAACTTGTACATAACCATAAATGCTTAAAATCTCTCGTGATTACTTCTTACATTTCTTTCCTATATTCTTAGTCTATTTTATCATATTTTAACTCGTACACATTGCATTTTTCATTATTTCACATACGTAAAACACATAATGTACATAGCACATATCAAACAACACATATACATCAAAATGCATCCCAATAACCTACATATTCCAATCACGCCTTAATTAACGTGGTTATAACTAGATCCCTTTAATTAAAGGTATAATTAGAATTTTGGGGTCTTACAGTTGTTCGCTTTCTCGATCGAGTTAGGCTAATGCACTTGGTGTAAGCTGCAGAACCCTTCTGAGAGAATTTACTATAATTCTCTTGGAGATTTATAAAGATTTAATGACAACAAAATAAGCCATAAGTATAAAAATTTTACTTAAGGTATTGCTAATATGTGTGCTAGTGTCTCAGAAAGCTTAAAGTTATGCAACTCCATGAGTAAGATCAAGACAAACAACGAGTAACCTTATGGATTAAAATATGAAATTAGAGCGTTAAAGACATCAGAAAGGGTGACTAAGATACGCGAAAGGTGAAAGTGTTTCTCTGAGAAAAGAACATTGTCATCTCAGCAAGAAGATCTTAGAAGACCTTGCAACTAGTTGTAACCCCCTACTAGATAGCCCTTAATGCTTAAGTCATTTTAGGCTATTTCATAAGGGTCACTCTCTGTTATCATGTTCTATTCTTTACTTTAAAATATATACGCGGAAAATAGGCGGGAGTAAAATTTTCGCAATTTGTTTACGATATAAAAATAAGGGCTTTGTGAAATACATAATCGATAAATAATAAGCCATGCCAAGATATAAACTGAATAGTCTATCAAATAAATCACTCCCAACAATCAATGAACACACAAAGAATAAATATTAGGCTTTACCCCATAAGCCAAAGGCAATGACTTATGAGACTCCACCATAAATACATGTCAAATAAATAGCTGCCGGCTAATATAGGTCCGGACTTGAAATAAATAACTCAAACAACTGAAATGAATCCATAACCGAAATGCAAATCAATGTATATAGGTTATAAAGCGGAGGACTGAAAAATAAACTAAGGCTGGGCCTGCTCCTCGCTAGCTCCATGGTCCTGCTCTGTCTGCTCCTCTATAAAGGGGGAAAAACATAGGGTGAGCACTGTGAAGTGACTCAGTAGAGGAAGCCGCCCCAGGTTAATTATAAAATAAAGTGGAGCATGAATGAGTTCATTTCAGATATAAGCTTAAAATAATCTTTTCCCGAACGTCTTACCTAAGTGCGTCTTATCCATTTAATTAGACAGTTAATATGGCATAAATAAATAAAGTCTTGGTGTAGTGCACTAGTGTCCTTACACATATAAAATTGATAACTCATAAGATAACATAATACATTTAGCCAAACATCTTTATCTTGCATTAATCAATCTTTGGCACTGCCCGCCCTCCTGTATTCCTCCACATCACCGGCCCCTAGGCATGAGCTCATCCTAAACTTATGGGGAGAGGGGGGAATATCACCTTCCCTTAACAATGAGGTTGTAATGTCGAGGTTGCCATCCCTCCCTTAACAACTCTCACTGTAATGCCGAAGGCTACAACGTTTTATCTTGGTATTTCACCTTCCCTTAACAATGAGGTTGTAATGCCGAGGTTGTTATTCCTCCTTAACAACTCTCATTGTAATGCCGAAGGCTACTGCACTTTACTTTAACTTTCCGTTACAATCTTAAACATGTACATAACACTATATCATAATATCATAACTTAACATTACATCATAGCATTTAACACACATACAACTCATAACATTACATAATGAACATACATAAATCATACGTAACATATATTATCATATAATCGTACTTTTTATATTACAATAATGTATAAACATATTTTACAGCTCATATAATCATATATAAATCATGCATAAATCCATATATATATCTTATTCACTTCTAACTTTGTCTTTATGTAATGTTATCCTTAATTATACTCACTATTATCTTTTACTATCATTATTAATACTAATTATCATTACATATCATATATTATACATGTTGTTGTTCTTACTGTATTATTCTTTTATTATTATTAGGGTTAATATTTTATTATTATCTTCCCTATTAATATTACTATCATTATCATATTATTATTATTATTTCTACCTGTTATCTACCTATTATTAACTAATATACATGCTAATAGGTATAAGTTTATGTAATAATAATAATATGTAATATATATACTAGTAAATTATCCCTTTATTTATGTTTATATATATATATATATATATATCCTCGCTTACGCTGCCAAAAACAAGACGCGGGCATGCGCATATATATATATATATGCTATATGAACGTAGAAGTAAATAATAATAATAATAAGGCACAAAAATTTCTAATGGGAAAAACGATCATCACATTAATCTCATAAAATCATCATCAATATGCATGAAAATAGAATGCCTAAACCCCTACCTCTCGTAGACCTCCTATGCTATGCGTAGAGACACCCCTTTCCTTCTCACTTTCTCTCTAGCCCCACAAACGGTACAAAGATGACTTCTTTCAAAAATGGAAACGGTAGAAGTGTTCTATTTGGTGAGAGGATCAAGAATATGTGATTTGTTTTGTGATTGGGTGAGAATTGGTATGGATTTGGGGTTGTGGAATGGTTATGATTTTTGGTTTTTGAGAGAGAGAGAGAGTGGAATGGAGGCACAAGGATTGATGGAGGCTACCAAGAGTATTTTTGGAAATTAGGTTTTCTTAGTGGAGGAATTGATGGGTATTATATAGAGGTGTTGTGGGGCCCACCCGTTACTAAAAAAAATACTAAATATTCTAAAACATCCCAAATAATACTACAATGCTCAACTAACTTTCAAATCTTTAAACATAAATTAAAAATACACATATAGGCACACAAAGAAAATAAAATAAATAACATATAACACTTTAATAAGGAGAAATTTATCCACTCTAACCCAATTAAATTCCAACCAAGGTCAATTACCCTTAATTTCACTTAATTAGAATCTAATAAAAATCGGGCTGTTACACTGGTGGCTCTCAGAAAGGTCCTTTCTCAAAAGGTTTTCCTCAGAAGTCCGTACATCGCTCAGAAAGTTGGACTCAGAAGAAACCAAGTATCAAGACTCAATGGATTCTGCATTCAATCTCAGAAAGGTTGCTACAACAAGCTAAGGAAGTGGGAACACGCGCACTGTACAAGTCTGAAAAGTTCCTCATTTCGCGCTGACTGTAGCAGGGAGCCGTTCCGAGACAGACACAACCACATCAGCAAAGTGAAAGCTTCTTTTTCGCGGCTCTTTTAATGCCTATATATATGAGTTCAATTGCAGAGCTTTGTGAGGAAACTCTTGTGCTAAAACTCTTGATTAAACGTGCCAAAACTCTGCTGAGTTGAAAATCATTTGCGAAAACAAAGAACTTTCTCAGAAAGACAATTTTCATTAAATTGTTCTTCTAACTTTGCTAAAATCTTCTAGTTCTGAATTGGTGTAAATTCTTACATTTGTAAGTTAAATCTAGAAGTCTACTAAGGGTCAAATTAAGTTTGTAACTTAATCTTAGTAGTTGTTTACGAAGCAAAAACAATTTCAAAAACGCTAACTGATATAGCATTATTTGTATTGGTTATTTCCCTCTTGTATGCATGTAATTTGACCACTTTTGAGATTAATGAACCACTTTTGCATCATATTAGGCATTTGGTACTTGATTGGAACTTTGTGCATTTTCTCAGCATTTTGTGCTTTGTGACACTATTCTGTAATTTGCCTATTACTTGAGTTCTAGAAATTGGAATTTTGTGTTCTTTGTCTTGTTGGAAAGCTTAGACACAGGTCTACAAAGTTGATGAAGAACACGAAAGCTGATTCAGACCATGAGGATTCCAAATTGGAGCTTCAAGTTGAGTCAATCTTGCTGCAGAATTCTGGACAGCAATCCTGGACAGAAAGTGTTGCAGAAGCCATAGCTGGAGCTACAGATGTTTAAATCACTCCATTTCAGTTGAATTGGAAAGATAAGGCACAGGGCTTCATTTCATCTTCAGAGCTCGAAAGCAATTGAAGTCTCTAAGGAGCTCAAAAGTTGACTCAAAGCTGCTGCAGCGAATGTGACAGCAATCTAGAGCAGCACTCAGTATTTTGCCTATATCTGGAGCTATACTTACTGGAGTTGGATGATCTTGGTGGATATGGAAAGCTGCGACATAGAGCTAAAACTTTGCTTCAGGACTCGAGGGCAGAATCATCCATTAGAGGCTTCAGAAATTGGCTGCAATAGTTCGGGCAGAAGCTTAGTTTTGCTGAGTTGCCTTAAGTGTCATAATTTTGTGCATTGTCCATTGTACCCTTGCCTTGTGTGTTGTAATTGTTTAGTGTATGGGCTTTTTAGACATTTCCACCTTCTTTTATGTCTATTTAAGTCCTACATCAGATTTGGAGGGAACACTTTACATTCATTTTTTACAATTCAAGTTTTAGAATTAGAGATAGTTTACATTTTCTCTCTAGCTTTCTCTCATTTTCGTTTTTCTCTTTTCTTCCATTTCTTCTTGCTGAGTTCTCCATGATCATGGAGAGCTAAACTCATAGCTAGCTTGAGGATAGAGGATTGTAAAACATATTGAGATTAGCAATGTGATTGAGGTATTTCTTGCACTTCTTTCATGATTCATTCAAGAATTTCGAATTCTCTCTTCTCACCTCTTCTTGATTTATGATTCAAGAATTATGAAGATTTTCTAATTCTTGAATTATGAATCCAATTGATTAATAATTCTAGAGATTTATGAGTTATTGATCAATAAATTTATGTTGAGAGAACATCTAGATCTAGAGATTTCTGATCTAGAAAATTGAATTGTAGAGCTTCAATCTTAATGTCTTGGATTAGGTTTTGAGATTTCAGATTTAATTCAAGTGTATTAAGATGAATGTTTGAAGATTTTCATAAGAACTTGATCTGAATTCAGATTTGAATTTGGATTTGAAATTCAATTTAATTCTTGAAAGGATCATTGAGAGGATAATGAATCAATGATATATATTTTATAATTCGAATTCCTTGAGCTAGTGTCTTCTACCTATTTGATTAAAATCCTGTTTGAATTTTCTTAGTTCTGAAATTTAATGCTAAAATCCCCAAACCTAACCTTGCATAATCACTTTTCACTTCTTGAATTCCTTGGGAAAACGACCTGGGTTTTCCACTTGTCTACAAGTTATCTAGTTTTAGTTTGATTCAATTCGGCAGTTGATCAAATTTTGGCGCCGTTGCCGGGGAATTCAATGGTGTTGAGTGATTATGATGTGAATATGTGAATAGCTTGACATTTGAAAATCAAAATTTCAATTGCATCAGTTTCTGTTTTTCATTTCTGCATTTAGTTTTCTATTCTCTGCATTTTAACTTTGTTCTGCATATTAATTCTGTTTTGCATAATTTCTGTATCATATTACATTCTGCATCATTCTGCATATTGCACTTTTAATTCAGTTTTTGTTTCATTTCGCTTACTGCATTTTGCTTAGTGCATTTTAATTCTGCATATTGCATAAATTCTGTTCTGTTCTGCATGATAATGTATTGAATAATTCAGTTTCACCTGTGTATTGCATAGTTCAGTTTCGCATTTGGTATCATAAAGTCTTAGGATATAGCATTCATTTTCATTAGTCTTAATTTCCACTTAGTTTCATTCTGATAGAGCATTTTGATATAGCTTTCATAGTCATACCTCCATCAATTCGGAAGTTTTCTGCATCACATCATACTTGCATTAGCAGAACAAGATAAAAAGAAGAAAAAAAAAAAGCATATAGCATAGAAGCATATAACAACAGATATCAATTTAGCAGTAGCATTTCGCATCATATAGTAGGAGTATATAGCATCATATATAGGAACATATAGTAGCATACATATCAGCAAATATAGCAGCATAGCAGTAGCATAGCATTGCAGCAGCATAGTGTAGGATTTTACTTGCATTGTAAGCTTTTAGTTGCATTTGTCATTCTAGTGTTTAATTCTAGCTTATATTAGTTTCATTTGGTTTATATGTGTTGATTACATTTGGTCATAACTTGGAATTGGAAAATTGAACTGTCTTGCGGCTTAAACTAGCTTGCGACTAAATTGGAAGTTGAATGAATAGTGCTGAATAGTGCTTTTTGCCTAAAAATCGGGATTTAGGTCCAAAAACTTCACCGTTTCTCCGACCTAACACTTGATTCTATAGGGAAACGACAATCTGGAAATAACTCAATCCTTAGAGGGAATGAGCCCCCCCTCCGTTTCGCTAAATTCCTTCGTTTACTAGGTGTTTCGGGCACTTTTCGGTTCCGGCAGGACACATTCGGTATTCCTGAAATTGATTTTTGTGCTCCGATTGACCCGAAACTTGGTACCTTGAAGGAAATCGGGCTAACGAGCAAGACTCACTGCTATGCTGTTATGCAGGCCCTTTTTTGGCCAAATTCCATCGTTTAGACCTTTTTTTTAATTTTTTAAGATTTTTCTTTGCATTTTTGGATTCATAATAGGTGTTAGAATTTAACCTAGGTGATCCTATAAGTTTTAAAAATCATTTGATAGGGTTTCTGATTTTTCTAGGATTATTTTTAGCAGTTTAGGTGTTAGATAGTGCATTACTTGTGCTACAAGCCATCCTTTGCATTGTTACTTGTTTCTGCATCATCATGTATGATTACTAGATCTCACACTGGTTCTGATTTAGTAGATTTTGATCCTGAGATTGATAGGACTCTTAGGTTGATTAGAGCTAGGAGGAGACTTTCATTTGGTATTGGTACTGATTTTCCACTAACCTTAACCCTTGTTCTAGTGTTTCTGGTGATCATAATTGTGGTGCAGGATTAGGTGATATGGCTGAGAGGACTCTTAAGGAGTTGGCTGCTCCTGATGTGAATTACCAAGCTTTGGCAATTCTGTATCCTCAACTGGATGCAGATTTTGAGCTGAAGTCTGGTCTTATACACTTGCTGCAAAGTTCTGTGGTTTGGCAGGGGAAGATCCTCACAAGCATTTGAAGGAGTTCCATGTGGTCTGTTCCACTATGAGACCACAAGATGTTGAGGAAGATCAGATTAAGCTGAGAGCATTTCCTTTCTCACGGGATGGTGCAGCAAAGGATTGGTTATATTACTTGCATCCGGGAATTGTGACTAATTGGCAGGATATGAAGAGACTTTTCCTGGAGAAATTCTTTCCTGCATCAAGAACAACTTCAATCAGAAAGGATATAAGTGGGATTAGGCAGCAGGGTGGTGAAACTCTCCATGAATACTGGGAAAGGTTCAAGAATCTTTGTGCAAGCTGCCCTCATCACCAGATTAGTGACCAGCTGCTGATTCAGTATTTCTATGAGGGGTTGCAGGCCATGGATAGGAGTATGATTGATGCTGCCTCAGGTGGAGCCTTGGTGGATAAAACACCCATTGCAGCAAGAAATGTAACACCCCTTGACAACTTGAAGGCGTTGACGACTGTCGTCTGACCAACACGAGACTTCCCAGTGTGCTTTGTCCTCACTCGCACACTTTCTCAGAAAACTTCCCAGATGGTCACCCATCCCAGAATTGCTCCAGGTCAAGCACGCTTAACCTTGGAGTTCTTAAGGGATACGCTACCGAAAAGTAGATGCATCTTGTTGGTATGAGTAGTGCAAATCAATTCCTTTAAGCTATCCTCAACTGTATAGTCCCATACCTATACAGCCATCGGATCCCTCTCATTCCGGTGTAAATTTGATTCGTTCATGTGCCCCTCCCACTTAGAAGTCTGCCAGGAGCCGCTCCTTGTCTGTGCCTCTCTTGCACCGCTAATCACTCCCCGCCCTCATCAGTGCCCGGGATGTCACAAGAAACTTGATAGAGAACATGGCTGCCAATGGTCAACAGTTTGGTACAAGAGCAACCAGTTGCAGAAGTGTTAATGAAGTCCAATATTCAGAGGCAAATCAGAGGATGGAGCATAGGATGGATGAGCTCACAAGCCTCGTGAGACAATTGGCCCTTGCAAATACACAGAAACAACATCAGGTAGCAGCTGTTATGTGTGGCATTTGTTCTATGGTGGATCATTCTACAGATCAATGCCCTACATTGCAAGAAAATAGTGAGATGGTGGCTGGAGTTTTCCCTGGGAGACCTTTCCAGCAGCAGCACCAACAGAACCACAACCCATACTCTCAGACATACAATCCAGGATGGAGGGATCACCAAAGTTCTCGGTTGTGAGGCAAGTTTAAGTCCTAAATTGTGTTAAGTAGTGAAGGTCCTTTACGTAGTCCTCTAGTGTTGGAGGCAAGGAAAATCCACTTCGGATTGTGAAGTAGTGAAAGTCCTTTACGTGGTAAAGGCAGTGTTGTCTGAGAAGGCACGAGAAGAAGAATATCTAAAGGAACTCTCAACTGAAGGTTGAGGACTGGAGTAGGTTGGTTAGAACCGAACCAATATAAAACTCTCTTGTGTTAAGCTTTTCTCCCTTAACTTTTACGTACACTTACTTTCGAGAAAATCTACAAACATGCTTTAACATGGTTCTAACTGTAAAGATTCTTTAAGCTAAAATTAGAAAACTCTTAAGAAACATCAAACTCAAATCCAGTTCTTAAATTTCTCAGAAAGAACCTCTCTCAGAAAGTTAAAGTTCTCAGAACATTAACCTTCTCAGAAAGCTTGTTCCGTTACAAACTCTAAAATTCTCCTTCTAAGTAAAACAACTTTCTAAGAAAAGTTTTTTAAGAATATTTTTTAAAACAATCACGATTCAACCCCCCCTTCTCGTGCACAAATACACCTTCAATTGGCATCAGAGCTCGGTCCTTAATTAGGGGTTGAGCACTTAACAGTGTCAAGGCAAAAGATCCAAGAAGGGACCATGGACTCACCAGCTGCGTTCATATCTGATGGGGCATCAATCAACAGACCTCCAATGTTCCTTGGAGATAGTTTTGACTATTGGCGTGATAGGATGACACTGTTCATCAAACACACCAGTCTTGATCTATGGGACAAGATTGAGAACGGCGATTATCAACCTCTGCAAACAATAACAGAACAAGTTGTTGTTGCAGCAGATGCTGAACCTGGAGCAGCACCTCCAGCGCCCAGAACTTACACCAGACGAGTTCCCAAGGATGAATGGACTCAAGACATGAAGGAGAAGATTCAGCTGAACTTCAAAGCCAAGTACATTCTCCTTTGTGCATTACCTAAGGTAGAATACGACAAGATAGTGTCGTGTGATACAGCACAGGAGATATGGGAAAGGCTCCACATGTTGCATGAAGGAAATGACGAAGTCAAGGAGACAAAGATATCTATGCTCGTACACAAGTACAAATCCTTCAGTATGCAACAAGATGAGACTATTGACAGCATGTCAATACGGTTTCTCCACATCATCAATCAGCTCAAAGTCCTAGGAAAAACATACTCAAATGCTAAGATGGTTAGGAAAATTCTCAGAAGTTTCTCTTCAAGATGGTGTCCGAAGGTCACTGCAATCCAGGAAGCTAAGGATCTAAACCAGCTTGGTTTGGATGTATTATTTGGCTCTCTCAGAACACATGAGATTGAGCTAGAAGGTTTGCTTGGAGGACCATCTTCATCCTGTAAGCCTCAGAAGGGACTTGCTCTCAAGAGCCAAGTCAGGAAACCTTCCAAGGCACTCAAGGCTGAAGAAGTTTCTGAGTCAGAAGATGAACAAGACTCATAATCTGAGGACGATGACATCTGTCTTCTGGTCAGAAAAATTTAGAAAGCTTGGAAGAGAAGACCAAGCAAAGGCAAAGAGATTACTCCTAAGAAAGGAAAGCTAAAGCCTTCTGAAGGCACATGCTATGGCTGTGGAGAAAAGGGTCATTTCAGAACGGAATGCCCTCAGAACAAAGGGAAAAAGAAGTTCATCCCCAAAAAGAAGAAAAAGGCAATGGCTGCCACTTGGAGTGACTCAGAAGAGGAAGGTTCTGAGCCAGCAAGCGAAGAGGAAGCAAACGTCTGCTTCATGACCGGTACTGACTACGTTCTGGAAACAGAATCCGAGTCAGAAGAGGTACCTAACTCTCCTCCTCTCTCATACTCATATGATGAGATCTCAGAACTCTATGAAGAGCTTATGAGAGACAAAAATGAATTAGCCAAAAGTTTCAGCAATTTAAAAAATTCTTTTAAGCACATAGAAGCTGAAAATGTACGACTAATTCAAGAAGTAGAGAATCTAAAACTTGAAAGAGATGATTTCAAAAATAGATATCTTGAAGGACATAATCTCTATCAAGCTTTGGAAACTATATCTTCTGTAACTGTCGAAAAGGCTGAACTAACCTTGTTCGAGCTACAAAAGACAAATGAGCTTCTCACTTCTGATTTAGCTAAGATGGTAAATGGTGAGAAAATGATGACTCTTTTGCTTGGAGGTCAAAGACCTTACAAAGACAAAAGTGGACTTGGATACGAAGAAGTTTTCGAACCCCATGACCTTGACCCATCTTTAACTAAAATACATCGCATCACATGTTTCAAAGAAGGACATGGATCTGAGACTTGCCCTGTGCTTAGTAAAGGAAAAACTTCTCTGCCCAAAAGGGCTAAGAAGATTAAAAAATATCAGAAGACTAAGTCTTCTCAGAAGACTAAGTCTTCTCAGAAGACTAACTCTTCTCAGAAGGGTGAGTCTTCTCAAAAAGCGAAAGCTTCTGAAAAGGGTAAGGAGAAAGTTTCTAAGTCTCAGAACCACAACCCTTCTAAGAAAAGAAGACAAAAGGCAAAGAAAGCTAACAAGCAAGGACCCAACAACGCATGGGTACCTAAACTAGTGAACTTTGTGTCTGTAGGTGCATCAACAAGCACTGCTCCACCACCAAGATGAGCAGTGGTACTTGGACAGTTGCTGCTCAAGGCACATGACTGGAAGCAAGCACTGGTTTAAAAATCTTAAGCCCAAGAAAGGAGGAACGGTGCGATTCAGTGATGGTGCCAAGGGAAGAGTCACTGCTATAGGAGATGTTGGTAAGGATACTTCTCACCAAGTCTCTTATGTACTTTTAGTTGATGGCTTAACACACAATCTATTAATCATTAGTCAATTTTGTGACAAGGGCTTAAAGGTTGAGTTTTATGCCAAATACTGCCATGTGATTAATCTCACTAACAGCAAGATCGTTCTGGAGGGAAAAGGAGTTGGTAACATCTACGTTCCATCTAGATGATCTAAAGGATCAAAAATGTGAAGTGTCTTGTCTCTGTCCAAGAAGACAAATGGCTTTGGCATAAGAAACTTGGTCACGCCCATATGAAGCTTCTTTCTGAACTCTCTCAGAAAGGACTTGTAAAGGGTCTTCCCAACATTAAGTATCAAAAGGATACAACTTGCGACTTCTGTGAAAAGGGAAAACAAACCAAGGCCTCCTTTCCTAGCAAAAGTGGAATCTCTACTCATAAACCACTTGAGCTCCTTCACATGGATCTCTTTGGACCAACTAGAACACACTTCCCTTTCTGGAAAACGCTATGGTCTTGTCATAGTGGATGATTATTCTAGATTTACTTGGGTATTCTTTCTAGCTTCTAAGGAAGAAACGTTTGAAAAATTCAAAGCTTTTGCGAAAAGAGTTTCCATTGAAAAAGACTCTCACATTCACACCATACGGTCTGATCATGGAGGTGAATTTGAGAATCATGTTTTTGAAAAGTTTTGTGAAAATCTGGGCATTACTCACAAATTCTCTTCTCCCAGAACTCCTCAACAAAATGGAGTGGCTGAGAGAAAGAATCGAAGTCTCCAAGAGATGGCTAGAACAATGCTCTTAGAAAGTGGGCTTTCGAAAGGTTTTTGGGCTGAGGGTGTGAACACCTCATGCTACATTCAGAATCGAGTCTTTCTGAGACCAATTATGAAGAAAACACCTTACGAGCTTTGGAAGAACAAAATACCCAACATATCCTACTTCCATATCTTTGGTTCTTCATGCTTCATACTCAACACAAAGGACAAACTAGCTAAGTTTGATCCTAAATCCGATGATGGAGTATTCCTAGGTTATTCCTCTGTCTCAAAAGCCTATAGAGTTTACAACAAGAGGAGCAAATGTGTTGAAGAGACTATCCATATTAAGTTCAAAGAACTTAGTAAGGATTTGCCTCAAAAGGTTGCTGACTTGGAAGATGAGTTTGAAAAACATAACATCTCTTCTGAGAAAGCCAAAAAGAAAAATCTTATGGATGACGAGAGTGATTTCCAACCTATGGAAAAATCATCTCCATCTAACGAGAAATCTAAAAACATCATTGAAGCTCCAGAACCTGATGAATATACTTCTCCAAAAACAATGGAATTTAGATTCTCAAAAGATCAAGCTTCTGATGACTCAGAAAGAGAACCTTCTGTGTCACCTTCTCAAAATCCTATTCCTAAAGGGCATAGAGGCTCAAGAGACTTGAAAAATGTCTCTCAGAATGAAGTCATGGGTGATCTCGAGCATGGTGTGAGAACCAGAAGGAACTATACAAATCTTGCTATGGTTTATGAACTTGAACCAGAATCCATAGAAGAAGCGTTAGACGATCCTAGCTGGGTAAATGCCATGCAGGAAGAACTAGACCAATTCGAGAGAAATCAGGTTTGGAAACTAACTCAGAAACCCAAAGGAAAGAGTGTCATTGGGACTAAATGGGTGATTCGAAACAAACTTGATGAAAATGGTCAAGTCGTGAGAAACAAGGCCAGATTGGTTGCTCAAGGGTACAACCAACAAGAAGGGATAGATTATGATGAAACCTTTGCTCCAGTCGCAAGATTGGAAGCTATCAGAATGTTGCTAGCTTTTGCTGCACACAAAGGGTTCAAACTCTATCAGATGGATGTAAAGTCTGTCTTCTTGAATGGATACCTTTCTGAGGAAGTTTACGTAAAACAACCTCCTGGTTTTATGAATGATACATTCCCATAACACGTATTTAAGCTTACAAAGGCTCTTTACGGTCTAAAACAAGCTCCCAGAGCTTGGTATGATAGATTGAGCTCCTTTATGCTTAAAAACGGATTCTCAAGAGGGAAAGTTGACACTACTCTATTTACCCTCTCAGAAGACTCTGGCTTCTTGATTGTCCAAATTTATGTCGATGACATAATCTTTGGAGCAACCAATGAACGCCTATGCAAAGAATTCTCTAAGATAATGCAAGGAGAATTCGAGATGAGCATGATGGGAGAACTAAAATTCTTCCTAGGATTGCAAATCAAGCAAGAGTCTAATGGAACTTCATTCATCAAGAGAAGTATACCAAAGAGCTTCTGAGGAAGTTTCTGATGGATAAAGCCAAGCCTATGAGTACTCCCATGCATCCTTCTCAAATAATTGACTTGGATGAAGATGGTGAAAAAGTCTCAGAAAGCAACTATCGTGGCATGATTGGCTCTCTTCTCTATCTCACAGCATCTAGACCAGATATTCAACTAAGTGTTGGCATCTGTGCTAGATTTTAATCAAATCATAAGCAATCACATTTAACTACTGTTAAAATAATTCTGCGATATTTGATTGGAACTACTAATCTTGGTTTATGGTACGAGAAAGGTTGTTCCTCTGATTTTGTAGGATATTGTGATGCTGACTACGCTAGAGATAGGATCGATCGAAAGAGCACAAGTGGATGCTGCTGTTTCTTTGGAAAATGCTTGATTACTTGGTCATGCAAGAAACAGAACACGATTGCGTTATCAACAGCAGAAGCTGAATATGTGTCAGCAGCAAATTGCTGCACTTAGATGCTTTGGATAAGGAACCAACTGCGGGATTATCAACTAAGGTATGAGAAAATTCCCATTCTTTGTGATAATACTAGTGCAATTAACTTAGCTAAGAATCTAATTCAGCATTCACGATCCAAGTACATAGATATAAAACATCATTTCATTCGGGATCATGTGCAAAAAGGCGATGTTGAAATCAAATTTGTGAATACTGAGGATCAAATCTCAGATATATTTACAAAGCCTTTACCCGAGGATCGTTTTAATGTTCTGAAAGGGCTTCTAAATCTAAGACGTTTCTAAGTGCTTAAATTTTGAAAAATATTGTCTTAGAAACTCCCCTTAGTCCTAAGTCTAGAATCTGAGACACAAAGATTAGAACTAAGATTCTGAGCATAACAGAGGAAAATCCAGAAAACTCTTTCTGAGAAAATTTGCTCTCAGAAGACTCATCTCTCAGAAAGGGAGCCTTCTGGAAGTCTTCTCAGAAGGTGCAATTCTCAGAAGGACCACTTCTCTCAGAAGGGTGCCTTCCGAGAATAAGTTACCAACGGTAACTTTCGGGACAAGTCTTGGCAACGACTAGTATCTAGCCAGTTCTATAAATACGCAAAGCACTGCTCCATTCGAGCACTTTGCTTTTTAAACCTTACCAAAACGCTGCCAAACTCTCTTCTCGATCCAATCCTTCTTGTTCTACTTCTCTTCTCCTCTCTCTTCGCTCTCTGATATCATCTCTGGTTCTGTCTTCTCTCTTTACTTCTCAAATCTTAAACCTCTCATCCTATCAAATGGAAACTTCTGTCGAAATCAAAGGAATGATGAGGAACAAGTTAGAGGAAGTCACTGAAGATATCCTCTATGAGGATGAAGAGATGCAATCTCTGTTCAAGAAGACCTACCTACCTCGAACTGTGGCAATGGGTCGAGTACTCCCTCTCAATATCTTCAATCAAGTAGATGAGCTCGGATTCGCATTCCAATGTCAGCCTGGGTGGGCTGAAATGATGTTTTCGGAGGAAGTGTGCTACCCAAATTTAGTGAGAGCTTTCTATTCTCAGATAGAAAGATCCACCAATAAGGGCGT
This sequence comes from Aeschynomene evenia, assembly GCA_013621005.1. Taxonomy (NCBI): domain Eukaryota; kingdom Viridiplantae; phylum Streptophyta; class Magnoliopsida; order Fabales; family Fabaceae; genus Aeschynomene; species Aeschynomene evenia. The sequence continues at coordinate 15,710,629 of CM024265.1, forward strand.
GAAGAGCATAGTAGTTGATCACAAGATTCGTTTCTCCTCTGGTGATATCAACCAAGCCTTCAACACGCTGAATGGAGGAGCTGTGATTGCTGATGATCCCGACTGGGTCAAGGCGGTGGATGCATCTGAAGAAGAGGTGGTAACGCTTCTTACTGGCAGTGGTGATCTACCACTGAAATCCGTAAAGGTTCCCCACCTTACACAAGAAGCCAGAGAATTGTGTTTCTCCAATTGTACAACACACCATTCTTCCTCGACTAGGGGATATGGGAAACATCACAACAATGGATGGCTGTTTGTTATATCATCTGCTGAAGAAAGACAAGGTGGATTTTGGCAGAATGATGATCAACTACATGATGCATCAGGCGCATCCTAAGAGGGCTCTCACGAGTCTACCATATGGAAGCCTTCTGACAAGGATCTTCAACCACATCTCATTCCCTCTCGAAGACTACAAATACGTCTTCAACAACAGCAAGTTCACAACGGTCATTGTAACACCCTACTGGATAGCCCTTAATGCTTAAGTCATTTTAGGCTATTTCATAAGGGTTACTTCCTGTTATCATATATTATCTTTATATTTAAAATAAATATATGCGAAAAATATGTGGGAGAATTTTCGAAAACATTTGTGCGGAATATAAAAATAAGGGCCTTGCGTAATAAATAAGCGATAATACTCGTAACATAATATAGTTTGAATAATACTTCAATATAAATAAATAAACCATGTAATCTCCCAAAACATACATCAAAGCAATAATAATAGTGTTATCTCATGAGCCTAAAACAGAGACTCACAAGACTCCACAAATACAATCCATAAATAAAATAGTACTTGCCGGCTAACAAAGGTCCGGTCTCAGAAACATAAACTAGAGAATAATAATAAATCCATAACATAATCCATAAAAGAAACAACTCAAATAATAATGTCTAATAAATAATGCGGAAGCTAAAACTAAGGCTGCGCAGGCTCCAAGCTCGCTCCATCGTCCTCCTGGTGCTCATCGTCTAAAATGTTTGAAATAACGTGGGGTGAGTACTTGAAAGTTACTCAGTAGGGGAGCCGCTCCGGGTTTATTAATTAAATAAGTGAGCATGAATGAGTTCATTTCAGTTATCAGTTTCAAAACAATCTTGTCCCGGAACGACTACCTAAGTGCATCTTGTTCCTTTTAAATTAAAGACATACATAACATGAATAATAACTCAGTTGTAGTGTACTATGTGCTCAACTATCAAATATTAAAGTATATATAACATAAAATAATATTCTTTATTTGTAATAATAAATTATATTTCTTACTTATTATCTTGAGTCTTTTAAGCATACTTAGTATGCCTATGAATCTATCTTGCTTAGAGCACGCCCTTTTGGTGCCTGTAGATCATTTACATTGTTTTGGCCTGCCCACCCTCCTGTAACCTCCGCATCGCCGACCCTAGGTATGAGCTCATCCTATACTATTGGGTAGAGGGGTGGGGGGGGGGATTCACCTTCCGCTAATGAGTCGTTACAACCGAGGTTGCCAGCCCCCTGTAACGTTCATCACGAACGGATAGGCTACTCTGTGTGTCTTAACTTTCTTATCACTTGGCACATTAATCTCTTTATATAACAAATATTCATATAACTCATCATTAATCATCATACCGATCATATAATCATATAAACAATTTAACTCATCATAAAAACAACACATATACTCAGTACAACATATACATATTCCATAAATAATTATATATTCAAATACACAAGTCGTATAACGCATTAGGGAGCATAAAAAGGTCAAAACATGTCAATTTATACTCTTTAACATCATGGAATAAACATAGCACATACACTTACTTGTTCTGACATCATGGAGAATAAATAAATAAAACTCCTTATCAAATAAACATGATATATAACTATTTATAAATATTATTCTCAGTGCTTCTATACCTTTCATGTCATATGATCTCGTTTATTTTATTATTATTTCTTACTTATACTTTATTCTAGTTTTACTTGTACTTTTTACTCTACCCTTAAGTATCTTGTAAACTCTTATATTTTATTCATCACCAAATTTTGTCTTCTATACTATTATTGTTACTATTACTATTATCATTACATATCTTATATTATACATGTTGTTGTTCTTACTGTATTATTCTTTTATTATTATTATTATCATTATTATTTCTACATGTTATCTACCTATTATTAACTAATATACATGTTAATAGGTATAAATTTATGTAATAATAATATGTAATAGTAATATACATATACTAGTAAACTGTTTTTATTTTTTTATTTTTCTTCTTTTTAATTATTTCTATATATATATAGAAAGCTCGCTCATCACGCTCACGGTGCAGGAATTCTCGCTCACGCTCACGTACGTATATATATATTTATGTGTATCATAATAATAATAATAATAATAATAAGGCACAAAAATCCCTAATGGGAAAAACGACCATCACATTAATCTCATAAAATCATCATCAATATGCATGAAAATATAATGCCTAACCCCTACCTCTTGAAGACAAATCACGAGTATGCAAAGAGAAACCCTTTTTCCCGATGTTGCTCTCGTTGGAAACCTCTCTTTCTAGCCCCACGAACGGTCCGGTGATGCCGGAGACTCTTAACGGAGAAACGGAATCGGTAGAAAGCTCCGGCTTGATGAGAGGATTAAGAATATGAATTTATTTTCTAGTTTGGGTGAGGTTTGATGGGTGTTTCGTGGTTTGGAGTATCAATGGCTTAGGGGGCTCTTGAGAGAAAAAGGCTATGGCGGCTCAGAGGAAGGAGGAGAGTGTTTTTCTGAAGTGGAGAGGGTTACTAGGGTTTATATATGGAGTGGCTAGGTGAAGAGTCACCGTGGGGCCCACCAATACTTAAAAATTGCTAAAACACTCTAAAACATACCAAATAATTCTATAATGCTCATGTAACTTCCTAATATTTAATCACATATTAAAATACACATATATGCACATAAAATAAAATAAAATAAAATAAAATAAAATATCTAAATAACATATAACACATAATACTTTAATAAGGAGAAATTCATCCACTCAAACCCAATTAAATCCCAGCTAAGGTCCTTTACCCTTAATTCCTCTTAATTAGGACTTAATAAGGATCGGGGTGTTACATTTCTCCCCCCCTAAAAAAAGAATTTTGCCCTCGAAATTCATACCTGCAAACATAGACGGAAACTGGCGACGCATCTCGTCCTCCAGCTCTCATGTGAAGTCCCCTAGCCGACCTCCGCCCCAGGCCACTTTGACCAAAGGCACATCCTTCCGTCTTAACCTCTTTACGCTGCGGTCAACGATACTCATAGGGGGCAACCCAAAACTCAAATCATCCCTTAGTTGTACACTCTCTGGCTCTAGGACATGACTAGAATCAGACACATACTTTCTCAACTGAGAGACATGAAAAACATTATGCAGATTTGAAAGAATGGGAGGTAAGGCCACTCAGTAGGCGACCGGCTCGACACGACTCAGAATCTCAAAGGGACCAAGGTACCTAGGGCTAAGCTTTCTAACCTTCATGGCTCGTCCTATACCTGTCGTGGGGGTAACCCGCAAAAAGACGTGCTCGCCTACTGAGAACTCTAAGGGTCGTCTCCTCCGGTCAGCATAGCTCTTCTGGCGGCTTTGGGCCGCGAGCATCCTCTCCCTAATCCTCCTCACCTGCTCCGAGGTCTCTCTCACTAGGTCGGGTCCTAAGACACTCGCCTCTCCCGGGTCATGCCAACACAAGGGTGATCTACACTTCCGTCCATACAAGGCCTCGAAAGGCGCCATCCCTATGCTTGCCTGGTAGCTGTTGTTGTAGGAGAACTCTATCAAGGGCAACAACTTGTCCCAACTCCCCTGTCCATCCAGTATGCATGCCCTCAACATGTCCTCCAGGGTCTGGATAGTCCTCTCCGACTGACCATCCGTCTGCGGATGATATTCCGTACTCATGCTAAACTTCGAGCCGAGCGCTTTCTGGAAAGCTTCCCAGAAGCGAGACGCGAACCTCGGATCACGATCCGAGACTATCGTCTTGGGCACACCATGCAACTTCACCACTTCCCTGATGTAAATCTCAGCTAGCTTCTCCAATGGATAGGTCATCCTGATCGCCTGAAAGTGAACCGACTTGGTCAGTCGATCAACGATAACCCACACGGCATCGTGTCCCGCCTGAGTCCTCGGTAATCCGGACACGAAGTCCATGGATATGCTCTCCCACTTCCACTCAGGCACACTCAGCGGATGTAGCAGTCCTGGCATCCTTCTATGCTCCGCTTTCACCTTCTGGCAGACTAAACACCTACTAACCCACTCCACTACATCCCTCTTCAGTCCCTGCCACCAGAACATCTTCCTCAGATCCCTGTACATCTTATCTATCCCAGGATGAATGGTGAAATGGCTCTTATGAGCCTCCTCCATAATCGCTTTCCGAAGGTCACCACTCGCAGGAACGCAGACTCATCCCTCGAACCTCCACAGACCATCTCCATCCAACCTAAAACCCTGCAACCTCCCTTCGCTGACAGCCTTCAGCATTTTCCAGAACTCCTCATCCTCCTGCTGCGCTCTAGCTATATCCCTCAAGAACACACTCGACACCTGAAGCTGACTCACTCTCACACTGGTTGGGGTAAGGGTAACTCCTAGGTCAACGTCTCTAAACTGATCTATCAGTTGCGCCTGTCTAACCATCATGTGGGCTACACTCACCGTCCTACGACTCAACGCGTCAGCCACCACATTCGCTTCCCTGGATGGTAGTTCAGATCAAAATCATAGTCCTTTAGGAACTCCATCCAGCGCCTCTGCCTCATGTTCAGCTCATTCTGATCAAACAAGTACCAGAGGCTCTTGTGATCAGAAAACACCTCGAACCTGACTCCATACAGATAATGCCTCCACATCTTTAAGGCAAACACCACCGCCGCAAGCTCCAAGTCATGAGTCGGGTAATTAAGCTCGTGTGGCTTTAACTGCCGTGAAGCATATGCGACAACGTTGCGATGCTGCGTTAGCACGCAACCCAACCCCTTCCCTGAAGCATCACAGTAAACCTCGAAAGGCTCACTAGGGTCCGGTAATGTAAGCACTGGAGTCGAGGTCAACCTCCTCTTCAACTCCGTGAAACTACCCTCGCACTCATCCGACCAAACGAAAGCAGCATTCTTCCTAGTAAGCTTCGTAAAGGGTAATGCTATCTGGGAGAAGTTCGAGATGAACCTACGGTAATATCCGGCTAACCCAAGGAAACTCCGAATCTCCGTCACTGTAGTAGGTCGCTCCCAGCTCATCACAGCCTCTATCTTACTAGGGTCCACGGAGATACCTCCTATAAGTATCCAAAAGCTCATCCAACTTGACCTTATCCTCAAAAGAGAGGTAGTATACCTCACATGGAAACCCCATTGCCATATTCATCATAAGAGAGACATCCAACTCCAAAGAAGGTACCATGGCCAACTCATGAAGAATGTCCATTATCTCCGCCATTTTCTGGTCCACCTCTTGTTGAAGGGCCTCACAAAATGTCATATTCTTATCCCCTACATGGCCATAAGAGCAAAAATCTTGGGCACCAAAATAAGCATTAGAATCCATGTTAGTTTCAAAATAAGAAAATTATCAAAGAACAAAAATAACAAAAGGGAAAAACAAGAAAAAGGAGTTAGAACACATTTACACCTAACACTCCTCTGTCCTCTACACCACCAATCCTCTAGAACGCCTTTAGTTCCTCAAGGTTATTCCATTTTCGGGTCAAAACGTTCTAGCGGTGGATCGGGGTGCAACCGAGTCATCCATAGATAGCATCGAAGGTGTAAGAGACATGAAAAACTAAATAAAGCAAAAAAAAAAAATTATGCACTAGACCAGAAAAAAATAATGCAGAATTTTTATTGTGTTTTTGTGTATTTTTGAATATAAGCTAGTAATAACTATGCATAAAGATCAAATCTTAAGCCTCCCCGGCAACGGCGCCAAAAATTGATGTGTAGCTAAAAGCGTCGTTAATTCTTTTAGCTACAACCAACTTAGAATTAAAAACAAGTTCCCAAAAAGGTATTGAATTAATTAGCTATAGTAGTATAGCTAGTCAACCCAAGTCGTCTCTCAAGGAGGCTTATATCATTGATCTAGTGTGTATAGTATATGTAGATTTGGGATTGTGCAAGAAGTGAATAAAGCTATGCAAATAAAGGAAAATAACAATGCAAAAGAGTCTTGGTGTTGGGACATGCATCAAACCATATTTTCTCCATCCTAAACCCACCTAGGCATTTTATCAAACACCTTGCAAGCAACTTACACATGAATAAGAATTATTCAACCAAAATGATTTGGATCCAAACCAAAATAGTAAAACTATCCTAAACATATGCAAACCTAATTCTCAATCAAGAATTATTCCTACTCTCCTAGCAAATGGGCATCAAATGATAATCCTCACTCAACACCCAAAAACACTCAAATGCACAATAATCTCTTAATCAAGAAATCAAATATGCATTCAAGATATACAATTAAAATCAGCAAGCATGGATCCACACAAACAAACTTCAATTGCATTTGGAACCAAGAGATTAGGAAGCAAGAGCAAAATCATGCAATGGGTTTCAAGGGAAAATGTAATTCTAGCATTACCCAACACCAAGAACAAAGGGACTACTCAACCATAACTAAAGCAAGTAAGAAACAAGAAATTAAAGCAATAGCAAAGATGGAAATGAAATTAGAAATTAAATTGAACTTGGAGAATTGTATGTAATGTGTAGAGAGAAAATGTAAAGAGAGATTCTAGAGAGAAGGGAGAGCTTCTCTCTCTAGAATAACCTAACCTAAAACTAAAGAAAATGAAAAGGTCCTCAGCCCAATTACAAAAGGGGTCTTAAGTATAAAATGAACTAGGGAGTAAATTGCAAATTCTGCATAATTTACTGCTGTTGTCACGACCCGGTCGCTAGCGACCAAGCAAGCATAATGCTGGTCGCTAGCGACTAGTTACAGAAAACCAAAAGATGCAGCTTTTTCTCCGGCTCGCCGTTTCGTCCGCTCGTTCGCTCCGACGCTCCCGATGCTTCCAAGACTCGAAGTAGCTCCAACCTAGGTTCCTGAAATCCAAAGACACTACCCAAGAGTGCATCAAAAGATAACAAGACCAAAGTGTCACTAACAAGCGTCAAAAAGACGTAAAATTGCCACACTAACCAAGAAAGCAAAAATATGCACAAACAATGTAAAGAACCATTATTAAAGCAATAAAGAATGCAAGATGCACATGTAAAGGTAAAGAATGCACAGAATTTCGCATCCTATCACCGGGCATCAAGTCTATGGCAAACTCTACCTCTCTAGCTGGGGGAAACTCGGGTATGTCCTCAGGGAAAACCTCCGGGTAGTTTCTCACTATGGGTATCTCATCTAACACCTGACCCCTCTCTATCTCACCAGTGGCGAGAAACACATAGGCATTGCTCATAACCCCACAACAGTTAAGCCTAATAGCGCTAACGTATAAATCTATAGGGGTGACACATGCAGAAGGAATAGAAGGAAAGATAACAGATTTCGCATGGCAATCAAACAAGACTCGATTGGCGGACAACCAATCCATGCCTAAGATAATACCTAGACCTGTCATGGGCAAGCAAATGAGATCAAATGTAAATGCCCTATCATCTATATGAAACCTACACTTTATGCAAACTAAGCATGTCCTAATGGGTGCAGCAGTAGGGGTAGATACTAATAAATCAAAAGGTAGCTCTAACATGTGCAAACCTAGGCTCCTAGCATGATCATGTGAAATAAATGAATGCGTAGCACCAGAGTCATACAGTACAACTAAGGATCTACCATAAATCATACACGTACCCATGATGAGATCGCCGGACCGCTCTGCGCCCTCCGCTGTAACCGTAAAAACCCTGCCCTGGTGCTGTGGCCTGTGAGAGGAAGAAGGCTGTGAGCCTGAAGATCTGCAATCTCTGGAGACGTGACCTGGCTGGCCATAACGGTAACAGACACCTTGCCCGACGCGACAAACTCCAGGGTGAAGCTTGCCGCATGTGGCACATGGAGATCGTGGTGCCGCTATCGCCTGACGCGGCTGCTGCTGCTGCTGTGGTCGTGGCTGAGTCTGTGGCTTGCGAGACTGGCCATACGGCTGAAAGTGAGCAGGGGCGGGGCGGTTGGTCTGCTGAGGTGCCGCACCCCTCCTCTGAGTCTCAACCCTCTATGGAGCCACTGGGCGGCTAGTCTCCTCCACTATCCTGCAGGTGTCCACCATCTCTCTGTAGTCTCTGATCTTCATATGCTTAACCATCCTCTTGATGTCTTGGTTAAGCCCAGCGCAGAACTTCATGCATTTCCAGCTCTCCTTCGGGTTCTCCTGGTAGATCTCTGAAAACCTGATGAGCTCCTCAAACTTGGCGATGTACTCCGGGATAGTTATGGTGCCCTGATAGAGATCCAGAAACTCCATCTCCTTATCCTGACGAACAGTCTCAGGAAAGTACTTATCATAGAACATGTCTCTAAACATGTCCCATGTGATAGGTACACCTGCCGCATCAGGAGCGCGACGAGCGTCGTTCCACCAAGAACGCGCCTTCATCTGTAGCATGAAGGTGGCCAGCTGTGTCTTCTGAACCTCTGTGCACTGGACCACTGTGAAGATATCCTCAATACCTCTCAGCCAATCCTCGGCTTCAGAAGGATCTATAGTGCCGAGAAAAGGAGAGGGATTGGCCCTCTTGAAGTCAGCAAAGTAAGAGCTGCCGTTACCCGCAGGTGGCGCTGCATGTGGAGTGGTGTGCTGCTGAGTCATGTGATCAACCATCCTGTTCATGGCCCTCGCCATCTCCATGAATGCCTCTGCCGAAACCCTGTTGCTCTGCCCATTCTCCTCATGACCGTCGGCATCGTCCCTAGTACGTCTGTTCTGTGGTGCCATGTTCATGTGCACACAAAACAAGAAACATTGAGTTGATCAGGCTCCATATTACAGTTGTGCATGCACAATTACCATGACAGTTAAACAGATCGATCATGCACCTCAAAACTAACTAAAACACATAAGAGGCATACGCATGATATGACTACCGTACATGCAACAATAGCATAACAAGTCCATTACCCCAAGCCCTGTAGGATAGACCTGCTTGATAGCCCTTAATGCTTAAGTCATTTTAGGCTATTTCATAAGGGTTACTTCCTGTTATCATATATTATCTTTATATTTAAAATAAATATATGCGGAAAATATGTGGGAGAACTTTCGAAAATATTTGTGCGGAATATAAAAATAAGGGCCTTGCGTAATAAATAAGCGATAATACTCGTAACATAATATAGTCTGAATAATACTTCAATATAAATAAATAAACCATGTAATCTCCCAAAACATACATCAAAGCAATAATAATAGTGTTATCTCATGAGCCTAAAACAGAGACTCACAAGACTCCACAAATACAATCCATAAATAAAATAGTACTTGCCGGCTAACAAAGGTCCGGTCTCAGAAACATAAACTAGAGAATAATGATAAATCCATAACATAATCCATAAAAGAAACAACTCAAATAATAATGTCTAATAAATAATGCGGAAACTAAAACTAAGGTTGCGCGGGCTCCAAGCTCGCTCCATCGTCCTGCTGGTGCTCATCGTCTAAAATGTTTGAAATAACGTGGGGTGAGTACTTGAAAGTAACTCAGTAAGGGAGCCGCTCCGGGTTTATTAATTAAATAAGTGAGCATGAATGAGTTCATTTCAATTATCAGTTTTAAAACAATCTTGTCCCGGAACGACTACCTAAGTGCATCTTGTTCCTTTTAAATTAAAGACATACATAACATAAATAATAACTCGGGTGTAGTGTACTATGTGCTCAACTATCAAATATTAAAGTATATATAACATAAAATAACATTCTTGTGGATCTATCTTGCTTATTTATCTTGAGTCTTTTAAGCATACTTAGTATTCCTGTGGATCTATCTTGCTTAGAGCACGCCCTTTTGGTGCATGTAGATCATTTACATTGTTTTGGCCTGCCCACCCTCCTGTAACCTCCGCATCGCCGACCTTAGGTATGAGCTCATCCTATACTATTGGGTAGAGGGGGGGAATTCACCTTCCGCTAATGAGTCGTTACAACCGAGGTTGCCAGCCCCCTGTAACGTTCATCACGAACGGATAGGCTACTCTGTGTGTCTTAACTTTCTTATCACTTGACACATTAATCTCTTTATATAACAAATATTCATATAACTCATCATTAATCATCATACCGATCATATAATCATATAAACAATTTAACTCATCATAAAAACAACACATATACTCAGTACAACATATACATATTCCATAAATAATTATATATTCAAATACACAAGTCGTATAACGCATTAGGGAGCATAAAAAGGTCAAAATATGTCAATTTATACTCTTTAACATCATGGAATAAACATAGCACATACACTTACTTGCTCTGACATCATGGAGAATAAATAAATAAAACTCCTTATCAAATAAACATGATATGTAACTATTTATAAATATTATTCTCAGTGCTTGTATACCTTTCATGTCATATGATGATCTCGTTTATTTTATTGTTATTTCTTACTTATACTTTATTCTAGTTTTACTTGTACTTTTTACTCTACCCTTAAGTATCTTGTAAACTCTTATATTTTATTCATCACCAAATCTTGTCTTCTATACTATTATTGTTACTATTACTATTATCATTACATATCTTATATTATACATGTTGTTGTTCTTACTGTATTATTCTTTTATTATTATTATTATTATTATTATTATCATTATTATTTCTACATGTTATCTACCTATTATTAACTAATATACATGTTAATAGGTATAAATTTATGTAATAATAATTTTGTAATATTAAAATATAATGAGGACATTTGTGTCATTTAACACTCCCCTCAACATTCACATGGGATGAGAATCTTAGAAACTCATGTGGGAGGTAAGAATGAAAATGTGAGAAAGTTTGATTTCCGACAAAGCAACATTTCTAGAAATATTTTTCTAAATTGCGAATCGAATAAGGGAATCATTCTTTCCCTTGAAACATTCCCAATAATTATTAAAGATTACCCCAACCAATAATTTTGCGATAATTATAAGTACTTGTTTTGAGTAAGGAACTCCGTCATATAAGGGAGTAAATTATTGGATATGAGATTCTCTCCATATATATTACCTGAAATCGAATTCCATTTAATGCTTAAAAATTTCTGTTAAATATTAACTAGACTTCATAGTTAGCTTATAATGAGATAGGTTTTCCCGTTAAGTCAGCCACAAATAAAATCAAATTTTGCAACTTGTTATATTAAATTTAAAAACTACTACTTTTTTTCTCGTTTTTACTTTTTGGGTATCTTAGGAAAGTAATATATTTAGATATAAAATACAATTAAATATATTAGTTATATTTAGTTTTTCGATTAATAAAAAAATAAAAGTGATCTTTATTTTGAAGCGGAAGGATGACATGCAATTCATTAATGTAGATAAAGAGATCAACATAACTTATGATTTGACTCCTCAAGAGGTGAATAAGAGATTAATTATTATTGGATGAATAATTCCTATTTTGTCTTGGATGCTTTTAAATGATACAAGAGTAATTCATAAAAAAACTATTTTAATATTAATTTTGTCATATCTTATGTTAGGGGATTTATTCGATCAAAGCCCCTTATATGTTAATATTTATTTTTATTATTTTTAGAATTTAGTATGAACTTACTTTAATATTTCAATTAGTTTTATCTTCATGCCAAAGAAGTTCTTACAAACATCTAATTTTTTTTAGTTAAATCTCAAATTGGTCCTCAAATTTATATGCATAAATTAAATTAGTCCTCCATTTTAATTTTTGCTCAAAATAGTCCTTCATTTTGCACTTTGTGAATCGAGTTGGTCCTCCATTTATTTTTTATGTTAAAACTCTGTTAATTTCTACTGATATGGACTGTTTATTGCTAACTTAGCAAGTACCATGTAATCCTAGAAATTCATAACTCCTATAAGTCATCAAATTTACTTGTTTTGAATCAAAATAGTTCTCTTTAAATAAGAGTGGATGATTATTTTTATTCAAAACAAGTAAAATAGAGGACTAATATGAGTTATATGTATTTATAGGGTCACATGTCACTTGTCAAGTTAGTAGTAAACAGTCCACAGAAGTTAACGGAGTTATAACAAAAGAATGTTGAGAGGACTAACTTGATTCACATATTGCAAAGTGGAGGACTATTTTGAGCAAAAATTAAAGTGGATGACTAATTTAATTTGCGCATGCGTGGAGAATCAATTTGAGGTTTAACTGATTTTATTTTCAAAAGAGAATTCATGGCTTCCCCTGGTCACAGTTTCCTCACCTCTTCATTCTGTTGTAGATCCGCAAATAGCGCATCACCACTCATTATAATCGTCACACGAATCATCACGTATTTCTTCCTTCTCATTTCAAGCTGAACATTCTTAGCCAATACACACCGATGAAATACTCTATAGAAATTCAATCGTGTCTATTTTCTGTTTTACTACAGATTGAATGGGCAAGAGCCCAAAATCATCTACAAAGAGAAAAAAAAAATAGAAACAATAGTTCAATAATTCAGATAGCTTTTTAGATGGATAAAAAAACCAACACCTAAAAACTATGCTTAATAACTACAAACTCTAAAATGATTACACAAACACCGTTGGAATTCAATTCCCACATTAATTGAATTGAATTTCACTGTTTGAAACAAAGAAAATCATTTAAGTTGAAATGGAATTCAATTCAATTCCATAGTATTGGTACAAAAATAAATCAAAGTCATTTTATTTCGATTTCAATTGAATTCCATTGGCATTTCACTTAAAATATGAAATGTCCAAATTATCCTCTTTAAATTACCCTCTTTAACTTACTCTTTTCAAATTCCAAAGTGTCTTAGGTAAACTTGTCTATTAAAAAAATTTAATAACATTTTATAAACATTCCAAACATTGAAATTCAATTCAATTCTACAATTTTACTAATGTATTTCAAACACTGAAATTCAATTCAATTCAAGTATGAATTCAATTTGTAATGGAATTCAATTCAATTCCATCTTATAAAAAGTTTTCAAACATGTTAAAGAATATGTGTTTACTATGTTAAAAGTGACAAATGAATTGATTTGCAAATTAATTCCAATGTTTGAAATTATTTGAAAATTAAAAATATTTTGATTTCTTATTCTTAGAAATTCCATAGCTTTTTATTTCTAAATTCTACGAAATTATAATGAATTTAGATAAAAATGAAATGATTTGAGATTTTTAAATATTAAAAAAACTACTTTACATTTATGAAAATCTTAACTAGAGAGGTGTTAGAAATTCCAGGCCCACTATAATAGGTTCCGTCCGCATGGGCTAGGGCCAAAAATCACCAAAGGGCCTAAAAGGTCATACTTAAAAAACTCAATTGACAAAATTCCCATGTGAGCCTAGTGGGCTAGAACTAGCCCATAGGCAAACAAACTTACAAACATTCAAAATTTTATCAAATTTTTTTAACTTGGTCTGACCTGCTAACCCAGCTTAACAGCTTGAAGCTTGTCACAATGATCTAATGACTCGGCCCAATGACTTGTTTTGTTCTAGTTCGACTCGACCTGATGACCTGACCCGGTAACCTAATCGAGTTAATTTGGTTGTCCAAATCTCCCTACACCCCTAATTTTGAGTTTAAAACATAAAAAGTAAAATAAAAAATTAATAAAATAAGAATAAATTACATTCCTAATTTAAGGAATTCCAAACATCAAGAATATGAAAATCGGACCAGACATTGAACCGGTCGAGAGAAAGGTTCAGAAGTTTAAAGGTTTAACCGGTTCAACCGTGGTTTAAAATCGGACATAATAAAATACAAAAATACAGTACCTAATTACCCAAAAAATTATAATTAATAATAATTAAAAAGAATAAAAAATAGAATGTTAGAGATATTTGCTCATTCATTTTTTTTTGGTACAGCTCATTCTATTAGATTTGTTTTTATTCTTATTGTTTTAGCTAAAGCCCAAAATATTTGTAGTATTTTTCTTAGGCTTGGACCTATTCTATTCACACTTTTGTTCTTAATCTAATATATGTTCTAACCTAATTATCCAACCTAGCTATATGCCCTTAATGAGTCGCAACTTTCTTCTTTTTTGTCCTTCTCTCTCTTCACTTCATCTCTTTATTTTTTCTTATTCTCCATTTTTAGTTATTTGTTCTTTAACACTCCTCCACATTTAGATGGCTTTTGACTCTTTTCACCCCATCTCTCTACACGATGTTGTTCATGGCTGGCGGGCTAGTGGATGGTGGTGGCAGCTAGGCGCTAGTGGTGGCCAGCGGTTCGTGGCTGCACGGTGTTGTTCATATGAGATTTTTTTAAAAAAAATTTTGTCCTTTAACTCAAAACGCTTCAACCCGCGGGCCGCCAATTTTTGGCCGGTTAACGGGCGGTTCGCGGCAGTTCACGGTGGTTCAACACTCAAACGGTTTTTAGGCTGGAACCGGACCGGATGCGACAACGGTTCACGGTTAACCGGTCCGACTGGTCGGTCCGGTCCGGTTTTCAGAATGATACGCAATTGATTTGAAATTAATTGGTTTTATTATTAGTAGAATATTCCTTTATTAGAAGATAGATGATTCCAAATTTGAGCAATTACGATGGAAGAGGAGGAGTAAATAAGATTTGCGAGGTCTGTGAAAGGTCTAAACAAAGTAGAGAAAAGTTCCCTTTAAGTGATTCCAATGCTGGTGAGATTTTTGAACTGATACATTGTAATTTATGGGGACCTTATAGAACTCTATCTTCCTGTGGAGCATCATATTTCTTAACCTTGGTTGATGATTGCTCTCGTGCTGTGTGGATATATCTATTGCATGAAAAGAAAGTAGTGTCACAAAGGCTGATTGAATTTTTAACTCCTTTGGAGCCACAATATGGGAAACGTGTCAAGAAACTCCGCAGTGACAATGGAACATAATTCATGTGCATGCGGCCGTACTTTCAGAAAATTGGGATCTTGCACCAAACTTCATGTACAGGTACTCGTCAACAAAATGGAAGAGTTGAAAGGAAACATAAACATATTTTGAAGGTGGCAAGAGCACTTAGATATCAAGGGAGTCTTCCTCTTAGTTTTTGGGGATGTGTTTTGACAGCTGGATATCTAATTAATTTGACATCATCATCGACACTCCATGGGAGGAGTCCTCACGAGATTGTGAATGGAAAGCCTCCATCATATGATCATCTTCGAGTGTTCGGATCCTTGTGTTATGCTCATAATCAGAACAGGAATGGAGATAAATTTGCAAATCGGAGTCGTAAATGTGTCTTTGTTGGTTATTCACATGGACAAAAAGGTTGGAAATTATTTGATTTAAAGAAGGAGACAATTTTTGTCTCAAGGGACGTCAAATTTGCCGAGAATCAATTTCTTTTTGCTGAACATATTACCAAACCAGATCCCATTTCAATTGCAAATGAATTGGAAATTTATGGAGAATAAATTGGAAGTGGGAGTCAGCAGCCCAAGTCTCCAATTACTTCAATTGGGCCTAGCGAAAATGAGGAGCCCACCTTAGAAGAAAGGGGGTGGTGAAGTTATGAGTCAAGGAAGTTTAGAAAGGGATAATACATCACCATGTGAATGTGAAGGAGACCTAAGCAGGACCTCCACCTCAGGTGCGCTGCAAATGAGAGAAGCAGCAAAAATCGCGCCTCTGCAACCCATGCTCGCGCAACCTGTGCTCTCGCTACCTGCACCTGTGCGACCTGGGCCTCTGTCGCCTGCGTCACCACGCCATGCGCCCTCGTCACCTGAAGATGTGCGACCCGTGACCTCACCACCTGAGCCAGTAAGACCCGCGTCCTCACCACCCACAAGAGTACGACCTCTTGCGCCTGAGGAAACTGTGCTGCAATCCTCAAATGCGCAACGTGCATCGTCGCCGCCGATGAATTCTGAAGCACTAGATCTTTCTTCGACCTCTGTAGAACCAGAATCCACTGTTGAACCAGAATCCGCTGTTGAACCACTAGGTAAAGGGCACCGGAACAAGCAACCCGCAATATCTTTTTCTTAAAATAGCAATTTTTTTAATCAAACAATTTATTCTCTTAAAATAGCAATTTTTTTAATCAAAAATCTTTTTGTTTTACGATTTATTATTTCGTTGTTTGAGATAATCATCCTCGGGATATAAATTGTGGGGTACTTGTGCGAGTCAAATCATCTTGTACCCTAAAGGTCTTTTTTAAAATAACAATTTATTTCCTTTCAAAAGTAAAATTTCTTTCTTTCCTTTTATCGAAATCAAAACAAAATCCTACAAAATCTTTTTCCAATCTATTTATTTCGTTGTATGAGATAATCATCCTCGAAATAATAGACTGTAGGGTACTTGTGCGAATCATATCGTCATGTACCCTAAAAACATCTTTTTCTTAAAATAACATTTATTTCCTTTTTAAATCAAACAATTTATTTTCATTTAATTAAAATAAAATCCTACAAATTTTTTTTACAATTTATAATATCGTTGTATGATTTAATCATCTTCGGTATTTTAATGTGAGGGTACTTGTGCGAATCATATCGTCCTGTACCCTAAAAATATCCTTTTAATAAACAAATTCTCTTTTATAAAATTTCATTTATTCTCTTTCAAATTAAAATCAAATCAATACAAAAAATCTTTTTCTTACAATTTATTTCGTTGTATGAGATAATCATCCTCGAAATTTCAAATTATGAGGTACTTGTGCGAACCACATCGTCCTGTACCTAACACTTTCTAAAAAACACCCAACACACAAACATTTTCTACAAGAACGACGTGGGTTTGAGTTCCTCATTGCACCAGAGGATACGCCGGCGCAGGCTACAACCTGTCAACCCAAAATTAATTTTTAAATCATTTTGTTTCTTTTTTTTAACATTGTTTTCTTTGTGTTTATTTAATATTTTAAGGGGAAATTAAATATTATTAAATTATAAATATGTTTGCATAATTTGCTCTAGGGTAACCGTATTTATACGGATGTATTAGGGGTGCAGTGAGATTAAATTCTCACCCTTCCCTAATCATAACTCGACTCCCGAACCTTATCTCTAAAAAGACCAGTTTTTAACAAAATAAAGGTTTTCCAATTTTTCCATAATTAAAATTGGTGGCGACTCCATTTTTCTCTATTTTTAGTCACGGCACCCCTCGGGGATGTTGTGACAGTTTGGCGACTCCACTGGGGACTGCTAGAGAGTCAAGCCTATTAGAGTTAATTATGTAAATATATATAATTTTAATAATTTTTATTTCCCCTTTGCACTAACTTTTTTTTCCCTTATTCTCTTTGTGCTTTATTTATTTATTTCTTCTTTCTTTATATGCAAATCTTTGTGCTAGAATTGTTGTTTGGGTTTAAATTTCAAAAGCTCCTCACACACTGAGCACTATCACAAACACGACTCTATACCCGAGCCTCAGAAACCCGTAGGTCTAGAAGGTGTTTCATCGTTGACCTTGTGAGGCTTATGCTTCCCTGACAGTCGATGACTCACCGCTCAAGTTGTTACCGGAACTAAGGATTGTCATCTTGTGACTTTAAATGTCCCTGTGGTTAATTCCGTAGAAACGGGACTTTATCTCATCGATAAAGGCAACTTGGGGACCATGAACGACTAGGGATCTAGATCCAACCCATCACTAGCACAACTCTAGCACACTGCCAAAATTAGGGTATCCTTTAGTTTAACTTAACCATACGCTCTACCTTATTTTAGAACACAAAGGAGCATTCTTTTTCCTCTATCTGTCTTAATATTCATATTTGACTATGCACTACATTCTTACCATGCATCTCAGGCACTATTTGTAAGCTCCAGCACCCTTCCAAGAAGTGTTAATGATTGGAAATCATTAAAGACTTGATTTTGAATGATAACAAATTAATATAAAGAAAATATTTTGTTAGAATAATTTAATGGGTGTTGATATGTGCAGTGAGAAAGCTATTTGAGATAGCTAAAGTACACAAGAAAGTTGGAACTACAAGCACTCAAAGCACATGGTTCTAGAAGCGCAAGAAGAAAGAAGAACAAAGTCTCTCAAAAGGAAATCAAGGCATGAGAAAGCTATTGAGCAACCTACGAAGAAGACATGAGAAAGCGCTCTGAGAAATGCACTCAGAATCTTCTTAGAAGGATGCACAAGATGTTTCTTAGAAGGACCTATTATCAGAAGATCGCCTTCACTCAAAAGATGCAAGAACCTTCTGAAGAAAGCACTTTTAGAAGAATGGAGAAAGCTGCAATATCAGAACACTTCAAGAATTGGTTTCTGGAAGCTAAGAAGTTCAAGTTTCTGATAAAGAAACTGTTCATAAACCGAGAAGATATCAAGACCAAGAAAACTTCTCGAAAGCATCCTCCAAGAAGCCAAGAAAGTCTTCTAAGAAAACTTGAAAGTTTCTGAGAAAGCCGAGCTCCAGAAAGCTGTCCTAGAAGACTAAATGGAAGCATCGGATTCTGATAAGAATCATTCAGAAAGCACTCAAGGAAATCAAGATCTATATTAACGTACTTTCTGAGGCAGCATAAGAGACTTTCTGAGTAAGTATCAGAAGATACACTTTCCGGAGAAGGTTCAGAAAGCCAGCATCTGAGAAGCTCTCAGAAGCTGTGAGCTTATGAGAAAGCTGTCCAAGAAGTTCCTTCAAGAAGCTGAGAAAAATCTACATCTGAGGAGTCAGCCTCTGATCTAATCAAGGCATCTTGAATGAGAAGATACATCATTAAGGAAGGAAGGAATTCTTTCAGAAACTTCTCATTGGGTTAGTCAAGACACATCAAGAAGATGCATCAGCCTTCTCATGAAGTGCTGACTTGGTTATGAGAAAGCAGTTCTCTCAGAAGGCTGAATAGAATTTGTGAGAAACACAAATTCTCAGACAGCAGTCCTCTCAGAAAGCTCTCAGAAGGCAGTACTCTCGGAAAGCTCTCAGAAGGTAGTCCTCTCAGAAGGCTCTCAGAAGGTAGTCTCTCAGAAGGACACTTCAGCAAGTCTTGGGAACTGTGCACAACGGCTATAATCAGGAAAAGGCTATAAATAAGCTCCCAACAAGACACAAAGTGTGCTTGCACGTTGCTGCAATGCTGCCAAATTTCCTAGTGATGTTAGAACATTAATTCAACGTTGTAACACATCACTAACAGCATCTAGGGTTACTCTAAGGAATTAAATCAAATCTTTTCTACTCATATTCCTTGAGAAACCCGAGATTCTGTAGAAGAGAAATTTTCTCTCAAAAGAAAATTTCTTGAAATCTTCTATTCTTATCCTTTCACTAGATAATATTCTTGCTATTGCAAGCTTTGAATAGGAGTTGTTTAAGGATATCCTTTGTTCATTCAAAGTCCTTAAGCATTTGTTTGTAAGTGCTTTACGCACACACTTTCCAAACACAAATCTGAATTTATTTGTAAAAGTCTCACTCATGTGGAGTTGAGCAATTAGAGCCTGAAGAGGCTAGGAAAAGAATACTTGTAAAAGTCTCATGGTGAATGAGCATGTAGCCTGAAGAGGCCATTCAAAGAATACTAGTCTTGCTCATGGTGTTGAGATAAGCAAGAGAATCCAGAAGTGGCTTGGTGAAAGAATACTAATCTCTTACTTATAAGAGTGGAGTAAAAAGTCCTTAATTGTTTAAGGCAAGGAAGTCCTCGTAATGAGGCAAGGAAATCCACTTCGGGTTGTGAAGTGGTGGAAGTCCTTTACGTGTTAAAGGCAAGGTTGCCTGGGAAGGCACAATAAGAAGAATATCCTGAGGGAGCCTGGGAAGGCTTCGATAGGAAAAAATATCCATGCTT
Organism: Aeschynomene evenia; assembly: GCA_013621005.1. Lineage (NCBI taxonomy): Eukaryota > Viridiplantae > Streptophyta > Magnoliopsida > Fabales > Fabaceae > Aeschynomene > Aeschynomene evenia. The sequence goes on from CM024265.1 coordinate 15,730,647, forward strand.
ATAGCCTGGAAAGGCTTGTGGAAAGAATATTCACTGCAAAGCCTGAAGAGGCTATAAGAAAGAATACTTGAGAAAGCCTGAGAAGGCTTGATAATATCTGTAACTTTGAAGAAAGTTAGTGGAACTCAAACAATTGTTTGAGAACTGGATGTAGGCATCATTGGCCGAACCAGTATAAAATTGTGTTTACTCTCTATACTTCTCTCTGAACATTATTGCTAGTTAATTTCTAGTTGCTTAATCTTTATCTTAATTCACACTCTATATAAAGTATAAGATGTGATGGCTGTGTCGTGTCAACCATAAATTTAATTATTTTTAAAATCAAGTTCCCCTAATATAGTTTAGTGGAAACCAGGGTCATCTCTCACATGGAATGGCTAAGAAAGTAATGAAGGTGCTTGTGACGTGAGAAGGGGGGTTGAATCACGTCTACTCAAAAACTTTGTTACCTGAAACTTGCAAGTCTGATCAAGCTATAAGCTTGTCTTGTTAAAGAGTGCAGCGGATTAGTGAAAGTAGCAAGCTTAGGTTTCGAATTGCTTAGCCTTAGGTGTAAGGCTTGCTTATGTTTTGATAACTTAGTGATTGTAGATTAAGTTAATTAATCTAGCCTTTGAGCTTTGGCTCTAGGTGGCTAAGTTATGTTACTTTAATCAAGTTAGGTGCAAGTGTGTGTGCTCTATGTTATGCGAAAATGCTATGTAAAAGATAAAGGTAGAGAGAGTGCACACAGTAAGTTTTTATACTGGTTCGGCAATGTGCCTACTCCAGTCCTCAAGCTTCACTTGAGAGTTTACTAATCACCACCTCCAAAGACTTGAAGGATTTCTGCCTCAGCACACCACTAGGGACTTCTTGCACTTCACACCTGAAGTGACTAACTGCACCTTAGCCTAGAGATGACTTCCTTGCCTTCAACACTGAAGGTCTTTCTACCCTGCCTTGAACCTTCAAGGACTTCTGCCTTCACAACTAGAAGGACTTGTACAAACAGTGAATTGAAGAGATTCTTGTGATTCTAAGAATCAAATAAGAACTTAGATGCAACTAAATTTTGCTCTTATTTGATCCTCAAAGCTTAACTTGCAAATGCAAGGATATTCAAATTGTTCTTAGCTAAACCTTACAAATTACCCCTTTTGATCTAAATGTATATGAATTCGAGTACAAATAGTTGTCAAAATTTTTGACAGAGTTTCAGCTTTTTTGTTCTTGATTCTCTTGATGTTCTTGTCAAATGATGAGGTATTTATAGGCATCCAAGTCCACTTCCAAATAAGGAAACTTTGAACTTGACTTTAATGCTTGAGCTCATGCTTCCATGCGCCTATGCTTGCTTGAGCTTAATCTTGCTTGAGCTTCCTTGGTGTGCTTAGCTTGTTCTACTATCACCAAGCCTAGGTGATTAGCTTTGGTTGCTAGGTAGCTTTGCTTACTAGCTTGAGCTTGCTTGAGCTTCCTAGATGTGTTGAGCTTGTATTTTGCTCCACTTAGAGGTAGCTTGTGTTGCAAGAAGCTTCCCTTGGTGTCTTGAGCTTATGCTATGCTCCACCTATAGCTTGCTTGTGGTGCAAGAAGCTTCCCTTGGTGTCTTGAGCTTATGCTATGCTCCACCTATAGCTTGCTTGTGGTGCAAGAAGTTTCCCTTGGTGTCTTGAGCTAATGCTATGCTCCACCTATAGCTTGCTTGTGGTGCAAGAAGCTTCCCTTGGTGTCTTGAGCTTATGCTATGCTCCACCTATAGCTTGCTTGTAGTCCAAGAAGCTTCCCTTGATGCTTTGAGCTTATGATATGAGCCTCTAGCTTTAGCTTATGCTATGAGCCTCTAGCTTTAGCTTGTGCTATGCGCCTCTAGCTTGCTTGAGGCTATGCTATGCGCCTCTTGGGTGTTCTTTTGCTTCAAGTGTTTTCATAATATTTTTAATACCTCATAGGTTAACCTCCTGAAACACTTGATGAAACCATTAGTATTCATAAGCAAAATTCTTATCCAACACTTAAAGATTTTTATCATTCAAAACATCTTATGACAATGTAGGGTTCTTGGAGCTAACAAGTAATACACAAGACTAGTTGTCTGACGGTTTGTCACAATTGGGGGTTTTTGTGTGCAAGTTAATTAAATTGGAATAAAAATGAAAATAATAGAAGCAGCGGTTTATGGGGGTGGAAAATTCATTAGGGTGTCAATCATTGGCTACAAAAGAATGCATGAGTTGATTAATTACGCCGGAGTTAGATCTAACTCATTTGTTGTGATTCTAATGATTAATTGCCTAGAATGAGATTAATTAGTGAGATCTCACCTTTAGTTCCACTCTCAAGAATTATTAAAGCCAATCACATTAATCTAATTAAAGAGACTAATCAGCCAATTAATTACTCATTACCAATTCCTACTATGCCATGCATCAATTAATCAACTAACACATAAACATATGCCAATGAATTAGCCAACTCAATCGAGTAAGCCAAGACAAAGGATTAAACATACAATTTAAGATCTCAAATTATATGTCAAGGGTTTGATAATGAAAATTTATGCAAGATTAAGAACAAAGCCTCAAATTACCCCAATGATGTTCACACCCTCACAAACCACCAAGAAATTTAGCTACTCATGGCAAGAAATTAAAAGGCAAGAAATAAATTGGAATAAAGAAAGCAATTAAGAACAAAGCAAGAAATTAAATGCAAGTTGGCAAGATGGAAAAACGAATAACTGAATTAATGATAAAAGAGTAACTTACAAAACCCAAAGAGGGTTGGACGAATAACGTTGGAATGCAAATAACTGAGCTAGAGCTAAACTAGGAAAACGGAAATCCTAATGGGAAGACAAATAACTCTAACTAGGAAAAGAAACTAAGTGAAAGTGGAGGTAGTGAATGGTTGGTGTTTCTGATGCATTAGCTCCCTTTAAATAAGATGAGCAGCCTCCAAACCCTAATCAATTTGGGCCCCCAACTCGTGCAGATAGGGTTTCTGCTGTGACAGAGTTGCGGCGCGGCACTGGGGCGCGTTACGGGCGCTGGAGCGCCAACGTTGTGCACGTGACAGGTTTAAGTGAGCCACGCGCGCTGGGGCGCGCTACGGGCGCTTGAGCGCTCGATGCCTGCTCTGAAATCCACTGCTCCGCTTCTTGCCCAGTTCCTGATGTCTACAGCTCCAATAATACCTGTGACCTGCACTAAAAATACGAAATATCCAAGATCAAGTGCAAAGGTCATCCTTGAATTGTAAAAACATCATAAAACTTGTTATTTTAGCTTTTATTTCTATTAAGCTCAGATTAATCTCAAGTTGAATTTAATACAATAGGAGGCCAAAATAGAGCTAAGAATTGCATACAATCATCCAAATTAAGGGCATAAAATATTGGTAAAAACCGCGTTATCAAATATCCCCACACTTGAACAATTGCATGTCCTTATGCAAAAGCAATGATTCCAAGCATCTCTCAAAGCATTGGCTAACACATCTAACACCTAAGCTAAGTCCTAATAAAATCTACAGATGATGGGAAGTTATTCAAAACAGCACACCTTGGTCAGATTTATACAATACCCTTGACATGTTATTAGTTGGCATCAAGAAAAGTTTATGAGTTAGGAGAATCAATTCATGTTATGCAAAGTTGGTTGATTTGGCCCTCACCAGTGTGTTTCCCTCTCAATCACTCAGTGTTTTGGCTTAGCACTCAATTTGAATAATTCACACAAGTATTTACATTCCATAAATTTGCTATACTCCTAACATTGCAATTTTTACAAACACGGTGCATCAAGAGGTCTTTTCAGGGTTGTAACGGGGCTTGGGACAGGTGTGGCATATATGGGAAGTGGACTCAATTTCCAAAAAACTAAGACTTCATGGTTTGATCAATCCTAGATGACTTCTATCACTACAGAAAAGATGGAGAGAGAAGAGATGGAGAGAATAGAAATACCCAAGATCAACAACCATAAATTCTTACAATTAACATTCCCAAGGTTCCCAAATTTTTCCATATCAATTCCCAGGAACCCAACAACCTTTATTTGCAGTATTCACTTTTTTTTCTTGATTTCTTTTTGTATTTTTCGATTTTTTTTTTAATGCCTCATCTCAATTCCTTTGGTAATTAAAATGAGGTGGAAAAGAAAATAACAAAGGATCACTTATGTACAAAAGCTACCCTTACAACATATCCCAATATTTTGCACTTTATACCAGTGCTCAACTTAACCCAATTTCCCCACACTTAAGACCTTTGCCCAATAATCAAACCATGTCCTCCTAGTTTCTCAGAGGGGATTTTTCATTGTTTTTATATCTTTGGCTTGTAATGAGCTTAGTAACAAAAAGGGATAAAGGCTCAAATTGGCTACAAACAAATGGGAATTGTGTATGGGTTGGCTATTTGGCTAAGTGGCTTTTAAATGTAAAAACAAAATTATGCCTCAATCACATGCAACATGTATAAAATGCAAAACAAGAATCAAGCAAATTCATGAATAACAAATACAAGTGTGTGTGTGCTCACAGGAAGAAAGTGATTAGTTGATACATGTAATCACATTTAAGGCTCAAATCTCACAGGTAATCCAACCAACCAAACAGAGATAACACAAACAATTCAAACTCATATTAGATTATCATGCCAACATTTCAGAGTTAAATTAAAGGGCATAGCAATGTTAGACCAAAAGGTGCTATAAAGAAAACTACCCAATCATCTACCTAAAAACACATAAAAATAAAATAAAGGAAAAGAAAAAAAAAAGAGTTAGGCATGCCATTATTTACAAAAGCCAATTTTATCTACACCCTCCGCACACTTGAATGAGACACTGTCCCCAGTGTCAACAAATTAAAGGACAGAGAGAAGGGTGTAGAAAGGACCTACGGAGGGCTCAACTGGCCAAGGCCGCTGGGGCAGAAAACGTGCGCCAGAGCGCCGGGAGCGTGTCTTCGCGTACGGCAGAGCGCGAATAGGGCGCTAGAGCGCGATCTGCTGCAGTTTTTCATGACAGCTGCACCGCGATTGGTTTTCCAATTGGCTAAGCAAATACCTGGAAGCAAGTGTTAGATAAAAGAAGAAAATAATAAAGAGGTAGGTATCTAAGTGCGGAAATTAAAATTTGGTGGGTTGTCTCCCCCAAGCACTTTGCTTTTACGTCCTTAAGTTGGACAGTTGACTGCTCATGTGGAATTTGGGTCATCAAGATGGATGATATCCATCTCATTCTCCTCTGTATGATGCTGATTCCTGTTGGAGTCTTTTAATCTGTGCCCATTGACTTTGAATTTTGAGTTGGTTTTTGGACAACAGATTTCCACCGTTCCATGGGGAAAGACTCTAGAAACAATGAAAGGTCCATCCCATCTAGATCTGAGTTTCCCAACCATCAGTTTTAGCCTTGAATTGTAGAGCAGCACTTCTTGACCGTCCTTGAACTCCTTCCTGGAAATGTTACTGTCGTGGAATGCCTTTGACTTTTCTTTGTACAACCGAGAACTTTCGCAGGCCTCCAGACGCAACTCTTCCAATTCTTGTAATTGGAGCTTCCTGTGTTCTCCTGCCAAGGTTAGATCCATGTTGCACTGCTTGATCGCCCAATAGGCTCTGTGCTCTAGTTCCACAAGCAAGTGACATGCCTTGCCAAAGACAAGTCTGAAAGGGCTCATGCCAATTGGGGTTTTGAACGTTGTTCTGTATGCCCACAGTGCATCATCTACCCTTAGACTACAATCCTTCCTGTTGGGGTTTACTACCTTCTCCAAGACTCTTTTGATTTCACGGTTGGAGACTTCTGCTTGCCCGTTAGTTTGGGGGTGATAGGCAGTGGAGATCCTATGTACAACCCCATACTTACGGAGTAGGGCATCCATGCTCCTATTGCAGAAATGAGTTCCTCTGTCACTAATGATGGCCCTCGGCGTTCCAAACCTGCAGAAAATATTGGACCTAACAAAAGCAACTACAACTGCGGAATCATTAGTTCTGGTGGCAATTGCTTCCACCCATTTTGAGACATAATCCACAGCGAGAAGGATGTAAACAAAACCACGAGAGCTAGGAAGTGGTCCCATGAAATCAATTCCCCACACATCAAAGATTTCGCAAAATAGTAAAGGTTGTTGGGGCATTTCATTTTTCCATGAGTTATTTCCAGCTCTTTGGCATTGCTCACATGATTTACAGAACTCATAAGAGTCTTTCTTAATGGAAGGCCAGTAAAATCCACAGTCAAGGATTTTCCTAGCAGTGCGGTGAGGTCCAAAGTGGCCTCCGCTAGGCCCAGAATGACAGAAAGTTAAAATTGATTGGAATTCCATGTCATCCACACAATGTCTAATTGCTTGATCAGACCGGAGTCTCCACAAATAAGGTGCATCCCACAAGTAGTATTTGCAATCACTTTTGAATTTCTCTACTTGGGATTTTGAAAGTTTTGATGGGATAACTCGGCCTGCCAAGTAATTGGCAATCGGTGCATACCATGGACTAATATCAACCTTAAGCAAGTGCTCTTCAGCAAAAGAGTCATTAAGTGGAAGGGGATCCTTGGGAATGTGCTCAACTCTACTCAGATGGTCAGCAACCAAATTGAGAGCACCACTCCGATCCCGTATTTCTAAATCAAACTCTTGTAAGAGTAGCATCCACCTAATTAACCTTGGCTTGGCTTCAGGTTTATTTAAAAGATATTTTAGAGCTGCATGATCGGAGTATACCACTACCTTGGAACCTAGCAGATATGATCGAAATTTATCCTATGCAAAAACAATGGCTAAAAGTTCTTTTTCAGTAGTGGTATAATTGGATTGTGCAGTATCTAAAGTGCGAGAAGCATAATAGAGGACATGAGAAACCTTACCCACCGATTGGGCTAGTACAGCGCCCAATGCGTAATTGGAAGCGTCACACATGAGTTCAAAGGGCAGCGTCCAGTCCGGTGGTTGAATTACAGGTGCGGTGGTGAGGTGCTCCTTCAATTCGTCAAATGCTTTCTTGCATGCATCATCGAACTGGAAATCTACTTCCTTCTGCAGTAGCTTGGTCATGGGTAGTGCAATCTTACTGAAGTCCTTGATGAATCTCCGATAAAATCCTGCATGACCCAAAAAAGAACGAACCTCCCGCACACTGGCGGGGTAAGGCAGAGAGGAAATAACATCTATTTTAGCTTTATCTACCGAGATTCCAGCTTTAGAGATGACATGCCCAAGTACCACACCTTGTTTGACCATAAAGTGACATTTTTCAAAGTTCAAAACAAGGCGGGCAGAGATACATCTTTTTAAAACTTTTTCCAGACTATGCAGGCAGTCATCAAAAGAGGATCCAAAAACAGTGAAATCATCCATAAATACTTCCATGCAATTTTCAAGAAAATCGGAGAAGATGCTTACCATACATCTTTGGAAAGTACCTGGTGCGTAGCACAACCCAAACGGCATGCGGCGGTAGGCGTATGTTCCAAAGGGGCATGTGAAAGTGGTCTTCTCCTGATCTTCAGGAGCAATGTGGATCTGGAAGTATCTGGAGAATCCGTCCAGGAAACAGTAATGTGACTGGCCCGCTAGTCTCTCCAGCATTTGATCAATGAAGGGTAGAGGAAAATGATCCTTCCGGGTGGCTTGATTAAGTCTCCGGTAGTCAATGCACACCCTCCAACTATTTTGAATTCTGGTAGGGATGAGTTCGTTGTTCTCATTGCGCACCACAGTTATCCCTGACTTTTTGGGCACTACTTGCACCGGGCTGACCCATTGGCTGTCGGAAATGGGGTAGATGATCTCTGCGGCCAGCAATTTTGTGACCTCTTTCTTCACCACGTCAAGGATCAAAGGGTTTAGTCTCCTCTGGGGTTGCCTTACAGGTTTGGCGTCATCTTCCAAAAAGATGCGATGAGTGCATGTAGAAGGACTAATTCCCTTAATATCTGCCAATGTCCAACCAATTGCTTCCTTATGACCCTTCAATACAGTGACGAGCCTCTCTTCTTGCTCAGATGAAAGGTCATTGGCAATGATTACCGGTTGGTTTTGTCCTTCTCCCAAAAAGGCATACTTGAGGTGTGGGGGAAGTGGTTTCAGCTCCTCCTTGGGTGTGTTCTGTCCCTCTCCCTTTGAGTCACCTGACATTGAGAACACTTTGACAGAAGAACAAGCATTATATCTCGAAATTGAGTTAGGAGTTGAAAGGATTTGGTCAGAATCGCAGATAACAGCAGAATTTAAATTTTCTGTGCTGCGAGCGCGCGCTCCAGCGCCCAGGGGCCGCTCGGGCGCGAGTCTCTGCTGCAGCATTCCAGCAGCAGTGTCATCGCTCCCAACACAGGTAGGTTCTGCCCCATACTCGAATTTTTCAGCTAAAATTGAGTATTCTTGGGGTATCCCTAGAGATAGATCCATTGCCAAACAGTTTTCAGAAAGATCCTCACATTTTCCACAATCTGGACAGTTCAATTCAAAGTCAAAGTCTAGCCATGAGTCAAAGCCATTTGAGATACCATCAATGTTGTTTTCAAGTAAAGTTTCAATGTTGTTTTCAAGTAAAGTTTCCATGATATCTAGTGCAAAAACAGAATGGTTCTCGGATGGAAATTTCATGGCATCTTTCAAATTAAATTGGACTTTGAATTCCCCACATTCCATAGAGAGGCTACCAGCATGGACATCAATCTTGGCTTTAGCAGTTTTCAGAAAAGGCCTACCAAGAATTAATGCTTGCTGATTACACTCTCCATCTTGTGCCATTTCCAATACATAAAAATCAGCTGGAAATATTAAATCATTTACCTTAACCAACACATCTTCCAGGAGTCCATCCGGTTGTTGTATGGTGCGGTTGGCCAATTGAATGATCACGCCGGTGGTTTTGAGTGTTCCAATATTTAGAGCTTGGTATACCGATCTTGGCATGACATTTATGGCTGCACCCAAATCAGCGATGGCTTCTCGGAATTGCATGTTGCCAATTGTGCATGGAATGGTGAAAGTGTCGGGATCTTTGCATTTCTGTGGAAGATTTGGGGTGGTTATTGAGGAAGCATTCACCCCAAATTTTACCTTTTCATTCCCTTTAAGTTTCCTTTTATTGGTGCATAGCTCCTTTAAGAACTTGGCATACTTCGGAATTTGCTTGATAGCGTCAAGCAAGGGAATGTTTACTTCTACACTCCTGAAGATATCCAATAACTCCTTATCCAATTCCACTTCCTTTTTCTTCTTTTCTGTCAAAGTGGCTTGAGGGAATGGAATGGAAGGGGAGACTATGGTTGGCTCCTCAGGGGCTGATTCGGGAGTGACCTCTTCCACAGGTGGATCAACGGCAGTAACCTCCGTTTCAAACAATTCGTTCTCCCTCGTAGGTTGAGATGATTGGAGGTTTTTTAGTGCTCTCCCCGATCTCAACTGAACAACAAGTACATCCCCCTGGCTATCAGAGATTCTCCCGCCCCCTCTCATTTGGTTGACCTCATTCTGCAGATTCATCATCATATTCTGCTGCTCCACGAATAGTTGCATCACATCACTAAGGGATAACTCAGCAGATATGGGAGGTGCAGGTAAAGGTAATAGTGGGGTTGGTGGAGATATAGGCACTGGGGCTTGAAATTGCCCTTGATGGGGAGGTTGATACCAGACTTACTGCTGTTGAAATTGGGACCTTCCCGGAGTCATGCTTGTGGTTGCCACCATTGTTGTTCCTTCCTGAGATTGTAGGCACTGGTCAGGTGCATGGGAGCCCAGAGAACATACCCCACACAACATAGGTTGGCTTGGGGTTCCCGTGTTGGTTTGGTTAATGGCCAACTGCTTCATGAAGATGGCAATCTCTTCCAGCTTCTGGTGTAGGCCACCACGTTCCAGTTGAGCTACCTCATTCACCCCTTTGGTCATGGAAGTTGCTCTTGTGCCAAACTGCTGTGAGTTCACAGCCATGTTCTCGAATAGGAGCCTAGCTTCCGCCGGAGTCTTGTCCATCAAGGCACCACCACTAGCGGCATCAATCATGCACCGGTCCATACCCGTCAGACCCTCATAATAATATTGGATCAAGAGTTGTTCTGAGATCTGATGGGTAGGACAGCTTGCCACTAATTTATTGAATCTCTCCCAATATTCGTAGAGAGACTCACCCTGGAGTTGGCGGATGCCACTGATGTCCTTTCTTATGGCAGTTGCCCTTGAGGCTGGGTAGAATTTCTCCAGAAAGATCTTCTTCATGCCAATCCAGGTGTTGACAGCTCCATTTGGCAGGTTTAGGAACCATTGCTTCGCCTGACCGTCCAGAGAGAACGGAAAAGCCCGAAGCTTCACATGTTCCTCGTTGACTCCTCTTGGCTTGAGAGTCTCACACACCACATGGAATTCCTTGAGGTGCTAGTGTGGATCCTCTCCGGCCAAACCGTGGAACTTAGGAAGCAAATGAAGAATCGCGCCCGTAAGCTCGAATTCGGCATCCAACCTTGTGTAGGCTATCCCCAGAGGTTGTTGAGTGAGATCCGGAGCTGCGAGTTCTTTCAAGGTAAGCTGATGGTCTCCCATGGTTTGAACTCAAACCTGAAACACTAACAAATAGATCAGAAGCTTCAGGACCAGTGGACAGCAACGCAGTACGCATAACTGCAACTTTTCAGTTCGCAGTCCGCGCTGGAGCGCTTTATACGCGCTGGGGCGCGAGTATCATCAGCAGACCAACTGTTTTTGGAACAACGAGTCTAGGAAGAGTAAAATAAAGATAAAACAAAAATAAAATGCAAAATAGAAAGAAAATCTTTTTGTTGTTTTTATTTTTGAAAGAAACAAAGAAAAAATAAAAGAAAACGATTATGTACACTATTCACAATTCAAACCACTAGTGAAAACTTTCATCGCCATTCCCCGGCAACGGCGCCAAAAATTTGATGGTTGTGTCGTGTCAACCATAAATTTAATTATTTTTAAAACCATGTTCCCCTAATATAGTTTAGTGGAAACCAGGGTCGTCTCTCACAAGGAATGACTAAGAAAGTAATACACAAGACTAGTTGTCTGACGGTTTGTCACAATTGGGGGTTTTGTGTGCAAGTTAATTAAATTGGAATAAAAATGAAAATAATAGAAGCAGCGGTTTATGGGGGTGGAACATTCATTAGGGTGTCAATCATTGGCTACAAAAGAATGCATGAGTTGATTAATTACGCCGGAGTTAGATCTAACTCCTTTGTTGTGATTCTAATGATTAATTGCCTAGAATGGGATTAATTAGTGAGATCTCACCTTTAGTTCCACTCTCAACAATTATTAAAGCCAATCACATTAATCTAATTAAAGAGACTAATCAGCCAATTAATTACTCATTACCAATTCCTACTATGCCATGCATCAATTAATCAACTAACACATAAACATATGCCAATGAATTAGCCAACTCAATCGAGTAAGCCAAGACAAACGATTAAACATACAATTTAAGATCTCAAATTATATGCCAAGGGTTTGATAATGAAAACTTATGCAAGATTAAGAACAAAGCCTCAAATTACCCCAATGATGTTCACACCCTCACAAACCACCAAGTTAGCTAATCATGGCAAGAAATTAAAAGGCAAGAAATAAATTGGAATAAAGAAAGCAATTAAGAACAAAGCAAGAAATTAAATGCAAGTTGGCAAGATGGAAAAACGAATAACTGAATTAATGATAAAAGAGTAACTTACAAAACCCAAAGAGGGCTGGACGAATAACGTTGGAATGCAAATAACTGAGCTAGAGCTAAACTAGGAAAACAGAAATCCTAATGGGAAGACAAATAACTCTAACTAGGAAAAGAAACTAAGTGAAAGTGGAGGTAGTGAATGGTTGGTGTTTCTGATGCATTAGCTCCCTTTAAATAAGATGAGCAGCCTCCAAACCCTAATCAATTTGGGCCCCCAACTCGTGCAGATAGGGTTTCTGCTGTGACAGAGTTACGGAGCGGCGCTGGAGCGCCAGCGTTGTGCACGTGACAGGTTTAAGTGAGCCACGCGCGCTGGGGCGCTGCGGGCGCTGGAGCGCTCGATGCTTGCTCTGAAATCAACTGCTCCGCTTCTTGCCCAGTTCATGATGTCTACAGCTCCAATAATACCTGTGACCTGCACTAAAAATACGAAATATCCAAGATCAAGTGCAAAAGTCATCCTTGAATTGTAAAAACATCATAAAACTTGTTATTTTAGCCTTTATTTCTATTAAGCTCAGATTAATCTCAAGTTGAATTAAATACAATAAGAGGCCAAAATAGAGCTAAGAATTGCATACAATCATCCAAATTAAGGGCATAAAATATTGGTAAAAACCGCGTTATCAAGATGCATAATATTAACTAGCTTTTTCTATCAGAAAATTACATTAGAGAGAAAGACAATTTTTGAAGTGAAAACGTGCAAGAACACAATGAGTTCTTAGAGCAGATTTTCTATAAACTAGTCATCGTAATTCTTCATATACGGATTCGTTAACCGTTGGATCGAGCTGAAAATATATGAGAATGTTAAGGACACATAGTTCTAACATTTGAACGGTTGGATCTTTTTTTCGATGACTAGGGTGAGAGATATTAATAACGTAATGAACCAGTACAAATTATGCTCTCACCGAAAAGTAATATCAGAAACTTCGTATGAGGGTTCTGAAGCTCTATGACCATTTCTCTTTGAACAAGAATGTGTTTCTGAAGCTTATAGTATATTATTATATGCGTAGATATTATCTTGAATAAGTTCCTAATTCTTCATATTAGATAACTTATCTAGAAAGTATCTCTATGCATGGTTTCTAGTTGCTACAACTATGTTAATATCTCATGTATATCTTGAATATATTATCATGTTAATATAGTTATCATTATACTAACTCTCTTTCATTATAACTACAAGTATTTATACTTGATAGTTATAATCTACATGTTTCAGAAATCACCAAGAAGGTTAATATTCTCAGAAAGCAAAGTTTCTGAGAAACTTTACTTTCTCAGAAGGACTCTTCGTTGTGACTCAGAAGGATACCCTTCTGAGAAGTGTTTTTGAAAGAAAAAGTTTTAGAAGAGTATTTTGAAAATCTAAGCACGATTCAACCCCCCCTTCTCGTGCTAACACACACCTTCAATTGGTATCAGATCCAGGCCTCTGGGGTTGAGCAATCTCACGATTGTAGAGGTTAAAAGGTCCAATGAAGGATTGAGAAAGCCAATTCATCATATGTATGAGAATACTTTTTCAAAACAAACTTTTTCTTATTCGAATTTCTGAAAATTGTCTTTATGAGTTAAAATTCTCTTTTCAAAAGATATATCAAGTTGACTTCAACTATATTTTGCTCTCTTGCAATTTTATATCTCTTGAGAAAGCAGAATTGCATATCCTGCATATCTTACTCTCTTGACCAATCCAGATTTGTAAATTATTTATTTTGAATCTGATTTCAAGATCATTCTTTTACAAATATACACTTACTGATAACTATCTTGAAAATGCTTTCTTGCTCGCATGAGCTTTATGATGAGTGTAAGAAAGAGCTCTCATCAGGCTAATTTAAATCCTGAGAACACTTTACTTCTCACCTATTCTAAAGTGGTGTATCTTTTCAAGAAGGTGATAAACATGTATGAGAAGATTATTTCAAAACTTAACAAATTCAACTTATTGAATGTTCTCATTCATAATTGAATATCTAAGGTACCAGAGAACCTCTTAGGTTTCTGATATACAATTTGCTCCATCTTCTCTACATTATTTTCTAAGTAAAGTGAGTGTTTCTAAAAGGTTCAGATGATCTAGGTTTCTTAACCTTAAATCTGACCTTCTTGAGAAAGCCAGTTGAGAAATCTTATTCTCACTTACTTTAAGAATTCATTGAGTGTACCTTCACTTGAAAACAATTTATCTGGTGTATTTTCTTGGTTTATTATCTTAATATATATTCTCTCCAACTAACCAAGGAAGGACCCAATTGAAATTCAGTGGGTACCAAAAACTTCTTTATCTTGCAGGTTCAACTTAAGTAAAAAACAACAACAACAAAAAAAAAACTCAACACACAAATGTGTGTTGAGATTCTTCAGAACCCTCTTAAATATATTTAAGATGGTTCTGAAGAATCTCTTCTTAGAACAAGCTGAGATGGATCAAGCTTATAAAAAGTCTGATTTATCATTCTTTACAATAGCTGCAAAACTCTTTCAAGAAGAATTGTCTAAGGAACTTGGAGTGTGTAAGCTCCAAAACCCTTCTGAGAGAAATTGATATATTTCTCTTAGAGAGATAGAAAGTTTTAATGATAACAAAGTAAGCCATAAGTATAAAAATTTTACTTAAGCTTTTGCTAACATGTGTGCTAAGTGTCTCAGAAAGCTTAAATTTTTGCAATCCCATGAGTAAAGATCAAGACAAGCAACGAGTAACCTTATGAATTACAAGAAGAAATCATGGCATGAAAGACATCAAAAAGGATAGTCAGAAAGCACAAAGGTGAAAGTGAAGTTCTGAGAGAAGAACACTGTCGCCTCAGGAAGGTCTCAGAAGACCTTGCGACTGGTGGTTCTCAGAAGGGTCTTCCCTCAGAAGGTTCGCCTCAAAAGTCCGTACAACTCTCAGAAAGTTGGACTCAGAAGCAACCAAGTATCAAGACTCAATGGAAGAAGCATTAACACTCAGAAAGCTCGACACAGCAAGCAAAAGGAAGTGGGAACACGCGCACTGTACAAGTCAGAAAGTTCCTCATTTCGCGCTGACTGTTGAAGGGATCCGTTCTGAGCCAGAGACAACCACATCAGCAAAGTGAAAGCTTCTAATTTCGCGGCTCTTTGATGCCTATATATATGAGTTCAATTCCAGAGCATTGTGACGAAATTCTTGAGCAAAAACTCTTGATTAAACGAGCCAAAACTCTGCTGAATTGAAAATCATTATTTGCGAAAACTTAGAACTTTCTCAGAAAGACAATTTTACAGAATTGTTCTTCTAACTTTGCGAAAATCTTCTAGTTCTGTATTGGTGTAAATTCTTACGTTTGTAAGTTAAATATAGAAGTCTACTAAGAGAAAACAAAGTCTGTATCTTAATCTTAGTAGTTGTTTTCGAAGCAAAAAAAAAACTCTCTCCGAAAAACGTTAAGTCCTTCGTGTGTGAAGGCAGTTTTAAGTCCTCGATTGTTTGAGGCAAGTTAAAGTCCTTAAGTGTTTAAGGCAAGCAAAGTCCTCTGTTGTGAGGCAAGATAAAGTCCTTAATTAAGTTAAGGCAAAGAAAGTCCTCTAGTGTTGGAAGCAAGGAAATCCACTTCGGATTGTGAAGTGGTGGAAGTCCTTTACGTGGTAAAGGCAGTGTTGTCTGAGAAGGCACGATAAGAAGAATATCTAAAGAACTCTCAACGGAAGGTTGAGGACTGGAGTAGGTTAGTTAAAACCGAACCAGTATAAAAATCTCTTTGTGTTAAGCTTTTCTTCCCTCAACTCTTACTTTCTAAGAAAACTAATAAACACGTTTTTAACTTAATCATAACTGTGAAAATCTATTAAGTTGAAATCAGAAAGCGTTTAAGTGAAATCATTTTTAAAACACTTTCATAAAATTCTCAGAAAGGAACTTTCTCAGAAAGGTAAAAGTTCTCAGAAGCTTAACCTTCTCAGAAAGGTTATTCCGCTGCAAACACTCAACTTAACTTTCTGAGTAAACAGTCTTCTAAGAAAAGTTTTTAGAAGTCATTTTTTAAACCTGCACGATTCAACCCCCCCTTCTCGTGCACAAATACACCTTCAATTGGCATTAGAGCTCGGTCCTTAAGGGGTTGAGCACTTAACAGTGTCAAGGAAAAAGATCCAAGAAGGGACTATGGACTCACCAGCTGCGTTCATATCTGATGGGGCTTCAATCAACAGACCTCCAATGTTTCTTGGAGATAGTTTCGACTATTGGCGTGACAGGATGACATTGTTCATCAAGCACACCAGTCTTGATCTATGGGACAGGATTGAAAACGGCGACTATCAACCTTTGCAAACAATAACAGAACGAGCTATTGTTGCAGCAGATGCTGAACCTGGAGCAACACCTCCAGCGCCTAGAACTTACACCAGACGAGTTCCCAAGGATGAATGGACTCAAGAAATGAAAGAGAAGATTCAGCTGAACTTCAAGGCCAAGTACATTCTCCTCTGTGCACTACCTAAGGTATAATATGACAAGATAGTGTCGTGTGATACAGCACAAGAGATATGGGAAAGGCTTCACATGTTGCATGAATGTAATGACGAAGTCAAGGAGACAAAGATATCCATGCTCGTACACAAGTACGAATCCTTCTGCATGCAACAAGATGAAACCATTGACAGCATGTCAATACGGTTTCTTCACATCATCAACCAGCTCAAAGTCTTAGGAAAGACTTACTCAAACGCGGAGATGGTCAGAAAGATTCTCAGAAGTCTCTCCTCAAAATGGCGTCCAAAAGTTACAACAATCCAAGAAGCCAAGGATCTAAATCAGCTTGGTTTGGATGTACTATTCGGCTCTCTCAGAACACATGAGATTGAGCTAGAAGGACTGCTTGGAGGACCATCCTCTTCATCTAAGCCTCAGAAGAGTTTGGCTCTCAAAAGCCAAATAAAAAGATCCTCCAAAGCTCTCAAGGTCGAAGAAGTTTATGAGTCAGAAGATGAATCAGACTCAGAAACAGAAGAAGATGACATCTCTCTTCTGGTCAGAAAAATGAAGAAAGCTTGGAAGAGAAGACCAAGCCAAGGCAGGGAGATTACTCCTAAGAAAGGAAAGCTAAAGCCTTCTGAAGCCACATGCTATGGCTGTGGAGAAAAGGGTCACTTCAGAACGGAGTGCCCTCAGAACAAAGGGAAGAAGAAGTTTATTCCCATAAAGAAAAAGAAGGCAATGGCTGCTACATGGAGTGACTCGGAAGAAGAAGATTCTGAGCCAGCAAACGAAGAAGAAGCTAACGTCTGCTTCATGGCTGGTACTGACTACATTCTGGAAACAGAATCTGAGTCAGAAGAGGTACCTAACTCCCCTCCTCTCTCATACTCACATAATGAGGTCTCAGAACTCTATGAAGAGCTTCTGAGAGACTCAAATGAATTAGCTAACAGTTTTAGCAGCTTAAAGAAAAATTACAAACATCTAGAAGCTGAAAATGCTAGACTAATTCAAGAAGTTGAGAACCTAAAACTTGAAAGAGATGATTTTAAAAACAGATATCTTGAAAGTCACAATCTCTATCAAGCTTTAGAAACAATGTCTTCTGTAACTGTTGAAAAGGCTGAACTAGCCTTATTAGAATTACAAAAGACCAATGAGCTTCTCACTTCTGATTTAGTTAAGATGGTCAATGGTGGGAAAATGATGACTCTTTTACTTGGAGGTCAAAGACCTTACAAAGATAAAACAAGACTTGGATATGAAGAAGTTTTCGAACCCCATGACCTTGATCCATCATTAACTAAATCACAACGCATGTGCATCTCATGCTTCAAAGATGGACATGGATCTGAGACATGCCCTATGCTAAGTAAAGGAAACACTTCTCTGCCCAAAAAGGCTAAGAAGGTTAAAAACTCTCAGAAGGCTAAGTTTTCTCAGAAGGATAAGGCTTCTCAGAAAGCAAAGGCTTCTGAAAAGGGAAAAGAAAAGGTTTCTGAGTCTCAGAACCACAATCCTTCTAAGAAAAGAAGATAAAAGGCAAAGAAAGCTAACAAGCAAGGACCCAACAAAGCATGGGTACCTAAACCAGTGAAATTTGTGTCTACAGGTGCATCAACAAGCACTGCTCCACCACCAAGATGAGCAGTGGTACTTGGACAGTGGCTGCTCGAGGCACATGACTGGAAGCAACCACTGGTTCAGAAACCTTCAACCTAAGAAAGGAGGAACGGTGCGATTCAGTGATGGTGCCAAAGGGAAAGTCACTGCCATAGGAGATGTCGGTAAGGATTCTTCTAACCAAATCTCAGATGTACTTTTAGTTGATGGCTTGACACACAATCTATTAAGCATTAGTCAATTTTGTGACAAAGGCTTAAAGGTTGAGTTTCATGCCAAATATTGCCATGTGACTAATCTCACTAACGGCAAGATCGTTCTAGAAGGAAAACGAGTTGGTAACATCTATGTTATCCATCTAGATAATCTAAAGGATCAAAATGTGAAGTGTCTTGTCTCTGTCCAAGAAGAAAAGTGGCTTTGGCATAAGAAACTTGGTCACGCCCATATGAAGCTTCTTTCTGAGCTCTCTCAGAAAGGACTTGTAAAGGGTCTTCCCAACATCAAGTATCAGAAGGATGCAACTTGCGACTTCTGTGAAAAGGGAAAACAAACCAAAGCCTCATTTCCAAGTAAAAGTGGAATCTCTACTCAGAAATCACTTGAGCTCCTTCACATGGATCTCTTTGGACCAACTAGAACGGCTTCCCTTTCTGGAAAATGCTATGGTCTTGTCATAGTGGATGATTATTCTAGATTCACTTGGGTATTCTTTCTGGCTTCTAAGGAAGAAACATTTGAAAAATTCAAAGCTTTTGCGAAAAGAGTTTCAAATGAAAAAGACTCTCACATTCACACCATACGATCCGATCATGGAGGTGAATTTGAGAATCATGCTTTTGAAAAACTTTGTGAAAATCTGGGCATTGCTCATGAATTCTCTTCTCCCAGAACTCCTCAAAAAAATGGAGTGGCTGAGAGAAAGAATCGAACCCTTCAAGAGATGGCAAGAACAATGCTCTTAGAAATTGAGCTTTCTAAAGGTTTTTGGGCTGAGGCTGTAAACACCTCATGCTATATTCAGAATCGAGTCTTTCTGAGACCAATTTTGAAGAAAACACCTTACGAGCTTTGGAAGAACAAAATACCCAACATATCCTATTTCCATGTTTTTGGTTCTTCGTGCTTTATACTCAACACAAAGGACAAACTAGCCAAGTTTGATCCTAAATCCGATGATGGAGTATTCCTAGGATATTACTCCGTCTCTAAAGTCTATAGAGTCTATAACAAGAGGAGCAAATGTGTTGAAGAGACAATCCATATTAAGTTCAAAGAACTTAGTAAGGATTTGCCTCAAAAGGTTGCTGACTTAGAAGATGAGTTTGAGAAACTCAACATCTCTTCTGAGAAAGCCAGAAAGTCAAAAAGAAAATTCTTATAGATGATGAGAGTGATTTCCAATCTTTGGAAAAGCCTTCTCCATCTAAAGAAAAATCTAAAAGCATCATTGAAGCTCCATAACCTGGTGAATCTATTCCTCAAACATCAATGAAATTTAGATTCTCAGAAAGTCAAGCTTCTGATGACTCAGAACGAGAACCTTCTGAGTCACCTTCTCAGAACCCTATTCCTAAAGGATATAGAGGCTCGAGAGACTTGAAAAATGTCTCTCAGAATGAAGTCTTGGGTGATCCCGAGCGTGGTGTGAGAACCAGAAGAAACTATACAAATCTTGCTATGGTTTCTGAACATGAACCAGAATCCATAGAGGAAGCGTTTGTTCGTTTTAAATGTTCTGAAAAGGGTTTCCTTAGTTAAGACGTTTCTAAATATTTAGATTCTGAAAAATATTTCTTAGAAACTCCCCTTAATTCTAAGCTTAGAATCTTAGACAGATAAGTTAGAACTAAGCTTCTGTAGAAAATAATTTCTGAGAAAATCATCTCTAAGAAAATCCACCTCTTAGAAAAGGTGTCTTCTAAAAGGTTTCTCAGAAGGAGATACTCACAGAAGGACCACCCCTCTCAGAAGGGTGTCTTCCAAAAATTTAGTTACCAACGGTAACTTTTCAAATAAGTTTTGACAACGGCTAGTCTCGAGATAGTCTATAAATACGGAATGACCTATTTCATTCGAGCACTTTGTGTTCAAAACTCTCTTAAAGCATCTTCATCCGCCTTTTCGTGCTCAAAATTCTCTCTTCTATTCGATCTCTTCGTATTCCCAATCCAAAACCCCTTCCTCTTTCAAATGGAAATTGCCACTGAAATTAAGGGTGTTATGAGAAACAAGCTGGATGATGTTGTCGAGAACATCCTCTACGAAGATGAGAAGATGCTAGAGCTCTTCAAAAGCACCTATCTTCCACGAACCATAGCTATGGGACGTGTTCTTCCTCTAAGCGTCTTCAACGACGTGGATGAACTCGGATTTGCATTCCAGTGCCAGCTTGGCTGGGCTGCTTTTATGCTCTCGGAAGAAGTTTGCTATCCTAACTTAGTACGAGCCTTCTACTCCCAAATCGAGAGATCTAGAAACAAAGGCGTGAAGAGCTTCGTGACTAATCACAACATCAGATTCTCCTCTGCAGAGATCAACCAAGTCTTCAATACCCTAAATGGCGGAGCCATCATAATAGATGATCCAGATTGGTTCAAGGAAGTGAAAGACTCTGAGGAAGAAATTGTGAGAATCCTCACAGGCAGTGCCGACCAGCCACTCAAAGCCGTGAAGGTACCCAATCTCACACAAGAAGCAAGAATCGTTTTCTCAATCTTTCAACACACTCTCCTTCCCCGACTTGGTAACATGGGCAACGTCACCATCATGGATGCATGCCTCCTCTACCATCTGCTAAAGAAGGAGAAGATAGACTTTTGCAGAATGATGATCAACTATATGATGCGACAAGCACACCCCAAACGGGCTCTCACAAGTCTTCCCTACGGAAGCCTCCTCACCAAAATCTTCAACTACCTCTCTCTACCTCTTGAAGATTATGAGTATATCCACAACCCCAGCAAATTCACCATGGTCACTTTTCACAACATCAAGAAAAAGAAGGTTCCAGAAACTGAGGAACCAAGAAGAAGGAGAAGGCGATGCCTTCTAAGAAAGAGTAACCTCCAAACGGCCTTTTAGGCCGAGAAAGAAAGGGAAAGGAAGCTGATCCTCTGAAGGAAAGAAGAAAAGAAAAGTCATCCATCCTTCCCCCACAAGAATCACAAGGAGCATGGCTCTGAGGAACGTCAGAAGAGTCCCCCGAAGGAACCAGAAGTGGCTGAGGACTCAGAAGAGACTACTTCTGATCAGCCATTGCTCAGAAAGAGGAAAGCCTCTCCATCTCTCAAAGTCCAGACGTTCCACCAAGAGGCAAGAAGAAGCGTGGTCGTTTGGTAAAAGCCTATTCTCAAACTCACCCTCTTTTCTTAAAACTTCTTCTGCACTTATTCTGTTTCTGTTTCTGGTTTAAAACCCACAAAATTTCGAACTAAACTCCTTCATTCTTGAATTATCAGGGAAAACACACAAAGGAGTGGTAAAGAAAACCACTCAGAAACAGATCCCGCCAATCGTGACGGACAAGAACTTATTCCTGTGGCTTTTGACCTTGTCACTGCTGCTACCACTGCCGCTGAAGAAGAAGAACAAGCTTCTCATCATTCCTCACCTCTGGACATGTCTCTCCATCAGAGAAGACATTCAAGGACGTGAGGAAATGTTGCTGATTCCTCATCTGAGGAAGGTGATGCAACAATGTTCCGAATTGAGCATCGACTCAGATGCTGGGAGTTCAAAGAAAGAGCCAAAGAAGAAGCAACCTGAAGCTTCTATGGGTGATCTTTCTGAAGCCACCACTACTGAGGCGGCTGACGTGGATGCTGAGTCTCTGACTCAGAAGATGCTGGATGTCCAGAAGGAAATTGATGAACCTTCTAAGAACCCAGAAGTTGAAACTGAAAATCCACCACCATCACCGATCCAGACTCAGCTGGAGGCTGAAGTCGTTCAAGAAGAATCACAACAACAACAAGAGCAGGAAGAGGAACAACATCAACAACAAACTCCTCCCTCTTCCCCTCAGAAAAAGCCAACGACTGATGTTGGTCTTACCTCCTCTGAGACCCCCAAAGAACATGAGGAAACTCATGTCTCAACACATGTTGAAGTGGCAGGGACCACCAGCACTGGCTCAGCTCAGAGGTGGCCGCTGACTCTACCATGGCTGCAGGAGTCGCAGCAGTTGAGGAATTTGTTGCCACTAGTTTGTGGAAGGGTCAAATGCTGAGAAAGACTCTCAGAAAGAGCTTGATCACCAACCTTTTGATGCATCTGAGATCCCCTCTTCAACATTTGATCAACCTGGTCCAACCTTTTCCCTCACATCTTCCATGATTGGATCCGGCTTTCAATTGGGAAAAATGGTTCCAACTCCTCCCTCTGTACAATATGGGCCGTCTCGGGGTCCTTCTGAAAAAGTAAGATTCATGGATGCACTCAATATACAACTCGCATCCTTTAATCTTTCTGCTGTCGCACAAGATCCTGATGCCGCATGGCAACCATCTCAGTCACAGCCTGGCCTCCTTGAATTCGGCTCAGCTTCTGAAACAGATCAGAGACAACCCTCTTCTGAAGCAGCTGTCAATATGGAGGAAATTCAAGAGGAAGCTCATGAGGAAGTTCTAGAACGAGCTGAAGATGGAACTGAGGACAAAGCTGAAGATGAAGAAGAGCGCATTCCTGAATATCAAAAGCTGGACATTGTGGATGCTGTTCTTGAGGCTGAAATTTCTCGTCCTCCTCCTCCTCCCATCTCCTCTGATGGAATACCTCCAGAATGCCCTCCAGGCGCGGATCAAGCTGAAGTTCAAATGGAAATTTGCAAGCTTCTCCGCTTTATAGCTAGGAAGATAGCAGCTCTAAGTCCATGATGATCTTTATGTTAGCCACCCTTTTTGATATAACAAAAGGGAGAAGAAAATAGATAATATTTGGCTATATAAACAACTAGCCTAGGATTAGGGGAGTACCTAGAATTAGGAGTAACAGATTTAGGGAGTCAAAAATTTTGTTTGTAACCCCATTGAGTTTTAATGAATATTATTCATGTTTTGGCAACTCTCGTTCTTAATAGCTTGTATTTCTAAAAATCATATTTTACACTCATCAAGAATACATGCTATAATTGATAATCTAAAACAAGTACTCATAAATTGCATATCTATCTGTTGATTATCAAAGCATTCTAAGAAAATAACAAAGCCTTCTCTCAGAAAGCTAAGTTGTTTCTAAGAAAGCAAAGTGCATTCTGAGTAAGTTGTGAACTTAATCAGAAACACTTCAGAACTTAAGCAAAATTATTATCTTAAGACTTAAGTTGTTATCATCAAAAAGGGGGAGATTGTAAGCTCCAGAACCCTTATGAGAGAAATTGATATATTTCTCTTAGAGAGATAGAAAGTTTTAATGATAACAAAGTAAGCCATAAGTATAAAAATTTTACTTAAGGTTTTGCAAACATGTGTGCTAAGTGTCTCAGAAAGCTTAAATTTTTGCAATTCCATGAGTAAAGATCAAGACAAGCAACGAGTAACCTTATGAATTACAAGAAGAAATCATAGCGTGAAAGACATCAGAAAGGATAGTCAGAAAGCACAAAGGTGAAAGTGCAGTTCTGAGAGAAGAACTCTGTCGCCTCATAAAGGTCCCAGAAGACCTTGCGACTGGTGGTTCTCAGAAGGGTCTTCCCTCAGAAGGTTCGCCTCAAAAGTCCGTACAACTCTCAGAAAGTTGGACTCAGAAGCAACCAAGTATCAAGACTCAATGGAAGAAGCATTAACTCTCAGAAAGCTCGAAACAGTAAGCAAAAGGAAGTGGGAACACGCGCATTGTACAAGTCAGAAAGTTCCTCATTTCGCGCTGACTGTTGCAGGGAGCCGTTCTGAGCCAGAGACAGCCACATCAGCAAAGTGAAAGCTTCTAATTTCGCGGCTCTTTGATGCCTATATATATGAGTTCAATTCCAGAGCATTGTGACGAAATTCTTGCGCAAAAACTCTTGATTAAACGTCCTCTAGTGTTGGAAGCAAGGAAATCCACTTCGGATTGTGAAGTGGTGGAAGTCCTTTACGTGGTAAAGGCAGTGTTGTCTGAGAAGGCACGATAAGAAGAATATCTAAAGAACTCTCAACGGAAGGTTGAGGACTGGAGTAGGTTAGTTAAAACCGAACCAGTATAAAAATCTCTTTGTGTTAAGCTTTTCTTCCCTCAACTCTTACTTTCTAAGAAAACTAATAAACACGTTTTTAACTTAATCATAACTGTGAAAATCTATTAAGTTGAAATCAGAAAGCGTTTAAGTGAAATCATTTTTAAAACACTTTCATAAAATTCTCAGAAAGGAACTTTCTCAGAAAGGTAAAAGTTCTCAGAAGCTTAACCTTCTCAGAAAGGTTATTCCGCTGCAAACACTCAACTTAACTTTCTGAGTAAACAGTCTTCTAAGAAAAGTTTTTAGAAGTAGTTTTTTAAACATGCACGATTCAACCCCCCCTTCTCGTGCACAACTACACCTTCAGAGTTCTCATCTCATTCTCATCAAGCAAATCAAATTGGAGGACTGTTGGCTGGATATCCTAGACTCATTGCAAATCATACATTCAGAAAGTGGTGAAGCCTTCTGAAAGGAAGTCTATCTAAGAAGCTCTCCGAAGCTTCTACAACAACTTCTGAGAAACCTAGCAAGATGAGAAAGCAACTATGGGCAATTCCTGGAGAGAATTATTTCAAAGAAGACTATGAATATTCCCCTCAAGCAACAAGTCTCAGAAAGTGAACTCAGAATCACTTTTGGTACCAGAAATCAAAATCCTCAAGGATCACATCATTCCAAAGTGAGTATTTTGAAACTAAAACATTATATGGAAATTGTTGCTGTGTGTGAAATATGTATGAACTATGTATATGCATATTTGATTTAATTGTGTGAAAACATTTTTCAAATTAAATGCATTGCATAAACATGTCGTCTGCATAAGCATATCCCTCTCACACCCTATCAAATCCTCTGAGAAGACCAACTCCAGAAGTCAACCTTCTCAAGCATTTGGTCAAACTCAGAAAGTAAATTATCGTGAGATAATTGCAACTCAGACTTATCCAAGATGGTCCAAGGGCAAGGAGGAAATACTGCTGACTCCTCTTCTGAGGAAGATGCAACAAGGTTCCAGGTGGAACATTGCACCCCAGACGCTAGAAGCTCAAGGAAGGAGCCCAAAAAGAAGCAACCTGAAGCTTCTGTGGCGGATCCTTCAGAAGCAACCACGACTGAGGTTGCTGGTGTGGATGCTGAGTCTCTGACTCAGAAAATGGATGAGTCTCTGACTCAGGAAGGAGTTGAGAAAATTCAAGAAGAGGTACAAGATCAACAAACTCCTCCCTCTTCATCTCAGAAAGAACCTACTTCTGATGCTGGTCATGTCTCTTCTCAGATCCCTAAAGAACATAAGGAAACTCGTGTCTCAACACACGTTGAAGTGCCAGGGACCACCAGCACTGGGCTCAACTCAGAGGTGGGCACTGACGCTACCGTGGCTGCCGGCGTAGTAGCAGTTGAGGCATTTGTTGCCGGTAGTTCCTTAGAAGGGACTCAGTCTGAGAAAGACTCTCAGAAGGGATCTGAGGTTCACATGGTTGATGTCACTTAGACTGCTCCTCTTCCCTTCAACAAATTGGGTCCCTCCTTCTCCATCATTGAGTCCATGATTGGAGCGGGCTTCGAATTTGGAAGTATGGTGCAATAGTCTAGCCCAGAATGAGGAACTCTTCATCAGAAAGCTTCTGTCAGCACTGTCATCAATGTATTATCAGAACAGGCAACGATTCTCTTCAGAAAGTGGATTGCCATTTAAGAGCTTGAGAAACCATTTAGTAATGGGTCTTGTGCTTCAGAATAGGATTCATACAAAATTTAACCTAGAGAAAATTAATTACCTTTTCTTTTGGGTAATTACTTTCTTCAGCGGTCAAATTACCCTCTCTCTACTACTTGGTGACACTCAGAAGAGTGACCCTTCGTAATCTCATCATCTCACATATGCTGGCTGCAGTGGCAAAGGGTATTCATATCAGTGAGCCATCTCAGGTTGAGACTAGTGAAAGAGTAAGTGAGGATAATGTGTATTCATGACTATCCTGAGGTCAAAGGCAGAGATAGCAGCAAAGAAATTGGCTGCACAAGAAAAGAGCACAAGGAGCCACTAGCTCCAAAGGGAAAGATGCTGAGGTCTCTGAAGCTTATATTGTGATTGAGGATGCATCAGAAACTAGTGCTCCTCCCACTCAGTAATTTGGGTACACACAAGCTCCAACACCCTCTCCTAATGATAATCTAGCCATGATTCCCTATGTTGAGAAACCACAGAATCTGTCAAGGGTCTCTGAAGAGGCTTCTCATTCAAAAAGCTCTACCTCTGAATCAGTAAGTGCCTTCCTCGGTGAAGAATTATGTGATCAAGACATAGAAGATTCTAAAGCTGCTTTGTCTCAGAAGACTTCAGCTTCTGAATCTGAACTAAAAAAGAATTCTGAGGAATTAAGTCCTGCAGCAGTTTCTCAGGGAACTAAGGGGTTGATTTCTAAAGCACCTGCTACCACCTCCTCCATCGATTCTCTAAGGATTGATCTGCTTCTGAGAAACCAAAAAGAAATGGCAACAAGGAAAAATAGGCTTGAGGCTGGAATTTTAGAAATTCGAAGCCAACTTAGAGAGCATGAAGCACCTCTATTGAGAATTCTGGACGCTCTTGAGAAGAAACAAGGCTGAAGTTCTGCATTTTCTTGTCCTCTCTTTTTGATGATGCCAAAGGGGGAGAAAATGTAGGAAATAATGGGTTGAAAGATTACTAGTTTCTGAAGGAAACAGGGGGAGATAGAAGTGAGGGGGAGAGACTCTCTCTAAAAGAAACATCATCATGCATAGCATAATATTTAGCATTTACTGCATTCTCTCTTAATTCATGAATATGCTGATGTATGTTTAATATGATCCTGAGTCATGAATACAAACTTTCTGGATGCGTATGTTATTAAAGTTAATTATCATGAATATATATCTTGCTTTCTGAGCATTTTGTGAATTATATAATTGCAAGATTCATGAAAAACTTGTTTTACTCTCTAGTTTGTATTCTGCTGTGAATTAATCAATATCTAAGTTACTTCTGGAAATTTCTCTCTTGAGAAAATGAAGGAAATAATAGAAAGATAGATTAAAATTGCACAAGGAACCTATCATTAAGCTTCTGATCTTAAAGAAAGGTTTCCTTCAAACGATTCTACAAAATATTTCCTAAATTGATTTGTCATCATCAAAAAGGGGGAGATTGTAAGCTCCAGCACCCTTCCAAGAAGTGTTAATGATTGGAAATCATTAAAGACTTGGTTTTGAATGATAACAAATTAATATAAAGAAAATATTTTGTTAGAATAATTTAATGGGTGTTGATATGTGCAGTGAGAAAGCTATTTAGCTAAAGTACACAAGAAAGTTGGAACTACAAGCACTCAAAGCACATGGTTCTAGAAGCGCAAGAAGAAAGAAGAACAAAGTCTCTCAAAAGGAAATCAAGACATGAAAAAGCTATTGAGCAACCTGCGAAGAAGACATGAGAAAGCGCTCTGAGAAATGCACTCAGAATCTTCTTAGAAGGATGCACAAGATGTTTCTTAGAAGGACCTATTATCAGAAGATCGCCTTCACTCAAAAGATGCGAGAACCTTCTGAAGAAAGCACTTTTAGAAGAATGGAGAAAGCTGCAATATCAGAACACTTCAAGAATTGGTTTCTGGAAGCTAAGAAGTTCGAGTTTCTGATAAAGAAACTGTTCATAAACCGAGAAGATATCAAGACCAAAAAGACTTCTCGAAAGCATCCTCCAAGAAGCCAAGAAAGTCTTCTAAGAAGACTTGAAAGTTTCTGAGAAAGCTGAGCTCCAGAAAGCTGTCCTAGAAGACTAAATGGAAGCATCGGATTCTGATAAGAATCATTCAGAAAGCACTCAAGGAAATCAAGATCTATATTAAAGTACTTTCTGAGGCAGCATAAGAGACTTTCTGAGTAAGTATCAGAAGATACACTTTCCGGAGAAGGTTCAGAAAGCCAGCATCTGAGAAGCTCTCAGAAGCTGTGAGCTTATGAGAAAGCTGTCCAAGAAGTTCCTTCAAGAAGCTGAGAAAAATCTACATCTGAGGAGTCAGCCTCTGATCTAATCAAGGCATCTTGAATGAGAAGATACATCATTAAGGAAGGAAGGAATTCTTTCAGAAACTTCTCATTGGGTTAGTCAAGACACATCAAGAAGATGCATCAGCCTTCTCATGAAGTGCTGACTTGGTTATGAGAAAGCAGTTCTCTCAGAAGGCTGAATAGAATTTGTGATAAGCACAAATTCTCATAAAGCAGTCCTCTCAGAAAGCTCTCATAAGGCAGTACTCTCGGAAAGCTCTCAGAAGGTAGTCCTCTCAGAATGTAGTCTCTCAGAAGGACACTTCAGCAAGTCTTGGGAACTGTGCACAACGGCAATAATCAGGAAAAGACTATAAATAAGCTCCCAACAAGACACAAAGTGTGCTTGCACGTTGCTGCAATGCTGCCAAATTTCCTAGTGATGTTAGAACATTAATTCAACTTTGTAACACATCACTAACAGCATCTAGGGTCACTCTAAGGAATTAAATCAAATCTTTTCTACTCATATTCCTTGAGAAACCCGAGATTCTATAGAAGAGAAATTTTCTCTCAAAAGAAAATTTCTTGAAATCTTCTATTCTTATCCTTTCACTAGATAATATTCTTGCTATTGCAAGCTTTGAATAGGAGTTGTTTAAGGATATCCTTTGTTCATTCAAAGTCCTTAAGCATATGTTTGTAAGTGCTTTACGCACACACTTTCCAAGCACAAATCTGAATTTATTTGTAAAAGTCTCACTCATGTGGAGTTGAGCAATTAGAGCCTGAAGAGGCTAGGAAAAGAATACTTGTAAAAGTCTCATGGTGAATGAGCATGTAGCCTGAAGAGGCCATTCAAAGAATACTAGTCTTGCTCATGCTGTTGAGTTAAGCATGAGAAGCCAGAAGTGGCTTGGTGAAAGAATACTAATCTCTTACTTATAACAGTGGAGTAAAAAGTCCTTAATTGTTTAAGGCAAGGAAGTCCTCGTAATGAGGCAAGGAAATCCACTTCGGGTTGTGAAGAGGTGGAAGTCCTTTACGTGTTAAAGGCAAGGTTGCCTGGGAAGGCACAATAAGAAGAATATCCTGAGGGAGCCTGGGAAGGCTTCGATAGGAAAGAATATCCATGCTTAGCCTGGAAAGGCTTGTGGAAAGAATATTCACTGCAAAGCCTGAAGAGGCTATAAGAAAGAATAGTTGAGAAAGCCTGAAAAGGCTTGATAATATCTGTAACTTTGAAGAAAGTTAGTGGAACTCAAACAATTGTTTGAGAACTGGATGTAGGCATCATTGGCCGAACCAGTATATAATTGTGTTTACTCTCTATACTTCTCTCTGAACTTTATTGCTAGTTAATTTCTAGTTGCTTAATCTTTATCTAAATTCACACTCTATATAAAGTATAAGATGCATAATATTAACTAGCTTTTTCTATCAGAAAATTACATTAGAGAGAAAGACAATTTTTGAAGTGAAAACGTGCAAGAACACAATGAGTTCTTAGAGCAGATTTTCTATAAACTAGTCATCGTAATTCTTCATATACGGATTCGTTAACCGTTGGATCCAGCTGAAAATTTATGAGAATGTTAAGGACACATAGTTCTAACATTTGAACGGTTGGACCTTTGATTCGATGACTAGGGTGAGAGATATTAATAACTTAATGAACCAGTACAAATTATGCTCTCACCAAAATGTAATATCAGAAACTTCGTATGAGGGTTCTGAAGCTCTATGACCATTTCTCTTTGAACAAGAATGTGTTTCTGAAGCTTATAGTATATTATTATATGCATAGATATTATCTTGAATAAGTTCCTAATTCTTCATATTATATAATTTATCTAGAAAGTATCTCTATGCATCGTTTCTAGTTGCTACAACTATGTTAATATCTCATGTATATCTTCAATATATTATCATGTTAATATAGTTATCATTATACTAACTCTCTTTCATTATAACTACAAGTATTTATACTTGATAGTCATAATCTACATGTTTCAGAAATCACCAAGAAGGTTGATCTTCTCAAAAAGCAAAGTTTTTGAGAAACTTTACTTTCTCAGAAGGACTCTCCGTTGTGACTCAGAAGGATACCCTTCTCCCAGTATCTTCCATCACACGTCCCTCATAACAAAACCTAATTCTTTATCCTCCTACATTCTTCTTCTCTCATCTATTTCTAAATCCAAGCCCTTCATTCTACCATTTGTTTCACATCCCCAGTATCTTCCATCACACATCCCTCATAACAAACCCTAACTCCCAAATTCTTCTTCTCTCACACATTTCTAATCCTAACCCTTCATTTTACCATTTGTTTCACACCTCCCATGATCTTCCACCACTAAATAACTCATCCTTCTGGAGCATGCATAATCATCAACTACATCAAGTCAAAATCAGATCTAGAAGTTCGCTAGATCGAAAATCCAAAAGGGCAGTCTAGGCAAAAACTAGAGCACAAAAAAACACAAAAGCTCGCTAGATCGAAAACCTGAAAGGGCGGTCTAGGCAAAAATTAGAGCACGAAAAAAAAACACAAAAGCTCGCTAGATCGAAAACCTGAAAAGGCGATCTAGGAAAAAATTAGAGCAAAAAAATACTAAAAGATGCTTGCTTATCACAGACCACAAATGTTGACCTCGGAAAGACTGAAGATTCCAAGCAAAGTCAAGGCTACGAAAAGAAGAGAGAGACAAGGATATGCCAAATGAAAGAAACTCACTTGCTAAGAGAATCAAAGAGGAGAAAGAGCAGCAACAAAGCAGCACCCCCTGGGTCGCCCATCACTGTCGCTGGCTCGTCATCACTGCAATGCACGACCGCTCCTCCACCCCGGTCGTCATCATCATTATGCCTCCGATCGGCAACAACAACGACATGAAGACAATAACAACAATGGCAACAGCCACGACCAACTCTAGAGGCGAATCAGATCTACAATGTCTTCCTCCATTGGTGCCCGTTCAAGCTCTGCCCTCTGCGGCGCCTCGCGTCCCACTAGCCGCCACCGCGAGGAGCCTCTGTTCCCAGCCGCAAGCTCATGTTTCTCTCTCTGCAGTTCTCAGCTCTCTCTCACATCACCGCTCGATCCCACACCACCCACCACCATCACCTTCGTTCATCGCGATCACTACCATCCACCCATATCCAATCACCAACAACCATTAAAGGGATCGAGCACTCAACACAAAACGTCTTGAATCAATCAATCAAAAAAAAATCTAAAAGGACAATGATCAAGTACCATAAAATGGGGCAAGTTTTTATGGCGTCATTTTTATTTAGAGCATGTCATTCATCATACTAGGGCTAGATTTGTCATGTCTCCAGTATCAATGCACATTACATCCACGTTACACACATCATGCATCCATGCATTCATCAAAACTGGGGCAATTGAGATGTGATTTATAGCAGGGGAAATCTACCTCTTAGTTAAAATCATCTCATACCCTTTTAATCATGCATTACAAATATCTTTTCTAGATCATCTGCATAGCTTACAAGGAGACCAAGATAATTTGCCAGCATTATCATCACCACATTCAGCACACACCACATGCAACATCTTCATTTCTCAGCATCAACTTTACATTTTTTACCTCGATGTTTATTTTCCTGCCTCGATGTTTACTTTCCTGCCTCGATTTTATTTTTCCTGCCTCGATGTTTACTTTCCTACCTCGATGTTATTTTTCCTGCCTCAATGTTATTTTTTTCTTTTTTCCTGCCTCGATGTTATTTTTCCTGCCTCGATGTTTATTTCTCCTCGATGTTATTTTCCTGCCTCGATGTTACTTTCCTGCCTCGATGTTTATTTTCCTGCCTCGATGTTTACTTTCCTGCCTCGATGTTTATTTTCCTGCCTCGATGTTTACTTTCCTGCCTCGATGTTTACTTTCCTGCCTCGATGTTATTTTTCCTGCCTCGATGTTATTTTTCTTGCCTCGATGTTTACTTTCCTTTCTCGATGTTTACTTTCATGCCTCGATGTTTATTTTCATGCCTTGATGTTCACTTTTGTCTCAATGTTATCTTGCCTCAATTTATTTTCTGCATCAATCACAAGTTTTCACACACACACACCTAGCATGCATCAAAGTCCACAAGCATTTCTTTCAACAGCAAGCATTTCTTTCAATCACAAGCATTTCTTTCAACAACAAGCATTTCTTTCACAACAAGCATTTCTTTCAATAGCAAACATTTCTTTCAACAACAAACATTTCTTTCACAACAAGCATTTCTTTCACAACAAGCATTTCTTTCAAAAGCAAGCATTTCTTTCAATATCAAACATTTCTTTCAAAAACAAGCACTTCCTTCAAAAAACAAGCATTTCTTTTCTTTCAGCAACATGCTTCTCTTTCAGCAAACTGCATTTATTTCCACTAGCATCCATCATCATATTCGGACAAAATACGTGTTTATATCTTTACTTGTCCCTTACTTATTCAAAAGCTGCAACTTTTCAAATTAGTAACGAACAAGTAAAGAGGGGAAACTGTAAACACCGCATTTTGTCCGGATTTTTATTTAAAAATAGAAAAAATAGAAAAAAAGCAAAAAATAAAATAAAAAATAAATTTCAATAATAAAATCATTAAATCTAACATGATCTCATTACATCAAACACAATCTTAGCTAATCACACAAAATCAAATCAAAATCAAATAAAATCAATTAACATCAATAAAATCAATTAACTAAAATCAGGCTTAATAAAAAATCAATCAATTCCCATCAAAATAAAATCAATTACAATCATTACATTAATGCTTTTTAACCTAAATAATTCATATATATTTGAGCATTTAACAATGAAAAAAGAGAGAGAAAAAAAGACAGAGCACAGTAAAACAGAACAATAACAACAACAATGAGAGCAGCCATATATCCCCACCATCATCACCAAACCATCATCATCATCAATTAAGCAAGCAACCAATAGCAGAACCTCCATGGGCGCTTTCTCCTTCGCGACAGCAGAACAACAGCATCGCCGGGCCTGGAAGCAACGGTCGTGGTCCACCTAATCGTCAGCAGTGATGGCGGCAGAGCCAAATCCCCTCCACCTTCCTCAATCGCGCACAATCAACATCAACCGCGGAAGCAACCCGCGCACACCACTTCCCTTTCCTCGCAGCCGCGCGGCAGCAGTGGCCGCAAAGTCCGCACAGTCCCGCTGCAACCCGGTCCCTTTCTCTCTTCGCAAGACCGCGCCGCCCGTGTCCTGCCACCGTCCTCCCTCGGTGTCTCCCTCTCCATCTGCTCTGCCTCGCAACTGCGGATCCCAACAGTAGTAGCAGAGACACTGCGCTCCGCGATCTCCACTCCACTCGCGCCACCCACGCCCTACCGCCGTGCTGCTTGCCGCCTGCCTTTGTCTCCCTCTGGTCGCGCCGCCGCTGCCCCCTCTGTCGCGCCTCTTCCTGGCTGCCCAGCCACCCTTCCCTTCTTTCTCAAAAATGAGAATTAGGGTATGGGTTAAGGCTGGGCTTTGGTTCTTCTTATTTTGTGTGTGTATTGTGGGCCGTTTGGCCCACTCTCTCTTTTTTTATGTGCGGTTTGGGTTTCCTTTTTTGTCTTCCAGGTTCTTTTGTTTTTTTTTTACTTTTTTTTTGTTTTTTTTCTTTTTAAAATCAAATCTTTACAAAATCTTTTTTACAATTCATGATCTCGTTGTATGATTTAATCATCCTCGAGGATCGCAATTTGTGGGTTACTTGTGAGAGTCGTATCGTCCTGTATCCTAAAAATATCTTTTTCTTAAAACAACAATTATTTTCTTTTTAAATCAAACAATTTATTCTCTTTCAATTTAAATCAAATCAACTGAAAAATCTTTTTGTTTTACAATTTATTATTTCGTTGTATGAGATAATCATCCTTAGGATATAAATTGTGGGGTACTTGTGCGAGTCAAATCGTCTTGTACCCTAAAGGTCTTTTTTAAAATAACAATTTATTTCTTTCAAAAGCAAAATTTCTTTCTTTCCTTTTATTGAAATCAAAACAAAATCCTACAAAATCTTTTTCCAATCTATTTATTTCGTTGTATGAGATAATCATCCTCGAAATAATAGACTGTAGGGTACTTGTGCGAATCTTATCGTCCTGTACCCTGAAAACATCTTTTTCTTAAAATAACATTTATTTCCTTTTTAAATCAAACAATTTATTTTCATTTAATTAAAATCAAATCCTACAAAAAATTTATACAATTTATAATATCATTGTATGATTTAATCATCCTCGGTATTTTAAAGTGAGGGTACTTGTGCGAATCATATCGTCCTGTACCCTAAAAATATCCTTTTAATAAACAAATTCTCTTTTATAAAATTTCATTTATTCTCTTTCAAATTAAAATCAAATCAATACATAAAATCTTTTTCTTACAATTTATTTCGTTGTATGAGATAATCATCCTCGAAATTTCAAATTATGAGGTACTTGTGCGAACCACATCGTCCTGTACCTAACACTTTCTAAACAACACCCAACACACAAACATTTTCTACAAGAACGACGTGGGTTTGAGTTCCTTATTGCACCAGAGGATACGTCGGCGCAGGCTACAACCTATCAACCCAAAATTAATTTTTAAATCATTTTGTTTCTTTTTTTTAACATTGCTTTCTTTGTGTTTATTTAATATTTTAAGGGGAAATTAAATATTATTAAATTATAAATATGTTTGCATAATATGCTCCATGGTAACCGTATTTATACGGATGTATCAGGGGTGCAGTGAGATTAAATTCTCACCATTCCCTAATCATAACTCGACTCCCGAACCTTATCTCTAAAAAGACCAGTTTTTAACAAAATAAAGGTTTTCCAATTTTTCCATAATTAAAATTGGTGGCGACTCCATTTTTCACTATTTTTAGTCACGGCACCCCTCGGGGATGCAAAACGGCCCACAATACACACAAAAAATAAGAAGAACCAAAGCCCAGCCTTAACCCATACCCTAATTCTCATTTTTGAGAAATAAGGGAAGGGTGGCTGGGCAGCTAGGAAGAGGCGCGACATAGGGGGCAGCGACGGCGCGACTGGAGGGAGACAAAGGCAGGTGGCAAGCGGCGCGAGTGGAGTGGAGATCGCGGAGTGCAGTGTCTCTGCTACTGCTGCTGGAATCCGCGGTTGCGAGGCGGAGCGGATGGAGAGGGAGACACCGAGGAAGGACGGTGGCAGGACGCGGGCGGCGCGGTGCTGCGAAGAGAGAGAGGAACCGGGTTGCAGCGGGACGGTGCGGACTTTGCGGCCACTGCTGGCGCGCGACTGCGAGGAAAGAGAAGTGGTGTGCGCGGGTTGCTTCCGCGGTTGATGTTGACTGTGCGCGATTGAGGAAGGTGGAGGGGGTTTGGCTCTGCCGCCATCACTACTGACGGTTAGGTGGACCACGACCGCTGCTTCCAAGCCCGGCGATGCTGCTGTTATGTTGTCGCGAAGGAGAAGGCGCCCATGGAGCTTCTGCTATTGGTTGCTTGCTTGATTGATGATGATGACAGTTTGGTGATGATGGTGGGGATCCATGGCTGCTCTCATTGCTGCTGTTGTTCTTGTTCTGTTTTACTGTGCTCTGTCTTTTTTTCTCTCTCTATTTTCATTGCTAAATGCTCAAATATATATGAATTATTTAGGTTAAAAAGCATTAATGGAAAAACTTTAAAACTCCGGGCCAGTTGTCTTACCCTTCGAGGTGCCTACAAGCCAACGAGGGATTAGTCACTATGATCGATAGTGGATACCCCGATCATGAATCAAAATATCTAATTCCCAATAACTCATTAGCGGAATTTGATATCTATGCCCTAATCGAGTCAATTACATGTAAGATTTATAACTATGCTAACATCAATTCTATAGTTGGAAGAAAAATAAATGAAATCGCTTTGACTTAGTATGTAAATTTTTCAAATACTTGTATTCCTTCTATATATAACTTTTGTAAGTCTTGTATCCTTTTACTTATAATCCATCAAATGGACATCCCAATCCAGATCGTCCAACCAAGACACGAGTGTGTAACTGGGTTACAATGAAAAATAACCTTTGTTAGAGGATGTATTAGACTTTTGATTTTAGAGTTTGTTACTCTTTTTAGCCTATATAAGGCTCGATCTCTTTGTAATCATTCACATTTTTATCATTCAATACATTACATATTTCTTATCTCTATTTTCTCTATTCTCTAGATATCATGGTTTTCTACATGGTATCAGAGTCATAGATCCGGTATGATCATTCTTTCTTCCGTTGTTACTGAGTTCTAAGAACTCATCCTTCACTAAATTATCCCTTCAATTCAATCTCATTTTTTTTCTATTGTTCTGCGTCTTTATTCAAGATCAATAAATCAAGAAAAGCAGCATTATTTGATGCAATGTCAAGAAGAAAGAAAGCAAGTAAGAGAGAGAGAAAGGAATAAGGATCCATTGCATCACATTCATTAGAAGCAATCTATTCTAGTTGCTGCGTTTTTTTTTCTCATAAAGCACAGAGCTCCAATATCCGTACCAATTATACTTCCAATGACTCTTTCAGAAGGCTCAAGTTTCATACTTTTATCATCATCACAAGCCATTCATGAATCATGATATTGAGCATGGCAAAGGAGAGCAGTAACACCAACATTGGCATCACAAAGAATTTATTAGCCATAGCCAGTGGAATTTTTTGTTTCAGAAATTTTGTTCTACCATTCTTGGATCGAAAAAGAAATAGGTGACTCCTAAGACATATCTTCTCCGAGGAGCGGCTTTTGATCGATGATGTTATTTTGGTGAGCCGACTCACTCCATAATCTTTTCTTGTATTTTTACTTTGCTTGTATTCTTTCGTATTCCATTTGTTTTGTTCATTGTTTCTCACTCTTATCCCAAGTCGGACATGCTAGTGTTAGAGGATATGTCTTAGGAGTGACATATCCATAGGATTCACTCCAAAGTCGGACATGCTAGTGTTAGAGGATATGTCTTAGAGAGTAACAAACTCTAAAATTAAAATGTCTAATATATCCTCTAACACCCCCCCCGGGAAGCCGGAGTGAATCCTAATGACAAAGTACAATTTGGCTATACATGAATCCTACCCCACTTATAACTTACCCACTGCCCACAACACAGATTATGTGGCCCGTCACTTTCGCGCAGGTCCCTCTAATATATATGCATCTACCCATTGCCCCTCACTCGAAAAATACTCCCCCCTACGGCAGCTGCTGCATAATTTCTCTGCGGTTTTCAAATAGTGTTTTTCTTGCACTCATTTTTTCCATTGCATTTCTCAGTTTGTATATTAAATGGACACACAAAGTAACAATCACCTTCATTTTAGACTATTTTACTTGGAGGTTCACCGTGACATGGTAAGTGTTATCACAATATTGCTTAGTTTTTAACTTTGAAATATATTTATGTTAATATGTCTTAAGGAGTCGGTAATCGTTTCAGGCGTTCCCTATGTTGCCATTAAGCTTTTACTTACGGTTCGAGGCAGAGTTGGGGTCGAGGTTAACATTTGTAGATGTTGCTGGGAATATATTTAAAATGTTGTTGTCTAAATCTGATTCCAAGGGATATATTGTTTATGGATTTGAGGATATTTTGCATGCTTATGGTCAGCCACTAGGTTGCAAGTTGAAGATTTGGTTTTCTGGTAACAGTCATTTCTTGGTAAAAGTGAGGGACATTGATAATAAGAAACTACCCTTACCCTTCTATGTCTCACCAATGATTATCAATTACCCTAACAACATCTTAGACAATGTTCCTGATCCGTTCGAGATGGTACCAACCCTTCCGGGTTGGAATTCCATGTTGCTTGACGATGGGTTTTTTAGACTTCCAACAGTTGATCTTTCCAATAGTATCAATGAAATTTATCCATCTATCCCATCATTGATCCCAATCACCAATAACATGGACGAACCCATGTTAACAACCAATTTACCGGAAACATTGGTGGACATTGCCATTGAAGAGTTTGCGGAATCTTTGTTTTCATCATCCATGATTGACCTTAACAAGTCTCCCGACGGACCTACCAATGAAGACAATGCTAATCCTGCCATCTGCTCATCATAGGAAAAACATCAACAAATGTAGTTTTATTTTTTAATATGTTTGTAACCATGGAGACCACGTCGTCGGACATAGATTACGTTGATGTTTTAGTTTAACCTATGTATATAAGAATTAATTTGATGTAATCCTGGTATCAAGTTATTTCAATGGACATTTACTCGGTTTTAATGGAAAAAAATTATTAAATTATTTTAGTAGAACTGAAGTTATTTTTTGACTAAATACCCAAAATGGTCCTCCAGAAATACATTGCGGGATAAATTAGTCTCTCAGAATTTGAAAGTCCAATATTGGTCCTTCACATTTCAAAAAAAGGGACAAATTCGTCCTTCCGTACATATTCGTACACTTGTTTCTTTGTTGTACGGACATGTACGGAAGGACGGATTTGTCCTCCTTTTTGAAATGTGAAGGATCAAATTGGACTTTCCAATTATGAGGGACCAATTTGTCCCGCGATGATATTTCTGGAGGACTAAAATGGGTATTTAGTCTATTTTTTTTTAACTTTTATTTTTTAAATATTGGCTAATTTTAAAAAGTTATTGTTCTTAATAAAATCTAAAAATAATGATTTTTTTCATTTAGTATCTTACAACAATTTAAACGACCAAGTTATTTTATATCTTTCTTAAATAGATTATATTTTTATATATCATTAGACTATATTCTTGCCATTGACGGTACTATTGTTACATTTTTCGTTAGTAAACTGGGTCTATGAGAGACTGATAATTTTTTTTATATTTAAATATTTGCTGAAAATAAGTAAAAAATATTTATTAATTCTTTTTATTGTAACCTT
Source organism: Aeschynomene evenia (assembly GCA_013621005.1). Classification (NCBI taxonomy): domain Eukaryota; kingdom Viridiplantae; phylum Streptophyta; class Magnoliopsida; order Fabales; family Fabaceae; genus Aeschynomene; species Aeschynomene evenia. The sequence continues at coordinate 15,769,521 of CM024265.1, forward strand.
AAATTATAAATCAAATCAAACTCCACTTTTTTGAGATGGAATATCAAAATTTAAGTTTATTGTAATTAAATAACTTACTAAATAAGACTAACTACAAATAAGTTAATATTTTAATTAATATAATGTTTTAGCTCTTACAAAAATGCATCAATCAATAAGTTTTATTTAGGTTTCCTCTTTAACAACCTTCAATGAAAAACCATCACTCCCATTTTATCACAATAATACTTACTTAAGTTGTCATGTATTATCCCAAAAGGAATTTTTATAGTACCTTGATTGCATTGATATGAGTAAATGAAGTGTTACAAAGTGTTTGTTTTTCTAGCTCCATTGTAGCTTTTGGGTTCCAAGGATTATCATTGTAATATATCACCACTTCTCCCGTAAAATAAAATTTCTCTCATTTGTTTTGTGATGTAGACATTTGAGGCTAGACATTAAATGGGAGTTGTAGATGATTCCAACTAGATAGTTATTTTGTATCACTGAAAATTGTGCCCCTCTTTCCTATTAATGTTATAATTCTAATCAATAATTGCATACGGCTAATAAATCCCCCTATTATATTTATTTTTCAAATTATTTATATTTTCCAGATCTATGAATACGTTTGAGCCAAACAAAATCTATACGGAAGTTCAAGCTAAATCCACTTTCTAATGATTTCAAATCCCTGTGTCAGATTAATCAACGCCCCATTGATCAGTTACTTTGCCTCACAAGCACATTGAACCAACAAGTGGAAAGTGTGCTGATGACGTTCAATCAGACACATGAATATTATTTTGTAATTTTTTTATTATCTGAATTTATAAATTGATAATGTAATGACACAAGCTTTCATCCTCTATTGATCATCCACTAAAAAAAACCATTGTTTGATGAAACATAGATACTACTGTAAAGAGTATTCTTTTGTATTTTCTTCATAGTTTCCATTTATAAACCAGTATCCTACACCCACCGATATATATTCGTAGTCACCTCATATTTTATTCCATTTTTTTTCAGCTTCTTCCCAGTTATGGGCCTGTTGGATTAATTTTTTATTCTGAAAAATTTGAATGAACTTATACGTGTTTTGCTGATTGAAGTCCAAATTTTCCCGCCCAAATAAAACCACCTTAAGTCATACTATCTCTTTTATTATAATTGACAATTAATTATGTAAAACTATCAATTGTCAAATGTCTTTTCACATTGAAAATATCGCGGGTAATTTATATTGATTAAATTAATCTTACCCAGAATTAAATTTACACCGTTTATTTTAACATTCTTCAATTATGATAAAAAAATCTTCATTAATGACTAGGGATCCTCAATGAAGTACAAGTTGTCATTGATTCATTTGAAATGGCTTAAATCATTTTTCTTTTGCGTGTCAATTTTATCACTAGTTCATGCTCAAGTAAGCACTAACTATATAAACACATTCTTGCCCATACATCCTTCGTCCATTCAGAGCAAGCAAAGGTATAATGTAGTGTTTCATTTATTTAAACTTACAAGTTCTCAAATCTCACCACCTTCATAATATCATATTATTAACAAGGTTCCCACACAGGTTGCACCCACTGTTCATGTGATTGCTTTCCACCATCTCATCAACCAATATATCACGGTGCCTTCCACCTTTGGACTTGCTTGAAGATCCAAAATACCGCCATTTCTGGCTAGAAATGATGCCGCGCAGGGTATGCTTTATTCCAATGTTAATGCTGCATAATTTCACTTAAACTTGATATTGTTTTTTTTTAGGAAGCATAATAACAAAGTTAACTGTTACAACTTGTGCATGTGTTGCCTGAATCTATGTATAATCACTTCAAAGATTCTGTGCCTATGTAAGACCCCAAAATCCTAACTATGCTTAGGTATAATTGGGATGTATGTGCATTAGAATGTATTTTGACATGTATGATTGATTAAATATGTGCTATGTGTATTATGTGAAAATATGTGTGTTAGGAAATGGTAAATGCATTGCATAAGGTTGAGAAGTTAATAATATACAATAATGAATTAAGAATGATGATCTAGGTGGGAATCTTAAGAAATAATTGGTGATTTTAGTAAGAGTGTGATTTCACAAGTGTATGAGTACTAGCAAGAACTAGTGGTAAGGGTTTGGAGTGAGTTAGATGTATTTTGGAAATTTAGAGTATGTCACTTGCTGCTACTGTCATGTAGCAGTACTTCCTCGCTAGCGGCCAGCTTAGCTCGCTACTGGGTGAGGTGGTAGAGGTCCCTCGCTAGCGACTGTAACAAGGCGCTAGCGGGTAATGCGGTGAAAGCGGTCGCTAGCGACCGTGAAACACGCGCTAGCGACCAGCTCGATGACAGAACAACATTTATGCAATTTTGCATTTTCAGTCAAGCCCTCCATCTTTCTATAATTTCCCTTAACTCCGTCCGCCCCACTTCACTTTACTTCACCTTAAGGAAACCTGAAACCTTCAGATTTTAACCCAACACATTCTCAAACACAACCCCAAACCTCCATAACCTCAAAACTTCATAAACCTCATCACCACCCCACACAAAACTCAACTCACTCAGAAACTAACCCCATATTCGAGTTCCTCACCGAATTTCCTTCATTTTGAACCGAACATAATCTATCAGAGGCTCTAGGATTGTGTTCATCATCATCAAAGTCTAGATAGAGTGTTAAGTAAGTAGCTCAAGGAAGAACAAGGTGGTTTTGGCATTAAAGGGTGAAATTACAAGAGGTAGGGGTTTAGATATATGTTATAACATGTATTTTTACGTTTCCATGCATAAGGATCGATTAGAAGTCATTATGTGCATGAATATGGTTGCTGTTCTGATGATGGTTTAAGTGCAGAGTCGAGACACGCGCTAGCGACCAGATCATAGCCGCTAGCGTATGTGCACGCGCTAGCGACCAAAGTGCAGGCGCTAGCGAGTGTTTGCATCATGTTGAGCGCTAGCGGCCACAAGGAGCGCGCTGGCGACCAATTCGCAGAATTTCTGCACAATTGCCTTAAATGCTGTATTTTTGTGATTTTGGCATTTTAAGGATTTCTAACCCTTTTCTGGGAGTTTAAACCATTGCAACATGTTTATTATTGGTATTTAGAACTGAAAAGAGTGTTTATGCAAAGAATTTAACAATTTAAAGAGAAAATGACATGTGAACGCAATTATGTGCATAAGTGATATGTTCTCAAGTGATATATGAATTCAGAATGCTATAAATGACTTGTACTTAATTCCAGAATGAAATTATGAATTGTATATGTGCATATATGTTGTAACATTGTGACAAGTCAGAATATGATGGTATGATACCTTGAGTATGATAGAAATGTAGTGAAATATCAAAGTAAGAAATTGTAACCTTCGGTCACTAGTGTCGTCAGTAAGGGAGGATTGGCAACCTCGGTCACTGACATCACTAGTAAGGGAAGGTGAGAAACACCTTTTTCCCCGTGTGTCTAGTAGAAACTAGAGTGATATGAGCTCATAGTCTTGGGATTTGGTGATGTGGAGGTAGAAAGAAATAAGAGGGTTAGTGCCAACTCAAGTAAAGGTATCTCATGCACATGTCAAGAGAGAGTCCATGTTTTATGCATTAGCCAGAAATGAAATAAGTAGGGATGTTTTCCGATTTGTATCATGATGCATGCATATTAATTAAGACGCATATAGGTAAGACACTCCGGATTAAAAAATGATTTATGAAAACCCCAGTAATATGAAACTTGCATGTTACACTGTTTCTATAATAAACCGGAGTGATCCCCCTACTGAGTCCGTGGAGCTCACCCTATTCCACCACCTTTTGTTTTAGATTCAGACAGGGACTGGACCTCACATGAAGATTAAGCTTGGATTTTCTAGAGCTTAGAGTATTAGGATCTCTTTTGGTTTATGTTTTGTATTCGTACCTCATGGCTTATGTTGTCATTTTGGGAACCTTTAAGGGAATTTTAAGTTGTTGTACAAGCTTATGATTCTCTTAAAAGCTCCATTTTTATATTATTGTATTATCTATGGTATTTATGACATTACGGGTATCTTATATGTTGTAATACTCTATCTATACATGTATGGGCCACAGTTATGTATCATGATGTTATGTATTTGTGATAAGTATTTTCTTAGAAAGATATAATCGTTCATATCCTTTATGCCGTACAAGCCGAGTTTTCAAAACTTCCGTTTCCTTTTAAAAAGCAAATTGACCCTATTTTCCGCGTAATGTTATTTTATTCAGATTTAATCTCTGAAACAAGATATTAATTTCCGATAACTAACTCAATATGACTTAACCATAAAGATGTAATTATTAGGATGTTACAGCCTACTCCTCTGCTTTTTGTGGACGATCAAAACCATGAATTCGAGATTCAACTGTACAAGGCGAAGGATTGCGGGTATTTAGTTGATGGGATCAACCAAATAATGAATACATATCAATTAGAAAATAGTGGTTGGATTAAAGGGAATTACATGGGTGGAGGAGTGGTTTCTGTTGTTATTCATGATCATTGCATGAAACTGATTAACCACCCAAATTCTGCTCTACAGATTACCGCGAATAATGAGAATATCAACGTACCTGACTTTACCGTGGATACATATCCCACTAGTTCCTCGACTATTGGAGATATCTTGAACTTGGAATTGGCAAATCCCTCTAATTTGACACTCCAAATCGTAACATGCACAAGAGAATTAGAACACAACACTATACCTCCACCGCTCATTTCCCAAGCAACCCAAGATGTACCGCAGTCTCAAAATACATCCCACACGGATGAACCTGAGGCAAATGATATTGTCATTTATGTGCAACCACCACCAATACATATGATAAATATGCTGCCTGATCCTATTGTTAAGAACCGACCCTATCCTCATGTTTTCAGCTCCCACAAACTACTTAGTAGTTCAATGTGCTATGCCAATCTCTTGTTACGTCCTTCCTGGTTGATCAACGTTTAAACTTAACACAATACAACAGCTGTTAAAAATTATCGTTAATCTAATTGTGTTATATTTTTTTCTCTGTGCAGAATTTGTCTGTTCCTTTTGCAAGGTTTGCTTTCCCGTCCTGACTGCAAGCGGTCAAGGTCGTAAGTTCACGTGGACTAACTTATGACATGGTCCTACGTTGGAGAATTAAAATTCCGTGGAAGGTTTGTCTATGCCAGAAATGACGGGATTTCTGCGACAACCATTATGCTAAGGGTGGTAATATGTTAAGTAAGAAGGTGGCAGCAGGGTATGAGGGTGTTATGTACGTAGAGCTATTCCAGTAATATGGGACAACATGGACCTTTTGTGTAACACCCCGATTTTTATTAGGTTCTAATTAAGTGAAATTAAGGATAATTGACCTTTGTTGGAATTTAATTGGGTTAGAGTGGATAAATTTCTCCTTATTAAAGTGTTATATGTTATTTATTTTATTTTTTTTGTGTGCCTATATGTGTATTTTTAATTTATGTTTAAAGATTTGAAAGTTAGTTGAGCATTGTAGTATTATTTGGGATGTTTTAGAATATTTAGTATTTTTTTTAGTAACGGGTGGGCCCCACAACACCTCTGTATAATACCCATTAATGCCTCCACTAAGAAAACCTAATTTCCAAAAATACTCTTGGTAGCCTCCATCAATCCTTGTGCCTCCATTCCACTCTCTCTCTCTCTCTCAAAAACCAAAAATCATAACCATTCCACAACCCCAAATCCATACCAATTCTCACCCAATCACAAAACAAATCACATATTCTTGATCCTCTCACCAAATAGAACACTTCTACCGTTTCCATTTTTGAAAGAAGCCATCTTTGTACCGTTCGTGGGGCTAGAGAGAAAGTGAGAAGGAAAGGGGTGTCTCTACGCATAGCATAGGAGGTCTACAAGAGGTAGGGGTTTAGGCATTCTATTTTCATGCATATTGATGATGATTTTATGAGATTAATGTGATGATCGTTTTTCCCATTAGAAATTTTTGTGCCTTATTATTATTATTATGGTTCTATATATATATATATATGCGTATGGTGGCTGCGAGCAGCGCATGCGCGCTTGGTTTTTATTTTATATATATATATATATATATATATATATATATATAAATAAAAGACAGTTTATCTGTGTGTATATTACTATTACATATTATTATTACATAAACTTATACCTATTAGCATGTATATGAGTTAATAATAGGTAGGTAACAGGTAGAAATAATAATAATATGATAATGATAGTAATATTGATAGGGAAGATAATAATAAAATATTAACCCTAATAATAATAAAAGAATAATACAGTAAGAACAACAACATGTATAATATATGATATGTAATGATAATAGTATTAATAATGATAGTAAAGATAATAGTGAGTATAATTAAGGATAACATTACATAAGACAAAGTTAGAAGTGAATAAGATATATATATGATTTATGCATGATTTATATATGATTATATGAGCTGTAAAATATGTTTATACATTATTGTAATATAAAAGTACGATTATATGATAATATATGTTACGTATGATTTATGTATTATGTACATGTTTAAGATGTAATGGAAAGTTAAAGTAAAGTGCAATAGCCTTCGGCATTACAATGAGAGTTGTTAAGGGAGGAATAACAACCTCGGCATTACAACCTCATTGTTAAGGGAAGGTGAAATACCAAGATAAAACGTTGTAGCCTTCGGCATTACAGTGAGAGTTGTTAAGGGAGGGATGGCAACCTCGGCATTACAACCTCATTGTTAAGGGAAGGTGATATTCCCCCCTCTCCCCATAAGTTTAGGATGAGCTCATGCCTAGGGGCTGGTGATGTGGAGGAATACAGGAGGGCGGGCAGTGCCAAAGATTGATTAATGCAAGATAAAGTTGTTTGGCTAAATGTATTATGTTATCTTATGAGTTATCAATTTTATATGTGTAAGGACACTAGTGCACTACACCAAGACTTTATTTATTTATGCCATATTAACTGTCTAATTAAAATGGATAAGACGCACTTAGGTAAGACGTTCCGGGAAAAGATTATTTTAAACTTATATCTGAAATGAACTCATTGATGCTCCACTTATTTTATAATTAAACCCGGGGCGGCTTCCTCTACTGAGTCACTTCCCAGTGCTCACCCTATGTTTTTCCCCCATATTATAGAGGAGCAGACAGAGCAGGACTATGGAGCTAGCGAGGAGCAGGCCCAGCCTTAGTTTATTTTTCAGTCCTCCGCTTTATAAACCTATATACATTGATTTGCATTTCGGTTATGGATTCATTTCAGTTGTTTGAGTTATTTATTTCAAGTCCGGACCTATGTTAGCCGGCAGCTATTTATTTGACATGCATTTATGGTGGAGTCTCATAAGTCATTGCCTTTGGCTTATGGGGTAAAGCCTAATATTTATTCCTTGTGTGTTCATTGATTGTTGGGAGTTATTTATTTGATAGACTATTCAGTTTATATCTTGGCATGGCTTATTATTTATCGATTATGTATTTCGCAAAGCCCTTATTTTTATATCGTAAACAAATTGCGAAAATTTTACTCCCGCCTATTTTCCGCGTATATATTTTAAAGTAAAGAATAGAACATGATAACAGAGAGTGACCCTTATGAAATAGCCTAAAATGGCTTAAGCATTAAGGGCTATCTAGTAGCGGGTTACATTTTGGATGTGTATGCAACATGTGTTTTAAGGTTGTTTGGTATATTAAAGTATGATGGACCCGCACAATATCGGTGCAATTTTTTGCGGGTTAGTGGGACACTATGTATACTTTAATGTTCGTCTTTATGACTAAGTTTTGTGAATATGGATGTCGACGTTTTGTAAATACGGTTTAATCTCTTTCGTTATTATAATATTGAAAAAAATAGTGTAGTAAATGTAATATAAGTTAACTTTACAATCTCCATCATCCCCACTTTTGAGCTTCTGCTAATTTATTCATTGTTCCTTTAAAATTCTTGAACAACAGTGGTTTATATGTTATTCCCTGATGTGTCGAATCACAGAGTTAATATATTAATAACTTAGCATTTAAAATATAAGACATTTGGGAATAATTAATTAGAAAATCCAAGTTGGTGTTTAGAATTTATTTGGGAACAAACTCACCAATGTTGGATATTGAAAGATTTTAAGATATCATTATTATTATTTTTCCACATAATAGTAATTATTGAATTATCTTTTAATAAATTAATAATGTGGAAATTAATAATATGATGAATTGATTATTTTAATTTATTAAAAGTTTCATTGTAATTATATAAATTTTCATAGCGATCATTAGTTACTCTAATTGTGATATTTTAAAGTTTAGTAAGTAGTTGAGTTAGGCGTGAGAGAGAGTTGTGTTTGATCCAAAACGCAACCAAACGAACCCGTGATTCTGAAAATTATTTGGATCCTTATTCCACATAATTTTTCCCACTCATGTAAAATTTCTCACATACTCATACACACTACCTAAACACAATACACATTGTTAATTTAATCAAACACCCCACCCCCCACCCATATATGCATGTTATTGGATGAAGAGAATAAAGAAGGTGTATGTTAGAAGAAAGGGAAAAGGAAACAGAGCTGCCGAGTTGGCAACAGTTAGTGAGAGTTAGAAGACTATAAATACTAGAATTGTATTAGTTTCATTGGTTCAGTCATTCACCTTGTAAAACACTTAGTTAGTTACTGAGAGAATCTCTCTCTCAAGGAGGTAGTCCTCCCGTGTATTCAGATTTGGGGAATTAGGGATTTCCTATTCCCGGTGATCAATAAAGTACCTGATTCTGCTAGAGCTAGAAGCCTATCAATTGGTATCAGCTGCTCTTGGATCCTGGAACTGGTGGATGGTGCAATCACGATCGCGAAGAATGGAGTCATTTGAATCGATCCTCACGCAGTTGCAAAGCTGTACGGAGTCGATGGATAAACGATCGAGTGAAGATCGTTCGCGCATGGAAGATATGGTCTCAATTTTGACATAAATGCTGAGAAAAATGGAAGCACGCATGGAGAAAGTAGAGCACCAGCGTGAAAATAGTCTGAATGGGAGTGGAGGTAGCGGTTCCCATGGGGAGGATCGGAAGCAACCATTGAATGAGCAGTGGCGAAAGATTGTGATTCCAATCTTTCGAGGAGATGACGCGTTCCAGTGGTTTGATCGGCTGGAACAGTATTTCCAGTTACGAATGATTCTGGAGCCGGAGTGGTTGTCGGTGGCGGCGTATGCCGTGGATGGCCGCGCACTGACGTGGTTCCGGTGGTGGGAGAAGACAACGTAATTTCCGGAGTGGAATCAGTTCAAAGAGGCGGTGCTCCGGCAGTTTCAACCGGAGATGTTGAAGAATCCTTTCCACCTCCTATCGACGCTCAAACAGGAGAACTCCGTGAGGGAGTATCACGACAGCTTCGAGTCGTTCGCTAGCCCCCTGTGAGTTTCCGACCGCCAAGTCCTGATCGGACTCTTCCTCAACGGCCTGAAGCCGGAGTGGCGGCGGAATGCCAGTTGTTTCCGTTCAAAGCGCTCGACGAGTTGATGGATCTCGCAGAAGCCATCGAGACGAAGAATGGGGTGGTGAATCGAGGCTACTCGAAGATGGGGAACAAGGGTGGGTCATTTAGTGGGCTGGGCCGAGGGGGACAGAAATCACCAAGTATTGGGCCAAGTGCAGGGCCCAAAGAGGAAAATAAACCAGCAATTGGGCTTAAGAGTCATGGGCCGAGACACTTAACCCATGAAGAGTATCAAGACAAAAGAGCACGTGGGCTTTGTTTTTTTTGTGATGAGCAATTTGGGCCGGATCATCAGTGTAAAAATAAACATCTTAAAGTGATGTTTTTAGAAGACCTAGAACCCGACCCGGATGAGAGTGTGGAAACGGGTCTGAATGCTCAAACACTAGTAAGCCACTTAGAGTTGAAACTTATGCAAGCCCACAGAAGCCACCGCTCCATTCGTGCTTGGGCCATTGTGAACGGAAAAAGGGCGAGAGTCCTCATAAATTGTGGTGCATCGCACAACTTCGTTGCGATAGAAGTAGCTTCCGAGCTCGGATTGGTGGTTGATCGAGCCCCATCCTTTGTAGTCAAAGTCGCCGATCGGCAACGCGTCCAAGGGCAGGGACAGTGCCTCCAAGTTTAGTTACAGTTTCCTCAGTTGACGGTGAAAGAGGATTTCTTCATTTTTCCTATGGATGGCGCCGAATTTGTCTTGGGATTTGGCATGGTTGGACAAATTGGGGGAGGTTCGCCCAAACTTTAGGGACTCATGTCTCTCGTTTCTAATGGATGGCTCATGGGTGAAGTTGGGGAGCCCATGAGTTGTGTTACGGCAGCATGTGTCTTCAATCGGCGGTGACCACGAGGCGAGATGGAGGTGACGCATTCTTGGTACAGCTACGGCCTATGGGGGTGGAAAATGATTCAGAGGCGCTTATGCCTGACAACATTCAGAAGGTGCTTGACACTAACAGCAAGGTATTTGAACCCCTTCCTAATCTTCCTCCCCACTGCCGGTACGACCACTCTATTCAGTTAAAGGACGGAGTGGCCATTCCCAACATCAGGCCATATCGTTACCTGCATCATCAAAAAGCAATCATTGAGGAAATGGTGAATGAGATGCTTAGTTCCGAGGTTATTCAGCTGAGTGTAAGTCCCTATGCGAGCCCAATCCTCTTAATCAAAAAGAAAGACGACAGGTGGAGATTTTGTGCGGATTACAGAGTATTGAATCACATTACTATTCCTGATAAATTTCCGATCCTAGTGATCGATGAACTGCTAGATGAACTAGCTGGAGCAATTATATTCTCTAAGTTGGATCTCAAATCCGGATACCACCAGATACGAATGGCGGAGCAAGACATCCACAAGACGACATTTAGAACTCATGATGGACACTATGAGTTCCTTGTAATGCCGTTCGGTTTAACAAACGCACCCAACAGCTTTCAAGCTCTAATGAATGACATCTTGCGGCCATTTCTACGAAAATTCATCCTAGTCTTCTTTGACGATATACTGGTTTATAGCACTGACCTTAGCAGCCATGCTAACCATCTCCAATAGGTAATTGAGGTATTGTTGGAAAATCAATTGGTGTTGAATAAAAAGAAGTGCTCCTTTGCTGTTTCCTCTGTTGAGTACTTGGGACATGTCATTTCGGATAAAGGAGTGGCTGTCGACTCGTCGAAGACGGCCGCGATGCTGTAGTGGATGGTACCAAAGGACCTGAAAGCCTTACGAGGATTTTTAGGCCTTACGGGTAACTATCATCGATTTGTGCGTGGATATGGGCCTATTGCTAAGCCTCTCACTGAATTAACCAAGAAAAACGCCTTTGTTTGGAGTGAGGTTGCTTAGGCAGCATTTGAGAAGCTAAAGCAGTTAATGGCAGAATTACCAGTGCTAGCAGTTCCGGATTTCTCTAAGGAATTCGTGGTGGAAACTGATGCGTCGGGCCATGGCATCGGGGCTGTGCTGGCACAGCAGGGTCGCCCGATAGCATTTCTGAGTCAACGCTTCTCCCCTCGATCCCAGTTAAAGTCAGCATACGAAAGGGAGTTAATGACCCTGGTTTTCGCAGTGCAGAAGTGGAGACACTATTTGTTGGGAAGGCACTTCACTATCCTCACTGATCAAAGGAGCTTACGATTCCTCACTGACCAAAGGCTGATGGGTGAGGACCAGTTAAAATGGACCTCAAAATTGTTGGGGTTGGACTTTGATGTTAAATACAGGCCGGGGCTGGAAAATAAGGCGGCAGACGCCTTATCGCGTCAAATGATTAATGGTGCCATCTCGGTTGTTCATACGAACTTATGGTTAACTATTGGTGAAGAAATTGAGCAAGATCAAGCATTGCGATCGATTATTTCTGATCTGCAGCAAGGGGTAGAGAACCACCCGGGTTATGCGCTTCATAAAGGGAGGTTATTTTACTTGGGTTATTTTACTTGGGGAAAGTAGTGATTCCAGCAGCATCCAGCCAGATTCCTACTTTATTGGACGAGTTCCACAGTTCCGGAATGGGAGGACATTCCGGTTTCTTCTGTACATACAAGAAGTTGGCTGCTGTAGTTTTCTGGAAGGGAATGAGGAAACAAATCAAAGACTATGTGGCCCAATGTCAAGTCTGCCAAGTGAATAAGTATGCAGCCTTGAAACCCGCGGGGTTATTGCAACCTTTTCCCCTTCCAGAGCATGTATGGGAACACATATTAATGGATTTTATCACAGGTCTTCCGAAGTCTTGTGGCATGGATACAATCTTTGTAGTGGTGGATCAGTTATCAAAGTACACTCATTTCATTGCTATGGCTCACCCTTTTTCAGCAAAAGAAGCGGCACAGTCTTTTGTAAAGGAGGTTGTTAAACTCCATGGCTTTCCTAAGTCAATCATTTCTGACCGAGATTGTGTTTTGATGAGCAAATTCTGGCAGGAACTCTTCACGGCAGCAAGGACTAAATTGAAGTACATTACCGCCTTCCACCCTCAGACCGACAGTCAAACGGAGGTGGTTAATCGTTGCTTGGAGACATACCTCCGTTGTTTTTCCGAAGGCTGTCCTAAACGCTGGCTGGAATGGCTCCCTTGGGCAGAGTATTGATTTAACACCACATATAATGCATCCACCAAATCTACACCTTTTCAAGCCTTATACGGTGTGGACCCCCCGGTTCTCTTTAAGGGAGAAACATTCCCCTCACAGGTGGAGGAGGTGGCAGCCTTGACAGCTTCTAGAGATCTCATGTTGTCCAGCCTGAAGGAGAATTTGGTGCAGGCCCAGCAATGTGTGAAACAGATTGCAGATCGAAAACGCAGAGAAGTAGAGTTTGCAGTGGGCGACTCTGTCTATTTGAAGCTGCTGCCATACAGGATGCGTTCGTTGGCAAAACGTCCGAATGGAGCGCATTGGCATCGTGGCTTACAAGTTGGAGCTTCCCCCATCTTGTAAAATTCATCCAGTGTTCCATGTTAGTAAGCTGAAGAAAGCTGTCCCGCAAGATCAGCAAGTCCAACCGCTGCCGTCATCTCTAACTGAAGAAGATGAATTGCTAGTAGAGCCGAAAAGAGCTGTGGGCTCACGCCTCTCACCATCGGGAGAAAAGGAATGGTTAATTAGGTGGAAGAACTTACCTTATTGTGAGGATAGCTGCGTGTTGGAAAGCAAACTGAGGCTGCAATTTCCAGATCTGCACCTTGGGGACAAGGTGGATCTCTAGGAGGGGGGTAATGATAGGATGAAGAGAATAGAGAAGGTGTATGTTAGAAGAAAGGGAAAAGGAAACAGAGCTGCTGAGTTGGCAGCAGTTAGTGAGAGTTAGAACACTATAAATACTAGAATTGTATTAGTTTCATTGATTCAGTCATTCACCTTGTAAACACTTAGTTAGTTACTGAGAGAATCTCTCTCTCAAGGAGGTAGTCCTTCCGTGTATTCAGATTTGGGGAATTAGGGATTTCCTATTCCCGGTGATCAATAAAGTACCTGATTCTGCTAGAGCTAGGAGCCTATCAGTATGCTGCGCATACAACTACAACAACAACACCCAAAACAAAAACTTAAAAACACACACACTCAATCCATCAGAGGAGAGCACCCCATCCTGTCCCCTCAAGCATTCATTTCTGGTAAGCTACCCCAAGAGAGGAGAAGCTCACCCAACCATCATCATCAACACCATTCTCCTCCACCTCCTCCAAGATTCAAGTGAGTCACTCCATCCCTTTGAGAATATGTCCATTCTCTCCACATGCAAGAGCTCTACAAGCTCTGAAATTTTCAAAATCAAAGCCCTAAATTCGGGCTCCCATTTGCACAAGGTTGCTGCTATGGGCATTCAGAGGAGTTGGACAAGTTAATGTGTTTAAATTGTTTTGATGCATGCATGTATGTATTGGTATGAAAATGTGTGAATTTGTGTTGATCTATGAGTGTCTCTGAAGTGTATTGGGGTATATGAGAGTGAGAGATTCGTGTATTGATGTGTGGTAATGATAGAAAAAGGTAGGGAGCTCCATAGCTATGGCAGAATGCATTTGAAAGCCACCGCCCTGGCGGTCTGCCTGCGAACACACTACTTAACACTACTGTCTTGGCCCTGTTTTTCTTTTCCTAGGGTTCTGAAATGTGTTGAACCTTGATCCCAAAATTTTGGTTGTTGATGTATGATGAGGAGGTAGGTTAAAGATGAGATTTGAAAGCCATTGAAATGTTTAGATTGAGAATTGAGAACATGCATGTATGTGTCCTTGTGTTTGATGATGTGTTTAATCATGTGGTTTAGTTCTGGAGTTCATAAAATGTGTTTAATCATGCATATGTTCTTGTTTTGATCACTGGAAACCGTTTGGGTTTGAAAGGGGCAAATGGGGACAGCAGAGTGCAGAATTCACACTCTGCTGCAGAGTCAGACCGCTCAGGCGGTCATCACCATCGCCTCAGTGGTCTGCCTGCAGTAAGATTTTCACAGCTTTGTATTTTATGGCCCTGTTATCTCCGGAATTGAATTGCCTCTTCTTGGACATGTGTAGTACATTGAGAAATGTTCTGGAAGGTTTTTTAAAACCCCTCAATCATCTTATATTGATATTTTGATGATTCTTTATAATTATAAAAAGGATTTTCAAATGCTAATCATAAAGAAAGTTTATGAAAGCCTATGAACAGAAAATTGGTAGTTTTGAAAGAGTTGAGATGTTGTTGAGGTGTCTTTTTAAAGGATTTTATTAAGTTTGAATTGTAAATTGATGCATTGATTGAGTCTAGAAGCAAGGAACAAGTTTTCGGAGAACTATTGCACACTAATGCTTGTAAAACATGTAAAATTGTTATAAAAGATGAAATTTGTATGTGGCAGCCCCTTAAGGTGATTTGATGCATTAGTAAAGATAAAAAGGGAGGTTAATTCATAATTATATACACATGTTTGAATGATGCATTATGGGTTGTGCATTTCTTTGGCATTTAAGAAGTGAATACTAGTTATGTGATAAATAGGTATGCATGAATGTAGTATGACTTTGTGGACCTTGGTAGTATGATGAGGTCTTGAATTATGAATTGTTGAGATGAAAATGGATGTAATACACAATTTGAAGTGATGGAATAAAAGTATGTTATGATAATATGAAAAAGTGCATTCCATTAAATTGAAATTGAAAGTGATTTAACACATACTCACGAAAGATATGATAATGTTAGAAATGCATGATGATAGAAGTGTTGTGATGATTATGAAGAGATCTTGATTATGCATATTGAAGTGTTAATCTACCGTATGCCTAGGGGATGGGTGTATTATGGTACTACGGATAGAATCCCGGCTACCTAGGCGTCGGGTGTATTATGGTACGACCGGAGGGATCCTCCGGATACCTAGGGGTTGGGTGAATTATTGTATCCCCGTGAGGACAGCCAAGAACCTAGGGGTTGGGTGTAGTATGGTGAGGCTGCGAGCTCTGGATAACCAAGAACCTAGGGGTTGGGTGTAGTATGGTGAGGTTGCGAGCTCTTGAAAACTACCTAGGAGTTGAGTGTAATTTGGTAGTTTATATGATGTTTAATTGATTAAGTATTGTGTTATGTGATTGAGAGGATGATATGGTGTTTACTAAAAGATTATGATAGTGAGCGAATTGTTACGAAAAGAGGCATGTTTATGATTATGGGATAATTAATAGAGGACTAACATATTGTGGTATGACATTGAGAACACAATATGGATTCATTGTTGCGATTTTTGTTTGCCCATGGTATATGCATGATATAGAAATGTGTTTGATCATATTGTGATATTCGGGAGAGTGAGCCTTATATATATTGCGAGGGACCTACGAGAACATAGTATAAACCTTTAGGTTCCCTTAGAAACGGGCCAGTAAGATGTTTTGTCCCAGTCAAAGTAAGGACTCGCCAATTTGAGAAAGAGAAATACTGTTTTTACTTGAGTATTACTTTGACTGGCTGGAATCGATGTGATCGAGCACGTAGGCCCCCGTGCTTAGTGTGACACACTAAGACGTTATCGTCTTACGCTCTCTTGGTTTATCGATTCTAGATGGAGCCTCCGCCGCCGCCCCCTCCCAGACATAGGCCTGTCGATTTCGCCTGGTGTAGCTACATGCTGGAGACAGGCGCGGTGAAGGTCTCTTCTACTGTATCCGGGGTACATATGTTCTTCATCCCAGAGCTCACAGCACGGTACCCCGCTCCTGCTCGTGCCCCCGTTCCAGCCCCAGCACCCGTTCCTGCTCCAGCATCTGCCCCTCCACCGCCACCTCCAGCATCAGCACCTGCGCCGGAGCCGGAGGAGTCGGACCCACAGGAGGATGAGCATCTGAGTGATGCATCTCAGAGTTCTGACTCTGAGTCCGATGTTGATTACGTGCCGGGAGAGTACGAGGTTGCAACCCCAGTGACAGGATCAGATGTGAGCGACGACGATGAGGGCAGATAAAGGATGATCGTTCGTCGAGACTGACCGTTGTGTAGCTGACCAGCAGATGTTGTTCTTTCTTTTGGTTTTGGGTGAAGTACCAAAAAGAAACACAAAAGATTTGGTCGCTGACAGATCCAACCACCAAAGATGTTTTTGACATAATAACCCTTGAAAGATTGTTTAAGTGTGACAAAATGCTCCAGTCATGTGATAAAATGTCCTTTGACTCGATCTCACGGTTGGTGCATTTTGTCGCACTTAAACAATCTTTTATGGGTTATTTTGTCAAAAACATCTTTGGTGGTTGGATTTGTCAGCGACCAAATCTTTCGTGTTCCTTTTTGGTTCTTCACCCTTTGGTTTTAGATGTTTATTTTGTATGTTGGAGCTGTACCCCATAGATGGATTCTTTTTGGACTGTTGTATATATTCTAGTGAACAGGATTTTTGTATAACTCTACCCGAGGCTATTTTGTATGTTCAAGACCCAGGGTTTTCTGTTCAACTCTATCACAGTAGCTCCTAGTCTTCGTTTATATGTATTTATTCAGGACCTTGACATCATTTGGACTCTTGTGATATATTATGTTCATATTGTTAATATATATGTACGATCAATATGTTTAGGTTCTTTTTATCATATCCTGATGCTTATTGTATTAGATGCTTATCCAGGGAATTCTAATCGTGCCTAAATCCATGGTCACAACTTTTGAGTTATCGAAGATGTCATTTATTCATGTTATAGGGTTTATGTTATATATATATATGTTTTGCTTACAAAAAAAAAACTTGGGTTTTTCGGGATTCAAGCAACATGTCAAAGTGTTAAATATGTCCATGGCATAGTTAGCATCTTGGGATGTTACATTTTTGGTATCAGAGCAGTTCAGTCCAATTGAGCCTAAGGACTGAGCTTGATATTTCTTCTGTGATCTCTTTTGTTCTATGTCCTTGGTTTTCTTCTTGTATATGTATCTGTCGTGTGTGCCATTACATCTCCAATGCTCTACATTGAGAATGAGCCTGATCAACTCATTAACTGTGCAGGAATTGATAGAACGTGATGCCGCCACGACGAGCTCGGGATGATTCTCATAATCGCGACCTCCGAGATGTCGCTCAAGCCATTAGAGCCCAAGCTGAGGCATCAGTTAAGATGGCGCAGGCTATGGAGGTGGGACGCGTGCAACAACCTCCAGTGAGCGAGGAATCCCGCAAGTACATGGAATTCAGGCAGAGGAACCCACCTACATTCAGAGGGGAGCTGAACCCTGATTTCGCGGATGGCTGGATCCGGGGAATCGAACGCATCTTGGAAGACATCCCTCTCACCGAGGCTCAGAAGATAAAGTTCGCGACTCGGGAGCTCAAGAGCCATGCAGAGTCATGGTGGGAGACTATGAAGCCGGTTTTGCAACCGCCGGAAGACGCTATCAACTGGGAAGGATTTAAAGTCGCCTTCTTCGAGAAATACTTCCCGAAGTCGGTCCGCGATGCTAAGGACGAAGAGTTTCTTCATCTTGTTCAGGGAGACATGAGCATCTTGGAGTACACCGCCGAGTTTGATAGACTGTGCAGATACTACACCACCTACAAGCTCAACCCAGACGAAGAATGGAAGTGCAGGAGGTATGAGCGAGGTTTAAGGCCCGATCTCAATGAAAGAGTCATCACTCATTACCTCCGGAGCTACGCCGCTCTTGTAAGCACGTGCATAGCACAGGAGTAGAGCTCCCAGAGGAGGGAAGCTGCGAATATAGAGGTACGAAAGAGAAGAAGGTCAGAGGAAGCAGGGCCGAGCCAAGCTCCGAGGGCTCAGCCCCCAGCACGTTTCGGAGGGAAACCTCCGCGGCATCCCCCTCGGTTCCACCGCCGCCAGGGGAGGTTTGGAGCACCGATGCCTCCGAGGCAGCCCCAATACCGTCCCTAGCAACCTCAGCAGCATCAACAACAACAACAACAACAAAGGAGGCCGCCACCTCCACCACGGCATAATGCGGCTAGACAACCTCCTCAAGTCCGCCCCGCTGAGCCAGCAGCGCGACAGCCGGCTTCGTTTGTGCGATACCCTCCTTGTGGAAGGTGTGGGCTGAGGCACCAGGGAGACTGCCCCACATGCTTTTCTTGCACGCAGAGGGGGCACTTTGCAAGGTCATGCCCCAAAGGCGGAGATCAACAGCCGCAACGACAAGCCAGGGTATATGCTGTGACCGTCGAGCAGGCGAGGGCGTCGGAGGAGCTGTTCCAAGGTGAGTGTAGGTTGTCCGGAACTGTTTTATCTGTTTTGTTTGATTCGGGCGCGACCCACTCTTTTATAGCTCATGCATGCGTTGAGAGACTATGTTTTCCAATTACCACCCTCCCATACACTTTGCATGTGTCTACCCCAACATCATCACAAGTTAGTACCTCCTCATGCATTTTTGGGTGTGTTTTTGAGTTGTTAGGGAGAACCTTTAAAGCTGACCTGATTAGCATTCCCCTATCTGGGCTAGATGTTATTTTGGGAATGGACTGGTTAAGACTAAACCGGGTTATGTTGGTGTGTGATAGAAACCTTGTTCTTTTCCCCGATGAGTTAGAGAAGATTGTTCTGAGTAGAGTCGAAAACATAGAAACTCCCTCTAGTTCCCAATCATCCCTATTCAGTTGTAGAGTGAATACCCAGGAATTTGCCACGTTAGTAAGGAGATAAGGATAGAGGATATCCAAGTGGTCCGCGATTTCCCAGAGGTCTTTCCTGAGGAGATATCGGAGTTTCCGCCAGAACGTGAAGTGGAGTTTTCGATCGACTTAGTCCCTGGAGCGGGATTGGATGGCCCCGACCGAGCTTAAAGAACTAAAGACGCAGTTGGAGGAATTGCTAGAGAAACGGTTCATACGACCAAGCGCGTCACCATGGGGAGCACCGGTATTGTTCGTGAAGAAAAAGGATGGATAAATGCGGTTGTGTATAGACTACCGACAGTTTAACAAGGTCACTATCAAGAACAAGTATCCTTTGTTGCGGATAGACGACCTCATGGATCAATTGCGAGGTGCGACCGTGTTTTCGAAGATAGATTTATAGTCCGGATATCATCAGATCCGAGTTCGGGAAGCCGACATCCCGAAGACGGTGTTTAGATCGAGGTATGGTCACTTCGAGTTCACAGTGATGTCTTTTGGACTCACGTATGCGCCTGCAATCTTTATGGATTACATGAACCGAGTATTCCGGGAATACTTGGATCGTTTTGTAGTGGTTTTCATCGACGATATCTTAATCTACTCAAAAACGGAGGAAGAGCATGCCGAGCACTTGAAGACGGTTTTGGGCATTTTGGCCGATCGAAGATTGTATGTCAAACTCTCTAAGTGTGAGTTTTGGCTTAGAGAGGTTCAATTCTTGGGACATATGGTATCTCAAGAAGGCATAGCGGTGGACCCAACAAAGGTTAGAGTAGTGTTAGAATGGGAGCGACCAACTACGGCAACCGAGATCCGGAGTTTCTTAGGGCTCGCGGGGTATTACCATAGATTTATTCAAGGGTTTTCTTAGATTTCAGCCCCGATGACAAAGCTTACCAAGAAGAACGCCCCATTCATATGGAATGAGGTCTGTGAGCAAAGTTTTCAAGATTTAAAGAAGAGGTTGACTTCAGCCCCGGTATTGACGCTTCCGGATCCCGAACAACCGTTTGAAGTGTACTGTGATGCCTCAGGACGAGGGTTAGGTTTCGTTCTGATGCAACAAGGTAGACCGGTTGCCTACGGATCGCGACAACTCCGACCGCACTGTAAGACCCCGAGAGCTTAATCATACCTTAATTAAGGTGTTTTGAGAAATAATCGCATTACTTAAGGTATAAATAGGATGTATGTGCATTTGGAACGTGTTTTGATATGCTCGCATGATTGAATATGTGTTATGTGTGTTATGTGTTATATGTGTAAGATAAAGTGACATTTAGGTTGCATTATGATTTAAAAATGTAGATTGAAATAGGAAAACGAGTTTAGAGAAACAATCTAATTAGGAATCATGAGAGGTTTTAAGTATTTAGGATCATGTATAAGTTTATATAAGCATATTGAGATTGTTTAGAGTATTGGTGATGGTTTGGGAACTTTTAGAGAGTAATTGAAGGTTTAGAACATGAAAAACAGTTTCTGCTGGTATTGCTGTCATATATCAGCATGTCGTCGCTAGCGGCAAGCTTCAGCTCGCTAGCGAGTAAGGCTGCAAGGATCGTCGCAAGCGGTCGTATTCAAGCGCTAGCGGATAGATGCGGTGTAAACGGTCGCTAGCGGCCACAGTAAGCTTGGTAGCGACCAGGTCGAAGGTAGAACAGGATTTATGCATTTTCACATTTTTCTTTTAATCCCTCATCCTTTAAAAATTGCTATTAAGTCCCCCTCCGTCCTCATAACATTTCCCCATTCTGAAGTAACTTCATAACTCTAAAAACACAAGTCCAAAGCACCAAAACCCTTCTCACAAATCCTTACAACCTTCACCACCATAACACACTCAAACCTCACCATACTTTCATCAAAACTCACCCAAATCAGAAACAGACCTCATATTTAGGATCCTTGCATCAATCCTATCAGTTCTAGCCGAACAAATCCATCTAAAAGTCATAGTTTCATCATCATCAGCAAGAAAATAGTTAGAGTGGAGTATTTGTCAAGGAACTCAAGAAAAGAAAGTGGTCCCTAGCTTAGAGAAGGAAGAAACTACAAGAGGTAGGGGTTAGATTTATGTTAGATAATGTATTTCTATGTTTTTCATGCATTAGATTCGGTTGTAATGGTGTTATGCATCAAAAATCATAAACTGAGATGAACTATGCTGAGAACAGAGTCGCAGCACGCGCTAGCGGCCAAACTCTAGTCGCTGGCGGAGGTAGACGCGCTAGCGGCCATACTACAGGCGCTAGCGGGTGTTTTAGCCGCCTTGGGCGCTAGCGGCCACTTGCTGCGCGCTAGCGGCCAGGTCGCAGGATTATCTGCAGAATTTCAGTTTTCTGATATTTTTAGCATTTTAAATAATTTTAACTTCATGGTTATATTTTCTGTAGTACAGTACCATAAGCATATATATAAGTATCAATACAAACTTATTAATAGGAGTTCTTAATGATCTATTAAAGAGATTGTAAATGAATATTTTCATGCATTCATGATTAAAGTTTTAATGTAAGCAAATCTAAAAAGTATGTGCAATTATAAATGATGTATGTATGTATATGATGCTTGACAAGAACTATGATGAAATGTCATGTGAAGTGAAAAATAAGCTTATGAGTAGCTTTCTCTGCAAATGGAATTGGCAAGGGAGGTTGGCACCCTCGGTCCCCAATACCATTTTGTGAGAGAAAGTGAATAAACCCCTCTTCCCCATAGATTCCTAGTAGAAACTAGAGAGGTATGAGCTCATAGCCTTGGGGACCGGAGTGACGGAGGTAGAAAGTAAAGAGGGTTGTGCCATTCAAGTAAAAGATCATGACACATGACATAAGTAATGTATTATCTGTGTTATATTGTATTTTTTAATTATGTATTGGACATTGTTTACATATCAGATGCATGCATTAATATAATTGTCAAAGATGCATATAGGTGTGACACTCCGGAAATCTAAATAAATATGTTCTTTGAAAATGATATTAATTGAATTATGCATGTATCACTGCTTTTATAATAAACCGGAGTGATCCCTCTACTGAGTCCGTGGAGCTCACCCCAATTCCACCACTATTTGTTTATAGATTCAGATCAAGGTACGGATTCTACTACTAGATGAGCGGGCTGAGACTAGCAGGGAATTGAAGACTTGGATTACTCCGAGAGATTTACACTTTAAAGTCTTGTTTCCTTGATGTTTTGTATTATTATGTTATGTATTATCTGACGCTTAGTTGAGTTTATAAGGAGATCATAAGTGACTGTACAACCTTATGGTATTTTACGTTTATATGTGTAATTACTATGTGTACCTGAATCTATATGTATTTAATGGGCCACTTACATGTATTTATTGTATTATGGTTATGTGAAATTCACAGTTTCATAGTTTGATATATCAGATTATGTCTCATCACGTACAAGCCACGATTTAGAACTCGCGCTTTTTATTTTGAAAATTTTACGACCCTATTTTCCACGTATCCGTATTTTTTAAAAATTGACTCTGAAACAAAATGTTAATTTCCGGTAATTAACTCATTATGACTTAAGCATAAAGAGGTAATTATTATGGTGTTACATGCACGAGCTGAACTATCCGACGCACGACTTGGAGTTAGCCGCGGTTGTATCGGCACTGAAGATGTGGAGACACCACCTTTTCGGGACTAAGTTTGAAGTATTTTCGGATCATAAGGAGCTCAACACGAGGCAACATCGCTGGATGGAGTTCTTTAAAGACTTCGACTTCACGCTTCACTACCACCCCGGAAAGGCCAATGTGGTAGCTGATGCGTTGAGCCGAAAGACATTGCATGCGGCGTGGATGATGATAAAGGAGTTGGAACTGGTACAACAACCGGACGACATTTCGAGCGATTTCAGGCGACGGATTTGTTAATGTAAACCCTTATTTGGTTTTGATAATAACAAAACTAATGTAACTTTAGTTTGAGAAGCAACAGTGGATGTGTTTGATTATCTCAGAAGCTTGATGTAATAGATAAACCACTGTGAGTGTTGTGTAGATGCTTCTAGGATTTAAAATGTAATAGTTGTATTTTATTTGAGAAGCATTGTATAGGATTAGTGTTGTAATAGGTTATATAATGTATAATCTTGTAACACACACTAGAGCAACGTGCAATAAATACTTCAGAAGCTTGGGAAACATTTCAGAAGATGGAAAATTACTTCAGAAGCAAGAAAGTCACTTCAGAAGCATGGAGGACGCTTCAGAAGCATGGAGGAAGCTGAGAAGTATTCTCAGAAGCTTGGACGTGGTCAAGAAGCTTAGCACGAAGCTATGTTGAGAAAAATTACTTGTCAGAAGCATGAGATGCATCTGAAATTATTTCAGAAGCTTGAAGCACTAAAGATAGGTGCTGCCACGTGCAGATTTTAAAGAAAGGGGAATATGCTTAAGTGTCTATCTAGATAGGTGTTATCTAGTTAGTTTCTTTTCCCGCTTATTTTTGTTTAGGCTGTTGTAATTTGTTGAAAGCCTAAAGCTAACTATATAAGGGAGTTGGGTTTCAAAAATCATATACAACACAAGAGAATAGAAATCATAATCAGAAAGAGTCTTTGTGTTCATTGAAGAAAACTCAAGAAAGAAAAGGCTCAAGGTGAAATCAGAATAATGTTCTGATATTGATCATCAAGAAAGAATCAAGGAGAAGAGAAGGATCAGAATAATGTTCTGATCATATTGGAATCGAAAGGAATTTCAGATTCAAAGAATCTGAGATTGATCAAACAAGAAGTTTGAGGCTGCAAAATTTCGGAAGATTAAAAGGGCAGATTCTTGGAAGACAAGTTTGATTGCTTGGGTGTCAAGATACAAAGATCTGAAAAGTCCTTGAGGGGTACATCAAGTCAGGAAATCTTCAAGAGGGGATATCTTGGAGTGGGCGAACCTGAGAAGGTTGAAAAATATATCTTGTATTGAATTCTTGTGTATTCTTGAGACAAGTTTTATTGGAACTCAATCTCCCAAGGATTGAAGAACTGGATGTAGGCATGCTTTAAGCCGAACCAGTATAAAAATTGGTCCAATTTCTTACCCTTAACTCTTGCATTCATACATATTAAATCTTGCATTCATATAATTGTTTTGGGTTGTGTTTAATAATTCTGAAAAATTAAACAGTGCTAAATCGCTAAGTCAGAAGCAAGCGTGTTTGTGTTTTGAAATTTAAAGAATCTTGTGAAACAATTAATCTTTGTGATATAAGTAATTTTGTGTATTATTTGTGATTGTGTTAACTGTAACATCCCGATTTATCAACCTTGCCATGGTTAAGATTAACAACTCGGAACATCAATTTTTTTTTTTTTATACATATACAAAATAGAGATATGGTAAACGGGGTAAAACTCAACAAGCCATGACATTAGGTTCCTAATATAATAGACCATGTACTGGGAATACTTATATGATAATAGGAATATAACCAAGACGTAAAGGTAATATATGTGTACATAAATGGCCCTCTGTATACTGAATTGGACCAATATCTGATGAAAGTGCATGTACAGAATCAAACCTCAACCTATACTGAGGAGCGCTGCCGCTTACTCAGTGGTACAACTCAAAATGAGGCGACTAACTACTAAACAAAAGAAATCTCCACTATACGACCGCTCGACTGTCTACTGTTGCTCCTCACCCTCTAGTATGTCTTCTTCGGGATCCTCCTCCTCTGATGAAACTGCTCCAGGCTCGCCAGGTACATAATCAGGCTCGGGTTCCTCCTCTGGGTCTGAGTCCTCTGCCTCGACCGGGTCTTCCTCCGCTGGTGGTGGTGGTGGAGATGCTGCCTGAGCTGGAGCTGCGTCATGTCGAGGGGCTGGAAATCTCCGTGTGAGATCCGGTAAGAAGAACTGTGTGGTACCAGGGACGTGGTGCGTAACCGAAATCAAGCCGGTCTCTGGGTCGTACGTAGAGAGTCCAAAAACATAAGGTCTACGTGGAGGGGGTGGAAGCTGACCCATCTAGAATTTGACATACGAAAGAAAGAGAGGGTAAGACTCGAGAGTCTTAGTGAGTTGCGTAAAGCACACGGATCAACGTGCTCGTATGACAATTCTAGTCAATCAAAGTAATACTCTTTCTTTTCAAAAGGTGGCACTATTTCCAAATCTATGAGTCCTTACCTTGATTGATCAAACATCTTAAGGATCCGTTTCTAAGGGAGTCTATGTTTTCACTAGGTTCTCGCATTTCTAGCAACCTACGTAAATATCAACTATAAGGTTGGTTTCACAATTTCCTCATAGGCCGTACTACGAGTCCACTGGTCCATGCCTCACATTCGATATTTCTTCGTTCGTTGAATTGAAGGTTAGCAGTTTCTCCACTTTTCATGTAAGTGTACACTATAACCCTCGAATGTGTATCCGGTCATAAAAATCCTCGGATTGCAAGTCCGGCATCATGGCCCAGCCATGGAAACTCTAACTCCTCGGATAACACAATTCGGCATCACGGCCCGGCCGTGGTATCATATGCAAGTTGGGACTATGTGTCCCTCAAATATGCTCTGAGTCCTAGACCGGGAAGTCTTGACCTTGACTACAGCTCCGTTCTCGCCTAAACTTTAAAGGTTCCTTGATTCGGAGGTGTCTCGTGTCAAAGAATCCTCTGCCATCTAGTCCACATGTCCCGTAGGTCCAATGCACCACCATCTAGTCGATTAGATGGCTGGATCCAAGCTAACCAGAAATTCAATTCGAACGGATATAACGAGCAGCAGTTATAATTTAACAAACACGTGTAGCATCCTCGGGTACTCGTCCGGACAATTCCAGGAATTCCAACGAGTCGTTCATGCAATCCATAATACAATCTCAAGAACAGTACAACCATCATGCATGAGTACAGTCTTATACATTACCATTTCACATTATCATTCTAATTTACAGATTCGGTATATAACAGCAGATATCTTGATCACCCGGTAATACTACTGAGTAGTAATATCGTTGCATAGCAGTAGTAATTATATTTGATTTAGTTATAAGCTTTTCAGTTCTCACAGCACATAGATACATGTATATAAACTCGTATTGTCTTGTTCTGTATATTTAATAATAATGCCACTAGTTTTAAGAAATAATTATAAAATATTTCGTAGTTTATTGATCATAAAATAAATTAGAGAAATTGGTCTAGTTCGGTGCACTAGGAATCGACTCAACGCATGGCAGGCTACGACCGCGCAATTCCCAGCGCCCAGCGCCCTGCGTGCCTCGCACGCCCGCGCCCTGCGCTCCCAGCGCCCGCGCATGCCCGCGCCCTGCGCGCCCAGCGCCCTACGCACGCCCGCGCCCTGCGCGCCCGCACGCTCGCACGCCCGCGCCCTGCGCGCCCAGCGCCTCGCACGTCCGCTCCCGCGCCCCGCGCTCTCTGGGCGTCCCGCGCCCGTGCATCTTTCTCGTCTCGTGCCCCGCGCCTGTGCGCGCCCTGCGCCCTGCGCCCGTGCGCGTCCCGCGCCTTGCGCGCCCTGGGCACCCCGCGCCCGTGCGCGTCCTGCTTCCTTGCGCGCTCTGGGCGCCCCGCGCCCGTGCGTGTCCTGCGTCCGCGCGCCTTGCGTGCCCTTGGCGCCCCTCGCCCGTGCGCTGCGCGCAACGCCTATTCTATGTATGTAGTGCATGAAGTAGTTTCCATGTAACTCCCTAACTCCAATTTCTATCTAAACTATTAAATCTTCTTATCATCATTTATTATTCTTAAGGCTTATGAAATTATGGAATTGGTTAAACAATTATTCAAATCTCAAAGAAAATAGTCACACACACATCTAAAAACCAGTTTATATTTTACTTTTGACATATGCATGCATATAAACATACCACCAGTTACTTTTATATAGTTTCAGAAACAATTTGAAGTCAGATTCTTTATCTTTTTAGTTAACATGCCTTGTTCTAACGCATTAATCAGATTCAACACTCAAAGAATCATACAAATTGAATTTGCAAACATCATAGACATATGTATGAAAACCAAAAGCCATCAGTTTAGTTTAATCATGGATGAGTTATATGCATAGTTATGAACAATAACATGTATC
This sequence comes from Aeschynomene evenia, assembly GCA_013621005.1. Taxonomy (NCBI): domain Eukaryota; kingdom Viridiplantae; phylum Streptophyta; class Magnoliopsida; order Fabales; family Fabaceae; genus Aeschynomene; species Aeschynomene evenia. Next base: position 15,796,750 of record CM024265.1, read on the forward strand.
AGATTCTATTTTGTTAAAAGAAGAAGAACAGAGCAACTCACCTTAAGGTTGTACTTAGAAATTTGAAAACGGAAGGAAGGGATGATCTATTGGTAATTCTGTCTAGGGAAAATAGGTGTAACAGAGGTGTTTCTCGTGTGCTATTCCGTTGATCGTAAGTCTATACTTATAGAAAAAGCTTTCCACCCTTTGAAGGAAACTAAAACAACAGCTAGCTGGCTTCATAGATGACAAGCAGGTGGTGGTGGCGTACTAAAACTAGTGGTGTCCCGAGCTGGAGTCAGAGACAGTAGGTGGTGGCTTCGGATGGAAACAGAGGATGATCAAATGGCTCCTCTGTTAATGCCACGTACTACCCTATACTCTAGGAAAAATAAGATGTAAGTGTTTTATGCTTCTGGGTGGTGTATTGGTCTATATTTCCATATAGGGTGATCAAGAAAAATGTATAGAATAGGTGCGGTAAATTTGGTAATAATCGGGTGAGTATGGTTTGACCTATTTTTCTCTCTAATGATACTCAAATGGTTACTTTATTGTTTAATACACGTATGTAATTATGTTATAAACGTAATAATGATACCTCATACAAAATTATCGCAATAATTATATTGATATTTAGTTGTTAATTTCTAACTAATAATTATTAAATAATATGTTTAAGGCAAGGGTGTTACATTAACAAGATTAAAACATATAGAATTGATAAAGAAATCAGAACTGAGATTGATTTAGAAAAAATTATGAAAACAGAGTGAGAAGCTTGGTGTTCTTGGTTTTGATAAATCTGATTTTTGTGTGATTGTCATTGATACTTCTGATATCTTTCTGATATGGTCCTTTACATGTTTTAAGTGCTTTAACAATTTGGATCATATGTTTGTATGTGGATTTAAGTATTGATTGATTGATTTGATCATTTTGACATTTAAGAATTGAATTCTCGAAGTCAGAAGATTGAGAAAAAACTGTTGCAGGATTCAGAAGCTTGAAACTTAGTTGCTGCAGAATTCAGAAGTTTGAGAATTCTGAATCTGTTTCTGAATCTTCTGAGTTCAGAAGTTTGATATTTCTGAATCTGTTTTTGCTGTTATTGATACTTCTGAAGTTGATATTAATATTCTAATATTGTCAAATTAATTGGAATTAAAATAAGAAGATTGAATACTGTGAATAGTCAGAAGCTTGGTGCGAAATTTGATTTTTGTGTTAATTGGTTGTATTATAATCCGCTGCAAATTAAGTACTTTGAGAAACATTATTTCTTGTGTTTGAAATTATATTTCTAACTTTGAAACTAATTCTTGACAAGTTGAGAAGCTTGATCAATCTGAAAATTTCAGAAGTTTTAAAATACAAAGAAAAAGTTACCAACCAATTTACCCCCCTCTTGGGTTGGAAATCATAGCTTTAAGAGAATCTCCAAAGAGACTCTCACACCATCAGGATTGAGGAAGCCCAGCAAGAGTCGGCGGATAGAGAGTTTCAGGAGATACTTGGAGCAGTCCGACAAGGCAAGATAAAAGGAGTTGTTCAAGGAGCTGAAGGGTTTTGGAGATTTGACGGGCGAGTTTGCGTGCCAAGAGGACAAGGGTTACGAGAGGATATACTTCATGAAGCGCATCAAAGTCAGTTCACCATACATCCCGGAATGACAAAGATGTATAATGACCTCCGAGAACGGTTTTGGTGGCCTGGATTGAAGAAGGATGTAGCCCAATTCATCGGAAAATGCCTCATTTGCCAGAGAATCAAAGTCGAGCATCAGAAGGCAGTAGGGACTTTAAATCCCCTCCCTATTCTAGAATGGAAGTGGGAGCACATCACAGTGGATTTCGTGACGTGATTGCCTCTAACACAACGGAAAGTTGATTCTATTTAGGTGATTGTAGACCAATTGACTAAGTCGGCACACTTCCTGCCGGTAAGAATGAACTATCCACTGGAAATATTGGCTCAGATGTACATCCATTGGATCATTCGCTTGCACGAAGTACCCACTTCGATCGTCTCAGATAGGGATACGAGATTCACATCTAGATTTTGGGGAGCTTTCCAATATGCCTTTGGTATTAAGTTAAGCTTAAGTACGGCGTATCACCCCGAGACCGACGGCCAAACCGAGCGGACGATACAGACGCTTGAGGATATGTTAAGAGCAGTGGTTCTGGAGATGCCAGGGAGCTAGGATGCTCACCTACCATTGGTCGAATTTGCCTACAATAACAGCTATCATGCTAGTATTAGCATGGCGCCGTATGAAGCCCTTTATGGCCGGAAGTGCCAGTCTCCGCTTTGCTGGAATGAGTCAGGGGAAGATCAGTCTTAGGGGCTGGATTTAGTGCAACAGACCACCGAGAAGGTCAAGATGGTTAAGGAAAGGATGAAGGCTGCCCAGGACCAGCAGAAGAGCTATGCGGACAAGAGGCGACACAACCAATTTTGACAAGTATCAAAGACTTGATCAATCTTTGAGATTTTCAGGAAGTGTTATAACAATCAAGAAGCAAATTTGAAAAAGTATACACAACCAATTCACCCCCCTCTTGGGTTGTGTGAAGCATAGCTTGGAGGTGTTTCTCAAGAGACCCTCACATCATCAGAAAGTGTCGTTCTCCATTATGCTGGTATGATCCAGGTGAAAAGAGTACTCTAGGGCCTGAGCTAGTGAGGGAAACTACGGAGCAGATTAAGAGAAGGGAAAGCCTCATGACGGCTCAAAGTCGTCAAAAGAGTTATACGGACCATCGGGGTAGGCCGCTAGAGTTTGAGGCCGGAGATCATGTGTTTTTACGTGTGACCCCCACCACAGGTATAGGCAGAGCAATCAAGGTTAAAAAGTTAAACCCGAGGTACCTAGGTCCATTTCAGATTATGAGTCGCATAGGTTGAGTTGCATATCGCATAGCCTTACTTCCCAGTTTACACAACCAATTCACCCCCCCTCTTGGGTTGTGTGAAGCATAGCTTGGAGGTGTTTCTCAAGAGACCCTCACATCATCAGAAAGTGTCGTTCTCCATTATGCTGGTATGATCCGGGTGAAAAGAGTACTCTAGGGCCTGAGCTAGTGAGGGAAACTACGGAGCAGATTAAGAGAAGGGAAAGACTCATGACGGCTCAAAGTCGTCAAAAGAGTTATACGGACCATCGGGGTAGGCCGCTAGAGTTTGAGGACGGAGATCATGTGTTTTTACGTGTGACCCCCACCACAGGTATAGGCAGAGCAATCAAGGTTAAAAAGTTAAATCCGAGGTACCTAGGTCCATTTCAGATTATGAGTCGCATAGGTCCAGTTGCATATCGCATAGCCTTACTTCCCAGTTTATCCAACCTTCATGATGTCTTCCATGTGTCACAACTCCGTAAATACAACTCAGACCCAAGTCATGGATTAGAAACGGAAGAAGTACAACTAAAGGATAACTTAACCTTTCCCTTGCCACCAACACAGATAGTGGACCGAGACATGAAGAAATTAAGGAATAAGACAATTCCGTTGGTGAAGGTGGCCTGGGGGCGGGGGAGAGCGGAAGAGTTTACCTGGGAGAGGGAGGAAGACATGAGAAAGCTACACCCGATTCTTTTCACAGGTATTGAATTTCGAGGGCGAAATTCTTTTCCAGGGAGGGAGAATGTAAGACTCCGAGAGCTTAATCATACCTTAATTAAGGTGATTTGAGAAATAATTGCATTGCTTAAGGTATAATTAGGATGTATGTGTATTTGGAACGTGTTTTGATATACTTGCATGATTGAATATGTGTTATGTGTGCTATGTGACATATGTGTATGACAAAATGACATTTGTGTTGCATCATGATTTAAAATGTAGATTGAGATAGGAAAATGAGTTTAGAGAAACAACCTAAATAGAGATCATGAGAGATTTTAAGCATTTAGGATCATGTATAAGTTTATATAAGTATATTAATGTTGTTTAGAGTATTGGTGTTGGTTTGGGAACTTTTAGACAGCAATTGGAGGGTTAGAGCATGCAAAACTGTTACTGCTGCTGTTGCTGTCATGTATCAGTACCTTGTCGCTAGCGACTAGCTTAAGCTCGCTAGCGGGTAAGGCGGCAAAGGTTCATCGCTAGCGGGTAGTTGCGGTGGAAGCTGTCGCTAGCGGCCGTAGTCTGCTCGCCAGTGACTAGCTCGATGACAGAACAAAATTTCTGCATTTTCACATTTTTCTTTTAGCCCTTTTACTTTTTATATTTGCTAATAGGTCCCCTCCGTCCTTAAGACCTTCCCTCACCTTGAAGGAACTTCATTCACTCAGAAAACTCCCCTCAAACACTTCAAACTCCCTAAACTTAAACCACACAACCTCCATATGAACCAAACACTCAAACCTTCACAAACTCTACCAATACTCACTCAAATCTGAATCTAAATCCACCCTTAGGATCCTTACATCATTTCCTTTCATCTCTACTGAACAAAGATCATTAGGAAGCTTCAGAACTTCATCTACCATCTTCAAGAATAAGGAAAACTTAAGAAGCAAGTAGCTTAAAGAGGTTTTTGGAGTTCTTAGCTCTAGGAGGCAAAACTACAAGAGGTAGGGGTTAGTTTTATGTTAGATAATGTATTCTTATGTTTTTCATGCATCAGATTCGGTTTGAAATTGTTTTATGCATTAAAATGACAACTGAGATGAACCAGTTCTGAGAACAGGGTCGAAGCACGAGCTAGCGGCCAGACTACAGCCGCTAGCGAAGGTATACGCGCTAGCGTCTATCTTACAAGCGCTAGCGGGTTATTAGGCCGCCTTGGGTGCTAGCGGCCAGGTCGCAGGATTTTCTGCAGAATTCCATTTTCTGATGTTTTGGCATTTTTTTTTAATAATTTGAGTTTCATGGTTATATTTTCTATATGTCAGCATATTAAATATGTACATATATATCAGTACTAAGTTATCAAAAAGAGTTCTTAAGTGACCTATACAAGGAATTGCAAATGAATATTTCTATGTATTTATGATTGAATTTCTAATGTGAATAATCTGAAATAGATGTGTAAATATATGTGCTATATGTATATGCTGACTGATAAGAATTATGATAAAATGTCATGTGAGGTGAGAAATGAGTTTATGAGTAACTTTTTCTACAAATGGGATTGACAAGGGAGGTTCGCACCCTCGGTCCCCAATACCATTCTGTGAGAGAAAGTGAATAAACCCCTCTTCCCCATAGATTCCTAGTAGAAACTAGAGAGGTATGAGCTCATAGCCTTGGGGACCGGAGATGTGGAGGCAGAGAGTAAAGAGGGTTGTGCCATTCAAAGTAAAAGATCATGACACATGACATAAGTACTGTATCATTTGTATTATATTGTATCTTTAATTATATTTTGATATTGCTTACATACCTGAAGCATGCATTAATATAATTGTCAAAGACGCATATAGGTATGACACTCCGGAAATTTACATACATATGTTTATTGAAAATGATATTAATACGAATTATGCATGTATCACTGCTTTCATAATAAACCGGAGTGATCCCTCTATTGAGTCCGTGGAGCTCACCCCAATTCCACCACTATTTGTTTTAGATTCAGATCGGGGTACAGGTTCCACTACTAGGTGAGTGGGCTGAAGTCACCAGAGGATTGAAGACTCGGACACCTTAAAGGATTTACATTTTAGAGTTTTGGTTCTGGGATATTCTGTATTGTTATGTTATGTATTATCTGACGCTTAGTTAAGTTTATAAGAAGATCATAAGTGATTGTACAAGCTTATGGTGTTCTTAGAAACTTCAATACTCTACTATTGTAATATTTATTTTGGATTTTACGTTTATATGTGTAGTTCCTTTGTGTACTTGAACCTATATGTATGTATTGGGCCACTTACATGTATTACTATATTGTGGTTATATGTAATTCACAGTTTCATAGTTTGACGTATTAGATTATGCTTCATCACGTACAAGCCAAAATTTTAGAACTCGCACTTTTATTTTGAAAACTTTACAGCCCTATTTTCCACGTATTCTTATTTTCGAAATTTGACTCTGAAACAAGATGATAACTTCCGGTAATTAACTCAATATGACTTAAGCATAAAGAGGTAATTATTAGGGTGTTACACATTCCATTCTGTATCTTGGGTCTCCTGGGTAGACAATCTGAGATGTAGTCTTGATTCTAACCAGTTAGTTTTGTAAAAGCTTCAGTCCCTTAGAAGGTAAACCAACCTCAAATAGATTTGCGATGGTTCCTAAACAACAGCGCTAATGTTCCGTACCTTAATCCGACGTGGAACTTGCTTCTAGTATCTGAACTCCACGTGGCGCTCCTCTCCAAGGTGTTGGAGGGTTGTTTCCTACAAGGACTCCAAAGCTTAAGTCAGACTATGCACTAGCTATGAGAACTTAACCGAAAGCGTACCTAAATCATGAGAATGACACCCCTATTTATAGAGTGGGACGATACAAATGGAACCGCAGTAACCACCTCCGAACAACTCGGGGTAACGCTCGAACGATTGTAGCTGCATACTCGATCCACATAGTGTCCGTTGCGGTTCCAAAAATTTTGCCATCATCATCCACTTTTACTGGAACTCTCTGACCTAAGTGTTAGGTCGAGTTCCATCTATCTCGGGTCGGGTTCTTTGACCCATTTCTGAATCCGAGTTCTGGCCCTTTTATGTTATTGGGCCATTCGCTACACTTATCGATATTTGGTCTAAATCAGTCCCCTCTTGAATGGGATTACCGAGTTTTGAACTGGTCTCACCTTTGGACTTTTGTACTAACTTACGAACATTTCAGACTTGTGCCATCAATTTGGACCCTTTATACAAGACTAGTATCTGCACCCGTGCGATGCACGGGGTGTGATAACAAATTATCTTCTATAATTGAAATAAAACTATAGAATATATTTAAGAATTCATTTATTCAAACTCAACATATTATTGTGTAATTTAATAGAAACCCCAAATAATTAACTAAAATAAGTGACAATAACATATAAATTTATATTAAATGCAGAAGGATAAATTTCATTATTTAACGGAGAGTAATATGGTAAAGTAAAAATCAAGAGGAAGGTGCGGTTTTGATAAAATATATAATATGCATTTGGTTACAAACATTATTTTTTAATGTATAAAATATGTTAAGAAGTACATGGCAGATTATAAAATATGTGCGGTTTTACAATATATATATATATATATATGAGACAACATAATTTAAGTTTCGAGTTAATTTATTTTAACACCTTGAAAAGACGTTATTGTGTCATCCTTGTTGTCACTAATATTAACATATTTTAAGTAAATTTTTTTGCTATTATCCTAGTTTATTTATTATTCTGGTCTGTATTTAACAATCATATAAAAAATAATTATTTTGATAGAATATAAATTTGCATAGTAAATGATGATTGGAATATATATAATTCATACACAGTGAAAATAAGGTTACACTAATTAAAGAATTAGTCCAAAATAATAACATTAATTAGGACTCTAATGTATGTTAAACACAGGTTCAATATATACCAAGTAGTTACTTACAAAGATAATTAAAGTTCTAGCTAAACGTGACCGATACATAGTCAGTCAAATACAAAATGTATAACTAACCCTAATAGTCATAGTGCATCATGATTATATCACTACTAATCTACTATAAAAGAGTAATATAGTTTTGAACCATAAGTAGAAGTCAGACAAAAAGACCAAAAAGCTAGTGTATCTTTATCATTAAACCACCAACCTCTCTTTTCAAATATTACCTTCATCCTCCTATTAGGTCCATCAGAGATCTGGAATATGATTATAGAACCCTTTTTCAGCTCAAATTTTTTTTTGAATTCACTCCAACCACAACCCAATTTAAGTTGTCCTTCTTTGGAGTTCAGAAGTTTGCAAGGATTGGAATCTACATCTTCAAGGCATTCAACCTCAAGGATCCATTCTCTAGTCTTTCCATACTTTAACATTCAAATGAAAATGAATAAGGAAAGGTCTGAAAAGTTAAATGTTAGATCATTTAAGTTTAATACATATATAACTTAATATTTGAGATGAAATTTCAGCAAAAATAAATAATAACTGAAAAATACCAATTGACTTGAATTAGCTTCATAATGTGTGAGCACGCGACGATAGATCCTTTTAAATAAAAAAAAATGTAGTAAATTCACTTGAAACAAACATAATATGTCTATAGTTAATGATAAAGTTATATAAATAAATAATATACCTATTAGCTGATGTTTCTCCTTGAGTTGTTGTAGTATTGAGATTTCTATAAATGCATTCAAATAAAAAATGTCATTTCATATAGATACAGTTTTTTAATTAAAAAAATAGTTACATTCCATTGCATATTATTGAAAACATCTTACCTTCTTGGTGACAAACTTGGCAACTCTTTTTCTCCACTTGTCTGATCTAGGTGTTTTTTATCCTTTTTTTTCCGCTAACTTTTTGTATATAGTTGCAGTGTCATAGTCATCCTTAACAATCTTATAGAGTCGAGCCGGAAGTACATTTTGAATCATCCTTGATTGATCTCTACCGAAATCCATAGAGTATCCAATACTATCGGTAACATATAGATCAAATATTCCATTATAGATGTAGTAGAGATTGATTAGAGATTGATTTTATAGTTGTTGTTGAGTCTATAAAATCCACATAGATCTTTATATCCATCTAACAAAATAGCTCTTAGTGATGTAAACCCAAGTTTAATCTTAAAACAGTTGTCCTTCCTATCAACCGTATAAATCTCATTCTTGAATTCATTCCCAAACTTTTTGATAAAATCCAAAGGAATATTAGCAGTATCCTATCACAAAAAGTAGCTATTAACTAATTAAATATATAATATATATTTGTTATGTAACAACTGTTAGCTCCAAGAACCCTTTACCTCATCATTGAAGGTTTTGAATGATAAAATTCTTAATTAAAATAAAAGTTTTAATTTAGTTGGACTAATGGTTTGTTAAGTGTGTTTTAGGATCTAATTTAATTGTCAAAATAAAAAGACACATCTTTACCACCATAGAGCATAGTTGGCGCAACATATAGCTTGGATTACAAGCAATTCTAATTTTTGAAGACCAAGTCAAAGCTTTTCTAATTAAGGAAAGTTTGGTTGGAAGACTCTAAGATTTCCTAAAAAGTTAATTATGGAAAATACATGAAATTAAATAGAGAATATTCTTTATCAAATATCTCTATTTAAATATTCATGCATACTATATATATATACATATATTTCGAAAATAATATATAAAATAGGGAAACAAAATCAAATCTCTATTTTACACAATATTACTCAATAATTTCGAAATATATATATATGTGTGGGAAATCTAGAAAGATCTTGTATGGAGAATTAAATGAAAATTATTAAATAAAAATGATTATCTATAATTTATTCTAGAATATATTTTGCATTTAAGTAACAGAATATTCTTACGGATACTTTAAAAAGATTCTGTGAGACTCCTAAAGATTCTATATAAATCTACAAGATTCCCAGAAGATTCCATGCGGGACCAGAAGATTCTGTTGAAGATTCTACACGAAGTTAGAAGACCTCAGAAGATTCTGTCAAGATTTTCAAGTCTAGAAGATTCCCGAAGATTCTGTGAAGATTCCAGAAGATTCCCGAAGATTCTATCAAGATCCCGAAGAATCTCAAGATTCCAGAAGAATCTCAAGCCTCAAGATACAAGATTCAAGAATTTTCAAGATTCAAGAATCTACATTTAGAAGATTCCCTGGAAGACCATGATTAGTGTTTTAGGATTTTCAAAAAATGAGAAATAGTAAAATCCTAATTCGTACCAACATGGAGGCACACTTGTGGGGCAAGAAAAGCTAAAATCCATAGCCTTTCTCTCTCCAAAAGTGGCGCAAAACAAACTTGCATTTTTGCAAGATTTTGTGAAAATTTAATGAAGCAATGCACACCACAAGATCAAGGCACAAATTCAAATTCAAGGGCCAAGATGAAGTTTCCTTATTTCATATGCTTGGTTACAAAGTTTCCATATTTAAGATAAAATAATAACCTTTGGATTAAAGGGAATTATTTGAATCAATGGCCAAGATGAAACTTCCTCTTATTTGATTTTTCTATTTTTGGAAGATCAAATTTCAAATCATATCAAGGAATTCTCACCATTGGATCAAGAGATTTCAAATTCAAACCAAGGGTGGAGATCAAGGCAAGAATTTCGAAATTTATAGGGATTTTTCTCTATAAATACAAGACCTCAATGCCCAAGAATTCAAGAGACTACCCGAGCTTACAAGTGTCAAAACGCTGTCGAATTGAATCCTTATTTTCTCTTCATCTTCAACCTCTAAACCTCAAGTTCTTATTTTTATTTGGGAAAAGGTTGTAATTCTTAAAAGAGTGAGCTTTTGTTGTTTATCCTAGCTTTGCTAGTTATTCTTTGAGAGAAAAATCCATCAAGGTTCCAACTTAGTTGCATCTAAGTTCTTGATTGGTAAAAACCACATCTTTTATACAAAGTCCTTATTTTTGTAAGGCAAGAAGTCCTTAGAGGGTCTAAGGCAAGGGTAGAAAGTCCTTCGGTGTTGAAGGCAAGGATTGAAGTCCTTTGGAGTTGTCAAAGGCGGTTAGTCACCTAGTTGTGGTGCAAGTGAAGTCATTTGTGGTTTTCAAAGGCAGTGAGTCACCTTGGTGAATGTAAGACCCCAAATTTCAATTACGTCTTAATTAAGGATAATTAATGATGATTGACCTTATTTGAAACTTAATTGAATTGTATGTGTCTTTGATGACTTGTTTGATATATGGGTTATGTGCAAGGATGATTGAGTAAATGTATACATGGTTTTCACACATTATATGATTCTATGATTTAGAAAATGTATTGCCAAAGTTTATAATTGAGTTTTGAAAACGAGAATAACGATTGAGAATGACTTTGAGGTTTTGGAGAGTGGAGTGGGGTTGGAATCATGTGTAACATCCCAATTTATTAACTATGTCATGAACATAACTAACAAATTGACATGTTACAACCACCCAAAAACCCCATATTTTTTTTTTTGAAACATATGAGTAAAATATATTTTCGTAACCCATATAAACGATAAATCGATAGCGAGACTCGAGAGCCATGACCTTTGGAATCATGCATGAATGGATATCCTGGATGGTCGTCTAAAAGTATATGAAGAATGACATAAGTAATAGAGGCTCATACATCAATGACCATAATATTAAATACATAATACATGCGTAGGAGTGCAATATAAAAATATTTAAGTATATTAGAGGTTCAGTTTAATACATGCCAGATAATATGAAAAAGAGCTGCTACAACCAAAAATGGACAGTGTGAAGTCCGGATCCGGATGTACAAAGTGGACTCAGGTGGAGTGCAAAGCTGCCCAACAAATATATACAAACCAAAGAAGTGTTTATCTCCCTAACAGGGGTACAAAGCTCCAGAACAACATATACAACCCACAAGATATAACTAGAATTAAAAGGGGGGGGGCTACAAAGCCGATCTTCCAGTCGTGGCTCCGGTGCCTTCCGTTCGATGTTAACCGTCACTTTCCTCGCTCAATCCTGGTCCTCCAGCTAAGGACAGCACCTCCGGCTCATCCTCAATCTGCTCGTCCTCGTCGGTGGGCGGGGCTGCCTCATTACTCTCGTACCCCTCCTCCTCAGGGTCTGACTCATCTGACTCCGGAGCGGGTACGGGCACTGGGGGCGATGGCGGATGAACGGGCGCGGGGACAGGAACGGGTGCAGGATCGGGAACAGGAGCGGGGTATCTCGCCATGAGCTCGGGGATGAAGAAACGATATACCCTGGATACGGTGGAGACCATGGTCACGGCGCTGGTCGACGGCCTGTAGCTCGCTACCGCGAAGTGATATGTCAGTCGGCGCGGCAGGGGCGGCGGCGGTGGCTGCTCCATACGTATCTAGAATCGAAGCATCAAGAGAGAAAAGAGTAAGACGGGGTCGTCTTAGTGAGTTACACAGAGCACACGGATCTACGTGCTCGAAAACATCGATTCTAGCCAGTCAAAGTAACACTCGGGTATAAAACGGTACTTTACTTTCTAAAATGGCGGAGTCCTTACTTTGACTGGTTCAAACATCTTACTGATCCGTTTCTAAGGGAACCTAGGGTCTCTCTAAGTTCTCGTATTTCCCTCAACTAATATGAATGGCACTCTCATTTCTCAAGCATCTAAACATAATATCATACTCTGAATCGTATCATCACGGACATATCAACAATCCAGACATTCATCCTATGTCCACCCATTAAGTCTCTTCACTTCGACAAGCGGTCAAAAACCGATTGTTCTCTTCGCCTCGGTGAGCGGCACTAACCGATTATTCTCGTCGCCTCGGTGAGTGGTACTAACCGATTATTCTCTTCGCCTCGGTGAGCGGTACTAACCGATTGTTCTCTTTGCCTCGGTGAGCGGTACTAACCGATTATTCTCTTCGCCTCGGTGAGCGGTACTAACCGATTATTCTCGTCGCCTTGCCTCGGTGAGTGGTACTAACTGATTATTCTCGTCGCCTCGGTGAGCGGTACTAACCGATTGTTCTCTTCGCCTCGGTGAGCGGTACTAACCGATTATTCTCTTCGCCTCGGTGAGTGGTCGTAGCCGATTTTTCTCTTCGCCTCGGTGAGCGGCACTAAAACTTAATCCAACCATTGTAACATCCCATAACGTTTAAATCTACCTCTAGTTGCTTCGGGATACTCTTCGGGAGTTTCCTGGCATGTACTTCAGGAGTTACCCGGCTTTCTCCACGAAACCAATCTATTTTCACAACCATATCAATTTAACTTCATCTAGTTGTTTCCGGGGTACTCCTCGGGAGCTTCCTGGCATGTACCTCAGGATTCACCCAGAATTCCCACGAAACCAACCTATCATCAATCGTGACTCATCACTTTTCTTAACAGTATATAGCTGCTTAATTACCTCATTACAGCAACCATCTCAATCCAATATTCAACTATGCACATAATCTATCTTTAAAACAATTATTTAGACAAACATAACTTTGAAATCAAACGCATAAGTGATGAGCATTTCTCCCCGTTTCATCATTTCATACATTTATAATATCTTTTCATCCAAGTATCTATGACCATAATCTCATTATGTCACATAACATATTTTAGCATTCAATCATAGCACCATGTAATTGTATATACCTAATTATGTCATATTCACATATTCATGTCATACTTTATCATCAAACATAGCATTATGTGATTACACACATTACACATAACGTAACATATCATCCTCGTGACATAATCCATCATCATCTCATATAAAGCCTCTCTTCCTCATAACAACATAGCATAATCATTCTTTATCTCTAATTAACATAGTATAATTCATCAACATAATCCCTTATATAACTCATCATCATCTCATTTTAACACATGCATTTCATCATCGTAATTCATAGTAATAAACTCATCAATTCATATCACCACATAGCACAACTCATATCATATCTACACATTATTAACTTAACATTTTAGCATATTAACATCACCATTTATCATCTTCTCATATCAATAATCTCATCATCAGTTCCTATCAGCAAATGCAATCACTATCATACTCTACTAAGACACGTCATCATTTCAATTGCGTAACACTTTCATAAAGGCATTCGAGCTCTCCAAATACAACACTCTTACTTTAAATTAAAGCATTAAATCTTCCATCATACACATGACATAATTCTACAATCATTCTCATCAAATCTCACAAAGTTCGCCATCAAATTTGCATACACTCAAGTCCCCGTGTCACACTTTAGCTCACCATCCTTTAACATAATATTGTATATTTTTCCATTCCCTTTTAAGATCAAATAGCATGCAACATACTCATTTTTATTATGTTAAAATAACATATTAACCCCCTAGTCATTATTTGAAAGCTTTTACTTGAAATAGGATGGAAATAGGTGAATTTTTTACTTTTCTGGTGCAGGGGATCGATCCCCAGGGGTCTGGGATCGATCCTGCACTAAAATTGTTCCTCCCGGGTAAAATTTTGCCCAGGGGATCGATCCCCAAGGGTCTGGATCGATCCCCCATAGATTTTTACAGCAAACTCACTTTCGCAGCACGGGGATCTATCCTCTCATCGTGGGGATCGATCCCCACTTAAAATTTTCCAAAACAGCAACATTTTTCACTTGGGGATCGATCCTCCAATGGTGGGGATCGATCCCCACAGAACAGATTTTGTAGAAAACGCAGAAAATCGTGTTCTGGCTCATTCTCACTCCAAAATCTCATCCCCACTCATCCAAATCACTTAGAAATCATCCATCCAACATACATACACATATAATCAGTACTCAAACTCAGTATCTCAGAATCTAAAGCAAGGAAAACACATAATCTCACACATACAACCATCAAAACCCAACATGCAAACATCAAACATTGAAAATCAAGAACACCCATGAGCCCATTCATCACTTCAGCAAGCTATGGTGACATGCATGGTGGAGCTCGAAATTTAGAGCTAAGTTTCAGCAAGATTACAGAGCCAAGACCACATGCAAGAAGAGAAATCAACAAGAAATGAACATAGAAGAGTAACTCACGAAGTGTTCTTGAAGAAAAGCACAAAGAAGAGGGTGTTGATGGTGTTTCTCTTGAGCTCCAATGGCTGGCCGAAAATGGTGAGGGAAGGGGGAGGAAGAGATTCTGAAATGTGTGTGTTTAAGTGAAAATATGATAGTGCTTAAGGGGGGAGGGGGTCAGCCGAGACTTAAAGGGTAAATGGGGTGTTTTTACTTTAATTTTTGTGTTGTTGTAGTATTAAATGTGTTTAGGTGGTGAGTATGAGTATGTGTTTGAGTATGATTTTGAGTAAGAAATTGCAACTAAGTTTTATGGTGGGAGTTTAATAAATTTTGGAGAGCTCAGGGTCCTAAAAAGTTACTCCGGTTGTGTTTAGGATCTAGCTCAGGCTCTCTCTCACGTTACTCAATAACTCACTAAATATTCAATATTTAAAATAAGAAAATGACATATGATCGTTATGAGAATTTCCTTAATATTATGAGACATTCAATAAGTCTAAAATAATTATCTTACTATATTATTAATTTCACATTATCTATATATTAAAAGGATTTTTCCTGAAAATCGTAAAAATGCGAAATTTAATAATAATAGCTTTAAAATCATACTTTTCCAATATTGGTGAGAATATTTTCTAAATATTTTCCAAACACCAATTTGGGACTCTAAATTTAAATATTAAGGTCTCAACAAAATTTTTATAACGACCATTACCCCTCTTACGGGTTCTCTAGCTCGTACAATAATAATATTAAGTTTGCCTTGCTTCTCAAACAAATTTAAATTATTATATAACACTTACTCATGCAAAACGAATAATTGTTGAGAGTGGAACTAAAGGTGAGATCTCACTAATTAATCCCATTCTAGGCAATTAATCATTAGAATCACAACAAAGGAGTTAGATCTAACTCCGGCGTAATTAATCAACTCATGCATTCTTTTGTAGCTAATGATTGACACCCTAATGAATGTTCCACCCCCATAAACCGTTGTTTTTATTATTATTAATTTCTTTCCAATTTAATTAACTTGCACACAAAAAACCCCCAATCATGACAACCCTATCATACAACTAGTCTTGTGTATTACTCTCTTAGTCATTCCTTGTGAGAGACGACCCTGGTTTCCACTAAACTATATTAGGGGAACTTGGTTATAAATATTAATTAAATTTATGTGTGCCACGACAGCACGCATTAGTACCCCTGAGACCGTGGACGCGACAGTCACCGCACCGGTGGCCGGCGTGTAGCTGGACCAAGCGAAGTCATATGTCTCGTGGCGCGGCGGGGGCTGCGGCGGCTGGTCCATCTAGAGTCGAAGCATCAAGAAAAGAGAGCATAAGACGAAGGTCGTCTTAGTGAGTTACCTTGAGCACACGGATCTACGTGCCCGATGTTATCGATTCTAGCTAATCAAAGTAATACTTGTATCAAACGGGGTTTTAATTTTCTCAAAAACTCAAGTACTTACTTTGACTAGATCAAACAACTTAACGATTCGTTTCTAGAGGGGAAACCTATGAGTCTTTCTAAGTTCTCGCGGTTCTCTCAATGTATAATAAATGCTCACCCCTCTCACATATCATTACAGTCAACCCAGCACCAATTTCGTACTCGTGGTAATCACCACATCAAACTTCCAACTACAATTATACATAGTATGCAACAAACCAACGCTTCGCATTATTCATATTAATAAACATGCATGAGAGTAATTCAAATAATATATAAACTTTGAGGCGTATCCGAATATACCCACCTCCCAGATACCCTGTAATGGCATATTCGAATACACCCACCTCCCAAATAGCCACATCGGCATACTCGAATACACCCAACTCCCAAGTAGCCGGCATCAGCATACTCGAATACACCCAACTCCCAAGTTGCCGGCATCAGCGTACTCGAATACACCCAAACTCCTAAGTAGCTGGAAAAAGGCCTACTCGAATCCACCCAAACTCCTAAGTAGCCATATCATACTTCAATCTTCCAAATCAACACAACCACACAAAACATGTACAAATTTCTACAAAAATCAGCTTAATAATAATAAATTTCATTCCATATCCCTCATATCTTCATTACAAGCATGAAACTTCGCCATATTGTATTCACATACTCATATAACGCTTTATCATCAAATGCTTCAAGTTCACGAAATAGGAATTTTGCCCCTAAATTCCGTAGAAATCACAATCTGCTGAAATCCCCAGAAGAGGTCGGCTCTGGCGCGTCAGGGGCGCTGGGGCGCGCGATATCAGCTACAAGTAGCAGAGTCGTCTCTTCATGCCCTCGTATTGTACACTCCATCTATCCCTACTCTCCCAGACACCATTTAAAATTATATACTCACGTAATTCACATAATGTGGTACTTGGACCTCATGTCATGATATACATAATAAACTCCCATTTTTATACTTAAGTGTTTACATGTTTCATACAATTAATCAACTCTCTACCTCCTGATTTTAGCATATGCATACATCTTCTTATCTTCATTACTAATTACATTTATATATGGCTCAGACTTAGAATTACCATGTTCCTAAGTGATCTACCTCCCTCCAATATTCAATTTTCTCAACATATGCAAATACACCAAGAGATTTGTTCATTCTTTAAATAATAACTAATTTACAAAGACATCAATTCATGAAGTTAAGAGGGAGTTTCAATGCCCCAAAAATAAGTTCCATCAAAGTAAAACACACTTCACAACCGAATCTATCTTTCAACATAACAGTTTCGGCACCTAGCATATTAACACATCACACGAACGATCCGTATCAGAAATTTACATTCCATTTACTGCAGATGACAGCAGGGGCTCGCTGGAGCGCCATATGAGCGCTCGAGCGCTCGAACCCGCGCTGGGGCGCTCACTGCGCGCCAGGGCGCGCGGTTCTGCGACAGACATGCAGAAGCAGAGACAGCAGTGTCTCCAGCTCCCTCTCTTCATCTCCAACCTCAACCCCTTTCCATTTTTCACATCAGAAACACAAAACCATTCACCCACACACACATGCAACATCTACCACAAATCAGATTCTCAAAAGGGCACATAGCAAATCAATCACATACACACACATGCAAGCCCACACATGCAACATCAAGCTCACCACACCTCCATCAGCCATGGTTATGGAAGCTCAGCATAACCGCGAAAATTAGGGCTCAGAATCTAAGATTTAACAGCAACAATAGTCACATCCAAGAAGGAAAAACAATGCACCAAGAGGTAGTATGAGTAACTCACCAAGATTGTCTTGAGAAATTGCAAGAATAGGAGGTGGTGGTGGCTTTTCTCTAGAGCTCCAAGGCTGGCCGAAAATGGGGTTTGGAGGGAGGAGAGAAGGCTTCTGAGTTTGTGAAATGAGAGAAATGAAATGTGATGAAGGGGAGGGGGTTATGGCCGAGGCTTTAAGCAAGCTAGGGGGTGTTTTATTTAATTTTTGAGTTGTTGTAGTGTTAAATGTCTCTAGGTAATGAGTATGAGTATGTGTTTGAGTATGATTTTGAGTAAGGAAATGCAACTAAGATTTATGGTGAGAGTTAAATAAATTTTGGAGAGCTCAGGGTCCTAAAAAGTTGCTCCGGTTGTGTTTAGGATCTAGCTCAGGCTCGTTCTCAGGTTACTCAAAAACTCACTAAACACTAAATTTTTAAAATAAGAAAATGATATATGATCGTTATGAAAATTTCCTTAATATTATGAGACTCTCAATGAGTCTAAAATAATTGTCTCATATTATTATTAATTTCACATCACATATATATAAATAGGATTTTCTTCCTGAAAATCGTAAAAATGTGAAATATAATAATAATAGCATTAAAATCATAACTTTCCAATATTGGTGAGAATATTTTCCAAACACCAATTTGGAGCTTAAATTTTTAAATATTAAGGTCCCAACAAAATTTTTATAACGATCATTACTCCTCTCAGGGGTTCTCTAACCCATACAATAATAATATTAAGTCTGTCTTGCTTCTCAGCAACTTAAATTATTATTATAGTAACTTATAGTATATTCACAAAATTTAGTCACATAAAACAAATGCGCATATATATATATATATATTTATGAACCCATATACATAAATAAATATATATATATATACGACTTATTTTAATCATGAGACATAAAATATGTTCCCTTACACATATATGCAAATATTTATTTATTCTCACATAAGCATCTTTATATATCAAGCATGATAATATATATATATATATATATATATACACATCACTACTGCGATATATATATAAATAAATTAAACACCGGTCTCTTCCCTGAGCACAGAAATTAAATTAAATCCAAACACACACGCCACTCACTTTGGTTCCATAAAATATATATATATATATATATATATATATATATATATATATATATATATATATATATCTCAGGCATCACCATATTCTTTTCAACTTTAAATATCAATCACCATATATATATAATATACATATATATAGCTCTAAGCTCCGGGCACCAAAATCCGCACCGGCGACTGAGAATACACAAAACAGGAAAATCCCGAATCACGGGTGTTACAAATTTCATCTTGAAAACTCTGCAAACTATGTCAGGTCTGTCTTCAGAACTTAAATTTTTACTACGTACAAATCTTTCAATCTCAGGTCATTTCGGGTTGCAAGTTAATGTCAAAAATAAATCTGGATAACCAACAGATCTACAAATAGTCATTGCATCCTGATAATTTTGAATCATATACCTTGCACCGCCGGTAAATGATGATGGAAGTACTACCCTTTTACCCCTGCTAGATGGATTGAGCTCACCATTTAATACAGCTTCAGTAACTCCTTTATACATCTCAGACCTGACATTTCTTTGGTACAGTCGAACCCATTTGAGTCTTGAATATAGGAGAGGAGTGTAACAACCCAAAAATTACCTCTTTCTGCTTAAGTCATATCGAGTTAATTACCGGAAATTATCATCTTGTTTTAGAGTTCAAGTTTGAAAATAAGAATACTTGGAAAATAGGGCCAATGATTTTCGTAAAAGAACGCATTTCAAAATATTCAGCTTGTACGTGACAAGATATAATCTGATACACCCAAACTATGATCCTGTGAATTACATGCATCCAAAATAACTATAATATACAACAGTGACCCAATATATATATATAATTCAACAAGTACAAAGTAATAAACATATAGGCGTAAAACCATTACAATATAGCTTTGTTAGAATTTCTAAGAGAACCATAAGCTTGTACAGTCACTTATAATTCTCTTATAAATCCTTCTGAGTAGCATATAGTACATAACATAACATCACATAATATACGAAAATATCAAAATCCCTAGTGACCCTAACTCCTTAGATGTCCGAGCCCCAATCTTCTTGCAAGTCCAGATCCGTTCACCTAGCAGGGTACCTGTATCTCGATCTGTATCTAAAACAAAAGGTGGTGAAATTGGGGTGAGCTCCACGGACTCAATAGGGGGATCACTCCGGTTTGTTATGAAATAAGTGAGACGTGCATAATTCATATTCATAATATTTTCACAAACATATATGTAGTTCCGGAGTGTCTTACCTATATGCGTCTTGACATTTATATGAATGCTATGTAACAATGAAGAATCAACATTGTGCTGACATTGGTTACTTGAAAATATGGTTATTAACATGCAATGGTTGCATAGTCAACACTATGCATACGGTCACAAGTTTAAATATAACTATTCATACAAAAGTTGCACAATCAATATTATGCATACGATTATATGTGTCATGTGTTATAACTTTCTTAAATTAATGGCACTACCCTCTCTCTTTCTACCTCCGCCTACACCTGGCCCCTAGGCTATGAGCTCATACCTATCTAGTTTTCTACTAGATCTCTGTGGGGAAGAGGGTTTTTATTCACTTCCTCTTACAAATCGGTATTGGGGACCGAGGGTGGCAACCTCCTATATTACAATATAGCTTTGTTAGAATTTCTAAGAGAATCATAAGCTTGTACAGTCACTTATAATTCTCTTATAAATCCTTCTGAGTAGCATATAGTACATAACATCACATAATATACGAAAATATCAAAATCCCTAGTGACCCTAACTCCTTAGATGTCCGAGCCCTGATCCTCTTGCAAGTCCAGATCCGTTCACCTAGCAGGGTACCTGTATCTCGATCTGTATCTAAAACAAAAGGTGGTGGAATTGGGGTGAGCTCCACGGACTCAATAGGGGGATCACTCCAGTTTGTTATGAAATAAGTGAGACATGCATAATTCATATTAATAATATTTTCACAAACATATATGTATCTCCGGAGTGTCTTACCTATATGCGTCTTGACATTTATATGAATGCTATGTAACAATGAAGAATCAACATTGTGCTGACATTGGTTACTTGAAAATATGTTTATTAACGTGCAACGGTTGCATAGTCAACACTATGCATACGGTCACAAGTTTAAATATAACCATTCATACAAAAGTTGCACAATCAACATTATGCATACGATTATATGTGTCATGTGTTATAACTTTCTTAAATTAATGGCACTACCCTCTCCTTTTCTACCTCCGCATACACCTGGCCCCTAGGCAATGAGCTCATACCTATCTAGTTTTCTACTAGATATCTGTGGGGAAGAGGGTTTTTATTCACTTCCTCTTACAAATCGGTATTGGGGACCGAGGGTGCCTACCTCCCTTGCCAATCCCGTTTGTAAGGAAAACTACTCATAAATCTCATTTTCTGATTCACATGACCTTTCACAATTTCTTTAAAATATTAGTATGCATATTATACATCATATGCTTATCATACCACATATGTCATATACATGTAATCATAAAAACATAGATGAACTCATAGGTCATCTTTTCATTAATCAATCACTTTCCATAATCAAAATATATTTATGATATATATATACTTATATATATATACTCATCATATTATATGTATCATAATCTTCATCATATGCATGTAATCATATAACATAGTTAGCCTCATATATTATTCTTTTCATTAAACCAATTACTTTCATTAATCAAAATATGTTTCTGATATATACTTTGTATATGCATCATACTGTACTATTTCAATGAACACATGTAAGGTTAGAATAATCATGAAAACAAAATAGCAGATAACACAATTCTGCAGCAAGTTCTGCGATCTGGTCGCTAGCGCGTCCTCTATGACCGCTAGCGCCCAGGTCGGTTCACTACACTCGCTAGCGCCTGTAACTTGGCCGCTAGCGCGTGTCTTGACTCTGCATTCATATCAGTTTCAGAACAACAACCATATTTGTGACAACAATGACACTTAATCGATCCTTATGCATGAAAACACACTAATACATAACTTACAATAAATCTAAACCCCTACCTCTTGTAGTTTCTCTCTATCCAAGCTAGAAATCACCCTTTTCTTACAACTTCTTGCTAAACACTCCTCTTTAGCTTTCTTTAATGATGATGATGATGAAACCGTGGCCTCTAAGGAATTTTGTTCGGTTCTAATAAAAGGAAATGATGAGGGGAATCTGAATATGTGATTTATTCTTTAGTTTGATGAGGTTTTGGTGATGAAAGGTAAAGTATGAGTGTTGGTAAACTTAGAGAGTTTTGAGAGAGTTTTTGTGGAGTTCTTAGGGATGAAGAAAGAGTTCTGATAGTTTAGGAGGCTCTTCTGAAGTTATAAGGTGGTTCTGGATGGAGGGGCCTCTGAGCAATATTAGAAAGATGAAGGGTTAGGTCTAAAATGCAAAATGACAGAAATTTTGTTCTGTCACGATGCTGGTCGCTAGCGAGCATCGTGCGTCCGCTAGCGACAGAATCCACCGCATTACCCGCTAGCGCCTTGTCTCAGTCGCTAGCGGCGTACTTCTGCCACCTTACCCGCTAGCGAGATACAACTGGCCGCTAGCGAGCGCCTACTGATACATGACAGTAGCAGCAGTTTTCATGCTCTAAAACTTCAAAATGCATCTAACATCCTCTAAACCATTTCCAACACCCTAGTCATCATTTTTACACCTATATAAACTTGTACATAACCATAAATACCTAAAATCTCTCGTGATTGTTTCTTGAACTTTCTTCCTAGACTTCTATTCTATTATACCATACTTTAACTTATATGCAATGCATATATCATCATCTCATACACTTAAAACACATAATGCACATAACACATATCAAACAATGCATACACATCAAAATGCATTCCCATGACCTACATATTCCAATTATGCCTTGATCAAGGTGATTATGATCAAATCCCTTTAATTAAGGTATAATTAGAATTTGGGGTCTTACAAAGAGATCCATCAGCACGTCTTTCCTGCAATCTAAATGCAAAAAAGTCTTTCATGGTAACATATTGTCGTTTGTTACTATTAGAATCAAAATCCTTATTCAGAAGTACATCTTCTCTATACCCATCTTCTCCATAAGGAAATAATAATGGGTATTGTAATCCTAGATATGATGGATTTAACTCAGTAATTCTTTGCAAATAGCCTGACTGTGTCTCAACAACAATATCTCGATCAGCTTTTGAGATATCAAAATCTCCAACAATTAATGCAGCAACTTCAAAAACAGATGGAAGATTATATTTTCTACCGTCTTTACCCCTTTTTCCGATTAGCCTCAAACGTACTATGGAAGAGTAATTTTTGCTCAACATATCTCCAGTCATTCGAAAAGATTTTTCCAATACATTATTTTCATCCATCATGAGTATCATATATGTAAAGTTGTGCAAACTTTGCTGAAGAACCTTCCGGCGGAATTAAACTACCCATTAAGTGATAATTTTGACCGTGAAGTCTGAAAGTAGGAGGACCTCTTCCTGGATTTTTGGACCGGTCTATTTTACCACCCATAGATGTGAATACAAACATACTATTATAAGTTCTGATATTCTCGTGAAAATGATTGCTCTTTTGATCATCACCAAATAACAAATCTATTAAAACCTTGGGAGCAGTTTTTAATAAAGGCAATTCAACTTGTCTTCCTCTATAGCACAATGAAAACTTTGGATTCTCTGTATTATAGTGCTTTCCAACTCTCTCATCATACCAAAAAAGAGCTCCACAATGATGACATTCATGGCTAGGATCTCCAATGTCATAGTATTCTGTAAAAAAAAATACTCAATATTTTTACATTTGGTAATTTAGTAATTAAAATTATTGGGTGGTAATTTAATGTCACTACAAAATTCTGACCTAGTCAACCAATTAATATCATGTGTATATAGGAAATGACATTTGTCACGAGATTATCATTTATTACATTACATCATAATTTATAAAAAAAATAAAAAAGAGATCCATATCTCATATAAGTAAAATAAATTTTAATTTTAATATTTTTAAATTATTGAGAGGTAGATTTGAGTCTCATTTTTATTATTTAAAAATAAAAATAATTAAAAGAATGTTATATGAATTTAATTATTAAAGATAAGTCCTATAAATACAAAATATTAGGAAAGTTTAGAGTGACTATTATTGTATTAAATACTTACCTTTTGAAGTAACATCTTCATATTCATTTAAATAATCCACTGTATCTATTGCAAAAAACAAATAATTAGATATCATTTTAAAAAAGTTACCTACAATATGATTATGCATTATTACTCAATTATAAGAAGATGTATTATATATGAGATAAGTACCTGAAAAAGAATTGCAACTACGATCTATATAACTACTTGTTTCTTCAACATCATCATGATTAAATGTTGCGAGAAACATATGTATAGTTTTAATACATAGTCATTGTTTTATATATAATCATGTTGAGTTAAACAAACAATTATACTAATAAAGTACAAATAACTTGGATCTGGAACATTTTTCCCACCATGTTGTCCGTCATTTGCCTCTATTGTGCGTAAAGGAGATTTTGAATTTAGTTTGTATTTTCCAGGAGCAAATGAATTGGCCTTTTGGATATTAGATGAAATGGTTCTTCCCTGTGTAATGACGAAAACATATTTATGTAGTTAATTTACTTCACAATCAATTTCTTACACATATACAAATTAACTACTACAAATTAATGTTTATATTATTTTACCATTTAATATGTATATGAGTAAAAATCTGTAAAGAACTCGAGTATATATATATAATAGTAAACAATTTACACATGTACCTTGCATACTTGTTTGTTCACTATTTCGAATAACATCTCGCATTTGTTCATTAGGTGATGCATTCTCCCTATATTTTTTATTAGTTGTTAAAAAGATCTTCCTCTTACTTACATAATGTTATATTATCAACTGAATCATGAGATAATCATTCACTTATATGTAGTCAAATTAAATTTAAATTCTCTATGAATAGGAGTTATATGACAGAGACTACAAATTTCATATCATTCCTTGGTTCATATCAGTCAATGGAATTCTGGTACTCATTAAACCATTACTCAACGATTTCATTGAAAAACTGGTGTGTTGATTCATAACTTGAGAGCATGATGAGTCTACATTTTCATTTTCTGCAACAAATCAGTAAACTCTTTAAAGTTGGACAATTGTATAAATGTCAAAAAGTGAAATTTGGAACATATATACATATCAGATAACAAACCTTGATTTTCATTCAATAATTTTCTCCTTCTCTTGTTGTAACACCCGTGATTCGGGATTTTCCTGTTTTGTGTATTCTCAGTCACCGGTGCGGATTTTGGTGCCGGAGCTTAGAGCTATATATATGTATATTATATAGATGGTGATTGATATTTAAAGTTGAAAATAATATGGTGATGCCTGAGATATATATATATATTTTATGGAACCAAAGTGAGTGGTGTGTGTGTTTGGATTTAATTTAATTTCCGTGCTCAGGGAAGAGACCGGTGTTTAATTTATTTATATATATATTGCAGTAGTGATGTGTATATATATATATATATATATATATATATATATATATATATATATATATATATATAATCATGCTTGATATATTAAGGTGCTTATGTGAGAATAAATAAATATTTGCATATATGTGTAAGGGAACATATTTTATGTCTCATGATTAAAATAAGTTGTATATATATATATTTATTTATGAATATGGGTGCATAAATATATATATATATATATGCATTTGTTTTATATGACTAAATTTTGTGAATATACTGGGAGTTACTATAATAACAATTTAAGTTGCTGAGAAGCAAGACAGACTTAATATTATTATTATATGAGTTAGAGAACCCCTGAGAGGAGTAATGATCCTTATAAAAATTTTGTTGAGACCTTAATATTTAAAATTTAAGTCCCAAATTGGTGTTCGGAAAATATTTGAAAAATATTCTCACCAATATTGGAAAATTATGATTTTAAGGCTATTATTATTATATTTCACATTTTTACGATTTTCAGGAAAAATCCTATTTATATATATAAATAATGTAAAATTAATAATAATATGAGATAATTATTTTAGACTCACTGAGAGTCTCATAATATTAAGGAAATTTTCGTAACGATCATATATTATTTTCTTATCTTAAAAACTGAGTGTTTAGTGAGTTTTTGAGTAACCTGAGAGCGAGCCTGAGCTAGATCCTAAACACAACTGGAGCAACTTTTAGGACCCTGAGCTCTCCAAAATTTATTTAACTCTCACCATAAATCTTAGTTGTAATTTCTTGCTCAAAATTATACTCAAACACATACTCATACTCACTACCTAGAGACATTTAACACTACAACAACTCAAAAATTAAACAAAACACCCCCTAGCTTGCTTAAAGCTTCGGCCAGACCCCCTCCCCTTCACAACTCAAATTCATTTCTCCAAAAACACACTAGCAGAGCTCTCTTCCTCCCTCTTCCCTCACCATTTTCGGCCAAGCATTCAGGGGAGCAGTAGGAGCAATCTTCAAGTTTCATTCTTGCTAAATCCTCCATTGTTAAGGTGAGCTACCATAACCTTTGTGATCCTTGCATGTTCTACGCCATTTCAGAACCCCTTTGCTTCTGATTTTTGCTTAAAACCAGCCCTAAATTTCAAGCTTCTTGATGCATGGTGTAGTTCCTTGATGTATCTGATGTATTAAGCTTGTGTGTGTGCTTGCATGTGAAGTTTGGTGCTTGCATGTGTATGAGATTGTGTTTTCCTTGAGTTTGATTCTGAGATGTTGAGTCTAAACACTGATGCTATGTGTGTATATGTTGGATGGATGATTTTTGGGTGATTTGAATGAGTGGGTATGGGTTTTGGTGTGAAAATGGAGCAGAAACACGTGCGTTTTCTGCAGAAACTGAACAGTGGGGATCGATCCCCACCACTGGAGGATCGATCCCCAAGTAAAAATTTGCAGAATCTGGAAAAATTTAAGTGGGGATCGATCCCCACTATGAGAGGATCGATCCCCACTGCTCCGCTTCTTGCTCAGTTCCTGATGTCTACAGCTCCAATAATACCTGTGACCTGCACTAAAAATACGAAATATCCAAGACCAAGTGCAAAAGTCATCCTTGAATTGTAAAAACATCATAAAACTTGTTATTTTAGCCTTTATTTCTATTAAGCTCAGATTAATCTCAAGTTGAATTAAACACAATAAAGAGGCCAAAATAGAGCTAAGAATTGCATACAATTATCCAAATTAGGGGTATAAAATGTTGGTAAAAACCGCGTTATCAAATATCCCCACACTTGAACAATTGCATGTCCTCATGCAAAAGCAATGATTCCAAGCATCTCTCAGAGTATTGGCTAACACATCTAACACCTAACCTAAGTCCTAAAAGAAAAAAAATAAAATCTATAGATGATGGCAAGTTATTCAAAACAGCACACCTTGGTTAAATTCATACAATACCCTTGACATGTTATGAGTTGGCATCAAGAAAAGAGCATGAGTTAGGAGAGTCAATTCATGTTATGCAAAGTTGGTTGTTTTGGCCCTCACTAGTGTGTTTCTCTCTCAATCACTCAGTGTTTTGGCTTAGCATTCAATTTGAATATTCCACACAAGTATTTACATTCCATAAATTTGCTATACTCCTAACAATGCAATTTTTACAAACATGGTGCATCAAGAGGTCTTTTCAGGGTTGTAACGGGGCTTGGGACAGGTATGGCATATATGGGAAGTGGACTTAATTTCCAAAAAACTAAGACTTCATGGTTTGATCAATCCTAGATGACTTCTATTTCTACAGAAAAGATGGAGAGAGAAGAGATGAATAGAATAGAAATACCCAAGATCAATAACCCATAAATTTTTACAATTATCATTCCCAATGTTCCCAAATATTTTCACATTAATTCCCAGGAACCCAACAGCCTTTATTTGCAGGAATTCACATTTTTTTTTCTTGATTTTTCTGTATTTTTCGATTTATTTTTTTTATATATACCTCATCTCAATTCCTTTGGTAATTAGAATGAGGTGGAAAAGAAAATAACAAAGAACCACTTATGTACAAAAGCTACCCTTACAACATATCCCAATATTTTGCACTCTATACCAGTGCTCAATTTAACTCAATTTCCCCATACTTAAGACCCTTGCCCAATAATCAAACCATGTCCTCCTAGTTTCTCAAAGGGGATTTTTTCATTGTTTTTCTGTCTTTGGCTTGTAATGAGCTTAGTAACAAAAAAGGGATAAAGGCTCAAATTGGCTACAAACAAATGAAATTTGTGTATGGGTTGGCTATTTGGCTAAGTGGCTTTTAAATGTAAAAACAAATTTATGCCTCAATCACATGCAACATGTATAAAATGCAAAACAAGAATCAAGCAAATTCAGGAATAACAAATACAAGTGTGTGTGTGCTCACAGAAAGAAAGTGATTAGTTGATACATGTAATCACATTTAAAGCTCAAATCTCACAGGTAATTCAACCAACCAACAGAGAGAACACAAACAATTCAAACTCATATTATGTTATCATGCCAACATTCTAGAGTTAAATTTAAGGGCAGAGTAATCTCAACCCAAAAGGTGCTATAAAGAAAACTACCCTGTCATCTACCTAAAAATACATGGAATGAAATAAAATAAAGGAAAAGAAAAGAAAAGAAAAAGAGTTAGACATGCTATATCTTACAAAAGCCAATTTTATCTACACCCTCCCCACACTTGAATGAGACACTGTCCCCAGTGTCAACAAATTAAAGAACAGAGAAAAGGGTATAGAAAGGACCTGCAGAGGTCTCAATCAACTAGGGCCGCTGGGGCGAGCTACGCGCGCTAGAGCGGTGGGGTAGTGTCCTTGCGTGCGCCAGAGCGCAAGAATGGCGCTAGAGCGCGAGCCTGCTGCGATTTTCATGACAGCTGATATGCTGCGAATGGTTTGTCAATTGGCTAACTAATTAACTGAAAAGAAATGTTAATAAATGAGAAAACGATAAAGAAGTAACTATCTAAGTGCGAAAATTAAAATTTTTGTGGGTTGTCTCCCCCAAGCACTTTGCTTTAACGTCCCTAAGTTGGATGTTTGGTCAGTCCCCTCTCAGGGCGGCTTATGCTTGAATTGATCTAGGACTTTCCACCATGGTGTGCTTTCCATACCTCCACCGGGATCCCATGAGAAGTAAGTCACTCTAAAGATAATGATCCCTTTCTTATTTCGGGACCCAAGTGTTTTGATCCTTAATTTGTCCCTTGAAGCACAACACCCGCTCCTGCAAAAAGTATCCCTAAAACAAACAAAATCAAGTGATGAGGGATGAAAGTCCTCACAAGATGGGTTAGAGAAAACATAATTTAAATCAGTTGGTTTCCAAAACTTTTGAGCTTGAGAAAGTACCGACACCCCACAAAAGGTAAGGAGTTGGGTATCAGTCTCGAGACAAGCGTACTCATGAGGCCCAAGAGCAAATGGGAAAGGTCCCAATGGTTGTCTTGAAACAACAGGGGATGAGGTGGTAGAATCCATGACTTCCTCCGTCTTGCATGCCTCGTCAATTCCTCCAAGTGAGGGAATCTCTGTAGTGACTCCAACACTCAAAGAACTTTCCTCCACACACACGGTGCCTAGCACGGTACTGGGTAAAGGTGGAGGGTCCTCATAGATTATCTCCACATCGGGGTCTTCCTCGACTTCCCCAGATATCTCTTCCACCATAGCCTTCAATGTTTCCCAATCCAATTGCTCTAAAGCATAATTATCTTCAACAATAGGGAACTCTGGTTCCTCTTGTGATGGTGAATGTGGAGGTGAAGCTGGTGGGGGCAAAGAAGGTGGTGATGGAGAAGGTGGTGGTGGTGATGAGGTGGCCTGAGTTCTTAATGGTTGGAGGTTCTCTTCCATGCGCAAAAGTTCTTGCCGGTTTGTCATGAGCACTTCAAAGATTTGTCTCATCATGGAGCTTTCAGTATCATCGCAAGGAGTAGATGGTGCAAGAGGCGGAGAAGGTTGTGGTTGGTAGAATGGTTCAATGGTTTGTTGATCAAGGTATTTGGTTAGGTATGGGTAAGGATTAGGCTCATGGTATGTGTATGGAAACGGTTCAATGTAGGAGGGTGTTGGTGGGTCATTATATGGCTGGTAGTAGGGGTCAAAGGATGGGTATGGTTCATAGTATGGTTGAAGGTATGGTGTTTGGTGAAGGTTTGAGGGTAATGGTGGCACTTGCATCTCACTGCTTGGTTGATAACCTGCAAAACCATGGAAACTAAAATCTTGGAGACTAAAATTGGGGTTAGTGTTCATGTTAGTCTAGAAAAAGAAGAAAAATAACAGAAGAAAACATGAAACATGCTGCAGGACGACGAACGGTCGCTCGGGCGGTCTAAGGGCGCTAGGGCGCTGTCTGACAAGGCGCTGGAGCGCTCACTGGGCGCTCGGGCGCTCGTGTCGGCGCAGAACTTTGCTGTTCTGCGAACAGCAAGTTCTGTGGATGCAAATGCTAGATGCAATGCAATGTACAAATGAAATATGCGGTATGCTATGTAATGTAATGCAAAAATAAATAAAATCTTTTTGTTGTTTTTATTTTTCAAGAAACAAAGAAAAACGATTATGTACAATATGCACAAATCACACAACTAGAGATTACTTTCATCGCCATTCCCCGGCAACGGCGCCAAAATTTTGATGCGTGCTGTCGTGGCACACATAAATTTAATTAATTCTTATAACCAAGTTCCCCTAATATAGGTTAGTGGAAACCAGGGTCGTCGCTCACAAGGAATGGCTAAGAGGGTTTTACTCAAGACTAGTTGTATGATAGGGTTGTCACGATTTGGGGGTTTTTGTGTGCAAGTTAAATAAATTGGAAAGAAAATAATAATAATAATAAAAAAGGCGGTTTATGGGGGTGGAACATTCATTAGGGTGTCAATCATTGGCTACAAAAGACTGCATGAGTTGATTAATTACGCCGGAGTTAGATCTAACTCCTTTGTTGTGATTCTAATGATTAATTGCCTAGAATGAGATTAATTAGTGAGATCTCACCTTTAGTTCCACTCTCCACAATTATTTAAGCCAATCACATTAATCTAATTAAAGAGACTAATCAGCCAATTAATTAATCATTACAAATTCCTAATATGCCATGCATCAATTAATCAACTAACACATAAACATATGCCCAATGATTAGCCAACTCAATCGAGTAGCCAAGACAAAGGGGTTGACCACATAACTTAAGATCTCAAATTACATGTTAAGGGTTGATAATGAAAACTTATGCAAGATTAAGATCAAAGCCTCAAAGTACCCCAATGATGTTCACACCCACATAAACCACCAAGGGATTTAGCTACTCATGGCAATGAATTAAAAGACAAGAAATTAAAGGAAATTAAATGCAAGTAAGAAAGATAGAAAAACGAATAACTGGATTAATAGTAAAGAGTAACTTACAAAACCCAAAAGGGCTGGACGAATAACGTTTGAATGTAAAGATGGAGCTAGAGCTAAAACTAGGAAAACGGAAATCCTAATGGAAAAACGAATAACTCTAACTATGGAAAGAAAATAAGGATTAAAGAAGTGATAGTAGAAGGTGTAGAGATTTGATGCATTAGCCTTGCTTAAATAGAGTGGCCAGCCTCCAAACCCTAGCTTATTGGGCCTCCAACTCGTGCAGATTAGGGTTTCTGCTGTGACAGAGTTGCGGCGCGGCGCTGGGGCGCGCTACGGGCGCTAGAGCGCCAGCTTGTGCACGTGACTGATTTAATTGAGCCACGCGCGCTGGAGCGCGCTACGGGCGCTGGAGCGCTCGATGTTTGCTCTAAATTCCACTGCTCCGCTTCTTGCTCAGTTTCTGATGTCTACAGCTCCAATAATACCTATGACCTGCACTAAAAATACGAAATATCCAAGAACAAGTGCAAAGGTCATCCTTGAATTGTAAAAACATCATAAAACATTTATTTTAGCCTTTATTTCTATTAAGCTCAGATTAATCTCAAGTTGAATTAAACACAATAAAGAGGCCAAAATAGAGCTAAGAATTGCATACAATTATCCAAATTAGGGGTATAAAATGTTGGTAAAAACCGCGTTATCAATCCCCTGCACCTGAAAAGTACAATTTCACTTATTTTCACCCAAATTCAAATACAAGTTTTCAAATAATGATAATGGGGTTAACATACTATGTTAAAGTGATGAAAATAAGTGTGTAGCAATGCTTTTAATCATGAAAAGAGAAATGGAGTATATATATATATAAGTTGATGTGTAAAGAATTGTAAGTTAAGGAGTGACATGTGAGTTTTGCGATATTTGATAAAGATGAGAATGAGATGAGGCTGTGTGTACAATGAAAGTTTAACACTTTAGTTCGAAGCAAGAATATGGTAGTCGGAGAACCCAAACCCGTTTATGTGAGTGTTAAGAAATTTGAATTGGCGAGTGTATGTGAATGGAGTCATATATGATGCCGAACTTGTTATGATAATAATGTACAAGCATGCTACGTTAATATGGGCGGTAGAATCCCTTAGTTGAGACCAAAGTGAATTATGATATGTTCATGATGAAGTGATTGTGATTTTGTGCTTAAATTGTGAACCATGCTTGAATTGTAAAACATGAGTGAGTTGTAAAATTTTGAATAATGAGCCACTTAGTTGTGAGCCTTTGGAAGTGCATGCTATGATGTTGAGAATTTGATTGTTAAGCTGAAATGTAGAGATTTGTATATGTATTGTGTGGTTGTGTTGATTTGGGAAGATTGAAGTATTATATGGCTACTTAGGAGTTTGGGTGGATTCGAGTAGGCCTTTTTCCAGCTACTTGGGAGTTGGGTGTATTCGAGTACGTTGATGCCGGCTACTTGGGAGTTGGGTGTATTCTAGTATGCCGATGTGGCTATTTGGGAGGTGGGTGTATTCGAATATGCCATTAGAGGGTATCTGGGAGGTGGGTGTATTCGGATACGCCTCAAAGTTTATATGTTATTTGAATTACTCTCATGCATGCTTACTAATATGAATAATGAGAAAGTGTTGGCTTGTTGCATACTATGTATAATTGCTGTTGGAAGTTTGATATGGTGATTACCACAAGTGCAAAACCGATTTTGGTCGGCTGTAAGGATATGTGAGAGGGGTGAGCAATTATTGTACATTGAGAGAACCGCGAGAACTTAGAAAGACTCATAGGTTCCCCCTCTAGAAACGGATCGTTAAGTTGTTTGTTCTAGTCAAAGTAAGCACTTGAGTTTTTGAGAAAAGACAAGTCCTGTTTGATACAAGTATTACTTTGACTAGCTAGAATCGAGAACATCGGGCACGTAGATCCGTGTGCTCAAGGTAACTCACTAAGACGACTTCGTCTTACGCTCTCTTTTCTTGATGCTTCAATTCTAGATGGACCAGCCGCCGCCGCCCCCGCCGCGCCACGAGACCTATGATTTTGCTTGGTCCAGCTACACGCCGGCCACCGGTGCGGTGACTATCGCGTCGACTATCTCCGGGGTACACCGCTTCTTCATCCCAGAGCTTATGGCGAGGTACCCTGCTCCCGTTACAGCTCCTGCTCCACCTGCAGTCCCAGCTCAGGCGTCTGTTTCTCCGCCACCACCTCCACCACCATCTCCGGGCTCGGATTCGACAGAGTCGGACCCGGAGGAGGACGAGGGCTACTCGAGTGAGGATTCGGCGGATTTCTGGACGGATGTCGACTACTTCATGGTAAAGTATGAGGCGTCTTCTTCCGCCACAGGTTCAGCTATGAGTGAGGATACCGGGAGTGCCAGTAGGTGAGGCGCCGATCGTGACCACCTAACCGATGTGCAGCTGACCATTGACATCTTTTCTTTTGTTTATAAGTTATCTTTTGTATGGAGCTTTTTGTACCCCTGCGTGGGATTAACTCTTTTGGCATGTATATGTATCTGATGAACTGTAGTTTCACCTGAGTCCTTTTTGTATATTCGGACCAGGATTCCAGACTTATTTATTTTGATCATGTCAGCTCCATTCTTATTTCTGTATGTACTAAACAGGATCCTGATACACTCAAACCTTTATATTTTCCACTCTGACGCATATGTTATATATTAATATCATGGCCATTTGTTGCATGGGCCTTTATTATATTATTGGCATTTTCTATTGTTATTCTAGACGCTTATCCAGGTTATCTATTCGTTCTACTAATCTGATTGGTCATGGCTTTGAGTCTCGATACCGATTTATTGTACACAGGGGTTTGCGAAATTATATTTTACATATATACGTTTCAAAAAAAAAAACATGGGGTTTTTGGGTGTTATGTAACATTGCAAGTTGTTAATTATGTCCATGACATAGTTAATAATTTGGGATTTTACACTTGTTGGATACAATTTTTGCTCTCAGTATACGTGCTTCTTTAGAATCTTGTGGATTCATATTTGTAAAGCAAGTGATGTTAATAACATATGGAAAGAATAAGAGTTAGATAGAAAGTATAAAAAACAGAAGGCAGGGTGTAGTTTTCAATGAGTGCAAATATAAACAATATGCCTATATATATATAATTACACTATATTTATGCTTTATCCTGTAGATGTAATTATTACAATCCCATAATGGCCCAATAAGCTTTTCTGACTGAATTTAGCTGTGGATAGGTTGTGTTTCTATAAAAAAAAAAAAAAGTGTAGCTTGTATAAGAAATGCAGCTTACAACTCAAAGTTCTTAAATTATAATGATGAAATCGATATGTCAAGTAAGTGTAGTTACTTGACACAAGTATTATCTTTGTTTATAATTGATATAAATATAATTATCCTTATCATTGCTACTAAATAATAAATTACTTTGTTTTTTATATACACTGGGTTAAATATATATGCAGTGTTATAACTTGTAGTTCTATAGCTTTATGATGAAAAATAAATTAAAAGAAACTTCATTATTCACGTATGGGATCAACATCAAATTAGCTTAAACTAATGATATAATTGATTCTAAATTGCTCATTTTGCTTTATCAATTTTTTTTATATTTGACCTTTTATTTCATTCATAATAACAATTATTATTCTGACAAACCTGCAGACTATTTGCCTGCTCATTCTAATTAATATAGAGGATTCATATAAACATCAGTTTGCTATCAAAATAAGGCTTAATAAAATATAACAATTCAAATGAACAAAAGTTGAATGATGAATTACAAACACCATAACTACTTCATAACACTGCATCAAGCTAAGTGTGAAAACAATAATCAATCACTTGGAAAAAATAGACTATTAGTAAAGTCTATCACATCTAAGACTCCAAAATCAGCCTTTTGGGAAAAGATTGTTTCTCTATGCTTATTATCGAAACTGTACTTGTAAAGGATTCTGTCAGCATCATTGATAACCCAAGCATAAGTAGTATTTTGTTCTTTCATAACCATCAAGTTATTATTGTAAACACCAACAGGTGTCTCATGTGGCTGAATACTGTAAGCTCCAGAACCCTTCTGAAAGAATTAGGCATAATTCTCTTAGAGCAATGAAAGTTTTAATGATAACAAGGTAAGCCATAAGTATAAAAATTTTACTTAAGGTTTTGCTAATATGTGCGCTAAGTGTCTCAGAAAGCTTTAAATTATTGCAATACCATGAGCAAAGACCAAGACAAAACATCAAGTAGCCTCGAGATCAATTGATAAAATCATAGCGCCAAAAGATATCAGAAAGGATGTCTCAGAAGCGCAGAAGGTGAAAACATGTTTCTGAGGAAAGAACACTGTCGCCTCAGAAGGGTCTCAGAAGACCTTGCGACTAGTAGTTCTCAGAAGGGTCTTCCCTCAGAAGGTTCGCCTCAGAAGTCCGTACAACTCTCAGAAAGTTGGACTCAGAAGCAACCAAGTGTCTGGACTCAAGGGATCGCAAGAAGTCTCAGAAAGCTTGCTACAACTAGCTAAGGAAGTGGGAACACGCGCACTGTGCAGTTCTGAAAAGTTCCTCATTTCGCGCTGACTGTAGCAGGGAGCCGTTCTGAAAAGGACACAGCCACATAAGCAAAGTGAAAGCTTCTAATTTCGCGGCTCTTTGATGCCTATATATATGAGTTCAATTCCAGAGCAATGTGACAAAATTCTTGCGCTAAAAACTCTTGATTAAACGTGCAAAAACTCTGCTGAATTGAAAATCATCTGCGAAAACTTAGAACTTTCTCAGAAAGACAATTTTACGGAATTGTTCTTTCTACTTTGCGAAAATCTTCTAGTTCTGTATTGGTGTAAATTCTTACAATTGTAAGTTAAATCTAGAAGTCTACTAAGGGTCAAATTAAGTTTGTAACTTAATCTTAGTAGTTGGTTTTCTAAGCAAAAACAACTTTCCGAAAAACGCTAAGTCCTTCGCTGTTTGAAGGCAGTTTAAGTCCTCGAAGTGTTTTGAGGCAAAGTTTAAGTCCTTAAGTGTTTAAGGCAAGGAAGTCCTCTAGTGTGAGGCAAGGAAATCCACTTCGGGTTGTGAAGTGGTGGAAGTCCTTTACTTGGTAAAGGCAGTGCTGTCTGGGAAGGCACTTTAAGAAGAATATCCAAGAATTCTCAACTGAAGGTTGAGGACTGGAGTAGGTTGGTTATAACCGAACCAGTATAAAATTCTTTGTGTTAAGCTTTTCTCCCTTACTCTTTACTTGCATAAATCTTTGAGGAAAACTTTGCCACGATTTTAATTAAGAAGTCTCGTGAAAACTTTATTGATTAAAATCAGAAAGCGTTTAAGAAATTCTAACGTAAAGTCATTTTCTTAAAATTGCTCAGAAAGGAACTTTCTCAGAAAGACTAAGTTCTCAGAAACTTAATCTTCTCAGAAAGCAATTTCCGCTGCAAACTCTTAATTCTACCTTCTGAGTAAAAACAACTTTCTAAGTAAAAGTTTTAAGAAGTAATTTTTAAAACTTGCACGATTCAACCCCCCTTCTCGTGCACACATACACTTTCAAATACGACCGACAACAGCTATCCTCTTTAATTTGGCTGTGAAATCAGCATTTTCCTCCAAAATAGAAATGTACACCATGAAAGGATCTCTATCAGAAGGTTGCCAGCTAATGAGCACTAACTTCCCATTACTCTTGACAATTTTCGCATCACCAAAAGAGACATCAGAAGGAACTTTAACAATGCTGAATCTTCGAGCATCAAGATCAAAAATCAGCAATCCATTAGGAAAACTATTGTTAGAATAATGCTTTTTCAAACCAAGAAAATAAGCCTTGTTGTAAATGATAACATTGCGAGGCTCTAACTGCTCAAATGGAATAGTTGAGAAAATAAGAAAGTTTGGTGTGGATCCGTCTTTGATATCAAGTATTCCAAACTTGCAAACTACTTTAGCCTCTATTATGTGAGTTACAAACATAAGAATCACATAACATTTTCTTCTAGCGTTGTAAACAATGGATGGAACAATGTCCTCAATTTGAAAATCTTTTAGATTAAGAAGCTCTTTATGTTGACATGAAATGGATTTCATAGATACAGTTTTTTAAATTTGTTTTCGAACTCACAATAAGAACCATACCAAAATAAGAGCAAAAAACTTCAACTGCTAAGACATCCTTAAAAATAGGTGGACATGGAATTTGATGAATTGTTTGATCTTGATATTGGAAAACATGAAAAAAAAGAACAATTTCCTCATCACTTGCAAACTTATCAGATTGAATTAGCAAATCTGGCCTAAATTGGTCTCCAAATTTAGCATGATCTGCCAAAAAAAATTTGTTATGAAAACCAAAAAGCCAATTTGAAGAAACTATTTTAAATCGTAAAACAATCCTTGATGGAATACACATCAAAATCCTACTCATTAAATCAAAATTGATGGCAACATGATTTGTGTCAAATGGAAGAATATCATTCCTTAAACACAAATTCTTCAACCTTTTTGACCTCTCCATAATATATAAACTGATTGTTGTATATCTACTTTGAGTATTGAATTGAAGTTCGATTGATATCATATATATATGGAAGATTATAGTTGAATGAATCAGGAGTAAAACAGAGTATACTAATTAGCATCTAAATCTATAGACTATCCAACTACATGCATTAATGACATAGACAATTAATCATAATATGTAGAAGTGCTCTTAAGAATAACTATAGTAGTATAGGTTTCTTACTAATGATTACTACTATTAGTGTATAGATTCCATAAAACTCATAATTTATAGTCAACCAATGGCAAAGATGCATGGACATAGCTGGCGTGCTTCCAAAATTAAATCTTGCGCAGATTTTTAAATGTCAACGCAGAGGTGCCATAATTATCCTGAGTATTTCATTGGTCACTACATATGCATAACAGCTATTGTGAATATTCAAATGATATAGGCTCTTCGTAGTTATAGTTTTTATAATAATTACACTCGAAGTTTTAAAAATAATTAAAACCGAAGCCAATAACTTTTATACTGAGTTAGTATAGATGTGTAGATAACTGTCATAATCTGTAGATTCTAAAATAAAACAGCTCAGTATATCATCTTGAAGTCTTAAATAAACAGATAAATTTGACATGTATTTGTGGTATATTGATAGTTTTTTAAAAATCTACATATTTCATAATTACATATCAGTGATTTTTGTAGTTAACCAATGTGGATAGTGAGAATTGATTTATAATCGTACGCGTGCAACAAAGAACATGCTAAGTTGTTTGATAGGTGCAAATACTGATTGCTATTACAATTAACTTTTAAATTAACTTGCAGCAGCTAATATTGACCAATGTACTTCAAGCTAAATTTGAGGTTTATATCTTGTTGCAGCTAATGTTTACACTTGAGTAATTATTACTAAATATAGTAATTAATTTTGCTTTGTAGGCGTAATACATTTATACTATATATATATATACATTGATACTCTTTGAATAATGAGTTCACTTCACATCATATATAATACCCTTTTAAACAAAATAACTTTTAATATTAGTAATTAGGTAATAATCTTGATATTATTTGATTTCAATAAATGAAGTTATGTGTATTAGTACTCGGTACAATATATAGGTATAACAATTAGAATTTTAAAAATTAATATATATATCAAAAGTGTTGTAGATAAAATAAAGAGTAAACCCCCAAGTTGGTCCCGACAATTTTCGCGGTGGACAAGGTAGTCCCTGACATTGAGAAATTGACAAGTTAGTCCCTGACAATTTCAATTTTCAGACAACCGTTAGTCTCTAAACGGCTTCCGTTAGTTCGAGGGACCAATATGGCTTATTTATTAATTGTTAGGGACTAATAAAAGAAATTTAATAAAAATGAATCCTTTAAATTATGATATGAACATTGACTCATATTCATTCTAATTATGTATTAATTCAAAGCTACATATAACTACTCCGGTAAATATTAAGTCTCTATTTGGATTTATTATTATCAAAAGACAAATATGTTGGGTAATTTTTCAATTGAAGAAGTAACAACATTCTATTACTTTGCTGTAGAAAATAGTTACATGCACCATAAAATCAATTATAATTACGATTGCATTTCAGTGATGTACAAATTCAACTATAAAAAATATTACATAAATGCTTTTATGTACACCATAAAATCAGTCACCATTAGCCATCATATATAATAATTCAACATTTTAAAATTAGTAATTCAATTTTTAAAATATTGGATTAATGTCTAATAATAAAAGTTAGATTATTAGTTTCAAAATATTAAATTATTACACACATGATAACTAATTTTATGATATACATATAACATTACTACTCAAAATATTATTGTATATATATATCAATAATACCCCTCTTCGACTATATATATATATTGCAAGAATCAAGTAATCAACCGTGATAGTTACCGACAAATAATTAATTGTATGCATGTAATTATTTTCTACAACAAAGTAATAAAATGTTGTTACTTCTTCAATTGAAAAATTACCCAACATATTTGTCTTTTGATAATAATACATCCAAATAGAGACTTAATATTTACCGGAGTAGTTATATGTAGCTTTGAATTAATACATAATTAGAATGAATATGAGTCAATGTTCATGTCATAATTCAAAGGATTCATTTTTATTAAATTTCTTTTATTAGTCCCTAACAATTAATAAATAAGCCATATTGGTCCCTCGAACTAACGGAAGCCGTTTAGGGACTAACGGTTGTCCGAAAATTGAAATTGTCAGGGACTAACTTGTCAATTTCTCAATGTCAGGGACTACCTTGTCCACCGCGAAAATTGTCAGGGACCAACTTGGGGGGTTTACTCTAAAATAAAATTGATTTTAACATATTTTCTATTGCATTTGGTATTAAAATTAATAACTTAAAACAAACAATTCATTAAACTAGACATTACAATTTGAAGAAGTTCCTCCTAAATTAGGAAATTTAAAATAACATATCAAAGATAAACTTGAAAAAGACTTAAACAACTCATGAGATAACTTCATACAGGATAAAGCCCAGGACTATGCAGCATCACACTTTTCAACTCAATTTCTTCACTCCATGTTGAATGATGTAGCATACTCCTGATGTCTAAATTGCAGTTAACCCTTGAAAAAATAATGACAGTGCCTTCTTCATCATCTCTTATCTCCTCTCTAATATTATACTCCTGATTCCACCATTCTGATCAGTGCTCACATGCCATAGAACAACAGTATAATTCAACATGCAACTTTCAAAAGATATTATGACAATTTCCCATCATGGACGCACAAATTCTGAAAATCTGATTTAGCATCCTCATTTATAATAATCTCTCCAAAGTTCATTTCCTTCATATCAAAAGACACTATGGAATATGGTTCATTATGATTCACTCCTGACCAATTAATCCTGTACATAAATCCATTTAAAACAACACTTTTTGGCCCTATTTTTTTAATTTTACCATCACACAATGAAGCAATTGACCAATTTCTTGAGGATGATGAATATACCGTGTACCAATAATCTGCATCACTCAATTTCTTTTTAAATATATGAACCACACAGTATTGTAAGCTGTTAAGAATATATCCAAAAGCATAGATCAAAACTGAGAATAAACCATGATCATGTGCAGGATCTACAAAATAAGTGCACTTATTCGTGAGTGGATTCCAGACTGCAATTTCAAGTTTATCACCATGCTTAGAATGTCTAAGACAAATATTACCTTGATCAATACCAATAATATTAAACCAATCAAATCTTCTATAATTGAATGGTAAATTAAAAGGGATGTAGTAACTTGTGTCGACATTCAAATTAATCATCCAATCAACATGTAGTTTCCACATAGGATAACCCAAACTCACAAGAAGGCTTCTTCTCAAGTTTTTCCAGAAGCTGTAGTGAACCGAAAGGAAATAAGGGTTTGATATCTCGTCATACCAATGCTTTGACAGTATTTTGCACCTTGCTAAAGTCTTATGATCAGATCTAATTAATATACAAAATATGATATCATTAGGTAAGCTAGGGAGAATGATATGTTTAGGAGGAGTGTTACTCATAATCACTATGCTCTGTATGTTTGAAAGTTTGGTTGAAAATAGAATGAAACTGTGAGTAAATCAGTCTACTATAGTCCTCTATTTATACTGTTTTTGTAGCTAAGAAAGTCCAATGATGAAGATTTACGACTAAACAAAAATAAAAGATAAGTCATTATCTTATTAATTCAGGCCTACAGTTTTTTTATAGCTACTTATATAGACCACTATATTATGACCAATAGACTGCACCTAAATATATGATAATGTATTGAAAGCAGAGAAAAGCAACAGAGTATTATTGCTCTGTCTTTTATTGAGATATAGAACAGCAATGGTTAATTTAGCAGCGTGGAAGAGAATTAGTTATTTGTAGTAACAGACAATGCAATTGTCAACTTGGAAATGATATAATAACAACACACAACTAATCCTCAAACATCAAAAGATAATATATTAACTAAATGTGAATTACAAAGTTAAAATTAGATAATTAAATATATCAAAAGGGTGATTATACCCTTAAAAAAAACTAATCCTCTGAGCAATACTGATGAAACATAAATATTAAAAACACAAAATAAAGTACAGGAAATACATCATCTTACACCTCATCTTAACTATTAAATAATGCAAACTTAAACTGGATAAATTCTATTTGAATGCATAGCAACATTCCTGACTTCAACCTCCTCATTCCAAGAAAATCCACGAATAAACTTTCTAGCCCGCTGATTCCTTATTACTTTGGTGAAATATGTCTTTGAAACATAATTATCATTACTAACTTCAACTTGATTATTAGATTCAAGTACCATAATAAGTTCATCATCAACAAATAGTGCTGGAATTTCACTGATTGTCAATCCTGAGAGTTTGAATAAATTTTGCCAAGAATGATCAGCACCTGTAATTGTGTCTAAAGACCAAAGCACAAGATCATAAGTCCATAAATTATAATAGTAGGAAATATAGCCTACTTTATTGTTATGGACAATCAAATTTTGATACTCAGCTCTTGCACCTTCAGGAATAGCTATTTCCACAAATTGCAATGTACTCAGTGAACAACAAACCAATGACTCTACTGATTCAGTTTGTCTTCCAGACAAATTGATCCAATACACCATGCCATTAATGGTAATATAAGAGGAATCCAACTTTTGAATATACTCACTACAAAAGACTGGTTTACGCCACTTATTATATTTTGGAGAATACACTGTGAAACTGAGCAACCTCTCAGATGAAGTTCTTTTGTATAGATGTATTATTCTATACTCTGTTGAGTGTGGTA
Organism: Aeschynomene evenia; assembly: GCA_013621005.1. Classification (NCBI taxonomy): domain Eukaryota; kingdom Viridiplantae; phylum Streptophyta; class Magnoliopsida; order Fabales; family Fabaceae; genus Aeschynomene; species Aeschynomene evenia. The sequence goes on from CM024265.1 coordinate 15,839,614, forward strand.
AGTAGCCAAATGCAAAAGTGAAAACTGAATGGAAACCATTATTATGAAGTGGATCATCAATATGACGTGATGAACGTGTTAAAGGATTCCAAACAATTAGATTACTAACAATACCTGTCATTGAGTACCTCGTGCAAATATTTCCATTACATGCACCAATAAGATTGAACCAACCAAAAGGAACTAAGTCTAAATGGCAACCTGTAATGAACTGCATGTCTAGTATCTGACAAAAAAGATAAGATCCAATCAATCCGCATCTTCCATATAGGATATCCAAACTGAACTATTATAGTTCTGTTTTGATTAGAGAAGTTCTTCATATGAGTCTCCAAGAAATAAGCATGTTGCAGCCTCCTCTTCCATAATTTTGACAAAGATTTGCATCGTCCCACTGTTTTGTGATCACACCTCACAAATATCTCATATATCATGTCATCTGGGATGTCACTAAGATAATTACATGGAGGTGGAATATCACTCATTTTTTGTGTAGATTAAAAAAAGATTTGACTTGTGATTTTTGATATGTTATAAAACTTTTAACTCAAGACCTGATATATATATATCAACTATGGTGAGTTAAAGGTTGACTTTGTGATGGTTTATCTGTAATGGTGCTTGCATGCATGCTCAAATGATTATTATGACTGTCAAAAAACTCATTGGGAACATTAACTAAGATCACAAATATATGCCTACACTTCAAGTTAATATTTCTAGTGGTTCTTTAAACAGACTATGCTTTAAGTTGATAGATTAGTAATCATTGCTATCAGTATAAACCAATGCATGTTCAACAGATTATGTTCAGACCAATAGCTAAAAAATTAAATAACAACTATAAATACAGGATTCAATTGTGACAATACATAACATGACCCAAAAAGTTCATCCCTGTATTGATAATTATTACGTGTCATTGAGGCATGTGAATTAGTTTTCAAATGGTGCCTGAGTTGGAATATAAATAACTAATTCATGTTATATTTTATACTTTAATAATATGGATGTATAGGCTAAAGTTTATTAATGGATAGAGTAATAAAATACATATTAGACTTGGTAAGTTTTGATGCAGAGAATATCAGATTTTTAAAATTTGATGTAAATATTCATGTCAAACATAAATGACTAATATGAATGAAATCAATATCTAAAAGCACATATATGTAAAACTCAAAGAATATTAGTATAGTAAAATTTTATTGTCTGTATTATAATATGCTATAAAAAAAGTGTCCAAAATTCAAAGCTTATTTTTAGAAGACTATTACAACATGTTTACTAAGAGCTATAATAGTTGACATACAGGAGTCAATATTATATGGAAGGTAAAAATTCAATTTAATGATATAAGTTATCATTAAGAGATTAGTTAAATATTTAGGATCCATATAATATATAGATTCCTAAATTCATATATAATACGATAATGAAATATATTTCTTACTATTAGAAATAAAATAAGATAATTAATAAAAAAACACTACATAAAAATCAAAGTTTCAACACTTAAATTATAAAATACATAACAAAGTTTCAATTCCAAATTCTATCAAGTGTCTGCTTTTTCTCACTAATGTAAACTTAAATGAAAATTCAATTAGATTTAAACTTCTAATGTAAAATCATTATATATATATATAGTCTATCTGCTAAAATAAAGAATGGAAGGTGATCATTCAATTTAATGATTTAAGTTATCCTAAAGGAATTCATTAAATTATTATGATAAATATAATATATATACATATAGAGGATATCAGTATATAATAGAAAGTTAAACATATGAGTGTTATAATAACTAATTTTATGTAGGAAGGTTTCGAATTATTATAGTCCAGCAATAACATAGGTTTCGAATTATGAAGGAAGGTTCTTTCTGGGTGATAGCTAGCATAGTTTCTTTGGAAGTGGACAAAAAATCATGGTCTTTCAAAGCCTGTAAGAAATGTCCTAAAAAAGTGGAACCTGTTGATAAGAGATATGAGTGTATAAATTGAAGTATAAATTGTCCTAATACAGGATATCTGCAGGAAGTTAAATTGAAGTATAAATAAAACTCCCAAATATTCTAAAGTATGCAAATAGAATACATAGACATATAGTGGTTGATATACAATATTTGAAAACACACAAAAAGTAATTAATTAGCATTAGCAATTCAATAGCATACATAGACATAAAATAAGATCATTAATAAAAGACAGTAGGTAAAACCACAGTTTCAACACTTAAATTGTAAAAAACATAACAAACAGATTAAAGTCCAAATTCTATCCACCAATTCCAAACTCCATTTAAATTTAAAGGACTACTGAGACAATCAGATCTAAACTATTGTATCACATCAATTGAGCTTCTCCTTCTTAATTTGAGATCGAGTTGGCTTGCTTGTTGAATGTTGCAACTTTGAGTCCAGATCAACAACTGGAGTTATTGCACATGATACACGCTTTCCTGGAGTCTTGTTTCCAGAACTGGATTCAGACTCACCAGAAGAATCCTGTTTCATGTATAAATCCAGAATATTGGGGAGTCAACTTTATATAAAGCAGGTTAATTAAATATAATTATGATAATCTATACAATGAGATGATAAGTAGTATTACTCGTGTACAACTTGCTGTTGCATTTCCAGGGGTAGCAGAATTTGAAATAGGACTGGTTTTAAATTCACCTCCACGGGTGCACTGTGCTGGACTGATACGTAGGATAAACGTTTTGGAATATGTCTAGGGACCTTAGCATGTCCCAGGTTTGACATTGTGAGGGACTGGGTAGGGTATTTCTAATTGTTAGGGACCAACTTGTCCGACGCGAAAATTATCAGGGACCAGTTTGGGGGCTTACTCATCCATTATCTATATTATGAATAAATATTAAAGAAGACAAAGAATGAATTTGTAATATAAAATTATACAAGAACATCATAGGATGAACTCTGAGAGCCAAATTTTGCCAAGAGTTGTTCATCTTGACTAATCTTCAATACACTGTATATATTATTAAAATCATTTATATTTCCTTGCTTGACAGATATTTTAAAGAGTAGCCTCATCTCAATCAATCCATCTAGTACAGAAGGATATGAATCCCCATCATCTATGTGATACCCCGTATCACAGTATCCCTTAGGAAGGACTCTCTTTAGGACGCGTCAGAGACACTTCAGCAAGTTGCTGTCAGAGGGGACTCGCTAGCGAGCAGTCAGCTTCCGCTAGCGAGTAGTTGGTCGCCAACGACCACCCGTGAGTCGCTAGCAATGGGACCTAGTCCCACATCGTACAGAACGAACGTCACAGCATTGCTGTCAGAAGGCGCTAGCTAGCGAGCAACCAGTGCCCGCCAGCGAGGAGCTTGTCGCTAGCGAGCATAGTCTAGTCGCTAGCGACCGGTCCGAAGTCCCACATCGGGCGCAGCATGATGTCAGCCTGTAACACCCCGCTACTTAGGGGTGTCCGTGCAAAGGGTACTGTCCCAACGAACACGCTAACGTATGCATAAACTCTTAAATAAAATAGATTAACTGAAAATAACTGTAAACTGATATCTGTATATAACTGTATAAAACTGATATAACTGTATAACTGTGTAACTGTATAACTGCTGAAAATATCTGAAACGCAACTGAAAGGTAACCTGCCTCTAAAGTCTAGAGCAACTACTACAACTGAAACTGGAATGTCTTATGAAAACTAATAACTGAAATAAATGCGAAATAATAACTAAAGGGCTCCACGAACGAAGCGGAGCTCACCCAGGATATCAGCTGACACGACCTCTAGCGGATCAACGGCTCCTCGTCGGCGGCAGGATCGTACTCTGAAAATGGTTGATGAGGGGTGAGTCATTGACTCATTGATGGGGAATATGCATGCAATGCAACATTCACAACACATACATCACGAACTAGCATGTTATCAATCACACAAACAATATCCTGTCTAGCTGTCACACTAAAGCCTGCATACCAAGCCTCTGTACTGTATACTCTATCTGTAATCTGTCACCCCAGCGCTCAGTGATAGGATCTCGGCAAGTGCACCGAATCGTTCAAGTAATAAAAACCACGGTGAGTGGGTATCGTTCCCACGAGGATTAAAGAACCGAGCAAAAATTTCTTAAAGTAGATTTCTAATTAGACGAATCCAATAAAAGGTAATGAACGAACATATAATATAAATTCAAAAGGCTATTAAATGTAACAAGACAGTAAAAGTTTAATGAAAAATTCAATTGATAAAAGGTTAGGGAATCGGGTTCACGTATTTTCTGAAATTAATAAACAATTGCTTGCCTTTAATTTTAAAGCTTCAATTCAATGAACGAATCTTAAGTTGTCAATTCCAATTCCTTGGTAATTTAACACTTTTTCTAAGAACAATTAGTCAATCCTTGATCAAATCAATTCAAAGAAAAGATAAAATTTTGTTACTGATTCAAAGTTCACAAAAATCTTGATTCTATTCCTAGATATCAATCTTTCCGGCAATTTCCCTTAAGCTAATTCACAAATTTATTTTCCCAAATAAATGCATGAATCCAAGATAAGTTGAAAAGTGATTTCTCAATCCTCAGAACAACACGATACAAATAAGGTAATTGTTTGAATTGAATTAATGAAACTCAAAGGTTCACAAATATTGGATTAATTCCTAGTAATACGATCCCCCTTACCCTAACAAAGAGTTTAGTTACTCATAATCAAAGTAAACAAAACATAAAAATTGAAAGAAGACTTGAAGAACGAAAAACTGATTTTATTGAAAAACAGAGTAAAACAGAGAACTGGAATAAAGATAGAATAAAAGATAAAAACTAAGATCCCTTCTAAGATTGCATTCTAGTCCTATTTATAACCAAAATAATCCTAGAATTCAAATTGTTCCAATCCCTAAAACAACGGGACTTAAGTTTAAAGATAAATTCAGAAAGATATGAAAAAGATTTGCATTTGAATTAATTCTGGATCATGCGGCACAATTTTAGGTATTAGTTGGTGAGGCACGGTGCTTCAGTTTCACTGGACGCTGGACCTCACCCGCACGCGAAGCGCGGCAAGACGAGGCTTCCCGGGCGCAAGGCGCTACACTGGTGCGGGGCGCTGTCTTCCTGGGCGCAAGGCGCTGCACTGGCGCGGGCGCTGTCTTCCTGGGCGCAAGGCGCTGCACTGGCGTGGGGCGCTGTCTCCTGGGCGCACGGCTCGCGCTGGGCGCTGGGCGCTGTCTGCTGGGGCGCAGGGCGCAAGGCTGGTGCAGGGCCTCACATGTGCATCGTTCATTTCCTTTCTGACTTTGGGGCGCTGCGCGTGAGTGAGGTGCAAGGCGCCCCGAATTGGACTCTTTTGCGCCTCGATGCGACTTTAGTTGCTGTTCATTCATCAATTACTTGCTCAATTTCTGAAATTAACACCAAAATAATACCAAAAACGTAATATAACCCAGGAAAATCCAATTTATTCTAAAAACACTTAATTTACTCTAAGAACTCACTGAAATTAACTAAAACTAACACAATTTCTTAGAATTTAAACTATAAAATTAAATAAAGGTGCCAAGGCATCACAACACCAAACTTAAGGTGTTGCTTGTCCTCAAGTAACGAAATAAAACACAAAGCAGTGCACAGAAGTTAAGAGCAATAATTTCCAGAACTCGAATGATCAAAATAGTAAGGTCAACTCAAAGAAGTAAAACTACATGCAATTTCTAATCACTTTATATCCTTCAACAATTCATTTTGTAATAGGGAAACACTCAGAATTATACTCTAGATCATGTTATAAGGGTTCTTCAAGAGATTTCTATCAAATAACTATGTTTTCATTTTCACAACCATGTAGTGCAAAGACATTTACTTTTTACTTTCACCCAGATGAATTGGCTTTCTCAACAATTTTAAGGGTAGTGCTTTTGCCTTTTTCCCTTTGAGGATCATGACTCTAAATGCTTTGTCTCGGGGCGGCTCTTTAAGATGAGTTTTCGATTAACGTTCCCGGTCCAGTTGGCCCAAGACGCTAGGTGATGAAGCACTCCTCGAATCTAATTACCCAAGCCTTTTCCCTGACACCATCACACCACAAGCACATAGCTAGGTTCTAAAAATATAGGATGAAGATGTCCCCTAGCCATTGGTGCTCAGAGCCTTAAAATTTTTCAGCACAGCCTACCCCCTTTTTTTTTCTTTACTTATCACAATCCATACATTTCCATCTATTTTTCAGAGACTCCACACTACATTTATGTAATCAATTCATCAACTCAGTTGTCTTTTAGAAATACTCCAAGAACCCCTATAATACTTTTCTATAGCATTATTCCTCTTTGGTCTCCCCAATTACTCAGCATCATTTACTTAACATTTCATTCATACATGTTGATCAAATTCTCGAACTAACCTTAACAATTATAATCACTTCTGTTCTTTTTACAATTGCTCATCAACTCCCCTACTCTACCACACAACACTAGACACTAATGACACAAACTCGAACAACACAGAAATTTAAATTTATTCAAGCATCAGTTAGAAACTTACCTGAGGGGGTGGTCAATCTCCCCCTTGATCCTCATCCTCATCATCCTCTTCTTCTTCTTCCTCCTCCTCATCATCCTCATCATTTGATGGATTAGGCTCTCTGTATGGCCATTTTTTCTTGCAAGTAGTTTAACACTCAGGAAATTTTTCTGGAGCCAGCTTATGAAATGCATGAGCAAGGTAAGTATACATTTCATAAGAATCAATTTTGAAGAAGTTGAAGTCAGCCCTCAGCTTTTGCAGTTCTGATAACTCATTTTGGTTCTGACTCTGACTTGGTATGTCATCATTAGGCTCATTTGGGGGAGGAAATGATGGAACTTCAGGTGCCTTACCCGTGTCTTTCTTCTTTGGTTTTCCAATGGTTGCAGCAGTTATTGGCCTAGGCACATGAATAGGAGAGTCACCTTCTATTACTACTCCTGCGGCTTCGGTAATGCGTTGAATGAGGCACGGAAATCCTAAGGTCATTCTTGATGAGTATACAAATTTTGATATACCCTTGGATAATAAAGTGCCCAAATCAACTTGCTCCTTGGTGATAAGGCAATGAATCATCACTGCTCTATCCACTGTTACTTCTGAATAGTGAGTGGTTGAAAGGATGGTATGATTGATGAATTCTAACCATCCCCTAGCCACAGGAATGAGATCTGCTCGAGCTAGCTGATTTGGTCGGCCTTGTTGTCCTCTTCCAGTTTGCCCGGGTCTACACATTTCCGAAGTGTTGTTTGCAGCTGCTGATCCCCCTTCAACCGTGCACAATACCCATATGGAGATCTTTCTGGATTGACTTCTAGATTCAGCACCGTCTCCACCATTTCAGAGCTAAAGTCAATCTCCTTTCCTCTGAGGAAGCTCCTGAACTCCCTTTCTTTAGTTCTTTCAGATTGCCAAGCGTTTGCATAGAATTCTAGAACCCTTTGCATTCCCGCAATTCTGGGGGGTGAACAAACTAGCTCCCACCCTCTTCGAGCAATTTCCTCTTGGATTTCTGGAAATTCCCCCTCTCTAAACGCAAAGCCAATTTCCGGGATGATAGATTTGTTCACTACCACTGAATTGTAGTAGTCTTCATTCTCTTTCGTCCGGAAACGATGCGAGTAATAAGAGGGAGAAGCAGCCACTTCCTTTCCTTTTCTCTTCTTGGATGATGGTGCCATTTCCTGTAAACAAGATCAAACCAATACAGGAAGCCAAAATGAAGTAACACCATTAGTTTTGTTAGCTTCAAGAGAAAATATATAATACCCCTACATTCTTCATTTCATTCATATCTAAAACAGGGAATGTGTATAGTGAATAACATGATATTTTCTCCAACACCAAACTTAAAATTTTGCAAAAATTTTAAGCTGTGTATTAGTGACAAACATTTTTTCACACTTACTTTGTCTTTGCAACCCAATAGAAAAATTGATAATCACTAAAGTATTATTTCCATCTCTACTACCCTTCACTAACTCTCACTAACTCAGCATTATTCACAAAATCGTTAAATACCTCATCATATTCGTATGAACATGCTTCATAGTTAATGAAAATTTTACCTTTAATAAAGATGACCCAAAAAAAAATTTAGATGGTGTTGTACGTGTGCACACGAAGCTGTTGTGTGTAGTTGTGTGAGTGTAGTGAGAGTTTGATGGAGTGGAAGTTTAGATGGACAAGGTGAAGTGAAGGTAGGGGATGAGAAAAAATGAAGAAAATGAGTTGGATATAGGGCATTTTAATGCTGCCCGAAGCACTCCCCTGTCAGGCAAGAGGCGCGAAATTCTCGCGCCCAATTTCGAGAAGGCGCGAAGCGCTACAGGAAAAACGCGAAACGCCAAGAAGTCCAGGCGCGAGGCGCTACAAGTCGGGCACGATGCGCGGGAAAGGAAGAGAGTGTGGCGCGAGGCGCCAAGGGGACGCGGGGCGCCCTTCAGCTCGGCTCGTCACTGTCTTCCGGGCGCAGTGCGCCGTGCTAGCGCGAGGCGCTGGGGAAGGGCAACAAGGAGGGGCGCTAGGCGCCATTGGGGCGCTACGCGCTAGAAAGGTTGGAAAATTTTTTTTTTTTTGAACGAATTAAATGAATAAAAAAAAATAATAACATGAATAAAATTAAATAAAAGGATACTCAATTGGGTTGCCTCCCAATAAGCGCTTCTTTAACGTCACTAGCTTGACGTATGATTTTCTCAGGTGAGTGTTTGAACCGAGACAAGTCGGTCAATTTCTCCCCCAAGATAATGTTTTAATCTTTGTCCATTCACAGTGAACTTTCTTTCAGATTTGGGGTCCATGATCTCTACGTGCAGGATGAAACCTTGGTGATAGTGAATGGTCCTGACCATCTTGTCTTCAATTTTCCTGGGAACAACCTTAATCTTGAATTAAATAAAAGAACTTGTTGTCCAGGTTCAAATTTCCTTGGAGTGATCTTTTTGTCATGCCACCTCTTGGTTCTCTCCTTATACAACTTAGCATTATCATAAGCTTGACTACGGAATTCGTCAAGTTCATTGAGCTGTAGTAATCTCTTGTCATTTGCCAATTTCAAATCAAAATTCAAAAATTGTATAGCCCAAAATGACTTATGTTCAAGTTCAACAGGCATATGACAAGATTTACCATATAAAAGTTGATAAGGAGACATACCAATTGGTGTTTTGAATGCAGTTCTATAGGCCCAAAGAGCATCATCAATTTTCCTTGACCAATCCTTCCTCGAAGCATTTACCATTTTTTCCAGGATTCTCTTCAATTCCCTGTTGGAAATTTCAGCTTGTCCACTTGTTTGAGGATGGTATGGGGTGGCTACCTTGTGCTTGACTCCATATTTTTGCAGAAGGCTCTCCAATTGTTTATTGCAGAAGTGACTTCCACCATCACTAATCAAGGTTCTAGGAACTCCAAACCTTGAAAAGATCATTTTTCTGAGAAAATTTACCACCACCTTTGCATCATTAGTGGGAGAGGCAATTGCTTCAACCCATTTGGAAACATAATCCACTGCTACCAGGATGTACATGTTGGAGTAGGAGGATGGAAAGGGACCCATGAAATCTATTCCCCACACATCAAACAAATCCACCTCAAGAATAAATTGTTGAGGCATTTCATGCTTTCTTGATAAATTCCCAGTTCTTTGGCACCTATCACATCTCTCCACAAAAGCTCTTGCATCCTTAAAAATGGTTGGCCAATACAACCCACTTTGCAAAACCTTGGATGCAGTTCTTTCTCCACTAAAGTGTTCACCATATTCTGAACCATGACAATGCCACAAAACACTATATACTTCTTCCTCTGGGATGCACCTTCTAATTACTCCATCCTTACACCTTTTAAACAAATAAGGTTCATCCCATAAAAAGTACCTAGCATCATGCATGAATTTCTTTTTCTGATTTCCATTCATTTCACTTGGAACCCTTCCCCCAGCTTTATAGTTTGCCATGTCAGCAAACCATGGTGACACTTGTATAGCTAGGAGTTGTTCATCTGGAAACTCTTCATTCACTGGAACCTTAATCACTTGTTCCTCTCCATGTGTAATCCTTGACAAGTGGTCTGCCACCAAATTTTCTGAGCCTTTCTTGTCTCTTATCTCAATATTGAACTCTTGTAGCAGCAACACCCATCTGATCAGTCTTGGCTTTGCATCCTGTTTACTCATCAAATACTTAAGAGCAGAATGATCAGTGTAGACTATTACTTTTGAACCAACCAAATAAGATCTGAATTTATCAAAAGCAAAGACTACAGCCAATAATTCCTTCTCTGTTGTTGCATAATTTTTCTGTGCATCATTTAACACACGACTTGCATAATAAATCACATGCAACAACTTATCCTTTCTTTGTCCTAAGACAGCCCCAATTGCAAAATCACTTGCATCACACATTAATTCAAAGGGTAAAGACCAATCAGGAGGGGAAATTATTGGTGCAGTGACAAGCTTGGTTTTGAGAGTTTCAAAGGCATGCATGCATTCATTGTCAAAGTTAAATTGTGAATCTTTCATTAAAAGACAACTTAAAGGTTTTGCAATTTTTGAAAAAGTCTTTTATGAACCTTCTATAGAATCCAGCATGACCCAAGAAACTCCTCATTGCCTTGACATTCATAGGAGGGGGTAATCTTTCAATCACCTCCACCTTGGCTCTATCAACTTCAATACCTTTGGAAGAAACTCGGTGTCCAAGAACAATACCCTCTGTTACCATAAAATGACATTTTTCCCAATTTAAAACGAGGTTTGTTTCTTGACACCTCATTAAAACCAAAGATAGATGTTTGAGACAAGACTCAAATGAATCACCAAAAACAGAAAAATCATCCATAAATACCTCAATGAATTTTTCTACCATATCAGAGAATATAGAAAGCATGCACCTTTGGAAAGTGGCGGGTGCATTGCACAACCCGAAAGGCATTCTTCGATAGGCAAAAACTCCATAAGGGCATGTGAAAGCTGTCTTCTCTTGATCTACAGGATCTACTGCAATTTGATTGTAGCCTGAATATCCATCCAGGAAGCAGTAATATGGATGACCCGCCAATCTCTCCAACATTTGATCAATGAATGGTAGTGGAAAGTGATCTTTCCTAGTAGCCACATTTAATCTTCTATAATCAATGCACATTCTCCACCCAGTAATTGTCCTTGTAGGAATTAACTCATTATTTTCATTCTTCACCACAGTGATGCCACCTTTCTTTGGTACCACTTGTACTGGACTCACCCAAGGGCTGTCAGAAATGGGATAAATAATTCTAGCATCCCATAACTTCAGAACTTCTTTTAGCACTACTTCTTTCATGATGGGGTTGAGTCTTCTTTGAGGTTGCACCACTGGTTTTGAGTCTTCTTCCATGAGGATTTTGTGCATGCACATGGTTGGACTAATCCCCTTGAGGTCACTAAGCTTCCATCCAATTGCCCCTTTATGCTTCTTCAATACTTCCAGTAATTCTCCTTCCTCTTTTTCATTTAGTGAAGCATTGATTATCACAGGATAAAACTCATTATTTCCTATGAAAGCATATTTAAGAGATGGAGGCAATGGTTTTAATTCGGGCTTTGTAAGTTCTTGCTTCTCACTCTTTTTCTTCAATAATAGCTCCTTTGTTTCTTGTGGGGTTAAGGGAGAATTTGACATATTTGGCTGTTCTTGGTCTTTCTCATTATTTTCTTCCACCAAGGCTACTGTTTCTATATCATCTTCCCACGTTAATGCGAACACTTCTTCTACCAAGGGATCTATTGTGTCTAACCTCATACAACTTTCTTGGTCCACTGGAAATTTCATAGTGTTGAAAACATTAAAGACTACCTTTTCATCATGCACCCTTAATGTCAACTCACCTTTTTGCACATCAATTAAAGCTCTTCCAGTGGCCAAGAATGGTCTCCCAAGGATAATAGGAGTATCTTCATCTTCCTCCATATCAAGCACCACAAAATCTACAGGAAAAATAAACTTATCAACCTTGACAAGTGCATTCTCTACAACACCAAAGGGGAACTTGATTGAACGATCAGCAAGTTGCAGAGAAATAGAAGTTGGCTTTACTTCCTCAATATTTAACTTCTTCATTATGGACAAAGGCATGAGGTTTATACTAGCCCCCAAATCACACAAGGCCTTCCCAATGGTCAAACTTCCAATAGTGCAAGGAACATAAAACTTCCCAGGATCTTTTAATTTTTGAGGAATCTTTTTTTGAATGACAGCACTACATTCCTCCGTTAGCATCACTGTTTCATCCTCCTTGAGAGTTCTCTTCCTTGATAGCAAGTCTTTCATGAACTTGGCATATAAAGGCATTTGCTCAAGAGCCTCAGCAAATGGGATATTTATTTGTAACTTCCTAAATATGTCCAAGAACTTTGAGAATTGCTTTTCCTGGTTTTATTTTTGAAGTCTTTGAGGATATGGGAGCCTTGGTTTGTATGGAGCAACTTGAACTTCTTCCTTCTTTTCTTCCTGCATGGGTACTTCTTTTTCTCTCTCTTCAATTATGGGAAGTTCTTTTTCTTTTTGCTTTTCCCGTACCTCCACTTTTTCTTTCTTTTCTTCTTTTTGCTCCTTAATTGTTTTTCCACTCCTCAATTGAATAGCCTTACAATGTTCTTTAGGATTTGGTTCTGTGTTACTTGGAAAAATCCCCGCAGGTCTCTCAGAGAGTTGTTTAGCTATTTGACCCACTTGTACCTCCAAGTTCCTTATAGAAGCCTCTTGATTTTTGAAATTAGCCCTTGTCTCCTGCATGAAACTTGAGGTTTGTTGCACAAAGGTAGAAGTAGATTGAGTGAGTTTCTCCATAGCAATCTCCAATGAAGTTGGTTTAGGGGGACCACCTTGTGGAGGAATGAATGGGGGTTGTTGATTTGGAACATTGAATTGCTTCTGCCCTTGATTACCCCACCCAAAATTTGGATGATTCCTCCACCCAGGATTATAAGTTTTGGAATATGGATCATTTTGTTGCCTTGGAGGGTTCCCCATGTAGTTCACTTGCTCCGGTAACGTTTCTTTGAAAAGATCACATTCTTCGTTCTTATGAGCTCCACCACAAAGTTCACAAGATGAATTTGGAGGTCCTACTGCAGCAACTTGCATTTGTCCCATTTGCTTTGTGAGTGTAGCTAGTTGTTGAGACATCATCTTATTTTGTGCCAAGAGAGTATCCAATGTGTCCAACTCCATCATACCTTTCCTTAATGGAGTTCGATCACTTGGACATAAGAAGTTATTCTCAGCCATTGTCTCAATCAACTCTAAAGCTTCTTCAGGGGTCTTTCTATGAAGAGATCCTCCAGCACTTGCATTAATCATGGCTCTTGAACTTTGAGAAACCCCATCATAGAATGTCTGAATTTGTAGTCAGTCAGGGATTGCATGGTGTGGACATTTTCTGAGCATCTCCTTGTATCTTTCCCATGTCTCATAGAGTGACTCTCCCTCCTTTTGAGCAAATGAATTTATGTCATTCCTCAACTTGGCTAGCTTCTGAGGAGGGAAATACTTAGCTAGAAATTTGCTAACTAAGTCATCCCACGTACTGATGCTTTCCAGTGGCTGTGATTGCAACCATAGTTTAGCTCTGTCCCTAAGAGAGAAAGGAAAGAGCCTCAACTTGATTGCATATGAACTCACACCATTGCTCTTGATTGTATCACATAACTGGAGGAAAGTAGCTAAGTGAACATTGGGATCATCAAGAGCTCCTCCACTAAATTGTTCTTGTTACACCAATTGAATGAGTGAAGGTTTGAGCTCAAAGTTATTTGCTTGCACTGGTGGTGGGACAATACTATTACCACACCCATTAGTAGTAGGTGTAGCATAGTCTCCCAAAGTTCTCCTTGGTCCATTACCGTCTTCTGCCATCTCCGCTCTTTTCTTAGCTTTTCTCAACTTCCTCAAAGTCCTTTCGATTTCAGGATCGAAGTATAGAGCCGTTGGTGCTATTTTACATGCAAAATAAACACCAAACTAAATGGAAGTGAGATACGGCACTCCCAACGTCACAGTGAAGGGAGTGCAAAGATAAAATAAATAAAAGAACAAAGTATCTAATTTAGAAATCACTCAATTACTCTAATTGTCGGTTTCAAATAATCCCCGGCAATGGCGCCAAAAACTTGATAGGATCTCGGCAAGTGCACCGAATCGTTCAAGTAATAAAAACCACGGTGAGTGGGTATCGTTCCCACGAGGATTAAAGAACCGAGCAAAAATTTCTTAAAGTAGATTTCTAATTAGACGAATCCAATAAAAGGTAATGAATGAACATATAATATAAATTCAAAAGGCTATTAAATGTAACAAGACAGTAAAAGTTTAATGAAAAATTCAATTGATAAAAGGTTAGGGAATCGGGTTCACGTATTTTCTGAAATTAATAAAACAATTGCTTGCCTTTAAATTTTAAAGCTTCAATTCAATGAACGAATCTTAAGTTGTCAATTCCAATTCCTTGGTAATTTAACACTTTTTCTAAGAACAATTAGTCAATCCCTTGATCAAATCAATTCAAAGAAAAGATAAAATTTTGTTACTGATTCAAAGTTCACAAAAATCTTGATTCTATTCCTAGATATCAATCTTTCCGGCAATTTCCCTTAAGCTAATTCACAAATTTATTTTCCCAAATAAATGCATGAATCCAAGATAAGTTGAAAAGTGATTTCCCAATCCTCAGAACAACACAATACAAATAAGGTAATTGTTTGAATTGAATTAATGAAACTCAAAGGTTCACAAATATTGGATTAATTCCTAGTAATACGATCCCCCTTACCCTAACAAAGAGTTTAGTTACTCATAATCAAAGTAAACAAAACATAAAAATTGAAAGAAGACTTGAAGAACGAAAAACTGATTTTATTGAAAAACAGAGTAAAACAGAGAACTGGAATAAAGATAGAATAAAAGATAAAAACTAAGATCCCTTCTAAGATTGCATTCTAGTCCTATTTATAACCAAAATAATCCTAGAATTCAAATTGTTCCAATCCCTAAAACAACGGGACTTAAGTTTAAAGATAAATTCAGAAAGATATGAAAAAGATTTGCATTTGAATTAATTCTGGATCATGCGGCACAATTTTAGGTATTAATTGGTGAGGCGCGGTGCTTCAGTTTCACTGGACGCTGGGCCTCACCCGCACGCGAAGCGCGGCAAGACGAGGCTTCCCGGGCGCAAGGCGCTACACTGGCGTCGGGCGCTGTCTTCCTGGGCGCAAGGCGCTGCACTGGCGCGGGGCGCTGTCTTCCTGGGCGCAAGGCGCTGCACTGGCGCGGGGCGCTGTCTCCTGGGGCGCACGGCTCGCGCTGGGCGCTGTCTGTTAGGGCGCAGGGCGCAAGGGCTGGCGCAGGGCGCTGGTGCAGGGCCTCACATGTGCATCGTTCATTTCCTTTCTGACTTTGGGGCGCTGCGCGTGAGTGAGGTGCAAGGCGCCCCGAATTGGACTCTTTTGCGCCTCGATGCGACTTCAGTTGCTGTTCATTCATCAATTACTTGCTCAATTTCTGAAATTAACACCAAAATAATACCAAAAACGTAATATAACCCAGGAAAATCCAATTTATTCTAAAAACACTTAATTTACTCTAAGAACTCACTGAAATTAACTAAAACTAACACAATTTCTTAGAATTTAAACTATAAAATTAAATAAAGGTGCCAAGGCATCACTCAGCATGGGCATAATCAATATGACTCAGCGCGCGGCATGAGTTTACTCATATCTGACCCTCGTGGGGTATGTCTGTATCTGTAACCAAGCCGTCCGATAACCAGGATCGGAACATATTTGGCGGGCTCGGGCGACTCACCGCTAATTAGTAAACCATACTAAGATACCGGGACTGACCACCGGCCATAGCGTCTGACGTATACTAATCAGGGGCGGCGTAACTATTCTAGACAGTCAGCACATAACTTGCTCAAACAATCATACATGTCATAAATTCTGCTATTAGTCTATTTATCTGTCTTATATCGCATGTTATATCATAAAGCAGTAAACAGCCAACCAATCAGCAATTCACATACATAGCATGAAAACGTAAGTCTTTCCTATTCTACCTTAACCACATAACATGTTACTAATTCTACTTCTACTCTACATACAAACACATGCATAATAATTGCATTAATATCTTTCCTAATTATCTAATTATCAAACATAAATATATGCTATAAATGTTGAACTACATGCAAGACCTCCACTCACCTGGATAATCCTGACCCTGAGAAGCACCGTCGGCTCCGGCTCCAGCCAGCGGCACTGCGTTCGCACCTGAAGTGCATAAAGGCACCATTAGGATCCCTAAAGAAAAAGGAAACAAAAACTTGAACTGTTGCTGCGTCACGCCGTCGCAAGCGAGGGGTCGGTCGCTGGCGAGCTACTGTAGCTCACTGGCGACCCTCACGCAGAAAAGGGGCAAAACTGACTTTTCACTCACCGTCGGGAAATTGCTCAAGCAGAGTATCCCCAAGACGTCGAAACCTGACTCCGACAGAGTTCCTTTACTGAAAAAGGAATGCCCAAAAGCACTGCTCTTAAAAGGCGTGAGAATGAGGTGTAAAGAAAAGGACTCAACTACTACTCATATATAGGTGAGGGGGGGAAGGCTGACATCATGCTGTGTCTGATGTGGGACTTCGGACGGTCGCTAGCGACTAGACTTAGCTCGCTAGCGACGAGCTCATCGCTAGCGGGCACTGGTAGCTCGCTAGCTAGCACCTGCTGACAGCAACGCCGTGACGTTCGTTCTGCACGATGAGGGACTTGGTCCCGTCGCCAGCTGGTCGCTGGCGACTGACTGCTCGCTAGCGATAGCTGACTTGCTCGCTAGCGATGCCCCTCTGACAGCAACCTGCTGACGTGTTTCTGACGCGTCCTAAAGAAAGTCCTTCCTAAGGGACACTGTGATACGGGGTATCACAATCTCCCCTCCTTTTAAGGATTTGGTCCCAAAATCCAAACTAAACGTGAAAGAAAAGACATGCTAGAAAAGATATACTAAGGTTACCTCGTGGATCGAAGAGGTAGGGGTACTTCTCTCTCATCGACTGCTCCGTCTCCCACGTGGCTTCGTCTCCAGAGTGATTCCTCCAGATGACCTTGACTAGAGGTACCTCCTTCGAACGAAGCTTTCTGATCTGATGGTCAACGATGGCCACTGGCTCCTCCTCATAGCCCAAACTCTGATCTATCTGTACCGGCTCTGAACTTAGGACGTGAGACTCATCTGGAACATACTTCCTCAGCATGGACACATGGAAGACTGGGTGAACCGCTGCTAACTCCGCTGGAAGGGCTAACCGGTAAGCGACCCTGCCAACTCTCTCTGTAATCTCATAAGGTCCGATGTAGCGTGGGTTCAGCTTTCCTCGCTTACTGAACCGTACCACCCCCTTCATTGGGGAAACCCGCAGGAACACCTGATCCCCGACCGCGAACTCCAACTCGCGTCTCCTCTTGTCTGCATATGCCTTCTGACAAGAATGACCTGCCGCCAAGCGTTCCCTGATAACCTTTACCTTTTCCAAAGCCTCCTGAACCATATCTGGACCCACTGTCTGAACCTCACCTGTCTCAAACCAGCCAATAGGCGAACGACAACGCCTACCGTACAAGGCCTCAAATGGTGCCATCTGGATGTTAGCGTGGTAACTGTTGTTGTACGCAAACTCAACCAACGGTAGCTGCTCATCCCAAGACCCACCAAAGTCCAAACTACAAGCCCTCAGCATATCCTCCAGAGTTTGAATCGTGCGCTCCGACTGACCGTCAGTCTGCGGGTGGAAAGCTGTACTGAGATCCAACCACGTGCCTAAAGCCTGATGTAGAGCACGCCAAAATCTGGATGTGAAGTGTGACCCTCTGTCTGATATGATGGAAACCGGAACCCCATGCAACCTGACAACCCTGTCGATGTAGAGCCGAGCATACTGTGTAGCCGTAAACGTAGTCTTCACCGGAATGAAGTGAGCTGACTTCGTGAGCCTGTCCACTATAACCCAGATAGCGTCGAAGCCCCTCACAACCCGTGGCAAACCCGTGACAAAGTCCATAGCTATCCTCTCCCACTTCCACTCTGGAAGTGGAATCTCCTGTAACATCCCCGCTGGGCGCTGATGCTCAGCCTTGACTTGCTGACACACCAGACACCTGGTCACAAACGCACCTACATCCTTCTTCATATTGTGCCACCAGTACAAAGGGTTGAGGTCTTTGTACATCTTAGTCGATCCTGGGTGAACCGAATAAGGTGTACAATTAGCCTCTCTCAAAATAGTCTCTCGCAGGTCCCCGACCTCTAGCACGCATAATCTATCTCCAATCCTGAGCACTCCATCTGCATCCACTGAGAAGTCTGAACACTCCCCTTTCAACACCCTCTCTCTGAGCTCTACCAACATCGGATCCTCTACCTGACGCTGCTTCACCAGCTCTGCAAACGTCGACCTGATACTGATATGGGCTAAGAGCGCCCCCGATCCGTCAACCTCAAACCACACACCCTCAGACTCTAACCTCTGGATCTCTCCTGCCATGGGTCTCCTCTCTAGTGCAATGTGAGCTAAACTCCCCTGCGATTTCCGCTCCTCAACCACAGGATTCCTACTCAAGGCGTCCGCCACCACGTTCGCCTTCCCCGAGTGATACTTGATCGAACAATCATAATCGCTGAGGAGCTCCAACCACCGTCTCTGTCTCAGATTCAGGTCCTTCTGCTCAAAGATGTACTTCAGACTCTTGTGATCCGTGAAGATCTCACAAGTGCCCCCATACAGGTAGTGCCTCCAAGATTTCAGGGCGAAGATCACTGCTGCCAACTCCAGATCATGTGTGGGGTAGTTCTGCTCATGCTTCCGTAGCTGCCTGGACGCATAAGCAATCACCTGCCCCCTCTGCATAAGCACACATCCCAGACCAATCCTAGATGCGTCGCAGAACACTGAGAAACCACCACTGCCCACCGGCTGAACCAAGATCGGTGTTGTAGTCAAACTATCCTTCAATCTCTGAAAGCTCTGCTCACACCTCTCCGTCCATAGAAACTTCGCACCCTTGTGCGTTAGGGCAGTCAACAGTGCTGCTACCGTCGAGAAACCCTTCACGAACCTGCGGTAGTAACCTGCTAGCCCCAAGAAACTTCGGATCTCTGCTGCTGACGTCGGTCGTGCCCACTGACGTACCGCCTCAACCTTCTTCGGGTCCACCGTGATGCCCTCACTCGTCACCACGTGTCCCAAGAAAGCCACCCTGTCCAACCAGAACTCACACTTCGAGAGCTTAGCATACAACTGATGCTCTCTCACTGTCTGTAACACCGTCCTCAGATGCTCCTCATGCTCCTCTCGACTCTTGCTGTACACCAAGATGTCATCAATGAACACGATAACAAAGCGATCCAAGAATGGCTTGAACACTCTATTCATCAAGTCCATGAAAGCAGCTGGGGCATTCGTCAACCCGAAAGACATCACAAGGAACTCAAAGTGTCCATATCGGGTCTGAAACGCCGTCTTGGGTACATCCTCATCCCTGATCTTCAGCTGGTGATATCCCGACCTCAAATCTATCTTCGAGAAACACACTGCTCCCTGCAGCTGATCAAACAGATCGTCAATCCTCGGCAACGGGTACTTGTTTTTCACTGTGACCTTGTTCAGCTGCCTGTAGTCGATGCACATCCTCATAGATTTGTCCTTCTTCTTCACGAAGAGCACTGGCGCTCCCAACGGTGATGAACTCGTTCTAATGAACCCCTTGTCCAACAACTCCTGCAACTGACTCTGAAGCTCCCTAAGCTCTGCCGGTGCCATACGATACGGGGCTATAGAGATGGGCCTCACTCCTGGCTCTAGGTCTATACCGAACTCCACCTCCCTGACCGGAGGTTTCCCGGGTAGATTCTCCGGAAAAACATCCATAAACTCCCGTACCACTGCTATGTCACTGCCACTGCTCTGCCCCACTGAAGTATCACTCACTGCTGCCAGGTAACCATCGCACCCCTTGCTCAACAGCCGTAGAGCACTCATAGAAGATATCAAACAATCCACCGGTGTATAGCTACTGCTCTGGAACTCTACCGGCTCTCGCTCTGGAACCCGAAACGTCACTGTCTTCCCACGACAATCCACCTCCGCATACTGTGCTGCTAACCAATCCATGCCCAGAATCACGTCAAACTCTGCCATCTCGAGAACCATCAGATCAGCCTCAGCGCGAAACTCTCCGACCTGAACTGGACAGGACCTGAGAACTCGGTCTACATCAAACGATCCCCCTCCCGGTGTGCAAACCCGGAAAGGTAACTCAAGGGCGGAAAGACTCTCACTGAACCTCAAAGCAAAGAATACTGATATGAAGGAATGCGTTGCCCCGGGATCGAACAACGCTAAAGCCTCAAAACCTCTAACTAATATGATACCTGTAAGAACGGCATTGGATGCGTGGGCATCCTGTCTAGTCATAGCAAAAAGGCGGGGCTGTCCCCCAGAGCCTGAACCTCTGCCCCCTGACACTCTGCTGTCTGTCCTACCACCACCCCCGCCTCTGCCGGCGGATGTGAAAGAACGAGCATGACCCTGAGATGGCTGCCCTGCTGAAAAAGCGGGCTGAACATAACCCACATTGGGAGTCGGCTGTCTGGTCGGGCAATCCTTGTACCTGTGGCCCTCCTGGCCGCAACTGAAACATCCTCTGGTCCCCATGCGGAAAACTCCAGAGTGAAGCTTACCGCAGGTCTGGCATTGCGGGTGAGAGGAAACAGATCCTCCCTGCTGGGATGAATAAGCGGGCTGGCTGACTCTGCTCTGACTCTGGCCCTGCGAAGCTGTGGGGCGAGCTGGAAAGGGTGCTGAAGACGTGGCCCCGCCCGGCTAGAACCCCGAAGAGTGGTGTCGCTGCCAACTGCGGGTGGGAGCTGCTGTACCCAAATAAGAACCAGTGTGTCTCGCCTTCTTCTCCCCTCTGGCCTGAGCATCCAACGTCTTCGTCTCGCAGGAAATGGCAGCATTGAACGCCCCATCATAGTCCTCTGACGTCTCATAGCATGTCAAGGCGAATCTGTACTGGGTAGGGAGTCCCTAAAGAAACCGCTTCACCCTCTCGTTCGGGGTCATGGGAAACTGAATGACCCCGGCGAGTCGAGTGAACTCGGCCTCATAGTCTGTAACCGTCATTTCCCTGGTCATCTTCAGCTCCAGGAAGGTCTGCAGTGCTCGGTCCCTCAGGCTGGCCGGAATGAACTTGTCTTTGAATGCTCGGGAGAACTCCTCCAAAGTCAATCGCGGAGCATCCGGCCCTCTGCGGTCCCGCAAAGCTCGGTACCACATATCTGCTACCCCTCCTAGCTGCTGTCCAGCCAGCTCTGCAGTAAGCTCCGATGATGTGCGAAGAATCTCGGCCTTCTTCTGAATCCAGCCAAGAAAAGTTGTCGGGTCTATATCTCCTGGTACGCCCGAGAACTGCGGAGGGTTTGACCGGCTGAAACGGTCGATCAGCTAGTCCTCCGTCACCCTCGGGGTCTGCTAGTGCGGCGACTGTGTCGCACAAGCTCTTACGCCCAGAACCGGAGGAAGTGCGGCGTCGAAAAGGAGGCATGATCCTGGCGAGGTCAAACCATAAGACATATCAGAAAGGGAATTCAAAGGAGACACTGACTACTACTGAACTTAACTGACTTTACTTTCGATGAACCTTTCGTGGCACTACATTCCATGGCCATGGGTGCACTTCCATTACCATGGTTGCCATGACACTTAAGGTTCCTAGCTCCAGACTCTAGGGGGAAACCTATGGCTCTGATACCAACTGTAACACCCCGCTACTTAGGGGTGTCCGTGCGAAGGGTACTATCCCAACGAACAAGCTAACATATGCATAAACTCTTAAATAACTGTATAAAACTGTATAAAACTGATATAACTGTATAATTGTGTAACTGTATAACTGCTGAAAATATCTGAAACGTAACTGAAAGGTAACCTGCCTCTAAAGTCTGGAGCAACTACTACAACTGAAACTGGAATGTCTTATGAAAACTAATAACTGAAATAAATGCGAAATAATAACTAAAGGGCTCCACGAACGAAGCGGAGCTCACCCAGGATATCAGCTGACACGACCTCTAGCGGATCAACGGCTCCTCGTCGGCTGCGGGATCGTACTCTGAAAATGGTTGATGAGGGGTGAGTCACCGACTCAGTGATGGGGAATATGCATGCAATGCAACATTCACAACACATACATCACGAACTAGCATGTTATCAATCACACAAACAATATCCTGTCTAGCTGTCACACTAAAGCCTGCATACCAAGCCTCTGTACTGTATACTCTATCTGTAATCTGTCAACCCAGCGCTCAGCATGGGCATAATCAATCTGACTCAGCGCGCGGCATGAGTTTACTCATATCTGACCCTCGTGGGGTATGTCTGAATCTGTAACCAAGCTGTCCGATAACCAGGATCGGAACGTACTTGGCGGGCTCGAGCGACTCACAGCTAATTAGTAAACCATACTAAGATACCGGGACTGACCACTGGCCATAGCGTCTGACGTATACTAATCAGGGGCGGCGTAACTATTCTAGACAGTCAGCACATAACTTGCTCAAACAATCATACATGTCATAAATTCTGCTATTAGTCTATTTATCTGTCTTATATCGCATGTTATATCATAAAGCAGTAAACAGCCAACTAATCAGCAATTCACATACATAGCATGAAAACATAAGTCTTTCCTATTCTACCTTAACCACCTAACATGTTACTAATTCTACTTCTACTCTACATACAAACACATGCATAATAACTGTATTAATATCTTTCCTAATTATCTAATTATCAAACATAAAAATATGCTATAAATGCTGAACTACATGCAAGACCTCCACTCCCCTGGTTAATCTTGACCCTGAGAAGCACCGTTGGCTCCGGCTCCAGCCAGCGGCACTGCGTTCGCACTTGAAGTGCAAAATGGACCCATTAGGACCCCTGAAGAAAAAGGAAACAAAAACTTGAACTGCTGCTGCGTCACGCCGTCGCTAGCGAAGTACTGCCTCTCGCTAGCGAGGGGTCGGTCGCTGGCGACCTACTCCTGCTCGCTGGCGACCCTCACGCAGAAAAGGGGCAAAACTGACTTTTCACTCACCGTCGGGAAATTGCTCAAGCAGAGTATCCCCAAGACGTCGAAACCTCACTCCGATAGAGTTCCTTTACTGAAAAAGGAACGCCAAAAAGCACTACTATTAAAAGGCGTGAGAATGAGGTGTGAAGAAAAGGACTCAACTACTACTCATATATATAGGTGAGGGGGGGAAGGCTGACATCATGCTGTGTCCGATGTGGGACTTCGGACGGTCGCTAGCGACTAGACTTAGCTCGCTAGCGACGAGCTCATCGCTAGCGGGCACTGGTTGCTCGCTAGCTAGCACTTGCTGACAGCAACGCTGTGACGTTCGTTCTGCACGATGTGGGACTTGGTCCTGTCGCTAGCGACTCACAAGTGGTCGCTGGTGACCGACTGCTCGCTAGCGATGCCCCTCTGACAGCAACCTGCTGACATGTTTCTGACGCGTCCTAAAGAGAGTCCTTCCTAAGGGACACTGTGATACGGGGTATCACACAGCCTGTCCCCCTCACCTATATATATGAGTAGTAGTGGAGTCCTTTTCTTCACACCTCATTCTCCCGCCCTTTTCAAGAGCAGTGCTTTTGGGCGTTCTTTTTCAGTAAAGGAACTCTGTCAGAGTGAGGTTTCGACGTCTTGGGGATACTCTGCTTGAGCAAATTCCCGACGGTGAGTAAAAAGTCATTTTTGTCCTTTCTCTGCGTGATGGTCGCCAGCGAGCAGGAAGAGCTCGCCAGCGACCGACCCTTCGCTAGCGAGAGGCAGTACCTCGCTAGCGACGGCGTGATCTGCAGCAGTAGTTCAAGTTTTGTTTTCTCTTCTTCAGGGGTCCTAATGGGTCCTTTTTGCACTTGAGGTGCGAACGCATTGCCGCTGGCTGGAGCCGGAGCTGACGGTGCTTCTCAGTGTCAGGAGTATCCAGGTGAGTGGAGATCTTGCATGTAGTTTAGCATTTATGGCATATATTTATGTTTGATAATTAGATAATTAGGAAAGATAATAATAAAGTTATTATGCATGTGTTTGTATGTAGAGTAGTAGTAGAATTAGTAATATGTTAGGTGGTTAGAGTAGAATAGTAGAGACTTATGTTTTCATGCTGTGTATGTGAAATGTTGATTGGTTGGCTGTTTACTGCTTTATGATATAACATGTGATATAAGACAGATAAATAGACTATAAATAGAATTCATGACATGTATGATTGCTAGAGTGAGTTATGTGCTGACTGTCTAGAGTAGTTACGCCGCCCCTGATTAGTATACGTCAGACGTTATGGCCGGTGGTCAGTCCCGGTATCTTAGTACGGTTTACTAATTAGCGGTGAGTCGCCCGAGCCTGCCAAGTATGTTCCGATCCCGGTTATCAGACGGCTTGGTTACAGATACAGATGTGCCCCACGAGGTTCAGTTATTAGTAAACTCATGCCGCGCGCTGAGTCAGATTTGATTATGCCCATGCTGAGCGCTGGGTGACAGATTACAGATAGAGTATACAGTAAAGGGGCTTGGTATGCAGGCTTTAGTGTGACAGCTAAACAGGATATTGTTTGTATGATTGATAACATGCTAGTTCGTGATATATGTGTTATGAATGTTGCATTGCATGCATATTCCCTATCACTGAGTCGATGACTCACCCCTCATCAACCATATTTCCGAGTACGATCCCGCAGTCGACGAGGAGTCGTTGATCCACTAGAGGTCGTTCAGCTGTCATCTTGGGTGAGCTCCGCTTCTATCGTGGAGTCTTAAGATATTGGTTAACTTTTATTCCAGTTATTAGCTTATAAGACATTTCGGTTCCAGTTGTAATAGTTTCTCCAGACTTTAGAGGCAGGTTACCTTTTTATTTACGTTTCAGATATTTTCAGTATTCTCAGCAGTTGAACAGTTATTCCAGTTATACCAGTTATTTACAGTTATCAGTTAAGCAGTTATTTCCAGTTAATTCAGTTAATTTAAAAGTTTATGTATACGTTTAGCGTGTTCGTTGGGATAGTGCCCTTCGCGCGGACACCCCTAAGTAGCGGGGTGTTACAATCTACCTGCATTTAAAGGAAATCTATGTATAAGAATGTACACAATATAAAAAAGGAAATATTATAGTCATAACCACATTACAGATTGTGAGTAATAATACCTCTTCTTGTTTAACTTCATTTGCTGTCTTCCCTATGAGTTGAACTGTTTCCCTATCCCAAAGAACTAAAGCCATGCTTCCTGTCTCATCAGTGATGATAACTTGCAACCTAAATCTAATACAAAATATAATCAGAAGTTAAATTACATATTAAATTTGAAATAATCATAAACTAATTTAGAATTTCATTAACAACTCACCTCAGGTATGCATTATTCTCAATTCGATCACACTTTGTGTTGGGAAATCACGCATAAAGGTGCAACGAAAAACAAAAACTTTTATGCAATTCCCACCCAAGGACCCATGTGAATGAACATGATTTATCTATGAATTACCTGTTGAAGCATTATCGCAATACAATTTGCGAACAACACTTGTTCTTGAGTTCTTCAAAAGTTCTTGTTCTTGAATTCTTCAACTCTTGAAATCTTGAATTCTTGAACTCTTCGATTCTTGAAGTCTTCAAATCTTGAACTCTTCAAATCTTGAACTCTTCAAATCTTGAACTCTTGAACTCTTCAATTCTTGAATTCTTGAATTCTTGAATCTTCACAAAGAGCTATGTCAAACTCTTCCGTTGCAAGTGCAGCAACGGCCTAGAGATATCCACACAGCAGTTGTGAGTGTCAAACACTCATCTTGATGCTTTTCTGAAACTCACTATGCTAGTAGCGAGAAACAGAGAAATAAGGATTTCTAGAGAGGAAGGCTAAAGTGTATGAAATCAACAACTCAAAAGGCTCCTTAGGGCTCCGTTTGGTTAGTGTCTAAAGACACATTTTCAAAGACACGGTGGTACATGTACTCAGTTTGGTTGAATCAGACATTAATTAAATTGAGACACGCTAGTACATATTATGACACAAACTACACATCCATTGTGTCTTCAATTTTAGTTGAGACACGGTGTCTGTCTTAAGCACACAATAATTTTAGACAAAAATGTCCCCACTTGTCGTGCCCAAACTAGCAATAGCTCCAATGAGAATTCGTGCAGTGCTCCAAATAAGTGAAAAAAAAATATTTTTTTTTAATTTTTATATTAATAGGGATAAATTTGTTTTTGTACTACAAATATCAAAAAAATATTTTATTTTTATTTTTATATTAATAGGGGCAAATTTGTCTTTGTACTACAAATATCAGTACATGTCTCATCATCCAAACAAAATACAGGACACTACATTAAAGTCATGTCTTAAACATCCAAAAACAATGCATAAAAATTGATACATTGTGTCTATATCCATCAATGTTCATGTCTCTCGAATAAGATGATAGCGCCTGAGTATATGTTTGGATCGCTGGTGAGATCTAGGTTCCTTAGCTTGTGCAATGGCTCCATTGTTGTCACAATAGAGAGCCACGGGGTCCTCAATGCACGGAACCACACCAAGTTCAGTAATGAACTTTCTGATCCAAACGGTCTCTTTTGCTGCATTACTGGCAGCAATATACTCGGCCTCTGTAGTAGAATCGGTAATTGTCTCCTGCTTTGAACTCTTCCAGCTCACAGCCCCGCCATTAAGACAAAACACATAACCTGATTGTGATTTGGAATCATCTTTATCGGTTTGGAAGCTAGCGTCAGTGTAACCCTTTACAACAAGCTCTTCCTCACTGCCATATACAAAGAATGAGTCCTTAGTTCTTCTCAAGTACTTAAGGATATTCTTGACAACTGTCCAGTGACCATCATCGGGATCTGACTGGTATCTGCTCGTCATGCTCAAAGCATACGAGACATCTGGTCGTGTACATAACATAGCATACATAATAGATCCAATTGCATATGCATATGGAATCTTACTCATCTGATCCCTATCGGCTTGAGAAAGGGGACATTGGGCCTTTGAGAGTGTCACACCATGTGACATAGGCAAGAACCCTTTCTTTGAATCATGCATCTTTATGATACCCCGTATCATAGTACCCCTTAGAAAGTGCTTTAATATGGTCTAAGTATGTCTAAGAAGGGTTAGAAATGATGTTAAAACGTGTAAAATGAAGAAAGAATTGATGCTGTCAACAGGTGGCGGCTAGCGAGCAGGTGCGCGCTAGCGAGCATATTATGGCCGCTAGCCATCAGGTGCCCGCTAGCGAGCAGATTTTGGCGGCTAGCGAGCAGTCAAGTCCCACATTGCTCAAAACAGCATTTCAACTTCCCCCATCCCCCTATATATATGAGTGGTTAGTATAGCTTTTCCCTCACACCTCATACTCCCGCCTTATCAAAGCAGTGCTTTGGGCGTCCTTTATATTAAGAGGAACTCTGGTGGAGTGTGAGTCTGACACATTGGGGATATCTCGGTCAAAGCAAATTCCTGACAGTGAGTGAAAAGACGTTTTTGCCCCTGTCAGCGTGCTGGTCGCTAGCGAGCTATGAGTGCTCGCTGGCGAGTGTGCCATCGCTAGCGAGAAGGTATTACTCGCTAGCGGAGGTTCAATGCGCAGCCTAGTTCAAGTTTTGGTTTTCTTTTGTGCGGTCCTAATGGGTCTTTTGCACGCCAGGTGCAAACGCGGTGCCGATAGCTGGAGCCGCAGCTAGCGGTGCCTTCCAGTCTCAGGACTTTCCAGGTGAGTGGAGGTTTTAGGGTGGATGTGTCGTGGCTGCCACATAGTAGCATTTGTATATGTTTATATGATTATGATTATGTTTATATGTTTATGTGTTTATATTTAAGTTTATGTTTATAGTTATATTTATGTTTATGTTCATGTTTATATTTATGTTTATATGCTTAGGTAGATGACATGATAGGTAGATAACATGCTTAGGTAGATGATATGATAGGTAGATAACATGCTTAGGTAGATAATATGATTAGGAAGATAACCTGCTTAGATAGATCACATGCATTGATAAATAATCTAGTAAGGTAATATGATATAGTAAGATAACATAACGTAATAAGATAATATAACATAGTAACACAACATAACCTAGTAAGATAACATGAAAAGTAAGATAACCCAATTTAATAAGATAATATAATCGAGTAATTAATGCGACCTAATAAGACAATATAACTTAGTGAGTTAATTATAACCTAGTAATTAATACAACCTAGTGAGACAATGTAACCAAGTAAAACACCATAACCTATTAGGATAATATAACATAATAAGATAACGTAACTCATTAAGATAATATAACTTAGTAGAATAACGTGACATAGTAAGATAGTAAGCCCCAGTAAGATAACACGTCTCAGACAGATAATATACCTTAGACAGATAATAAACCTTAGTAAGATAACGTACCTTAGTAGAAATGTTCCCTAAAGGATAATAGATCTTAATAGAGGATATGCTCAGATAGATAAGTTCCCTAATAGATAACATAACAGGAAAGAGTGAATGGCTTCTAGGTCCCTTTGTATTGACGTTACAGCATTATGATGTTATGCATTAGGATTATATTTATTATAAACGTTATGATTATGCCTATAGACTGAATGATTTATGCTATGCTATGCTATGATATGAAACATGTTAGAACCCTATGATTTATGATCAGAATCATAACATGCAGTGTATGAGTAGAATGATTGTAGAATTGTGTGATGACTGTTTACGTAGTTTGCGAACCGTCGTAGTATGTATATCAACGCTATAGCCCGGATGCAGCTCCCGGTCGAGTTTAGTCGTGACATACTACCACGAAGCGCATCAAGTCCCACCCCAGATATAGATACAGTATGACTGGCCTCACCTTCGTTGCTGTAGAGGTCCAGATCACAGGGCGGCTCGTGTTCCGTCATATGACCGCACCCTCGTGGTAGCGAGTCACAGTAATAAGTTACAGCAGGGCGGCTCGTGTTCCGTCATTTGACCGCACCCTCGTGGTAGCTAGCGAGTCACAGTTATAAGTTACAGCAGGGCGGCTCGTGTTCCGTCATTTATCAGTTATCAGTTTAGCATGGGGGCTCGAGTGCGGATATCTCCAGCGGTACGCGTCCGTCATCAGAGAGGTGCAGCTACGTAGATAGGACAAGTATATGTGATTGATAACATGACAATATGTGTTGCATGACATGCATGATACCCCATCACTGAGCTTGCGACTCACTCCCCGCATTTTGTTTCAGAGTTCGATTAGGAGGCAGACGAGGAACCGTTGATCCAGTAGAGGTCGGTTGCAGTTGATTTCCTTGGTGAGCTCCGCATTTTCAGTGGAGTCTTAGCAGTCTATGTTTAGTTTATGTCTAGTTTATATTTCACAGTCAAATTAATCATGTATAGTTTTGCTCCAGACTTTAGAGGTAGGATTCCCTTATCAGTCAAGTTATGTTTCAGTATACTGAACTAATATGTATGTTTCAGATTAATACAATTATATATATGATATATGATTATCAGTTAAACAGTTATTTCAGTTATGTCGGTTATTCAGTTTATTTAATGGTTTATGCATGTTGTTTAGCCCTTAAGTTATGCCCTAGTAGCGTGTTCGTTGGGATAGAGCCCTTCGCACGGACACCCCTCAGTAGCGGGGTGTTATAATCTTAAAGCGTCTCAACACTTTGTCTATGTATGTACTTTGGCTTAGGCCAAGGAATCTGTTTGATCTATCTCTATAGATCCTTACACCCAATATGTAAGTAGCTTCGCCTAAGTCCTTCATTGAAAAACAGTTCCCAAGCCAAGTCTTAATAGACTGTAAAGTCGGGACGTCATTTCCAATGAGAAGTATGTCATCCACATACAAGACCAGAAATGCAACTGTGCTCCCACTAATCTTCTTGTAAACACAAGGTTCATCTTCGTTCTTAACGAATCCAAACTGTCTTACAGTCTCGTCAAAACGAAGATTCCAACTCCTAGAAGCTTGTTTCAATCAATAGATTGATCGCTGTAACTTGCATACTTTTGCAGCATCGTCTCCGATGTCAAAACCTTCGGGTTGTGTCATGTACACATCCTCAAGGAGATTTCCATTAAGGAAAGCAGTCTTGACATCCATCTGCCATATCTCATAATCGTAGTATGCAGTGATAGCAAGTAAAATCCGAATGGATTTAAGCATAGCGACAGGTGAAAAAGTTTCATCATAATCTACACCACGAGTTTGCTTGAAACCCTTTGCAACCAATCTTGCCTTAAAGGTAATCACATTACCATCCATGTCAGTTTTCTTCTTGAAAACCCACTTGCAACCTATGGGTTTTACCCCTTCAGGTTGATCAACCAAGGTCCACACCTGGTTAGTGTACATGGAATCCATCTCAGATTTCATGACTTCTAACCACTTTTGAGAATCAGGTCCAGTAATGGCCTCTTGATAGGTAACAGACTCATCTTGATCCATGAGCAGTACATCACCCTGTTGAGTCCTGAGAAATTCATATCTCTTAGGTGGGCGACGTGTTCTGTCTGACCTACGTGGTTCTTGTGTTACTTGAGCAGGCTCTTGTACTACAACAACTTGTGTACTCTGCTCTTGTTCCACCTCCGGTAAAGTTTCTTCTTGTGGTTGAAGTACTTCTTCAATTTCTACTTTGCTCCCACTAGCTCCAATGAATTCCTTCTCAAGGAATACACCAGTTCGCGCAACAAACACTTTGTTGTCAGATTGGTTGTAGAAATAGTATCCCTTGGTTTCTTTAGGATACCCCACAAAAAAGCACTTTTCAGATTTAGGTTCAAGCTTATTAGAGACTTGACGTTTCACATAAGCTTCACTACCCCAAATCTTCATAAAAGACATATTGGGTCGTCTACCAGTCCACATCTCATATGGTGTCTTTTCTACCGTCTTGGTTGGAACACGGTTAAGTGTAAGTGCTGCTGTCAACACAGCATGTCCCCAGAAAGAATTTGGAAGGTTTGCATGACTCATCATTGATCGAACCATGTCCAACAATGTTCAATTTCTTCTCTCAGAAACACCATTCCACTTTGGCGTTCCAAGAGGAGTGAGTTGAGATAATATCTCACACTCTCGCAGATAGTCATCAATTTCTTGACTCAAGTATTCACCTCCTCGATCCGATCGAAGGATTTTAATACTCTTGCCAAGTTGGTTTTCTACTTCATTCTTGAATTCCTTGAACTTTTCAAAGGATTTTGATTTGTGTCTCATGAGATACACATATCCATATCTACTGAAGTCATCAGTGAATGTGATGAAGTATTGAAAACCGCCTCTGGCCGAGGTACTAATGGGTCCGCATACATATGTATGTATAAGGCCCAAAAGCTCAATGGCCCTTTCACCCTTTTGAGTGAATGGCGCCTTAGTCATTTTTCCCAATAAACAAGATTCACATGTCTCATATGATTCATAATCAAATGAGTCCAATAATCCATCTTTATGGAGTTTTGAAATGTGCTTCTCATTTATATGGCCTAAACGACAATGCCAAAGGTAAGAAGGATTCAATTCGTTTGATTTGAACCTCTTAGTATTAATGTTATAGATGGGCGTTTCAAGATCAAGAACGTAAAGTCCATTAATCATAGGTGCACTACCATAAAAGACATCATCATAATAAATTGAACAACATTTGTTCTTAATTATAAAACTAAAACCAAGTTTATCCAAACTGGAAATAGAAATGATGTTTCTGCTAATGGTAGGAACAAAGTAACAGTTCTTCAACTGAATTACAAGCCCAGTGAGCAAAGTCAAATTATAATTTCCTACAGCTAATGCAGCAACTCTTGCTCCATGATAGAGCATAATTTTTAGTGATTAATCCCTTTTGTATGCATGCCAATTAACCACTCTTGAGCCTAATTGACCACTTTTGCATCATATTTGACATTTGGAACTTAATTTGGAGCTTTGTGCATTTTTCCAGTATTCTGTTCTTTTCAACACTGCTCTGTAATTGGCTTATAACTTGAGTTATAGAAACTGGAATTTTGTGTTCTTTGTCTTGTTGGAAAGCTTAGACACAGGTCTACAACTTTCATGAATAACACGAAAGCTGATTCAAAGCATAAAGACTTCAAATTAGAGCTTAATTTGGAGTCAAGCTTGCTGCAGAATTCTGGAGCAACATTCCTGAGCAGCCAGTGTTGCAGAGGCTGGAACTGGAGCTACAGATGTTGGAATCACTTGATTTTAGTGGCATTGTAAAGCTAATACACAAGGCTTCATTTCATCCTCAAAGCTCAAAAGCAATTGAGGTCACTAAGAAGCTCATAGGTGGACTCAAAGTTAATGAAGCGTCTATGACAGTATTCTGGAGCAGCACTCAGTGTTTTTGGAATATCTCGAGCTACACTTGCTGGAATTGGATGATATTTGTGGCTATGGAAAGCTGAGACATAGAGCCACAACTTTTCTTCAGATCTCGAGGCCAAAAGAGTTCAGTAAAGGCTTCAAAAACTATCTGCAACATTTCGAGCAGAAACTACACATTGCTGAGTTGTCTTAGTTATGACATTTTGTGCAAGTTCCAATTTACCCTTGTCTTATATGTTTGTAAAGGTTTAGTGCATGAGCTTTTTAGTAATTTAAATTTGCTTTTATGTCTATATAAATCCCGTATCAGATTGGGGATGGAGACACACTTTCTTTTAGTCATTTTTATTAGGTTTTTAGATTAGAATTTGAGAGAGAAGCTCTTCCTTCTCTCTAAGTTCTCTTTACTTTTCTCTCTACATATTTCATACACTTTACATACAATTCTCCAAGTTCAATTTAATTTCTATTTTCATTTCCATCTTTGCTATTGCTTTAATTTCTTGTCTCTTACTTGCTTGCTTTAATTATGGTTTAGTTTCTTTGTTCTTGGTGTTGGGTAATGCTAAGATCATATTTTCTCTTGAAACCCATTACTTGTCTCTTGCTCTAGCTTCCTTATTTCTTGGTTCCAAATGCAATTGATGTTAGTTTGTGTGGATTCATATTTGCTAATTTTAATTGTATATCTTGAATGCATTTTAGTTTCTTGATTGAGAGATTATTGTGTATTTGAGTGTTTTTGGGTGTTGAGTGAGGATTATCATTTGATGCCCATTAGCTAGGAGATTAGGAATAATTCTTGATTGAGAATTGTACTTGCATGTGTCTAAGTTAGTTTTGCTAATTTGGTTTGGATTCAAGTCTTTTGGTAGAGCAATTTCTATACATGTGTAAGTTGCTTGCAAGGTGTTTGATAAAATGCTTAAGTGGGTTTAGGATAGGGAAAATATGGTTTGTGCATGTCTCAACACCAAGGCTTTTCTTGCATTGATTTTTCCTTTTAAATTCATAGATTTATTTACTTCTTACACAATCCCAACATTACATATACTATACATATTAGATCAATGAGATAAGCCTCCTTGAGAGACGACTTTGGTTGACTAGCTATACTACTATAGTTATTCAATTCAATCCCCTTTTCTTGGGAAAACTCTTTTTGTTCTTTAAATTCTAAATTGATTGTAGTTAAAATAAATAACGACGCTTTTAGCTACATCACTCCATTTCCCACTCGTAGGTCGACTTCGCCCTTTGTCAACGATCTACTCTCACTTAGCACATGTTCATTTGTGCAAATGTGAGAACCACATCAAGTATCCAATACCCATGATGCAGAAGTAGATAAATTGACTTCTATAACAAAAATACCTGAAGCAGAAGTCTCACTTCCTTTGTTCTTCTTGCATTCTTCCAGGTATTTTGCACAGTTCCTCTTCCAATGTCCGGTCCCACCGCAATGGAAGCAGGTGCCCTCTTTAGACACACCACCCTTAGGCTTCAAGGCTTTTGGCTTTGCAATCTCCTTGCCCTTGCCCTTTCCTTTGCCCTTGGTCTTGCTGCGTCGCTTCTTTTTGCCCTTTCTATCTTGAATCATCAAGATTGCCTTGCCTTTGCCTTTATTAATATTTTGCTCAGTTGTTCTCAACATGCTCAGCAGTTCAGGCAAGGTCTTATTAATGTCATTCATGTTGTAGTTCATAATGAACTGTCCATATGGCTCAGGCAATGACTGCAAAATCAGGTCAGTGGCCAACTCTTGGCCCAAAGGAAAGCCCAACCTCTCAAGGTTCTCAATGTATCTAATCATTTGGAGCACATGAGCACCTACGGAGCTTCCTTCTGACATCTTGCAGCTGAAAAGAGCTTTAGATGCTTCAAACCGCTCATGCCTTGATTTCCCTTGATAGAGTTGCTTGAGGTGTACGATCATATCGTACGCCTCCATGCTCTCATGATGTTTCTGCAACTCAGGGATCATGGTAGCAAGCATGAGACAGCTGACATCCAAGGCGTCATCCTGATGCTTCTTATAAGCATCTTTATCAGCCCTAGAAGCAGTTGCAGTTGGTGCCTCAGGAACAGGTTCCTCGAGGATATAGAATTTCTTTTCATGCTTGAGGACAATCCTCAAGTTTCTATACCAGTCCAGAAAGTTTATTCCAGACAACTTATCCTTCTCAAGGATAGATTGCAATGACATATTAGTAGAAGAGTGTGATGCCATAGTAACTACAGAAAGAAAATATGCAGAGTGAGTATCATGACATATAATATTTAATTAGGACTTTAATTAAATATTGCTCCCACTATTTTACTCAAACCAATGACCTTCTACATTGATTCGTAAAATTTTCCTTTGGAATATTTTATAATGGGCCAAGATCCATATTTCATCTAGCTTTAAGTCAACTTTGGTTGATCGCTTAAAGTTTTGACTATTTAGGTTGGAAACTTTTTCCAATTGTATCTTATACAATTCTTGGATAGTTGGGTGAATAACACCTTATTCTAATTGATCTTATGAATTAAAGCCCAATTGTCGTTGCCTCTAAGCCTCTCAATCCTATTGAATCTCACTTAGTTAAGTCAAACCCAATGGCTAGCAGTCGGACATTACTTGCTTGTCCTATCGCGCCTTACTTCCATAGATAAGAGTGCCCTGCTTTGGCAGACCCACACTACATCGATAACAGTCTTGACTAGTGCTATGCATCGGAAGGCTATCATGACTTAATATTTTACAATGAGGGGTTTTTCATAAATTGATCTCACCATGTAGTGTTAAACCATTTAACACATAACATCCATATATGTATCTCATACATATATGTATAACATGTAAATGCAACATGATAGAATAAAATGAATAAAGCATATGAGGACATATAAACATGCATCCCATGACATGTTAAAAGAAATACTTTAAATCATTTTATCTATTTAAAACGAATGCTTTATATTTAAAACGATTTTATTGCTCTAAGCACAAAACGTTTTTGGAATATAAAACAATTTATTGAAATGACTCTTGAATCTATGACAGATAAACCATATGTATACAATTCGATTTAATCAATCTCATTAATTAAAATGATTTTCAAATTTGAAATACATATATATCTCATATATATGTATGCGATTTAATTAACCATTAATTTAAAAGATTTCAAAATATGAAATATAGATATGGTATATTTATATATATGCGAAATTTAATTAACCATATTAATTAAAGATTTCCAAATTTGAAAAAGATATGATACATATATCCCCTTTAATTAATCTCATTAATTAAAAGATTTCCAAATTTGAAAAAGATATGATACACATATCCCTTTTAATCAATCTCATTAATTAAAAGATTTCCAAATTTGAAAAAAATATCCCATATAAATATATATATATATATATATTCGAACTTTAATTAATCAAATTAATTAAAAATTCTCAAATTTGAAAAAGATATGATATACATATTCTCTCTTAATTAATCTCATTAATTAAACGATTTCCAAATTTGAAAAAGATATGATATCAACATATCACATCTATTTGTCACTAAAAAGGAAACAAGATCAAATCAAATGAATCCTAGCCATCTATCATGTCATTTTCGAAAATCAACAAGAAAACAACAAGAAATTTTTGAAAAAGAGGATCAAACACAAACTTTTCGAAAAACAAGTATGAAATTCGAAAATAAGGATTAGCTTTGAAAACAAGGATTCAACTCTTGAACCTTTCCGCGAATCCTTATCGGCAAAGAAACAAAACAATGTTATCTCATAACATATATATTGCGCAAATCACATCACCATGTGATCAAAATCGCTTCTTTCATAAAAACAAAGACCGTGTTTATCATATAAACAACAGATAGTTCTTTCAAGAGAACCATGTTTTCACAAGAGGCTCTGATATCACTGTTGGGAAATCACGCATAAAGGTGCAGCGGAAAACAAAAACTTTTATGCATTTCCCACCCAAGGACCCATGTGAATGAACATGATTCATCTATGAATTACCTGTTGAAGCGTTATCGCAATACAATTTGCGAACAACACTTGTTCTTGAGTTCTTCAAAAGTTCTTGTTCTTGAATTCTTCAACTCTTGAATTCTTGAACTCTTCGATTCTTGAAGTCTTCAAATCTTGAACTCTTCAAATCTTGAACTCTTGAACTCTTCAAATCTTGAACTCTTCAATTCTTGAATTCTTGAATCTTCACAAAGAGCTATGTCAAACTCTTCCGTTGCAAGTGTAGCAACGACCTAGAGATATTCACACAGTAGTTGTGAGTGTCAAACACTCACCTTGATACTTTTTTGAAACTCACTATGCTAGTAGCGAGAAACAGAGAAATAAGGATTTCTAGAGAGGAAGACTAAAGTGTATGAAATCAACAACTCAAAAGGCTCCTTAGATGTGTTATTTATAGCCAACACTTGACCTAAACCTAAGCCTTGTTGGGCCCATCTTATGGAAGCCCATTTAAATTAGTCACACTAATTTTTACCCTAATCCTTACTAGTTCCATCTCATGGAGGCCCAATTAAATTAGTCACACTAATTTAATCTTATTCTTTATTAGGCCCATCTCATGAAGCCCAATTAAATTAGTCACACTAATTTATTCTAATTTAGTATCAATATAAAAACTGTTTTAGTGTGCGACCCTATAGGTTCTTACAACGTTGGCAATATTATTAAATCCCATTTAAATAATATAAACAGTGAGCGGTATCTAGCAACACACCACTGCTACCCAAGTTATAAGAAAGTCAACGGTTTGACATAACCTTTCCAAGATTGACGTTACCGTACATTTCAGTCCATTTGTCCAAATATCCAAATTTAACACAAGCATGAAATTAGTCATCTTGTATAGTTAAATCATTAGTTTCTTGATCTCCGAGTAGACTGATAAAATAAATGACATTAATGTCACACGTTAATTCATTTCAGTATGGCCATACATTTTTCCCAGTCCTACTCATCAAGGGGCCCACAGATATATCTCTCGTAATGTGAGAGGGACAAATTCTATCTACGTTACTCGCACCACCCACATGACTCGTGATATGCCTAATGACCGCCTTTATAATTCATCTGTTACGGATAACGTTTGACGGTATCAAGACACATAACTCCTCATGCAGCGGACTACAGTAACTTCAAGTCAAAGGACTACATGTACCATCATCACTATGAGAATCACTTATGACATTCACATTACTATCCATGTGGTGCTCTCATGTGGTGCTCTCATGGCGGGTCAGTCCATGTGGTGCTCTCATGGCGGGTCAGTCCATCACATCTGGAGGTTTAAAATATATATAAATTAACATGCAATGTAAAATTAATAAACATTCTGGAACTATTAAAATGTAAAAAATATTAATTAAACAAACCTATAATAAGCATATTCTGATCAATGGATGCATCAGCAAGAAAATTCTCTATAGATTTTAGCCTAAAAAGCCGGATTGAGAAGTTGTTATCTTCGAATAGGTAAACTATTGTACGGACCAAAAAAGTCAGCTTGAATTTATGCCCTGTAGTCTTCAACTTCATATTATTAATTCCAACTATAAAATTTTTCATATGATACACTTTGTTTTCATCAATGAGAGATCCATATGTTTTCACCAGAGTTCGAGGAACAGAAGCATGAATTCTAGAACCCTGCAAAGTTTTTAAATGAGATATGATACTTGTAGTGCACATATAAAATCGAAAGGAATGAATCAATTTTAAGTATAATCTGACCTTTTCATCTTGCAGAATCATCTCAATAGATAAATACTCATCATGTTTATCTCTTGGAGGAACTTTCCACAAACGAACTACCAATGCTTTGAAACTCTAGTTCAGCTTGGAGGTATTCACAACACAAATGTCATCATATGTTGTTGCCATGGTTCAGAGACAGTATATTTTTTTAAAAAAGACATAGGAAAATGAACTGAATGTAGTTATGGAAGGTTTATATAGATATGGAATGAGTTTTATACTACACTGCAGCTGTGTACATGAGTAATAAAATATAATATATTTAATTTAATTAATTAATTTATCCAAAAAAGATTTAAAGAAAAGTGTTGCGGTGTTAATGACCCAATAAAAATTATGCAGAGCTAATGATGAATAAATCTATCTAGGTAAACAAAGATGATTTTGTTAAGTGTAAAAAGAAAGCTCACAGCCAATGAGTTACAACAATGTTCTTGGGAAAGAAAATTAATATTTGAAAACAGAAAAAGGCCGGCTCTCAGACCATGTGCACAAAAGGCTGGCTTTTGCGCGTTCAATAGTAAAATGGTGTCATATGTTAACTCATGGCAGTGAAGTGTTTTAGCGCCATTTTACTTATTGTGCTTTGCTGAGCGTGTGACTTCTCACGTTTTATTAATTAATAGATGTTAACACATGTATTTTTGTCTTAAAATAGTACTGTAAGTATAGATGTACCTTCCATCAGAAGAAAATATTAAATATACAACTATGCTATTTTGATATCCATTTATATCAAATATTCATACATCATGCTCATAATAAAATGTGAGTCCAACTAATTTTATCATTTTTTATTTTTTTTCAATTATTCTATCTTTATCACCATCATCTTTTTGGATGTATACATCTATTTTGAATGTTAAAATATCTTTATTTATTAAGTATAGATTAACACACGGGCAACTAAATAAAGATAACATAGAATTCTGTGGGGGAGACGGACACATAGAGTCCACAAAATGAATCTGAATCAAAAACAAACGAAACAAACCAACTAACCAACCAAACCTAACAAATCAAAACAACCTCTACCAACCCACAGCTTCTACAATGCCGTGAAACCAGCCCAGACCCAGAACACCTTTCCAGATGCCATGCTTTTCTATTCTTTTATTAATAGCATAAGTTGAAAAAAAGCTTGCTTGCTCAAATCTAAAATAAATTGGAGAATGTTTTCTTTTTGAAATATAAATATAAATGAAACAATACATGAATATTATGAATTATGAACCGATTTTATTCAAAATTTTTAAATATGATTAAAATGTTAGATTGAATGAAGTAATTAAATTAATGTTTATGAAATTTTAGAATTAAATTGATAATAATTTTTTTAAAAGACTAAATTGATGTTAATTATCAAATTTTAGTATTAAATTAATGATACAAAATTTTATAGAGTTAAATTGATATTAATTATTAAATTTTAAGATAGAACAATATGTATATCTCAAGTCTATTAATTGGGTGAAGACCAACCCATCACGTGTTCACATCGCAAGTGGCGCTACTCATTGTTCTTAACGTTAAACACCCCTCAACGTATTAATCCTTCATTTACTACATCAACGTAAAGTCGAGTCTAAAATTGGTTTTTAAATTTTACTTTTTCTATATTAATAAATATTTCATTTTATTAAATAGAATATAAATCATATTTAAATAATTTTATAATCTATTTATGGTTAAATAGAGTATTGGTTTGATTAAACATAAATTATCTCATCTGAATGAGCTTTCGACCATACATCCACATAGCTTGAATTAGATTTTTAGTTTTCTTATATTGATAAATAATCTATAAAAATCTTTACACTTTCGATAAATCTTAAAAAAAGTTTTTACTGAGCTGAATTTTGTCAATATTCCCAAAAAAGTGTTGGTAGATGATATAGCTACATCAATTAAAATTAACAACTATTATTTATATAATAAAAAATCAATTAGAATCAGATAATATAACAATTTTGAGTCATAATTACTCTAATTTATTAAAAGTTATCTTTTTAAAAGGTTTTGGCAAAAATATCATTTTGGTCCTGTAACTTTTACCCAATTTTGATTTTGGTCCGGTATCTTTTATTTTTTTTATTTTGGTCATGTAACTTTGCAAACGTCAACTATTTTGGTCCTCTGTCTAAACTCCGTTAGTGAAGTGCTGATGTGGCACTAACGGTGCTGACATGGATGCCACGTGGCACTGACGTGGATGCCACATGGTGCTAACATGGACGTCATGTGGCGCTGACATGGAAACATGACCAAATTCACCTTGTTGAAAAAAAAAAAACAGGACCAAATTCAAAATCGGATAAAAGTTACAGGACTAAATTCAACTAACTAAAAAAGTTACAGGACCAAATTCAACTAACTAAAAAAGAAATAGGACCAAAATAAGCTTACTAAAAAATAAAATAGGACCTATATAAAATTGGATGTAACAAATAATATGTCTAATCTAGACGATATATAATGTTATTCAAATGTGCTTTTAATTTGTTTGAAACACACAATTTGCTTAATTACTATAATAATACTAATATATAACATGACTAATAAGTTTAACAAAAGTTATCTAAGATTCGATCACATCTGAAAATTAACTAGTGTGTACATAAACATTAACTAATTACATTCAAAAAATTATTAATAAGATCATATATAACAAGTGTGCAAGCTAAAACCATATTGGAAGTACTTGTATTTAAATTTTTTTATCTCATATTGGGGTACTCGTATTATATTTGCACACTATTTAGCTTTATTTTGCACTCTTGTTGCTATTATGTATGAACTTATTAGTAACTTTTTGGATGTATTTAGTTGATATTCATACTTCATGTGCACAATATTCAATTTTTTATTTTTTATTTTTCGATGTAGTCAAATCTTACGTAACATTTTGTGAACTTATTAGTCACATTATGAATAGATATTGTTATAGCAATTAAGTAAATTATGTGTTTCAAGCAAATTAAAAACATATTTGAGTAACATTATATATTATCTAGATTAGACAAGTTATTTGTTACATCAATTTTACGCAGGTCCACTTTCATTTTTTTATTAAGCTCATTTTGGTCCCTTTTCTTTTTTAGTTTTTTTATTTTGGTCCTGTAACTTTTATCCAATTTTGAATTTGGTCCTGTTTCTTTTTCTAGGAAGGTGAATTTGGTTCTGTTTCCATGTCAGCGCCACATGGCGTCCATGTCAGCACCACGTGGCGTCCATGTCAGCGCCACGTGGCGTCCACGTCAGCCC
Organism: Aeschynomene evenia; assembly: GCA_013621005.1. NCBI lineage: Eukaryota > Viridiplantae > Streptophyta > Magnoliopsida > Fabales > Fabaceae > Aeschynomene > Aeschynomene evenia. The sequence goes on from CM024265.1 coordinate 15,881,219, forward strand.
CGTTAGTGCCACATCAGTACCTCACTAACGGAGTTTAGACGGAGGACCAAAATAGTTGACATTTGTAAAGTTACAGGACCAAAATAAAAAAATAAAAGATACTGGACCAAAATCAAAATCGAGTAAAAGTTACAGGACCAAAATGATATTTTTGCCAAAGATTTTCTTATAAAAATTATTAAATAAATTTATTAATTAATTTAATTACTTTTCTATTATTCACGTAGCATTTTCTATTAAAATTACCCCTTCCATTCAATTTTAAATGACATTTTAGAGTTGTACACACTTATTAATGTATCATTATTATATACAAATTTTATTATTAAATAAAATTGTGATGGTTAATCTATTCTCATAAAAGACATACTTCCTCTCTCTCTTAATAATGTGTGAAAAAGTTAAAATAAGGGTAATAGTGGAAACAAATAATAAATATATTATTGAAAATAACAAATGATAAATATTATTGGACAAATGATATTTACAACTCCCTCCGTTCAAAAATAAATGATATTTTAGACTTTTCACGATTATTAAGAATGTAATTAAAGCACACAACTTCATATATAAAAATGATATATAATCATTAAATTGTCCTTTTAGTTTTTTGTGTGATAATTATTATTATTATAAGAGATATGAAAGAGAATGCATGTAAGGATAAAATTGAAAAAAGAATAATAAATATTTTTTTAAAATTTTAAAGTGACAAATAATATTAGATAAGAAATTTTTTTATAAAGACGATTATTTGTGGACGGAAGGAGTAGAAAGACAATTAAAAAGTGGACGGAATAAATATATCCCCACTTCAACTATGTTGACCTTGCTTGCTGCGCCCATCTTTTCCTTAATTTCCATCCACATCTCATATCCCAATCCCAGCTACCTGCAATCCCAATCCCGCTAAAGCAACATTCAATGCCGTCCTACTACTAGTAACTCCTAACTCTCGCCACTTAATTCTGGTTGTTTTCCGCTCATCTACTTTCACCACACACCCAAACAACACAACACAAACATACACATAAATCCAATGCTCCTCTAACCCCTTACTCTCAAAACACTACTAAATTCCCCTTTCCCTCTCTCTTTCTATCTCTACAACCACAAATAACAAACACACACACTTCCATGGAGTGCTGTATACTCAACCGCCTCAAGACCCAACCCCTCCCATTCTCCATCCTCTTCGTCCTCGGCGCCCTCACCTTCCTCCGCTTCATCTTCCTCCTCCTCAGATGGGCCTACGTCAACTTCCTCAGGCCCGCCAAAAACCTCAAGAAGTACGGGTCCTGGGCCGTCGTTACAGGCCCAACCGACGGCATCGGTAAGGGCTTCGCCTTTCAGCTGGCACGCAAGGGCCTCAACCTCGTCCTCGTGGGCCGAAGCCCAGACAAGCTCGCCGACGTTTCCTCCGCCATCAGGGCCAAGTTCGCATCCATCGAAATCAAGACCGTCACCGTCGATTTCTCCGGCGATCTCGATGAAGGAATGAAGAAGATCCGCGAGGAGATTGAAGGGTTGGATGTTGGTGTTCTGATTAATAACGTTGGGATTTCGTACCCTTACGCGAGATTCTTTCATGAAGTGGATGAAGGGCTTTTGAGGAATTTGATTAGGGTGAATATTGAAGGCACCACGAAGGTCACGCAAACGGTGCTTCCTGGGATGTTGAAGAGGAAGAAGGGTGCCATTGTTAACATTGGGTCTGGTGCTGCTATTGTTATTCCTTCAGATCCTCTTTACGCTGTTTATGCTGCTTCCAAAGCGTGAGTATTCTTTTTTTTTTTTTGTTATTGTAAATTTCGTTTCTTCCCAAATTAGATCCTCTCGTGTTGCTTCTTTGCATGTTGATATTTTGGGCTTAATTGAGTTTCTAATTCTTCGTTGGTTCAGGTATGTCGATCAATTTTCAAGATGTTTGTATGTGGAGTACAAGAATAGTGGGATTGACGTACAGTGTCAGGTATTATCGAGCTTTCATTGGTTTTTCTTTGGTCTAATTTACATGTTCACTACTTCACTTTTTCTTCTTCTTTTCATTGTTTGGCTGATAATTATTATTTTTCCGAATTTAATTTCCCCTCAGTGTTCAAGCTGTAGAAAATTAGTTACTGTTGTGTAGTCTCAGCTGAGCTGAATTCAACCGAAAATTTCTGGTTGGTTATGATATAAAAACATTAGACCTTATTTGGTTTCCAGAATGCACCTTTTTTTTTGTTTTTCTTGTTTTTGGGATTTTACAAAGGAAATGATAAAAACTGAAACTGGTTTTTTCAAATTAAGCAAAAGCTTTTCTAGTATTAGTTTCTCGGTGAAGTATTTGTTGGAAAGTATTTATGCAATTGGATATTTTTGCAAAAAATAAAATTTAACACTTAATCTCAATTCTAGCTATATTTTTTAAGTTTTTTTAGGGATCTATGTTGGAGCCAAACTATGGGGGCTCCAACAAATCCTTGACCTAGTTTGTCAGGATGTGCTACATACATATATATCCCTTATGTGTAAAAGCATAAATCTTCAGGGTATGAGGCAAAGTGAGAATCCCCTTAGTTTTGATCTTTATGTGCCACTTGTTATTGATAAGAATTCTAGCTTGTTTAGTGTAATGTTTTTTATTTTATTCTTTTGTAATCATCAATTGATAGCAGTACATGTAAAACCATTTTGAGTTGTATTGGATCCTTTTTTCTTTTAATTTTTGAAATTTACTTTAATATACACATGGAGTTGCAATCTTACTCTATTTTTTTATGTTTATTTTGGCCCTTTACTCAAATGACCTCAATCCTTAGAACATGCCTAATCAACGGGGTATCCACATATGGCTTATGATTTCATTGTCAATGGAATTCGAAAACTTGAAAAGGGTCTTAATTATTGTAAATTATTAGGTGGATACACAGTTCACTTTTATTTTCTTGTATGCCTCTGCTATCCATTTTTTCTTCTTTCTTCTGAAAGTTGGAAAATCTCTCCACCTAACTGATTTGTTTATGAAATAGTTGTGTTGACCATGTTGAAACAAATTGATTTTCTATTACAGCTGTTATTTTATGTGAATTTGGTCATTTCTGATGGGAGATTTTTTCTGGACTTAGGTTCCATTGTATGTAGCAACAAAGATGGCATCAATCAAAAGATCTTCATTCTTTGTTCCATCAACAGATGGATATGCAAAAGCAGGTGTGAGATGGATAGGCTATGAACCCCGTTGCACACCGTACTGGCCTCACACCATTCTTTGGGGCTTGGCATACTCTTTACCAGAGTCCGTCGTCGATGCTTGGCGTCTGCGGTTTTGCCTCGGAATCCGAAAGAGGGGGCAAATGAAAGACTCAGCAAGGAAGAAGGAATAAGATGGAGGACTGCTTGTTTCTGCTGTGTAGGCATATTGATGCTGCTGATATATGCAGATTGCTAGTATATTTATATTCCCAAGTGTTTGTTGTGTTTTTGGTTTATTTTTTCATCTTACTGTTGCTAGTATTTTTATTCTTTTTCCTATCCTATCTTTTGGTGTTTCTGTTCACTGTTCTGTGATGTTGAACTGATACAATAATGCTATGCCTACACATAGCATTATTGGAACTGATATATTTGCAGATCGCCTAACTTTTCTATCTTTTGTCAATGCTTGTCCTCCTCCTTCTTGAATCTCGCATTATGAAAAGAGGTTCTTTCTGGTTTAAGATAGCAAGGAAAATTTTGGGTAGGAAATTAAAACTGAGAAATTATTAGTCACATAATAAGGAATCAAATAGTTGTTGAGTTAATTAATTATTTAATAATATATATATATATATATATATATATATATATACATATATATATATTAAAATAAGAATAAATTACAAAAATGTTGTTTATACATGCTAAGGTATGAGTTGAATGGACAGTTGGTAGGGATGACAATGGATATTCGAGAATGGAGAAATTTGTTGATATCTCCGAAGTTGGAGACCCGAGATTGGAGAATTTGTTCTCGTGGGGATGGGGATGGTCCCCAGGGGGATTTTAGGGACAGAGACGGTAAATCCCGGTAAATCCCTGTCCTGTGAATATTTTGGTAATTTCCATACCTAGTGTGTATATATATATATATATATATATATATATATTTATATATTGGTATTGTTATAGCTAGTAGTATATAAAGCCCACTAGAAAAAGTCTAATTTATAACTCTCTATCTCACTCTCATGGCCTACATTGTCTTTTGGACTGGACTCTCTTGGCCCACATTAAAAACCCTACGCTCACTCAAACCTTTCACTCACACATCTACTCTTTCACTTTCACGGCTCCCACACTCATCACACCAAACCTAATCACTAACACTCAAATCTCATTCAATTCTCTCAGTTTCTCATGGCCGCTTTCATCAAGACTTCACCCATCGTCACTCTTTGTTGCTGCCCTTCCTCCATCGTTGTTGCCCTTCCTCCTTCGTCGCCGCCCTTCCTCCTTCGTCCCCTTCGCGACAATCGCCTTCATTCCGCCTTTGTCACTCGCGATCGCCTTCGACACAATCTGTCTCCTTCTCTCATGGTCGCCTTCACCCTGCGTCACTCTCTCCCGTGACTTCGTCACTCTCGATTGCACGGTCGCCTTTGTCACTCACTATCTCTAGATATATTTCTGTTTTTTTTTTCCAGATTTGATTCTGTTTTTTTTTTGTTCTTGGTTGTTTCTGTTTTTGTTATGTATTTATTTATTCGAGCTTTATTTTGGTTTTGGTTTTGTTCTCTTTTGTATTTTGATTCTTTTTTCTGTTTCCATTTTATTTTTTATTCCAAATCTATTTTGTTGCTTTGTTTTGTTTCTGCTTTATTTCTATTTGGTTCTACTTTCTATTTCGTTTATGCTCTGTTTCTATGTATTTTCTGGTTTTTTTTTTCATTCCTCATTCGGTTCCCCATGGGGATCGGGGATCTGTGGATTTCGGGGATGGGGAACGATTACTCCCCACGGTGGGGATCGGGGGGCAGGGCGGGGATTTTTATTCATGGTCGGGGCACAGGGACGGTGATAGTACCCCCGACACTTGCCCCGCCCCATTGCCATCCCTAACCGCTGGGGAATGAACATATTAAACGAAAAAGTTACTTGTTCATACAAAATACTATCTCCTTAAATCCACGGTATCTTACTAATTCATTCTCCACTTTTTTGGATCTTAGATCCTAGTAACTCACTCTCCCTTGTTTTACACACTATGCATTTTAGTACCACACTATTTTTAAAACGGTTTAATTACTCAAGAGGTCCTATAGTTTTATCGATTTTTCAAATTGGTTCCTATACTTAAAATATTTGTAATTGAGTCCCTACCTTTTAAAATAAATTTTAATTAGGTCTCTAACACTATTTTTGTCATTTAGCCACATTTTAGAAGTGTGGTTAAACATAAAAGGAAAAAAAAAGAAAAATATTACAACATTTTAATTATATGGTATTTATAATCAAAAGGAAAAATAATAATATTATTAAAATTTATTTATATTTAATTTATCTTTTATATTATATTTTTTATAATTTAATTTTGTTTCATATTATATTTTATTTATTTTTTTATATTATTTTATTTTGAATAAATTTACTTTTATATATTATGAAAATTAAATTAAAATAAATAAATTATATATAATAATTAATTTGAATAAATTTAAATATAACATAAATATTTTAAATTATCTTTCTTAGATTCTTATTAACTTTATTTTTTATTTTTATATATTATGACAATTATATTAAAATAAATAAAAAATATTAAAATAATTTGAATAAAATTAAATATAACTTAAATATTTTAAATTATTTTCCTTCAATTCTTATTAACTTAATTTTTTATTTATAATTTTTAACTTAAGACATTTTTATTTTAGATTTATTTCCTTTTTACTTTATTATATTTAATTTTATTCAAATTATTTTTATATTATTTATTTATTTTAATTTAATTGTCATAGTATATAAAAATAAAAAATAAAGTTAATAAGAATTTAAGAAATATAATTTAAAATATTTATGTTATATTTAATTTTATTCAAATTATTTTATATTTTATATTTATTTTAATTTAATTTTCATAATATATAAAATTAAATTAATTCAAAATAAAATAAATATAAAAATAAATTAAGTAAACAAAAAATAAATAACATATAATATGAAACAAAATAAAATTATGAAAATACAATAATAAAAGATAAATAAAATAAATAAATTTTAATAATACTATTAATTTTTCTTTTAATTATAAATACCATATAATTAAAATATTGTAATATTTTTCTTTTTTTTTTCTTTTATGTTTAACCACATTTCTAAAATGTGGCTAAGTGACAAAATAGTGTTAGAGACCTAATTACAAATTATTTTAAAATATAGGGACTCAACTATAATTTTTAAGTATAGGGACCAATTTGAAAAATCGATGAAACTATAGGGACCTCTAGAGTAATTAAACCTTTTAAAAATTTAAAAAAGCTATTACAATTTTATTTTCAAAATTTTCTTTTTCTCTTTTATTTATTGTAATCGCATCTTAAATTTCAATTGATTATCATGAATCATTTTTCTAAAAACTTCTTTTTAATGAGGTGAGTTTTACATTTAATTCTCCAGATGATTTTCTTTTCAAGAAAATAAATTCAAATATTTGTACATACTTCAATGTTCTAACTGCACCAATAATAAATAATTTACACACATCAAACACTACTCTTTGCACACACTAAACATATAGTTCTGCACACACCACATACACAATTCTGCACATACCAAACATACAATTTTGTATGCACAAAATATAAATAATTACACACACTCAAATATATAGTTTTGTACACACCATACATAATTTTTTTTGGTAAAGAAAAGGAGCCTAAGACAGGCTACACAGCTAAATCTCTAGAGAGGAGATTAGCCTGATCACACCCAGGGATAGGCCAGCAGATCTTCACCTCTCTCGAAGAAGTGTCAATCCTCACCACATATTCTGCACAATTATTAGCATCACAACTAATCAACCCGAATTGAACACTCCAAGGCCGAAGAATCATCTCTCTAATGTCAAGAAGCAAGCGACGATCCATATGCCTTGTCAGGAATAGAAGACAAAGTAGAAACCCACTTGAACACATCAAGAGAATCCATATCACAGAGAATTTTCTTAAGCCTAGCTCCCAAGCTAGAGTAAGGCCATGAAAGATCGCCTCCAGCTCTACACAAAGAATTCTAAGATCATTAAGCTTCCCTGAAATCGAAGAAATCCACAAGCCTTTGTGGTCCCGAAGAACCACCCTAAAACCCGCCTGATTATTATTCCAAAGCATACTACCATCCACATTGTCTTCAACCCATCCTTGCGGCGAAGGTTGCAGTTGTTGGTGAGAGTTGTGTAAGCTCCAACACCCTTCTAAGATTGGATAATGACTTAAAATCATTATGACTTGGTTTTGAGTGATAACAAATCAATGCAAGAATATATTTTGATAGAATGGTTTAATGGGTGCTGATATGTTGCGGCAAGAAAGCTAGTTGAGAAAGCTAAGTATGCAAGAGAAAGCTAGGACAACAAAACACTCAAAGCACACGTTTCTAGAAGCACAACAGATCTGAAAGATAAAGCATCTCAGAAGTAAATCAAGACCTAGAAGAAAGACTCCTGAGTGCTCAACCAAAGTGTCAATAGTTCTCACATAAGAAGACTCGAGAAAGTCATCTCAGAAAGGACTTTTGAGAGGCTAAGGAAGACTTATGAGAAATCATTGGTAAAGGCCTTCTAAGAAGACATGAGAAAGCTTTCTAAGAAAAACATGAAAGCTTTCTAAGAAAGAGAACAGAACATATCTCAGAAGACTATACAAAGTTTGGTTCTCAGAAGGCATCCCTCACTAAGAAGGTAACATTTCTCAGAAGGCCACCTTCACTCAGAAGGCATCTGTCACTCATAAGGTATGGAAGCTTTCTGAAAAAAGCACTCTTAGAAGAATGATCGAGGCGAGCTGCTCAGAAAGGTCTCATCCAAAAAGTATTCAAGAGGATTACGAAGAAATGTGTGAGAGTACCCTTTGAAGCAGCCCAACAATACTTTCTGAAGCATATATCAGAAGATATGCCTTCTTAAGAAGCTTCAGAAAGCTAGCCTTCTGAGTAGATCTCAGAAGCTATGAGCTCACGAGAAAGCTGTCCAAAAAGTTTCCTCAGAAACCTCTGAGAGAAACCTTCATCTGAGAAAAAGGCGCATACAAGGAAAAATGAGAAGCTTATGAGACTCAGAAGGAAAAGCTTCTAAGAGCAAGAAGAGAAAGCTTCTAAGCATTGGAAGAGTTAGTGCATCTGATATGAGAAGGTTAATTATTCCAGAAAGAATAATTCTTTCAGAAACCTCTCATGGAATCACTTGAAGAATTCTCAGAAGATGAACAAGCTTTCTGAAGCAGGAAAGCTAAGTGCTCGAGAAAGCAGATCCATCAGAAAGCTCATACGAATTCGTGAGAAACACAAATTCTCATAAGGTTGTCTCGAAACCACTCAGAAGTACACATCAACAAGTCTTGAGAACTGTGTCCAACGGCTATATCAGCAAAGGCTTATAAAAAGAGCTCTTCACAAGACAAAGCAGGCTGTTGGAACATCTATTGATGCTGATATAATGCTGAACCAATTCTTAACTGAGCATATCATCAAAAGATACAACCGAGTCACTCAAAGAGAACTAAAATCAAATTCTTTCAACTCTTAGTTTCTCGAAAACTCGAGTACAACAGAAATGAAATTTTCTATCTAAAGAAAGTTTCTAAAATCTTCTATTCTTATTCATTTACTTAGAAAATATCCTTGCTTTGGCAAGTATTGAATATGAGTTGTGTAAGGATATCTTATGATTATTCAAAGTCCTTAAACATTTGTTTGTATGTGCTTTAAGCACATTTCTTCCAAACACAAAATCTGTATTTTCATGTAAAAGTCTCACTCATGTGGAGTTGAGCATTTCCACCTGAAGAGGCTAGGAAAAGAATACGTGTAAAAGTCTCACGTGCATGAGCAAGTAGCCTGAAGAGGTCGTTCATATAACACTAGCCTTACTCAATAGTTGAGCTAAGCAAGGAAAGCAAGAAGTTGCTTAGATAAAGAATACTAATTTCTTCCTCTTAAGAGTGGAGTATAAAGTCCTTGGTATTCATCTAAGGCAAGACATCCTCTTTTCAGTTTAAAGAAGTGAAATAGCCTGAGAAGGCTTAGATAATATCATGATGGAGCCTGTGAAGGCTTCGAGAGGAAATAATATCTTGGCTTAGCCTGAGAAGGCTTGAGGAAATAAAATCTAAGCTTAGCCTGGGAAGGCTTGAGGAAAGAATATCAAATGCAAAGCCTGAAGAGGCTAGAAGAAAGAATACTTGAGAGAACCTGAGAAGGCTGGAGAATATCTATAGCTTTGTTTAAAGTTAGTGGAACTCAAACCATTGTTTGAGAACTGGATGTAGGCAGTTTGACTGAACCAGTATAAAAATATTCTGTGTTCCTTCTCCTTTCTTCTTCTACCTCTATCAGCTTTCTGATCTATTAGATTGTGCTTTATGTTTCATGAAAATTTATCTTGAAAGCTGTAACACCCTACTAGATAGCCCTTAACGCTATAGTCATTTCGGGCCATTTCATAAGGGTTACCTCCTGTTATCATACTTATACTTTTTTTTGAAATACATATACGCGAAAAATACATGGGAGAATTTTTCGAAAATCATTTGCGGGATATAATCATAAGGGCGTTGCGTATAATATAACGATAATAGATAACATATGATATGGTCTTAATAATACCTCATAAAATAAATGAAATAAACAATCACAATCTCCCTAAACATACAATCAAAAGCATAACTAGTAATAAGTGTTATCTCATGAGCCTAAAACTGAGACTCATAAGACTCCACAAATACAAATCCATAAACTGAAATGTAAATGCCGGCTAACATGTGTCCGGACTCAGAGAAAGAAATACAATAATGCAAAATCCAAAAGAAATATAATCCATAGCGTAACAACTGAAAACAGAAGAGTCTAATAACAATAAAGCTCCAAGGAACTAAAACTGTGTGGGCTCCTCATCCGCTCCGGTATCCTGCTGAACCTCATCATCTAAAATGGGGGAAAACGTGGGGTGAGTACTGGGAAGTAACTCAGTAGGGGAGCTGCTCCGGGTTTATTAATAAAATAGGTGTAGCATGAATGAATTCAAATTCAGTTATAAGTTCTAATTAAAATCATCTTTCCCGGAACGACTTACCTAAGTTCCTCTTGTTCATTTTATATCATATACATACGTAACATATATAATTATACAACTCTTGTGTGTGCTCTACGTGCCATCTAATCATATAAGGGAACTTACTCAATCATTACTCTACGTCACAGTAACTTTCTGATCTTAGACTTAACTTTTAACTTTACTTTACTCGGTTACACACTCTTCTCTTTTGGCTTGCCCACCCTCTGGAACCTTTTCCTCGACATCACCGACCCCTAGGCATGAGCTCATCCTAAACTATATTGGGGAGAGGGGGTACTCACCTTCCTTCAGTGATAGAGTTGCATGTCGAGGTTGCCACACCTCCCTCAGCAACAACTACCACATGTCGAAGGCTACGTGTGTTTTAATTAGAACTTGAACTTGAACTTTTTCACCTTCCCTCAGTAATGGAGTTGCATGTCGAGGTTTAACTCACCTCCCTCAGCCACAACTATTACATGTCGAAGGCTACTTATGATACATACTCATTCACATAGTCATGCATAAACACATAGCATCAAATCATATGGTTCACATAGACATCACATATCATCATAACATCCATTAAACAACATGTTTCTTGCATACAATACACAATTAACTCATATATATCATTTACATAAGTCATAGAACGCATTAGGGTGCATAAAGGGTCAAAACAACTCATTTTCGCACAAACAACACTGTCGTAATCGATTACACGGGCTGGTAATCGATTACACGGACTGGTAATCGATTACTGTAATCGATTACGCAACTCTGTAATCGATCAACAAAGAGCAGCGTTTTCTCGCGATTGAAAATTCGGACATCGTAATCGATTACGATAATCGATTATGAAGTCGTGTAATCGATTACGAAGTCGTAAAGTACGATTCTAGAGTTTCAAAAACGCGATTTTCAATAGCCATTGGCCAAAATATGAACCTAACATCACACCAATCGATAGAAAACATTGCCATACAAATATCAAACATAAAAATACGTTTAAAGCACTTTTCAATTCGTAAAAACCTTTTCTCTTTCAAAATCAATTTCATAATTTAAACCCTTTCATAAACCCTAATGGGAAAAACAACGAACAACATTCAAAACTTCATCAATTCATCATTATACATGAAATTACATGACATTTAGAATGCCTAATCCCTACCTCTTGAAGATAACACTTGTTTTAGATGAAACCCTAGCTTCACGAACGACCCGACACCAATGATGACCCTTATCGAAGAAACGAAATTGGTTGAAACGTCCGGCTCGATGATGAAGGTGATTGTGACATGAGAAGGGGGGTTGAATCACGTCAGCTTTAAAACTTCGCTTCCTGAAACTTGCAATTCTGATCAAGCTATAAGCTTGTCTAGTTATAGAGTGCAGCGGATTAGAGAATGATGCAAGCTTAAGTTTCGAATTAGCTTAGCCTTAGGTGTAAGGCTTGCTTATGTTATAATCACTTTGTGCTTGTAGATTAAGTTAATTGATGTAGCCTTTGAGCTTTGGCTCTAGGTGGCTAAGTTATGTTACTTTAATCAAGTTTTGTGCAAGTGTGTGTGCTCTGTGTTATGCGAAAATGCTATGTAAAAGATAAAGATAGAGAGAGTGCACACAGTAAGTTTTTATACTGGTTCGGCAATGTGCCTACTCCAGTCCTCAAGCTTCACTTGAGAGTTTACTAATCACCACCTCCAAAGACTTGAAGGAATTCCTGCCTCAGCACACCACTCGGGACTTCTTGCACTTCACACTTGAAGTGACTAACTGCACCTCAACCTAGAGATAACTTCCTTGCCTTCAACACAGAAGATCTTTCTACCCTACCTTGAACCTTCAAGGACTTCTGCCTTCACAACTAGAAGGACTTATACAAACAGTGAATTGAAGAGATTCTTGTGATTCTAAGAATCAAATAAGAACTTAGATGCAACTAAGTTTTGCTCTTATTTGATCTTCAAAGCTTAACTTGCAAATGCAAGGACATTCAAATTGTTCTTAGCTAAAACCTTACAAATTACCCCTTTTGATCTAAATGTATATAAATTCGAGTACAAATAGTTGTTAGGATTTTTGACAGAGTTTCGGCTTTTTTGTTCTTAATTCTCTTGATGCTCTTGTCAAATGATGGGGGTATTTATAGGACTCAAAATCCACTTCCAAATAAGGAGACTTTGAACTTGTCTTTAATGCTTGAGCTCATGCTTCTATGCACCTATGCTTGCTTGAGTTTGCTTGAGCTTAATCTTGCTTGAGCTCCCTTGGTGTGCTTAGCTTGTTCTACTATCACCAAGCCTAGGTGATTAGCTTTGGTTGCTAGGTAGCTTTGCTTACTAGCTTGAGCTTGCTTGAGCTTCCTAGATGTGTTGAGCTTGTATTTTGCTCCACCTAGAGGTAGCTTGTGTTGCAAGAAGCTTCCCTTGGTGTCTTGAGCTTATGCTATGCGCCACCTATAGCTTGCTTGTGGTGCAAGAAGCTTTCCTTGGTGTCTTGAGCTTATGCTATGCTCCACCTATAGCTTGCTTGTGGTGCAAGAAGCTTCCCTTGGTGTCTTGAGCTTATTCTATGAGCCTCTAGCTATAGCTTATGCTATGAGCCTCTAGCTTTAGCTTGTGCTATGTGCCTCTTAGCTCCTTAAGCTTATGTTATGCGCCTCTTAGGTGCTCATTTGCTTCAAGTGTTTTGTTAATATTTTTAATACCTCATAGATTAACCTCCTGAAACACTTGATGAAACCATTAGTATTCACAAGCAAAATTCTTATCCAACACTTAGAGATTTTTATCATTCAAAACATCTTATGACAATGTAGGGTTCTTGGAGCTAACAATCTCCCCGTTTTTTATGATAACAATCTTAAGTAGAATAAGAGTTTTGTTTGATCTTATTATGAAAAATTATTCTTAAGTCTTGGGGACTTAGGAATTATTTCTCATAGTAGCATAATCATAATATTGAGAGATAAGCAAATAGTAGAATTTAAATTTTGTAATTTAACTTATGCAATAGCAAAATACAAAGAAATGCTTAAGGTTATGTATAAAGAGAAATAATTAAGATAAAATAAGCTACTTGCTCCCCCTAGGTGTATGCACCTATACTACTAAGATCATACTAGAAGCTACTTAGAAGCTACTACTTCTTGTACTTTTCTTCTACTTTTTCTCCCCCTTTGTTTTCATCAAAAATCAACCCAAACAGGGGTGGTCTTCACATGTAGCGCCTATTGCCTTGAAGTGCTAGGAAGAGTAGGTCCCAAATTTCACTAAGAGTGTTGGTGTTAGAGCTTGCATTAGATGAACTTGATCTTTGCCGGTAGTAACCCAATCCTTGAACTTCCAAGTTGTGAAATGAAGCAACCAAGTCTTGATGAGGTTGTGGAGGTGGTGATGATGGCCGAATGACCTCTAGAGAAGGATAAAAAATTGCTTGCCTTGGAGGTGGAGCAATTTCATGAGCCACATGCTCCTCTTCAACTGCATTCTCTTGCACATTTTCGGGTTCTTCAAGGTTCTCATCTTCTTCCATCATGTTATCCTCATTGGGTGCATCCATAAAGTCTTGCAATTCATCCACCATCATGTTGATTGTTCCTTCGGACATGAATCCATCATCCGAAACTTCTTCAAGAGTGAATGGAGGTGCCTCTAAGTTTGAACTATGAAGTTGTGAAGAGAGTGGTGGAGGTGGTAGAGAAACACGAAATTGAGGAGAAGGTGGGGGTGGAGGTTGTGTTTGTAGAGGTGAAGGGGGTGAAGGTGGTGTATGATGAGAAGGGGGTGAAGGGTGACTTTGAGAGGTAGCCCTTGAGGCGGTTCTTTGAAGAGTTACCTTTTTAACAATAAAGTGGAGTAACTTCTTTCTCTTTTGAATGTAGTCATCTTTATGAGCACTTTTTTCTTTTCTTTTCATTTACCACTTCATTGGTGACTTTTGTTGACTTGTCACCTTGGTCAACACTTTTTGCAACAACTGTTGACTTTGTACTTTTGACTACCTTGTTGAAAACTTTCTTTTGGGGAACCACTAGCTTCTTCTTATTTTCTTTACTCCTTTTCTTCTTGATTGCATCAATAGTGTTGAAGGTGATGGAATGTTTGTTGAAGAAAAATTCAAATTTTTCTAGCTCCACCTTCTTGAATTCAAATATCTTGGTGAGTAGCATACCATATGGAAGGTTACCTTTCTTGTTGTCAGAGGAATACATGTAGTCAATCATAAGCTTAGGAAAATTAATCCTAGAGCCTACAAGCATGTGATATAGCGACATTTCCTCCATGCTACTAATTAGGTTGTTTGTACCTCTCGTAGGTATTATGCAAAATTGGATTACAAGGAGTTTGAGTTGAGCCAAGAATGAGAGATGGTGATACTTAACCTCTTGTAAGGTTAAGTCACTTCTTCTTGTAAGAACTTGAACTACCTCATGTTCTTAAATGAATTGAGTGTTGTACCAATCCTTTTGAGAGGTGATCTCCACTCCACTACTTCTTACTTTGAACACCTTAGTAATGGTCTTTTCGGAGAGTTTAATCTTGGTGTTTCCAACATATGATGTGTAACCCTCTTTAGAATTAAAATTTAATTGAGAGTAAAAACTCCTAATCGCCATAGGATAACACACCGATTCTTCCATGAACATCTCCATCCAATTTTCTTGTGCAAGTAATGTGTTCTTGAAACTTTGCACACTTTAAAGTGCTTCTCTTTTCAAAACTTTTCCATAGGCAATGGCTCTTAGAAGATAGTTATCTTCAAAGTTCTTTTGCTTTGTTGGATCCTCGTATACATCCTTGAGAACAATGTTTGTCTCACCCGATCTTGCTATGCCTTTGGAACCCATGGATATGATGTTGGTGTATGCCCTAGAGGGCCAATCATAGTTGCGTATTTATTATGATATTGTGACATTATATGAGGCATTATTTTCATTAATTGTTTGTTTATTTTAATGAACATTATCAAGTCCTTAGAATGGAAATATTTAAATATTAAATATTAGGTACATGACCTAATAGTGAGAATCCATTCTTAAATGTCCCTAGTCGAGTATTACTGTAACAACAGGACAACAGTAATACATTGAGACTAGTATGTGTATGGACTGATAACCTTTTCTCACAAGTTATGGATATGTGATATCAAGTCTGCACATAGGTATATATGGTGATATATATTGGACTGACCCACCTTGAGAACACTACATGGATAGTAATGTGAATGTCATAAGTGATTCTCATAGTGATGATGGTACATGTAGTCCTTTGACTTGAAGTTACTGCGATCCGCTGCATGAGGAGTTATGTGTTTTGATACCGTCAAACGTTATCCGTAACAGGGTAATTATAAAGGCGGACATTAGGCATATCACGAGTCATGTGGGCGGTGCGAGTAACGTAGATAGAATTTGTCCCTCTCACATTACGAGAGATATATCTGTGGCCCCTTGATGAGTATGACTGGGTAAATGCATGGCCGTGCTGAAATGAATTAATGTGTGACATTAATCTCATTTAATTTTATTAGTCTACTCGGTAATCAAGAAATTAATGATTTAACGATACATGATGACTAATTCCATGCTTGTGTTAAATCTAGATATTTGTACAAAGGGATTAAATTGTACAATAACATCGATCACATAAAGGTTATGTCAAACCGTTGACTTTCTTATAACTTGGGTAACAGTGATGTGTTGCTAGATACCGCACTGTTTTATTAAATAAGATTTAAAATATTGCCAACGTTATAAGAACCTATAGGGTCACACACTAAAGCATTTTAAATTGATGCTAATTAATTAAATTATGTGACTAATTTAATTCCATTGGGCTTACATCAGATGGCTCAATAAGACACAAACTAGGTTTAGGTTTCTTGAGATGATAGGGAGTGTTGGCTATAAATAGCAACACATATGAGCCTAGCCTCATACAAGAGAATTTTGATTCACACACTCTCATCAGAGAAAGCTAATCTTTGTTTTCTCTGAAATTAACTACTAGCATAGAGAGTCTCAGAGGAGCATCAAGGTGACGTGTGACGGCCACAGCTGCTGTGTGGAGTCTAAAGGCCGGCGCTGCTACTACGTCGGAAGGATTGACATAGCTCATTCGTGTAGCTGTCACGCTTCAACAGGTAAATCAAATATGATTTATGATATTTCACAAGGTCTATGGGAGGGAATTGCATGTAAATTTTTGTTTTCCGCTGCTTCTATATGCATGATTTCCAACAGTGGTATCAGAGCACTTGTGAAAACGTATTTCTGTTTGATGGTATTGCCTGTGGTTTATATGATAAACATGGTTTTGTTATGTTTTTCGTTTTTGTTTATGGGATAAACATGGTTTTGATTTTTCTGTATGAATATGTTTTGTTCATTTGATTATATAAAATCTCGAAATATACATGTTATGTGATAACATGATTTTGTTTCTTTGTTAATAAGGATTCGTGAAAACATGTTTATGTTGCTAGTGTAATGAGATAACTCTGTAACTCATTTTATATATTGATGTGTTTCGGTCAAAATTCGATTTTGATATATGTGGTTTAAGAAACACTCTTGTATAAACTTGATTTTGATAAACATGTGAGACACATAGATTCAAGAGTTGAATTCATATGTGTTCAATCATTATTTTAAAAAATTTTAAATTCTTGATGATGAATTAGAATTTTTGAAATCCATATGGCTATTTTCATGATGATGAATTAGTATTTTCGAATCCATATGGCTATCTCAAATTTCAAAATTTATTTCTTTTTCGAAATCTTGGCCAAGAATGGCTAAGATTTGCTTTTCTTGTATTTTGAAATTCTTGTTTCCATATTAAGATAATTCAATTTTGAAGTATGGTTATTTTAAATTTTGAAAATCTTGTATCAATTAAAATAGGAGTCACAGTCAGGAAGTTTCTAAACTTCAGCGGCTATATATATATAATGTATGTATATAGTAGAACTGCAAGTTACGTGATTCTTGGAAGTTACGTGACTCCAAGTTACGTGACCAATGCTTCCCACTTCTTCAGCACCTATTATTGCGCACTATATATATATTCTTTAATATTTAATAAATTATATATATATATATATTTCAAATTTTGAAATATTTTAATTAATGAGATTAATTAAAAACAGAACACCTATATATATGGAGTATCTATATTTCAAATTTTGAAATATTTTAATTAATGAGATTAATTAAAAACAAAACACCTATATATATGGCGTATCTATATTTCAAATTTTGAAATATTTTACTTAATGAGATTAATTAAAAACAGAACACCTATATATATGGAGTATCTATATTTCAAAATTTGAAATCCTTTTAATTAATAAGATTGATTAAAACTGAACACTTATATATATGGTATATTTGTATTTCAAATTTGAGATCTTTTAATTAATATGATTAATTAAAATTTAAGATCTTTTAATTAATATGTAATTAAATTTCCTACGGGGCGCGTGTTTAATTTGTAATTGATTAAAATGATATAAAATATTTCTTTTATCATGTCATGGGATGCATGTATATAAGTTCTCATATGCTTTATTTATTTTATTCTATTATTACATGTATGTTGCATTTGCATGTTTTATATATATGTATGAGATACATGTATGAGATACATGTATGGATTTTATATGTTAAATGGTTTAACATTATATGGTGAGATCTATTTATAAAATCCCTTATTATAAAATATTAAGTCATGATAGCCTTCCAATGCCTGACACTCGTCAAGACTGTTATCGATGTAGTGTGGGTCTGCCAAAGTAGGGCACTCTTATCTATAGCAGTAAAGCGCGATAGGACAAGCAAGTAATGTCCGACTGCCAACCATTGGGTTTGACTTAACTAAGTGAGATTCAATAAGATTGAGAGGCTTAGAGGCAATGAAAAGTCGGGCTTTAATTCATAAGATGAATTAGAATAAGATGTTATTCACCCAACTATCCAAAAATTGTATAAGATACAATTGGAAAGAGTTTCCTACCTAAATAGTCGAAACTTTAAGCGATCAACCAAAGTTGACTTAAAGCTAGATGAAATATGGATCTTGGCCTACTATAAAATATTCCAAAGGAAAATTTTACGAATCAATGTAGATGGTCATTGGTTTGAATAAAATAGTGGGAGGAATATTTAATTAAAGTCCTAATTAAATATTATATGTCATTATACTCACTTTGCATATTTTATTTCTGTGGTTTATATGGCATCACACGCATCAAATAACCTGTCATTGCGATTTATCCTTGAGAAGGATAAGTAGTCTGGAACAAATTTTCTAGATTGGTATAGAAACTTGAGGATTGTCCTCAAGCATGAAAATAATTTTATGTCCTCAAAGGATCTATTTCTAAGGAGACACCAGCTGCAAGTACTTCTAGGGCTGACGAAGATGCTTATAAGAAGCATCAGGATAAAGCTTTAGATGTTTTGTTGTCTTATGCTTGCTACCTTGACCCCGAGTTGTAGAAACATCATGAGAGTCATGAAAGTATGGAGTGTGTATGATATGATCATACACCTCAAGCAACTCTATCAAAGGGAAAAGGTAAGGCCATCTTGATGGTTCAAGATGGAAAGAGCAAAAGAAGCAAAGCAGCAAGTCCAAGGGTAAGGGCAAGGGCAATGAGATTCCCATGCTGGAAGCCTTGAAGCCTAAGGGCGATGCGTCTAAAGAGGATACCTACTTTCATTCCGGTGAGACCGGGCATTGGAAGAGGAACTGTGCAAAATACCTAGAAGAATGAAAGAATAACAAAGGAAGTGAGACTTCCAGTTCATGTATGATTGTTATAGAGGTCAATTTATCTACTTCTGCATCATGAGTATTATATACTCGATGTAGTTCTCACATTTAGCACTTGTTTATTTGTGCAAATGAGATTAGATCATTGACTAAGGGTAAAAGTCGACCTACAAGTTGGAAATTGAGTAAGAGTTGCTGCATTAACTGTAGGGACTTATGATTTGACTTTGTCCATTGGGCTCATTTTTCAGTTAGAGAACTATTATAATGTATCTGTCATTAGAAGAACATCGTTTCTAATTCAAGTTTGGATAAACTTGGTTTTAGTTTTATAATTAAGAACAAATGTTCAATTTATTATGATGATGTCTTTTATGGTAGTGCACCTATGATTAATGACTTCACGTTATTGATCTTGAAACGCCTATCTATAACATTAATACTAAGAGGTGCAAATCAAACGAATTGAATCCTTCTTACCTTTGGCATTGTCGTTTAGGCCATATAAATTAGAAGCGCATTTCAAAACTCCATAAAGATGGATTATTGGACTCATTTGATTATGAATCATATGAGACATGTGAATCTTGTTTATTGGGAAAAATGACTAAGGCTCCATTCACTCAAAAGGGTGAAAGGGTCACTGAGCTTTTGGGCCTTATACATACAGATGTGTGCGGACCCATTAGTACCTCAGCCAGAGGTGGTTTTCAATACTTCATCACATTCACTGATGACTTCAGTAGATATGGATGTGTATCTCATGAGACACAAATTGGAATCCTTTGAAAAGTTCAAAGAATTCAAGAATGAAGTAGAAAATAAACTTGGCAAGAGTATTAAAAACCTTCGATAAGATCGAGGAGGTGAATACTTGAGTCAAGAGTTTGATGACTATCTACGAGAGTGTGGGATATTATCCCAACTCAATCCTCCTAGAACGCCACAATGGAATGGTGTTTCTGAAAGAAGAAATCGAACATTGTTAGACATGGTTCGATCAATGATGAGTCATGAAAACCTTCCAAATTCTTTCTGGGGACATGCTGTGTTGACAGCAGCACTTACACTTAACCGCGTTCCAACGAAGACGGTAGAAAAGACACCATATGAGATGTGGATTGGTAGACGACCCAGTATGTCTTTTATGAAGATTTGGGGTTGTGAAGCTTATGTGAAACGTCAGGTCTCTAATAAGCTTGAACCTAAATTTGAAAAGTGCTTCTTTGTGGGGTATCCTAAATAAACCAAGGGATACTATTTCTACAACCAATCTGACAACAAAGTGTTTGTTGCGCGAACTGGTGTATTCCTTGAGAAGGAATTCATTGGAGCCAGTGGAAGCAAAGTAGAAATTGAAGAAATACTTCAACCACAAGAAGAAACTATACCGGAGGTGGAACAAGAGCAGAGTACACAAGTTGTTGTAGTACAAGAGCCTGCTCAAGTAACATAAGAACCACGTAGGTCAGACAGAACACGTCACCTGCCTAAGAGATATGAATTTCTCATGACTCAATAGGGTGATGTGCTTCTCATGGATCAAGAATGAGCATGGTACCTATCAGGAGGCCATTACTGGACCTGATTTTGAAAAGTGGCTAGAAGCCATGAAATCTGAGATGGATTCCATGTACACTAACCAAGTGTGGACCTTGGTTGATCAACCTGAAGGGGTAAAACCCATAGGTTGCAAGTGGGTTTTCTAAAGAAAACTGACATGGATGGTAATATGATTACTTTAAGGCAAGATTGGTTGCAAAGGGTTTCAAGCAAACTCAAGGTGTAGACTATGATGAAACTTTTTCACCTGTCGCTATGCTTAAATCCATTCGGATTTTACTTGCTATCGCTGCATACTACGATTATGAGATATGGCAGATGGATGTCAAGACTGCTTTCCTTAATGGAAATCTCCTTGAGGATGTGTACATGACACAACCCGAAGGTTTTGACATCGGAGACGATGCTGCAAAAGTATGCAAGTTACAGCGATCAATCCATGGATTGAAGCAAGCTTCTAGGAGTTGGAATCATCATTTTGACGAAACTGTAAGACAATTTGGATTCGTTAAGAATGAAGATGAACCTTGTGTTTACAAGAAGGTTAGTGGGAGCACAATTGCATTTCTTGTCTTGTATGTAGACGACATACATCTCATTGGAAATGACATCCCCACATTACAGTCTATTAAGACTTGGCTTGGGAATTGTTTTTCAATGAAGGACTTGGGCGAAGCCACCTACGTATTGGGTGTAAGGATCTATAGAGATAGATCAAATAAATTGCTTGGCCTGAGCCAGAGT
This sequence comes from Aeschynomene evenia, assembly GCA_013621005.1. Classification (NCBI taxonomy): domain Eukaryota; kingdom Viridiplantae; phylum Streptophyta; class Magnoliopsida; order Fabales; family Fabaceae; genus Aeschynomene; species Aeschynomene evenia. The sequence goes on from CM024265.1 coordinate 15,902,600, forward strand.
ACATACATAGATAAAGTGTTAAGACGCTTTAAGGTGCATGATTCAAAGAAAGGGTTCTTGCCTATGTCACATGGTGTGACACTCTCAAAGGCTCAATGTCCCCTTTCTCAATTCGATAGAGATTTGATGACTAAGATTCCATATGCATCTGCAATTGGATCTATCATGTATGCTATGTTATGTACACGGCCAGATGTCTCGTATGCTTTGAGCATGACGAGCAGATACCAGTCAGATCCCGGTGATGGTCACTGGACAGTCATCAAGAATATATTTAAGTACTTGAGAAGAACTAAGGATTGATTCTTGATATATGGAGGTGAGGAAGAACTAGTTGTAAAGGGTTACACTGATGCTAGTTTCCAAACCGAAAAAATCAGGTTATGTGTTTTGTCTTAATGTCGGAACTGTGAGCTGGAAGAGTTCCGAGCAAGAGACAGTCGCCGATTTTACTATAGAGGCCGAGTATGTTGCTGGCAGTAATGCAGCAAAAGAGATTGTTTGGATCAGAAAGTTCATTTCTGAACTTCGTATGGTTCCGTGCATTGAGGACCCAATAGGTCTCTATTGTGACAACATTGGAGCCATTGCACAGGCTAAGGAACCCAGATCTCACCAGTGATCCGAACACACACTCAGGCGGTTTCATCCTATTCGATAAATTATCGATAGAGGAGATGTGAAGATATGCAAAGTACCGACTGATGATAACATCGCTGACCCACTAACCAAGCCCCTTCCTCAGCAGAAGCATGATGGGCATACTAGATCATTAGGCATTAGGGATATGCCAGATTGGCTCTAGTGCAAGTGGGAGACTGTTGGTGTATGCCCTAGAGGGCCAATCATAGTTGCGTATTTATTATGATATTGTGACATTATATGAGGCATTATTTTCATTAATTGTTTGTTTATTTTAATGAACATTATCAAGTCCTTAGAATGGAAATATTTAAATATTAAATATTAGGTACATGACCTAATAGTGAGAATCCATTCTTAAATGTCCCTAGTCGAGTATTACTGTAACAACAGGACAACAGTAATACATTGAGACTAGTATGTGTATGGACTGATAACCTTTTCTCACAGGTTATGGATATGTGATATCAAGTCTGCATATAGGTATATATGGTGATATATATTGGACTGACCCACCTTGAGAACACTACATGGATAGTAATGTGAATGTCATACGTGATTCTCATAGTGATGATGGTACATGTAGTCCTTTGAGTTGAAGTTACTGCGATCCGCTGCATGAGGAGTTATGTGTTTTGATACCGTCAAACGTTATCCGTAACAGGGTAATTATAAAGGCGGTCATTAGGCATATCACGAGTCATGTGGGCGGTGCGAGTAACGTAGATAGAATTTGTCCCTCTCACATTACGAGAGATATATCTGTGGTCCCCTTGATGAGTATGACTGGGTAAATGCATGGCCGTGCTGAAATGAATTAATGTGTGACATTAATCTCATTTAATTTTATCAGTCTACTCGGTAATCAAGAAATTAATAATTTAACGATACAAGATGTCTAATTCCATGCTTGTGTTAAATCTAGATATTTGGACAAAGGGATTGAATTGTACAATAACATCGATCACATAAAGGTTATGTCAAACCGTTGACTTTCCTATAACTTGGGCAAGATACCGCTCACTGTTTATATTATTAAATAAGATTTAATAATATTGCCAACGTTATAAGAACCTATAGGGTCACACACTAAAGCAGTTTTAAATTGATGCTTAATTAGATTAAATTAGTGTGACTAATTTAATTCCATTGGGCTTACATCAGATGGGCTCAATAAGACACAAACTAGGTTTAGGTTTTCTATGAGATGATAGTGGAGTGTTGGCTATAAATAGCAACACATATGAGCCTAGCCTCATACAAGAGAATTTTGAATTCACACACTCTCAGTCAGAGAAAGCTAATCTTTGTTTTCTCTGAAATTAACTACTAGCATAGAGAGTCTCAGAGGAGCATCAAGGTGGACGTGTGACGGCCACAACTGCTGTGTGGACTTCTAAAGGCCGGCGCTGCTACTGCGTCGGAAGGATTGACATAGCTCATTTCTTGTAGCTGTCACGCTTCAACAGGTAAATCAAATATGATTTATGATATTTCACAAGGGTCTATGGGAGGGAATTGCATGTAAAATTTTTGTTTTCCGCTGCTTCTATATGCATGATTTCCCAACATATGACACAAGTATTAGAGAGGACAAGAGAGAGAGGAAAAAGAATCGAAATTTATGGTGCAAGGCCAAGAATTTCGAGTATGAGGCCAAGAGAAGGAAAAAAAATGTTTTTATATGTAAAGATGAAAGCTTTAGATGTAAAGGTGTGATTTTTATGGAGATTATGGCTAGAAAAAGGTAAAGGTGAAGACTTTATGTGTGAAGGTGAAGGCTTTAGGTGTAAAGGTGAAAGCTTTAGGTGTAAAGGTGAAGGCTTTATGAAGGGTGGAGGTGATAGAGACGAGATGAGGTGAGGCTATAGGCTTATATGAGGTGAGGTGATGAGATGCTAGGTGAAATATAAAAGTGGAGGCTAGGTGAAGAGGGGCTATGCGAAAATAGAAGAGGAGGCTAGGTAGAAAATATGAGTGAAGGCTAGGTAGAGGATATGAGTGGAGGCTAGGTGAATATATGAGTGAAGGCTAGGTAGAGGATATGAGTGGAGACTAGGTGAATATATGAGTGAAGGCTAGGTAGAAAAATATGAGAATAGGCTAGGTGGAAAATATGAGTGGAGGCTAGGTGAAAAGTATGAGCATAGGGTAGGTGAAAAATATGAGCATAGGCTAGATGAAAATATAAGTGGAGGCTAAAAAAAATGAGTGGAGGCTAGCTAGAGAGAGGGGGGGGGGGATTTGAGAGGGTGAGAGGAGAAAGAAAAAATTTTTAAGAGATTTGAGAGAAAAAGGATTGGTGTGAGAGAAAAAAATCTAGTAAGCTCTGCGCCACTTCTCCTCCTCCCATGAGCTTCACCTTAAAATTTTTGCTTTCCTAGCTTTATCTAGCTCATGTACTCAACCTAGTAGTCTACATACAATACTACTATTGGGGAGATATAACTAACTTCTTGAAAATTTTAGATTTTTTTTTAATTTTTTTTATTTTTATAATCTTGAAATTTTTCATAACCTTAAAATTTTTCAAAAAGGTTTTAAGCTAAGCATATCCTTCAACATGTTGAAGCGATCTTCAAAAGGCTTTGTAAATATGTCAGACACTTGATCTTCCGTATATACAAATTTTAACCCAATATCACCTTTTTGAACATGGTCTCTTATGAAATGGTGTTTTATATCTATGTGCTTAGACCTAGAATGTTGAATGGGGTTCTTAGCTAGAGCTATTTCACTAGTATTATCACAACAGATTTAGATCTTTTCATACCTTAGGTGATAGTCCATCAGTTGGTTCCTGACTCATAGCATTTGAGAGACACATCCAGCTGCTGCTACATATTCTGCTTCAGCTGTGGATAAAGCAATTGTGCTCTGCTTCCTGCAGCTCCAGGTGATGAGTGCATCTCCAAAGAATACACAACATCCACTTGTGCTCCTCCGGTCTACTTTGTCGCCTGCATAGTCTGCATCACAGTAACCTGCAACCACAGAAGAAGTACCCTTCTTGTACCAAAGGCCAAGATTAGTAGTACCTGACAGGTATCTCAAAATTCGCTTCACTGCAGTTAAGTGTTAGTGCCTTGGACTAGATTGGAACCTAGCACAAATGCCTACGCTTAACTGAATGTCAGGCCTAGAGGCAGTTAAATAAAGTAGGGAACCGATCATACCTCTATAGGTGCTTTCAGACACCTTTTCTCCATTTTCATCCAGGTCGATGACTTGTGATGGGTGCATTGGAGTGCTCAAAGGCTTTGACTTGTCCATCATGAACCTCTTTAAGAGTTCCTTGGTATACTTCTCCTGATGGATGAAGGTACCATCTGTCTCTTGCTTAATTTGAAGTCTTAGAAAGAACTTGAGCTCACCCATCATGCTCATCTCGAACTACCCCTGCATCAACTCAGAGAATTTCTTGCAAAGAGATTCGTTAGTAGCACCAAAAACTATATCATCAACATAGATTTGAACAATAAGAAAATTAGAGTTCTCAGTTAATGTAAATAGGATGGTGTCAACCTTTCCGCGAGTAAATCCATTTTCTATCAGAAAACTGCTTAGTCTATCATACCAAGCTCTAAGAGCTTGTTTGAGACCATAAAAAGCTTTTGATAGATGATAGACATTGTAACACCCTACTAGATAGCCCTTAACGCTTAAGTCATTTTAGGCTATTTCATAAGGGTTACCTCCTGTTATCATGTTTTATCTTTATATTTAAAATATAATACGCGGAAAATAGGCGGGAGTAGATTTTTCGTAAACATTCGCGGAATAGAAAATAAGGGCTTCGCGTATATGATAAGCGATAATATAAGCGATACCAACATCTACTGAAAATACCTCATCATATAAATAACTCCCATCAAGTAACAAACATGAAATAAATACGAGGTCTCACCCCATAAGCCAAAGATAGTGACTCATGAGACTCCACCATAAATACGAGTAAATAAATAGCTGCCGGCTAACAAAGGTCCGGATTCAGAAAACAATAAATGAATAAACGTAGCGGAAGCATAAAAATCATAACATCTGATAAGGAAATAAAACATGTTTCTGATATCGAAGGAACTATATCATAAACTAAGTCTACACGGGCTCCTCGTGTGCTCCGACATCCTGCTCTGTCTGCTCCTCTAAAAGGTGGGAAAAACATAGGGTGAGCACTGGGAAGTGACTCAGTAGAGGAAGCCGCCCCGGGTTTAATTATGAAATAAGTGAAGCATGAATGGGTTTAATTCGGATATAAGTTGAAATCAATCTTTTCCCGGAACATCTTACCTAAGTGCATCTTGTTCGTTTTATTAATACATATAACATATCATAATTAAAGGTCTCTGTGTAGTGTACTATGTGCTTCTATCACAATCAGGGAAAATATAACATAACAGAACATTTATCAGAGCTTTCTTTCAGAGTATCTTATCATTAACTTTTACTTTCAATCTGTCAGACATGGCAAAGTCTCCCTCCCATCCTTACTCCTACAATCCGGCCCCTAGGCATGAGCTCATCCTAAAACATACGGGGAAGAGGGGGTACAATTCACCTTCCTCAAGTGAAGGAGTTGCAGCCGAGGATGCCACCCCTCCCCACAACACTCATCACAAATGGAAGGCTACAAGGTATTTTAATCTTTCAGAATATCAGAAATCTTTCAGAACGTCTTTTAATTATCACAAATCTTTCAGAATTAACAGAGATCTTTCAGAGCATCAGAGTATCTTTCAGAACATCTTTTAACCTTTACTGGATGACAGAGTTAATTCATTCAGAGTATTTCATCATAATTTATATCGTATAATAACATAAACAATTTAACATATCATAAAAGCAATACATATACTCAGTATAACATATATATCTCATACAATAATTATATATACATCATAGCATTTAAATATACATACAACTCGTAACATAACATAAAGAACATATACGAATCATATATAACACATATCATCATATGATAATACTTCTATATTATAATAACATATAAACATATATTACATCTCATCTAATCATATATAAATCATGCATAAATCATATATAACACTTATACAAGTCGTAGAACGCATTAGGGAGCATAAAAGGGGCAAGACACGTCAATTTTCATAAAAGGGGGTGAGGGACAGCGCGAAAACGCGCCAGGGCGGGGCAACAACCGCTGGGGCGGTCTGCACATAGGAGGACCACCGCTGGGGCAGCTCTCCGCCGCTGGGGCGGTGTGCCACCGACGGGGCGGTCTTGACGCCGCTAGAGCGACTGCAGCCGCTGGGGAGGCCGTAGTCGGGGTGGCGCCACCGCTGGGGCGGTCTCTGGGCGGTAGTGCGTCGTCCCGTTCACAGGACTTCGCGATTTCAACAGTGTTTATTCCCAAAAAGCTATTTTTAAACATCCAATTGATGAAAAACTTTTCTCAAAACACGTATAACTCATAGAAACACTTTCCCGACACTTTTAATCGGTAAAAGCGTTTTCTCTTTGAAATAATTTCACAAATATGTAACCCTTTCATGAACCCTAATGGGAAAAACAACCATAACATCAATTTCATAAAATCATCATCAATATGCACGAAAATAGAATGCCTAAACCGCTACCTCTTGAAGACAATTACGAAATATGCAAAGAGAAACCCTTTTCCCGACGTTGCTCTCGTTGGAAACCTCTCTCTCTAGCCCCACGAACGGTCCGGTGACACCGGAGACTCTTAACGGAGAAACGGAATCGGTAGAAAGCTCCAATTTGATGAGAGGATTAAGAATATAAGTTTATTTTCTGGATTGGGTAAGGTTTGATGGGTGTTTTGTGGTTTGGAGTATCAATGGCTTAGGGAGCTCTTGAGAGAAGAATGGCTATGGTGGCTCAGAAGAAGGAGAAGAATGTTTCTTTGGAGTGGAGAGGGTTACTAGTGTTTATATAGGAAGTGGCTAGGTTAAGAGTCACCGTGGGGCCCACCATCACTTAAAAATTACTAAAACACTCTAAAACGTCCCAAGTAATACTATAATGCTCATATAACTTCTCTAATATTTAAATATAAATTAAAATACACATATAGGCACATAAAGAAAATAATATAAAATAAAATAAAATAAATAACATATAACACTTAATTCACATTAATACACATATTCATGCACATAAATCATATAGCACCTGATAAACACACCTAAATCATATAACACACATACATACACTTAGATCACATAACACATAGTGGTTTACTAGAAGAAACTTATCCACCCAAACTTAACTAAATTCTAACCAAGGTCAATTACCCTTAATTTCCCTCGATTAGGACTTAATGAAATTCGGGGTGTTACAGACATGCTCAGGATAGGTCTCACTTTCGAAACCTGGTGGTTGTCTAACATAGACTTCTTCATTCAGATAGCCATTGAGGAAAGCTGATTTGACATCCATCTGATAGAGTTTGAAGCCCTTGTGAGCCGCAAATGCTAGTAGCATTCTTATCGCCTCCAGCCTTGCAACCGGGGCAAATGTCTCATCATAGTCTATGCCTTATTGTTGGTTGTAACCTTGAGCAACCAACCTTGCCTTGTTGTGGACCACCTTGCCAGCTTCATCTAACTTGTTTCGGAACACCCATTTGGTACCTATGATTGATTTACCTTTGGGTTTCCTCACAAGTATTCATACATTGCTCTTCTCGAACTGGTTAAGTTCTTCTTGCGTGGCAGCTACCCAACTAGGTTCATCCAAGGCTTCTTGGATGGTTTCAGGTTCTACTTCTGAGACTAAAGCATAGTTGGCGTCAAAGGTTAGAGACCTTCTGGTTCTTACACCTAGTGAAGGATCTCCTAAGATTTGATTTCCTGCAATTGTTCTTAGGTCATTGACACCCCTGTACCCTCTAATGGGTGAGGATGGCGCCACCTCTGGGTTTACCTCATTGCTTTGAGGTGTGTTCGGTTCTGGATCTACAATGTTATTTTGAGCGTCTCCCCCTGTGTTTGGTGACTTCTTGATAATTGGGAAATCATCTTCATCATCCTTGAGTGGTGGTTGATGTTCGCACTGCTTAGGCTCTATTACTAGGTCTCTTAGTCTTTCTTCAAGGTCCTCCACTGTATGTTTGATATCATTTTTGAGTTCCTTGAACTTTATGTGGATGGTTTCTTCGACCGTTCTTCGTTGTTTGTTATAGACCCTGTAAGCTCTGGATACAGCAGAGTATCCTAGAAACACTCCTTCATCGGATTTGGAATCAAACTTTGATAGTTTGTCCCGTGTGTTCAGGATGAAGCAGGGTGAGCCAAAAATATGGAAGTGAGAAATGTTGGGTGTTCTTCCTTTCCAAAGCTCATAAGGTGTCTTGTTGAGACTTGGTCTTAGAAAAACACGGTTTTGGATGTAACAAGCTATGTTGACAGCTTCCGCCCAGAAACCCTTTGATAAACCACTTTCTAAAAGCATTGTTCTTGCCATCTCGATGAGGCTTCGGTTCTTTCTCTCAGCTACTCCATTTTGCTGTGGAGTTCTAGGAGATGAGAACTGATGAGCAATGCTTAGGTTCTCACAAAATTTTTCAAAAGCTTTGTTTTCAAATTAACCACCATGGTCAGAACGAATGGTGATGATGTGAGAGTCCTTTTCATTTGAAATTGTTTTCACAAAGGTTTTAAACTTTTCAAAAGTCTCATCCTTATGCGCCAAGAAAATAACCCATGTGAATCTAGTGAAATCATCTACTATGCAAGGCAGTAATGTTTCCCTGCTAGTGAAGCTGTCCTAGTAGGTCCAAATAGATCCATGTGAAGTAGCTCAAGTGGTTTCGTAGTTGAGACTACTTTCTTACTCTGAAAGGAGGCTTTGGTCTGTTTTCCCTTCTCACAGAAATCACAGGTGGAGTCCTTGTCATAATGGATCTTGGGAAGCCCTTTGACTAAGCTTTTCTGAGATAGCTCAGAAAGCAGTTTCATATAGGCATGACCTAGCTTCTTATGCCAGAGCCACTTGTCATCCTCAATGGATGCAAGACACTTCACGTCTTGATCTAGAAGGTCCTCTAGGTAGATGACATAGGTGTTTCCTAGTCTTCTTCCCTCAAGGATTACCTTGCCAGTTGCAAGATCTATCACGTTACAATACTTAGCAAGAAACTCAACCTTTAAGCCCTTGTCACAAAATTGACTTATGCTTAAGAGATTTTGAGTCTGGCCATCTACGAGTAAAACATCAAATATTTGGTGGGTTTGAGTTTTACCTACATTTCCCTTACCAATGATCTTGCCTTTGGCTCCACCACCGAAGCGCACTGTTCCTTTTCTTTTTGATTTGACCTCTTTGAACCAGTGCTTGCTCTCAGTCATGTGCCTTGAGCAGCCACTGTCCAGGCACCACTTCTCATTTTGCAGAGGTGGATGTTGCTCCTGATGGTTTACCTGAGCTTGATGTTCCTCAGTATCTTCATCAATAGAGTCAGAGTCAGAGTCAGTCTGAGCATCTGCCATGAAGCAGAGGTTAGCTTCCTCCTCTGTTTCTTCCTCTGAGTCTGAGTCTTTAGCCTCTGACTCACTCCACGTTGCAGCCAAGGCCTTTTTCTTTTTGAAGAACTTCTTCTTGGTCTGCTTGTTCTTGGGACAATTATTCTTGAAGTGCCCCTTTTCACCACACTGAAAGAAAGTGGTGTTTTCTAGCTTGGTCTTTTCCTTCTTCTCCTTTCTGGCTAGAGCCTTGATAGGGCTTCGGCAAGTGCACCGAATCGTACAAGTAATAAAGTCCACGGTGAGTGGGTATCGTTCCCACGAGGATTAAAGAACTGAGCAAAAATTTCGTGATGTGAGTTTCTAATTAGACGAATCGAATTACGAGTGATGAATGGATTGAAATCATAAATTCAAAAGAGTATTAAAAGTAAAAGATAGTAAACTATTTATAAAAAATCAAAGGATGCGAGGTTAGGGAATCGGGTTCACGTATCTTCTGAAATAATTAAAACAATTGCTCGCCTTCAAATTCTAAAACTTTAATTCAATGAACGAATCTTAAATTGTCAATTCCAATTCCTTGGTAATTTAACACTTTTTCTACAAACAATCAGTCAATCCCTTGATCAAATCGTTTCACAGAAAAGAAAATATGTTTGATTCAAAGTTCATAAAAATCTTGACTCTATTCCTAGATATCAATCTTTCCGGAAATTTCCCTTGAGCTAATTCACACACTTATTTTCCCAAATAAACGTATGAATCCTAGATAAGTTGAAAAGGGATTTCCCAATCTTCAGAACAACACAATACAAATAAGGTAGTTACCTTAATCGAAGAAGTAGAATTCAAAGGTTTGCAATCATCGGATTAAGTCATAGTGATACGATTCCCCTATCCCTAACAAGGAATTAGTTGCTCATAATCAAAGTAAACAAAACAAAGAAATTGATAGAAAGCAGGTTAAAGAACGAATAACTCATTGTATTGAAAAACAGAGTAAAAACAGAGTACTGGAATGAAAAACAAGCTGCTGCTGAAAAATAAGGATTCAAGATGATCGATCAGATAATCGATTACCTAAAAGCCCCCTATTCTAGTCCTATATATAATCAGATAGACCTAGAAATTAAATTGAATATAGAGGGATTTCGTTTAAAAATAACTAATAGAGTGTAATATCCAAACAGATTTAATCCTGAATTATACATGCTCTGTTTCCATTTTTATCCGGACGCAAGGCGTAGAGTGGACGCGAGGCGCTGCATGGATGGCTTCTTCAGGGCGCAACGCGTGCGAGGGGTGCAAGGCGCCAGGCCAGGAAGGCAAATCGGGCGCAACGCGTGCGAGATGCGCAAGGCGCCAGCATTGGTACTTCGAACGTGCTTCTCTGGTTGCTATTACTTCATGAATTATCTGCCCATTTCCTGAAATCAACACCAAATAATACCCAAAACATAATATAACCAGGAAAAATCCATTTTATTCTAAAACACTCAATTCACCCTAAAAACATACTAAAAACATACTGAGTTTACTTTAAACTAGCAAAATTTATTAGAATTCAAATCACAAAATTAGATATAGATGCCAAGGCATCACAACACCAAACTTAAGGTGTTGCTTGTCCCCAAGCAACCAAAACAATACTAAAATAAACCAGTAAAAATAAAGTAACAAAGTAGTGGAATCAAAGAACAATTATTTTGAAACATCACACTTTTTTCAGGTTAACTAAAAACTGTATGATTCATGCAACTATAAACCCTTTTCTACCAATTCAGCATTACATTGAGCAACATTAGATTTGACAATCAAGATTAAAATCCGGATCAAATTATAAGAATTTTTTTTCACAGCTCTTGAACACCAAACTTAGTGTTTGGCCCTAGTTCCATAGATGTAATGCAATGCCTTTCAAAATATTTAACCTTTGAAATGAATCAATTTACAACAAACAATGGGGGTAAGACACTTGCAATTTTTTTCAATCATACTTGCACTCTTTGCACAGAACTTTTGACTCTAAATGCTTTGTCTCGGGGCAACCTTTTAAAGTAAGCTTTCGACCAACGTTCCCGGTCCAGTTGGCCCAAGACGCTAGGTGGTGAAGCACCCCTCGGATCTACTTGCCCAAGTCTCTCCCTGACACAAAAACACCAAATGCACATAACTAGGTTTTAATGATTTTTAATAGAGATATCCCCTAGTCATTGGTGCTCAGAGCCTTGGATGTTTATCTTTCATTTCATTTGGAACCTTTATGCAACATCTTTTATTGCAAGGCTCACCCCCTCCTTAAATCAATTTCCAAATGATCCAATCAATTCACAAACAATATTGGCATCACACTGCATTCTCATGCACAGGGACTCACACCAAACTTAGTTATTTAGAATTAGTCCAAAAACTCTTATAATAATTCTCAAGAAATCAATCCTAATCATCTCCTCAATTTGCATAAATAATAATTAACCACACAACCATTCAAGGTGCATAGACATGTATTCACACAGTTTATGAATCAACCAAGACGAATTCAAACACAGTCTCATGCAAATTTATCCATCAATTCCACCCCCATGCACTTAAACAAACGACAAAGAAATCGAAAGACATGACAATTAAAACTAAAGAAAATAAATAGAGAGGATAGAAAACTTCCCTGGGTTAGGTTGCCTCCCAACAAGCGCTTCTTTAACGTCACTAGCTTGACGTATGGATGCCAACTTAAGGTGGGTCATATGATTCTTGTTGATCAATCCCTCCTCCAGCATGGTGCTTTAGGTTGTGCTCCTTCATGCTCACATTTTTCTCAGATTCAACCTTAGCCTTCTTGACATCTTTGAATGGTGGTGCATAGACTCCATTGTTAGCATTTGTTAACAAGAACTCCTCATCAAACCACTGTTCGATCTTTTCATCATCAAAGGGGGGAGGAAAACCATCCCTCCTAAACTCCTCATTCATCTTGAAGTACTCCACACACATTTGCCATCCTTCAATGATTGCATTCTTCAGTGTTTGAGGTGAGGGTTTCAACTCCAACCCACATTGCTTTTTCTTCTTAACCTCTGTTGTAGCCACAACTTTTTCCTTCGCAATAGCAATCTGTTTCAAAGGTGGTGGATTGTCAAGGGTGTTCACATTAAGCATTGAATTCTTGGATTCTTGAAGTGCAATGGAGTTCACTTCTATTTTCAACACATCCTCCTTTTTTACTTGAGTTTTCATACCCCTTGACATGCAAAAAGTTACCTTTTCATCATGCACCCTTAATGTCAACTCACCTTTTTGAACATCAATCAATGCTCGCCCAGTAGCTAAGAATGGCCTTCCAAGAATGATTGGGACATCTTCACTTTCATCCATCTCAAGGACAACAAAATCAGCAGGAAGAAAGAATTTGTCCACCTTAATAAGCACATTTTCCACAACCCCATATGGAAACTTGACAGATCTATCAGCAAATTGTAGGGAAATCATGGTGGGCTTCACATTCTTTATCCCTAACTTCTTCATCATAGAGAGAGGCATCAACTTGATGCTTGCCCCTAGATCACACAGTGCCTTTTTAATTTTAACATTACCAATTGCACAAGGAATATGATAGCTACCTGGGTCCTTTAGCTTTGGTGGCACTTTGCTTTGAAGGATAGCACTACACTCCTCATTGAATACTACTGTTTCATCTTCTCGGAGTGATCTTTTTCTTGACAACAACTCCTTCATAAACTTGACATGGCTAGGCATTTGTTCCAAAGCTTCAGCAAAAGGAATATTGATTTGGAGTTTTTTGAATACCTCTAAGAATTTGGAGAAATGCTTGTCTTGAGTTTTCTCTTGAATTCTTTGAGGGTAAGGTAGTCTTGGCTTGTAAGGAGCAACCTCTTTCTTGGGTGGCTCACTAGCTTGCTCTGCCACTTGTTCATTTGACTTTTCAGTGAGCTTTTGTTGGAAATTCTCCACCTTTGTTGGTGCCTCCACTTGAGATTGCACTTCAATGCTTCTGCTACTTCTTAAATTGATTGCCATGCATTGCTCCTTGGGGTTTGGTTCTGTATCACTAGGAAGTGTTCCCCAAGGCCTTTCTGAAAGTTGCTTAGCTATTTGCCCCACTTGTACCTCTAAATTTCTTATAGAAGCCTCATGATTTTTTAAACTTGCTCTTGCTTCTTGCATGAAGCTTGAAGTTTGTTGCACAAACGTAGAGGTAGATTGAGTCAGCTTTTCCATGGCAATCTCCAAAGAAGTTGGTTTAGGAGGACCTTGTGGAGGAATGAATGGGGGTTGTTGATTTGGAGCATGGAATTGCTTCTGCCCTTGATTTCCCCATCCAAAATTTGGATGATTCCTCCATCCCGGATTATAAGTTTTGGAGTAGGGATCATTTTGTTGCCTTGGAGGGTTCCCCATGTAGTTTACTTGCTCCTGTGGAGTTTCCTTGAACAAGTCACAATCTTCATTCTTATGAGACCCACCACAAAGTTCACAGGAAGAAAGTGGAGGTCCTACTGCAGCAACTTGCATTTGTCCCATTTGCTTTGTAAGTGTTGCTAGTTGTTGAGACATCATCTTGTTTTGTGCCAAGAGAGTATCCAATGTGTCTAGCTCCATCATACCTTTCCTTAATGGAGTTCGATCACTTGGACATAGGAAATTATTCTCGGCCATTGTCTCAATCAACTCTAAAGCTTCCTCGGGTGTCTTTCTATGAAGAGATCCTCCAGCACTTGCATTGATCATAGCTCTCGAGCTTTGAGAAACTCCATCATAAAAGGTCTGAATTTGTAACCAGTCAGGTATTGCATGGTGTGGACATTTTCGGAGCATCTCCTTGTACCTTTCCCATGCTTCATAGAGTGATTCTCCTTCCTTTTGAGCAAATGAGTTGATGTCATTCCTCAACTTTGCTAGCTTCTGTGGAGGAAAATACTTAGCTAGAAATTTGCTAACTAAGTCATCCCAGGTGCTGATGCTTTCCAGTGGCTGTGATTGCAACCATAGTTTAGCTCTGTCCCTAAGAGAAAAAGGGAAGAGTCTCAACTTGATTGCATCTGAACTCACACCATTGCTTTTGATCGTATCACATAACTGGAGGAAGGTAGCTAAGTGAACGTTAGGATCATCCAGAGCTCCTCCACTGAATTGTTCTTGTTGCACCAATTGAATGAGTGAAGGCTTGAGCTCAAAGTTGTTTGCTTGCACTGGTGGTGGGACAATACTATTTCCACACCCATTAGTGGTAGGTGTGGCATAGTCTCCCAAAGTCCTTCTTGGCCCATCTCCTTCTTCTGCCATTGCTGCTCTTTTCTTCTCTTGTCTCAACTTCCTCAGAGTCCTTTCAATTTCAGGATCAAAGTATAGCCCTGTTTGTTCTATTTTTGCATGCAGAAACAAACACCAAACTGAATAAAAGTGAGGTCTAGCACTTCCCAACGTCACAGTGAAGGGAGTACTAGAGTAAAATTAAAAAAAATATCTAATTTAGAAATCACACGATTACTCTAATTGTCAGTTTCAATTAATCCCCGGCAACGGCGCCAAAAACTTGATAGGGCTTCGGCAAGTGCACCGAATCGTACAAGTAATAAAGTCCATGGTGAGTGGGTATCGTTCCCACGAGGATTAAAGAACTGAGCAAAAATTTCGTGATGTGAGTTTCTAATTAGACGAATCGAATTACGAGTGATGAATGGATTGAAATCATAAATTCAAAAGAGTATTAAAAGTAAAAGACAGTAAACTATTTATAAAAAAATCAAAGGATGCGAGGTTAGGGAATCGGGTTCACGTATCTTCTGAAATAATTAAAACAATTGCTCGCCATCAAATTCTAAAACTTTAATTCAATGAACGAATCTTAAATTGTCAATTCCAATTCCTTGGTAATTTAACACTTTTTCTACAAACAATCAGTCAATCCCTTGATCAAATCGTTTCACAGAAAAGAAAATATGTTTGATTCAAAGTTCATAAAAATCTTGACTCTATTCCTAGATATCAATCTTTCCGGCAATTTCCCTTGAGCTAATTCACACACTTATTTTCCCAAATAAACGTATGAATCCTA
The DNA here is from genome assembly GCA_013621005.1 of Aeschynomene evenia. Taxonomy (NCBI): domain Eukaryota; kingdom Viridiplantae; phylum Streptophyta; class Magnoliopsida; order Fabales; family Fabaceae; genus Aeschynomene; species Aeschynomene evenia. The sequence continues at coordinate 15,917,780 of CM024265.1, forward strand.
GATAAGTTGAAAAGCGATTTCCCAATCTTCAGAACAACACAATACAAATAAGGTAGTTACCTGAATCGAAGAAGTAGAATTCAAAGGTTTGCAATCATCGGATTAAGTCATAGTGATACGATTCCCCTATCCCTAACAAGGAATTAGTTGCTCATAATCAAAGTAAACAAAACAAAGAAATTGATAGAAAGCAGGTTAAAGAACGAATAACTCATTGTATTGAAAAACAGAGTAAAAACAGAGTACTGGAATGAAAAACAAGCTGCTGCTGAAAAATAAGGATTCAAGATGATCGATCAGATAATCGATTACCTAAAAGCCCCCTATTCTAGTCCTATATATAATCAGATAGACCTAGAAATTAAATTGAATATAGAGGGATTTCGTTTAAAAATAACTAATAGAGTGTAATATCCAAACAGATTTAATCCTGAATTATACATGCTCTGTTTCCATTTTTATCCGGACGCAAGGCGTAGAGTGGACGCGAGGCGCTGCATGGATGGCTTCTTCAGGGCGCAACGCGTGCGAGGGGCGCAAGGCGCCAGGCCAGGAAGGCAAATCGGGCGCAACACTTGCGAGATGCGCAAGGCGCCAGCATTGGTACTTCGAACGTGCTTCTCTGGTTGCTATTACTTCATGAATTATCTGCCCATTTCCTGAAATCAACACCAAATAATACCCAAAACATAATATAACCAGGAAAAATCCATTTTATTCTAAAACACTCAATTCACCCTAAAAACATACTAAAAACATACTGAGTTTACTTTAAACTAGCAAAATTTATTAGAATTCAAATCACAAAATTAGATATAGATGCCAAGGCATCAAGCCTCTTTTCCCTTTTTGGAGCGATTCTTTCATGCTCATGTCATCTTCTTGACAAGCATGGACATCTCTTCTTCATCCAAGTCCTCTTCTGACTCTTCTTCTGTTTCAGATTCTTCAATTACCTTAAGAGCCTTGTTTTTGTTGTGTTTCCTGACAGAGGTGCTCTTGAGAGCTAAAGTCTTTTGGTGTCTAGAGGAGCTTGACTCTTCTTCTGCAGCTAACTCTATCTCATGAGTCTTTAGAGACCCAAGGAGTTCATCTAGACCGAGTTTCTTGAGGTCCTTGGCCTCTTGAATAGCTGTCACTTTTGTATTCTTCTCTGGTTAAAGCACATAGGAGTATGTACTTAGCTTTCTTGTTCATCTGGACCTGCTCCTTCTGTGCAGCTGTCCATGTGAGTTTAGGCCTTGATGGAACTGGATTGTCTCCATTTTCTTCAATGTCCCACAAATCCAGACTATTGAATTGGATGAATAGTGTCATCCTATCCCTCAAATATCCATAGTCACCACCCATGAACATTGGTGGTCTGCTTGTTGAGGCGCCATCAACAATGTATGCGTTGTTAGTTGCCATAGGTCCCTTGATCTTTTCCTTGACACTTGTTAGAGTGCTCAACCCCAAGGCCGAGAGCTCTGATGCCAATTGAAGGTGCTTGTGACGTGAGAAGGGGGGGTTGAATCACGTCAGCTTAAAAACTTTGCTTCCTGAAACTTGCAATTCTGATCAAGCTATAAGCTTGTCTAGTTATAGAGTGCAGCGGATTAGAGAATGATGCAAGCTTAAGTTTCGAATTAGCTTAGCCTTAGGTGTAAGGCTTGCTTATGTTATAATCACTTTGTGCTTGTAGATTAAGTTAATTGATGTAGCCTTTGAGCTTTGGCTTTAGGTGGCTAAGTTATGTTACTTTAATCAAGTTAGGTGCAAGTGTGTGTGCTCTATGTTATGCGAAAATGCTATGTAAAAGATAAAGATAGAGAGAGTGCACACAGTAAGTTTTTATACTGGTTCGACAATGTGCCTACTCCAGTCCTCAAGCTTCACTTGAGAGTTTACTAATCACCACCTCCAAAGACTTGAAGGAATTCCTGCCTCAGCACACCACTAGGGACTTCTTACACTTCACACTTGAAGTGACTAACTGCACCTCAACCTAGAGATGACTTCCTTGCCTTCAACACAGAAGGTCTTTCTACCCTACCTTGAACCTTCAAGGACTTCTGCCTTCACAATTAGAAGGACTTGTACAAACAGTGAATTGAAGAGATTCTTGTGATTCTAAGAATCAAATAAGAACTTAGATGCAACTAAGTTTTTCTCTTATTTGATCTTCAAAGCTTAACTTGCAAATGCAAGGATATTCAAATTGTTCTTAGCTAAAACCTTACAAATTACCCCTTTTGATCTAAATGTATATAAATTCGAGTACAAATAGTTGTTAGGATTTTTGTAAGACCCCGAGAGCTTAATCATACCTTAACTAAGGTGATTTGAGAAATAATCGCATTACTTAAGGTATAATTAGGATGTATGTGCATTTGGAACGTATTTTGGTATGGTTGCATGATTTAATATGTGTTATGTGTGTTATGTGATATATGTGTATGACAAAATGACATTTATGTTGCATTATGATTTAAAATGTAGATTGAAATAGGACGAGTTTAGAGAAACAATCTAATTAGAGATCATGAGAGGTTTTAAGTATTTAGGATCATGTATAAGTATATTAGTGTTGTTCAGAGTATTAATGTTGGTTTGGAAACATTTAGAGAGTAATTGAAGGTTTAGAGCATGAAAAACAGTTTCTGCTGCTGTTGCTGTCATGTATCAGCATTTCGTCGCTAGCGGCCGTAATCAGGCACTAGCGGATAGATGCGGTGACAGCGGTCGCTAGCGGCCGCAGTAAGCTCGCTAGCGACCAGCTCGATGACAGAACAAGATTTCTGCATTTTTCACAATTTCTTTTAGCCCTTTTACTTTTTACAATTGCTAATGGGTCCCCCTCCGTCCTTAATACCTTCCTTCACCATGAGGTAACTTCAATTACTCAGAAACCTAATTTTAAACACTCCAAATCTTCCAAGCTCAAACAACACAATCTTCATAGCCACCATACACTCAAATCTTCATAAACTCTACTAAAACTCACCCAGATCAGAAACTAAACTCACACCTAGGATCTTTGCATCAATCTCTACCATTCTAACCGAACAAAAATTGTAACACCCCGACTTTTATTAAGTCCTAATTAAGTGAGATTAAGGGTAATTGACCTTGATTAGGATTTAATTCGGTTTGGGTGGATAAGTTTCTTCTAGTCAAACCCTTATGTGTGACGTGATTTAAGTGTGTATATATGTATTCATTCTATGCTATGTGAATTACGTGTGTAAATTATATGTCATGATAATTATGTGTATCTATGTGAGTGTTCATTGTATGTGGAAGAGTATGTTGGATGCATATATGAGTTTTAATTGGTATTTAGATGATGCATGAGGTTAGGAATGATGATATGAGTTACATGATGTTATTAGATAATGTTAGTGTTATATATTATTATTTATTTTATTTTATTTTATTTTATTTTATGTTATGTGCCTATGTGTGTATTTTAATTTATATTTAAATATTAGAAAAGTTATATGAGCATTATAGTATTATTTGGGATGTTTTAGAGTGTTTTAGTAATTTTTAAGTGATGGTGGGCCCCACGGTGACTCTTGACCTAGCCACTCCCTATATAAACACTAGTAACCCTCTCCACTTCAGAAAAACACTCTTCTCCTTCTCCTAGCCGCCATAGCCATTCTCTCTCAAGAGCTCCCTAAGCCATTGATACTCTTAACCACGAAACACCCATCAAGCCTTACCCAATCCAGAAAATAAATTCATATTCTTAATCCTCTCATCAAGCAAGAGCTTTCTACCGATTCCGTTTCTCCGTTAAGAGTCTCCGACGTCACCAGACCGTTCGTGGGGCTAGAGAGAGAGGTTTCCAATGAGAGCAACGTCGGGAAAAAGGGGTTTCTCTTTGCATTCTAGCGTTTTGTCTTCAAGAGGTAGGGGTTAGGCATTCTATTTTCATGCATATTGATGATAATTTTATGAGATTAATGTTATGGTCATTTTTCCCATTAGGGTTCATGAAAGGGTTATATTTTTGTGAAATTATATCAAAGAGAAAACGTTTCAACCGATTAAAAGTGTTGAGAAAGTGCTTCTATGAGTTATATGTGTTTTGGGAAAAGTTTTTCATCAATTGGATGTTTAAAAATGGCTTTTTGGAAAAGAAAACTGTTGAAATCGCGAAGTCCTGCGAAGAGGACGACGCACTACCGCCTAGGCGGTCAGAAACCTCCCCAGCGGTCACCGCCGTCGAACCAGACCGCCCCAGCGGTGGAAGTCCGCCCCGGCGGTGGTGCAGCCGCCCCAGCGGCCGGGACCGCCCCGGCGCGTTTTCGCACATTCTGTCACCTCTTTTACGAAAATTAACATGTTTTGACCCTTTTATGTTCGCTAATGCGTTATACGACTTGTATATTGAAATATATAATTATTTATGGAATATGTATATGTTGTACTGAGTATATGTGTTGTTTTTATGATGAGTTAAATTGTTTATATGATTATATGATTTATATGATGATTAATGATGAGATATATGTAATGAATGATTATATGAGTATATGTTATAATAAGATATTAATGTGCAAAGTGAAAAGAAAGTTAAGACACTGAGAGTAGCCTATCCGTTCGTGGCGAACGTTACAGGGGGCTGGCAACCTCGGTTGTAACGAATCACTAGCGGAAGGAGAATTTCCCCCCTCTACCCAATAGTATAGGATGAGCTCATTGTTGGTATATGCCCTAGAGGGCCAATCATAGTTGCATTTTTATTATGATATTATGACATTTTATTTTATATATTTATATATATATATATATATATATATATATATATATATATATATATATGAGGCATTGTTTTCATTAATTGTTTATTTATTTTAATAAACATTATGATGTCCTTAGAATGGAATAAAGATTAGGTACATAACCTAATAGTGAGACTCCATTCTTAAATGTCCATAGTCAAGTATTACTGTAAACAACAGGACAACAGTAATACGTTGAGACTAGTATGTGTATGGACTGATAACCTTTTCTCACAGGTTATGGATATGTGATATCAAGTCTGCACATAGATATATATGGTGATATATATTGGACTGACCCGCTTTGAGAACACTACATGGATAGTAATGTGAATGTCATAAGTGATTCTCATAGTGATGATGGTACATGTAGTCCTTTGACTTGAAGTTACTGCGATCCGCTACATGAGGAGTTGTATGCTTTGATACCGTCAAACGTTATCCGTAACAGGGTAATTATAAAGTCGGTCATTAGGCATATCACGAGCCATGTGAGCAGTGCGAGTAACGTACATAGAATTTGTCCCTCTCACATTACGAGAGATATATCTGTGGGCCCCTGGATGAGTAGGACTGGGTAAATGCATGGCCATGCTGAAATGAATTAATGTGTGACATTAATGTCATTTATTTTATCAGTCTACTCGGAGATCAAGAAACTAATGATTTAACTATACAAGATGACTAATTCCATGCTTATGTTAAATCTGGATATTTGGACAAAGGGACTGAAGTGTACGGTAACTTCAATCACGGAAAGGTTATGTCAAACCGTTGAATTTCTTATAACTTGGGTAGCAGTGATGTGTTGCTAGATACCGCTCACTGTTTATATTATTTAAATGAGATTTAATAATATTGCCAACGTTGTAAGAACCTATAGGGTCGCACACTAAAGCAGTTTTTATATTGATGCTAAATTAGAATAAATTAGTGTGACTAATTTAATTGGGCTTCATGAGATGGACCTAATAAAATATAAAGATTAAATTAGTGTGACTAATTTAATTGGGCTTTTATAAGATGGGCCTAATAAGGATTAAGAGAAGTTAGTGTGACTAATTGGGCTTCTATGAGATGGGCCCAACAGGGCTTAGGTTTAGGTTAAGTGTTGGCTATAAATAACGCACCTAAGGAGCCTTTTGTGTTGGTTGTTGATTTCATACACTCTAGCCTTCCTCTCTAGAAATCCTTATTTCTCTGTTTCTCGCTACTAGCATAGTGAGTTTCAGAAAAGCATCAAGGTGAGTGTTTGACACTCACAACTGCTGTGTGGATATCTCTAGGTCGTTGCTACACTTGCAACGGAAGAGTTTGACATAGCTCTTTGTGAAGATTCAAGAATTCAAGAATTGAAGAGTTCAAGATTTGAAGAGTTCACGAGTTCAAGATTTGAAGACTTCAAGAATCGAAGAGTTCAAGAATTCAAGATTTCAAGAGTTGAAGAATTCAAGAACAAGAACTTTTGGAGAACTCAAGAACAAGTGTTGTTCGCAAATTGTATTGCGATAACGCTTCAACAGGTAATTCATAGATGAGTCATGTTCATTCACATGGGTCCTTGGGTGGGAATTGCATAAATTTTTTTTGTTTTCCGCTGCACCTTTATGCGTGATTTCACAACAGTGGTATCAGAGCCTCTTGTGAAAACATGGTTCTCTTGAAAGAACTATCTGTTGTTTATATGATAAACACGGTTTTTGTTTTTATGAAAGAAGCGATTTTGATCACATGGTGATGTGATTTGCGCAATATATATGTTATGAGATAACATTGTTTTGTTTCTTTTCCGATAAGGATTCACGATAAGGTTCAAGAGTTGAATCCTTGTTGAATTCTTGCCAATAAGGATTTGCGAAAAAGATTCAAGAGTTGAATCCTTGTTTTTTGAAATCCTTGTTTTCGAAATTCTTGTTTTCGAAACTAATCCTTATTTTCAAAGTTCATCCTTTTTTTCGAAAATTTTGGCGTTTGATCCTTGTTTTCGAAAATTGCTTGTTGTTTTCTTGTTTATTTTCGAAAATTACATGATGGATGGCTAGGATTTATTTGATTTGATCTTGATTCCTTTTTTAGTGACAAATAGATGTGATATGTTGATATCATATCTTTTTCAAATTTGGAAATCTTTTAATTAATGAGATTAATTAAGAGGGAATATGTATATCATATCTTTTTCAAGTTTGAGAATTTTTAATTAATTTGATTAATTAAAATTCGAATATATATATATATATTTATATGGGATATATTTTTCAAATTTGGAAATCTTTTAATTAATGAGATTAATTAATAGAGATATTTGATAACATATCTTTTTCAAATTTGGAAATCTTTTAATTAATGAGATTGATTAAAAGGGATATGTGCATCATATCTTTTTCAAATTTGGAAATCTTTTAATTAATGAGATTAATTAAAAGGGATATATGTATCATATCTTTTTTAAATTTGGAAATCTTTAATTAATATGATTAATTAAATTCGCATATATATATATATATATATATATATATATATATATATATATACATGCCATATCTATATTTCAAATTTTGAAATCCTTTTAATTAATGGTTAATTAAAATCGCATACATATATATGAGATATATATGTGTTTCAAATTTGAAAATCGTTTTAATTAATATGATTGATTAAATCGAATTGTATACATATGGTTTATCTGTCACTGATTCAAGATTCGTTTCAATAAATTGTTTTATATTACGAAAACGTTTTGTGCTTAAAGCAATAAAATCGTTTTAAATATAAAGCATTCATTTTTAATTGGATAAAATGATTTAAAGTATTTCTTTTAACATGTCATGGGATGCATGTTTATATATGCTTTATTCATTTTATTCTATCATGTTGCATTTACATGTTATACATATATGTATGAGATACATATATGGATGTTATGTGTTAAATGGTTTAACACTACATGGTGAGATCAATTTATGAAAAACCCCTCATTATAAAATATTAAGTCATGATAGCCTTCCGATGCATAGCACTCGTCAAGACTGTTATCGATGTAGTGTGGGTCTGCCAAAGCAGGGCACTCTTATCTATGGCAGTAAGACGCGATAGGACAAGCAAGTAATGTCCGACTACTAACCATTGGGTTTGACTTAACTAAGTGAGATTCAATAGGATTGAGAGGCTTAGAGGCAACGACAGTTGGGCTTTAATTCATAAGATGAATTAGAATAAGGTGTTATTCACCCAACTATCCAAGAATTGTATAAGATACAATTGGAAAGAGTTTCCTACCTAAATAGTCGAAACTTTAAGCGATCAACCAAAGTTGACTTAAAGCTAGATGAAATATGGATCTTGGCCCACTATAAAATATTCGAAAGGAAAATTTTACGAATCAATGAAGAGGGTCGTTGATTTGAGTAAAATAGTGGGAGCAATATTTAATTAAAGTCCTAATTAAATATTATATGTCATAATTCTCACTCTGCATATTATCTTTCTGTGGTTTACCATGACATCACGCGCATTAAATAACCTGTCATTGCGATCTATCCTTGAGAAGGATAAGTTGTATCCTTGAGAAGGATAAGTTGTCTGGAACAAATTTTCTAGACTAGTATAGAAACTTGAGGATTGTCCTCAAGCATGAAAATAAATGTCCTCAAAGGAATTGTTCCTAAGGAGACACCAGCTGCAAGTACTTCTAGGGCTGACAAAGATGCTTATAAGAAGCATTAGGATAAAGCCTTAGATGTTTTGTTGTCTTATGCTTGCTACCTTGACCCCTGAGTTGCAAAAATATCATGAGAGTCATGAAAGCATGGAGGCGTATGATGTGATCATACACCTCAAGCAACTATATCAAAGGGCAAAGGCAAGGCCATCTTGATGGTTCAAGATGAAAGAGCAAAAGAAGCAAAGCAGCAAGTCCAAGGGCAAGGGCAAGGCAAAGGGCAAGGGCAATGAGATTCCCAAGCTGAAAGCCTTGAAGCCTAAGGGCGATGTGTCTAAAGAGGATACCTGCTTCCATTCCGGTAGGACCGGACATTGGAAGAAGAACTGTGCAAAATACTTGGAAGAATGAAAGAATAACAAAGGAAGTGAGACTTCCAGTTCATGTATGATTGTTATAGAGGTCAATTATCTACTTTTGCATCATGAGTATTAGATACTCGATGTAGTTCTCACTTGTTTATTTGTGCAAATGAGATTAGATCATTGACGAAGGGTAAAAGTCGACCTACGAGTTGGAAATGGAGCAAGAGTTGTTGCATTGACTGTAGGACTTATGATTTGACTTTTCCCATTGGGCTCATTATTCAGTTAGAGAATTGTTATAATGTATCTGTCATTAGAAGAACATCGTTTCTAATTCCAGTTTAGATAAACTTGGTTTTAGTTTTATAATTAAGAACAAATGTTGTTCCTTTTATTATGATGATTTCTTTTATGGTAGTTGTCATATGATTAATGAACTTTACGTTCTTGATCTCGAAACGCCCATCTATAACATTAATACTAAGAGGTTCAAATCAAACGAATTGAATCCTTCTTACCTTTGGCATTGTCGTTTAGGTCATATAAATAAGAAGTGCATTTCAAAACTCCATAAAGATGGATTATTGGACTCATTTGATTATGAATCATATGAGACATGTGAATCTTGTTTATTGGAAAAATGACTAAGGCGCCATTCACTCAAAAGGGTGAAAGGGCCACTAAGCTTTTGGGCCTTATACATATCGATGTCTACGGACCCATTAGTACCTCAGCCAGAGGTGGTTTACAATACTTCATTACATTCACTGATGACTTCAGTTGATATGGATATGTGTATCTCATGAGACACAAATCGGAATCCTTTGAAGAGTTCAGGGAATTCAAGAATGAAGTTGAAAACCAAATTGGCAAGAGTATTAAAATCCTTCGATTGGATCGAGGAGGTGAATACTTGAGTCAAGAGTTTGATGACTATCTGCGAGAGTGTGAGATATTATCTCAACTCACTCCTCCTTGAACGCCATAGTAGAATGGTGTTTTTGAGAGAAGAAATCGAACTCTGTTGGACATGGTTCGATCAATGATGAGTCATGCAAACATTCCAAATTCTTTCTAGGGACATGTTGTGGTGACAGCAGCATTTACACTTAACCGTGTTCTAACCAAGACGGTAGAAAAGACACCATATGAGATGTGGACTGGTAGACGACCCAGTATATCTTTTATGAAGATTTGGGGTTGTGAAGCTTATGTGAAACGTCAGGTCTCTAATAAGCTTGAACCTAAATCTGAAAGTGTTTCTTTGTGGGGTATCCTAAAGAAACCAAGGGATACCATTTCTACAACCAATATGACAACAAAGTGTTTGTTGCGCAAACTGGTGTATTCCTTGAGAAGGAATTCATTGGAGCCAGTGGGAGCAAAGTAGAAATTGAAGAAATACTTCAACCACAAGAAGAAACTTTACCGGAGGTGGAACAAGAGCATAGTACACAAGTTGTTGTAGTACAAGAGTCTGCTCAAATAACACAAGAACCACGTAGGTCAGACAGAACACGTCACCCACTTGAGAGATATAGATTTCTCATGACTCAGAAGGGTGATGTTCTGCTCATGGATCAAGATGAGCCCGTCACCTATCAGGAGGCCATTACTGGACCTGATTCTGAAAAGTGGCTAGAAGACATGAAATCGGAAATGGATTCCATGTACAATAACTAGGTGTGGACCTTGGTTGATCAACCTGAAGGGGTAAAACCCATAGGTTGTAAGTGGGTTTTCAAGAAGAAAACTGGCATGGATGGTAATGTGATTACCTTTAAGGCAAGATTGGTTGCAAATGGTTTCGAGCAAACTCATGGTGTAGACTATGATGAAACTTTTTCACCTTTCGCTATGCTTAAATCCATTCGAATTTTACTTGCTATCGCTGCATACTATGATTATGAGATATGGCAGATGAATGTCAATATTGCTTTCCTTAATGGAAATCTCCTTGAGGATGTGTACATGACACAACCCGAAGGTTTTGACATCAGAGACGTTGCTGCAAAAGTATGCAAGTTACAGCGATCAATCTATGGATTGAAGCAAGCTTCTAGGAGTTGGAATCTTTGTTTTGACGAGACTGTGAGACAGTTTGACTTCGTTAAGAACGAAGATGAACCTTGTGTTTACAAGAAGGTTAGTGGGAGCACAGTTGCATTTCTGGTCTTGTATGTGGGTGACATACTACTTATTGGAAATGACGTCTTGACATTGCAGTCTATTAAGACTTGGCTTGGGAACTATTTTTCAATGAAGGAATTAGGCAAAGCAACTAACATATTGGATGTAAGGATCTATAGAGATAGAAAAAACAGATTGCTTGGCCTAAACCAAAGTACATACATAGACAAAGTGTTGAGACACTTTAAGATACATGAGTCAAAGAAAGGGTTCTTGCCTATGTCACATGGTGTGACACTCTCAAAGGCCCAATGTCCCCTTTCTCAAACCGATAGAGATCGGATGAGTAAGATTCCATATGCATCTGCATTGGACCTATCATGTATGTTATGTTAAGTACACGACCAGATGTCTCGTATGCTTTGAGCATGACGAGCAGATACCAGTCAGATCCCGGTGATAGTCACTGGACAGTCATCAAGAATATCCTTAAGTACTTGAGAAGAACTAAGGATTGATTCTTGATATATGGAGGTGAGGAAGAACCAGTTGTAAAGGGTTACACTGATGCTAGTTTCCAAACCGACAAAATCAGGTTATGTGTTTTGTCTTAATGACGGGACTATGAGCTGGAAGAGTTCCAAGCAAGAGACAGTTGCCGATTTTACTACAGAGGCCGAGTATGTTGTTGGCAGTAATGCAGCAAAAGAGATTGTTTGGATTTGAAAGTTCATTACTGAACTTGGTGTGGTTCCGTACATTGAGGACCTAGTAGCTCTCTATTGTGACAACAATGGAGCCATTGCACAGGCTAAGGAACCCAGATCTCACCAGCGATCCAAACACATACTCAGGCGCTTTCATCCTATTCGAGAGTTTATCGATAGAGGAGATGTAAAGATACGCAGAGTGCCAACTGATGATAACATCGCTGACCCACTGACCAGGCAACTTCCTCAGCGGAAGCATGATGGGCATACTAGATCAATAGGCATTAGAGATATGTCGTATTGGCTCTAGTGCAAGTGGGAGTCTGTTGGTATATGCCCTAGAGGGCCAATCATAGTTGCATTTTTATTATGATATTATGACATTTTATTTTATATATATATATATATATATGAGGCATTGTTTTCATTAATTGTTTATTTATTTTAATAAACATTATGATGTCCTTAGAATGGAATAAATATTAGGTACATAACCTAATAGTGAGACTCCATTCTTAAATGTCCCTAGTCAAGTATTACTGTAAACAACAGGACAACAGTAATACGTTGAGACTAGTATGTGTATGGACTGATAACCTTTTCTCACAGGTTATGGATATGTGATATCAAGTCTGCACATAGATATATATGGTGATATATATTGGACTGACCCGCTTTGAGAACACTACATGGATAGTAATGTGAATGTCATAAGTGATTCTCATAGTGATGATGGTACATGTAGTCCTTTGACTTGAAGTTACTGCGATCCGCTACATGAGGAGTTGTATGCTTTGATACCGTCAAACGTTATCCGTAACAGGGTAATTATAAAGTTGGTCATTAGGCATATCACGAGCCATGTGAGCAGTGCGAGTAACGTAGATAGAATTTGTCCCTCTCACATTATGAGAGATATATCTGTGGGCCCCTTGATGAGTAGGACTGGGTAAATGCATGGCCATGCTGAAATGAATTAATGTGTGACATTAATGTCATTTATTTTATCAGTCTACTCGGAGATCAAGAAACTAATGATTTAACTATACAAGATGACTAATTCCATGCTTGTGTTAAATCTGGATATTTGGACAAAGGGACTGAAGTGTACGGTAACGTCAATCACGGAAAGGTTATGTCAAACCGTTGACTTTCTTATAACTTGGGTAGCAGTGATGTGTTGCTAGATACCGCTCACTGTTTATATTATTTAAATGAGATTTAATAATATTGCCAACGTTGTAAGCACCTATAGGGTCGCACACTAAAGCAGTTTTTATATTGATGCTAAATTATAATAAATTAGTGTGACTAATTTAATTGGGCTTCATGAGATGGACCTAATAAAATATAAAGATTAAATTAGTGTGACTAATTTAATTGGGCTTTCATAAGATGGGCCTAATAAGGATTAAGAGAAGTTAGTGTGACTAATTGGGCTTCCATGAGATGGGCCCAACAAGGCTTAGGTTTAGGTTAAGTGTTGGCTATAAATAACACACCTAAGGAGCCTTTTGTGTTGGTTGTTGATTTCATACACTCTAGCCTTCCTCTCTAGAAATCCTTATTTCTCTGTTTCTCGCTACTAGCATAGTGAGTTTCAGAAAAGCATCAAGGTGAGTGTTTGACACTCACAACTGCTGTGTGGATATCTCTAGGCCGTTGCTACACTTGCAACGGAAGAGTTTGACATAGCTCTTTGTGAAGATTCAAGAATTCAAGAATTAAAGAGTTCAAGATTTGAAGAGTTCAAGATTTGAATACTTCAAGAATCGAAGAGTTCAAGAATTCAAGATTTCAAGAGTTGAAGAATTCAAGAACAAGAACTTTTGAAGAACTCAAGAACAAGTGTTGTTCGCAAATTGTATTGCGATAACGCTTCAACAGGTAATTCATAGATGAGTCATGTTCATTCACATGGGTCCTTGGGTGGGAATTGCATAATTTTTTTTTTTGTTTTCCGCTGCACCTTTATGCGTGATTTCCCAACACTCATACCTAAGGTCGGCGATGCGGAGGTTACAGGAGGGTGGGCAGGCCAAAACAATGTAAATGATCTACAGGCACCAAAAGGGCGTGCTCTAAGCAAGATAGATCCACAGACATACTAAGTATGCTTAAAAGACTCAAGATAAATAAGCAAGAGATATAATTTATTATTACAAATAAATAATGTTACTTTATGTTATATATATATTTTAATATTTGATAGTTGAGCACATATGACACTACACCTGAGTTATTATTTATGTTATGTATGTCTTTAATTTAAAAGGAACAAGATGCACTTAGGTAGTCATTCCGGGACAAGATTGTTTTGAAACTAATAACTGAAATGAACTCCTTCATGCTCACTTATTTAATTAATAAACCCGGAGCGGCTCCCCTACGAGTTACTTTCAAGTACTCACCCCACGTTATTTCAAACATTTTAGACGATTAGCACCGGCAGGATGATGGAGCGAGCTTGGAGCCCGTGCAACCTTAGTTTTAGCTTCCACATTATTTATTAGACATTATTATTTGAGTTATTTCTTTTATGGATTATGTTATGGATTTATTATTATTCTCTAGTTTATGTTTCTGAGACCGGACCTTTGTTAGCCGGCAAGTACTATTTTATTTATGGATTCTTGTGAGTCCCTGTTATAGGCTCATGAGATGACACTATTATTATTGCTTTGATGTATGTTTTGGGAGATTACATGGTTTATTTATTTATATTGAGGTATTATTCAAACTATATTAAGTTTCGAGTATTATCGCTAATTTATTACGCAAGGCCCTTATTTTTATATTCCGCATAAACGTTTTCGAAAGTTCTCCCACGTATTTTCCGCGTACATTTATTTTTAAATATAAAGATAATATATGATAACAGGAAGTAACCCTTATGAAATAGCCTAAAATGACTTAAGCATTAAGGGATATCTAGTAGGGTGTTACATTTTGGTATCAGAGCAGGTCTATCCTACAGGGCTTGGGGTAATGGACCTGTTATGCTATTATAGCATGTACGGTAGCTATGTCATGCGCAAAGCCTCTTATGTGTCTTAGTTAGTGTTGAGGTGCATGATCATTTTGCTTGACTGTCAGAGTAACTGTGCATACTTAGCATTGATATGGAGCTTGATCAACTCGATGTTGATTGTTTTTTGTGCACAGGGACATGGCACCTAGCAGACGTACTAGGAACGTTTCTTCCACCATGAAAGACCAAGGCGCTCCAACAAGGACATCTCATGGCAAGAAGCACGTGATGTAGTGGAAGAGTCATCAAAATATAGTACATAACATAACATAAATATCATATACGGAAATATCTAAATTCCTAATGTCCTAAACTTCTCGCATATCCATGCTTCCATCTTCATGCAAGTCTGAATCTGCTCTCTTAGCAAGGTACCTGAATCTAAACAAAGGGTGATGGAATTGGGGTGAGCTCCACGGACTCAATAGGGGGATCACTCCGGTTTATTTTGAAATAAGTGAGATATGCATAAGTCCATTTAATAAATATTTTCATAAACATAATTTAGTTCCGGAGTGTCTTACCTACATGCATCTGGATAATTATATGAATGTTATATACTAATAAAAAGGTAACATTATACTGACATTGGTTACTGAAATTAGGTTCATTAGAGGTAACAGTTGCACAGTCAATACCATGCATACAGTCAGAAGTTTAAACATAATTATTCATACAACAGTTGCACAATCAACATCATGCATACAGTTATATGTGTCATGTGTTATAACTTTCTCAAATCATTGGCACTACCCTCTCTCTTTCTACCTCCGCATACACCTGGCCCCTAGGCTATGAGCTCATACCTATCTTGTTCTCTACTAGATCTCTATGGGGAAGAGGGTTTTTATGCACTTTCTTTACAAATCGGTATTGAGGACCGAGGGTGCCAACCTCCCTTGCCAATTCCGTTTGTACCGAAAGCTACTCATAAATCTTATTTTCTGATTCACATGACCTTTCACAGCTTCTTTAACATATCAGCATGCATATCATACATTATATGCTCATCATATCACATATATCACATACATGTAATCATAATAACATAAATAATATCATATGTCATCTTTTCTTTAAATTCCTCATTTCCAAGATTCAATATTTATTTCTAATGTGTATATATATATATATATATATATATATTCATTATGATATTTCCTTAAAAAACATATATAAGTTTAAAATCTTTAAAATACCAAAAATATCAGAAAACACGATTCTGCAGAAAACTCTGCGATCTGGTCGCTAGCGCGTCCTAGGTGGCCGCTAGCGCCCAAGTCAGTTCAAGGTACCCGCTAGCGCCTGTAACATGGCCACTAGCACGTGTGCACGCGCTGGCGGATAAGATGTGGCCGCTAGCGCGCATCTCGATCCTGCACTCATATCAGTTTCAGAACAGCTATGGCTTTTATGCAAATAATGTCATACAATCGAATCTAATGTATGAACATACACTAATACATAACTTAACTTAAATCTAAACCCCTACCTCTTGTAGTTTCTCTCTATCCAAGCTAGAAATCACTTCTTTTCTTGAATTCCTTGCTTAAAACTCTACCTATGCTTCTTTGATGATGGTGATGATATTTCTATGATTTCGGATGTTTTCTATTCGGTTAGAATGAAAGGGTTTGATGAGGGGAATCTGATTATGATGTTTGTTCTTTGATGTGATGAGTTTTGGTGATATTTAGGTGAGGTTTGAGTGTTTGTGAGCTTAGGGAGTTTTGAGAGAGTTTGGGTGTTCTTGATGGTGAAGAAAGGTTTCTGATAGCTTTAAGTGGCTCTTCTGAAGTTATAAGGAGGTCCTGGACGGAGGGACCTATGAGCAATATTAAAAAGATGGAGGGTTTGGTCTAAAATGCAAAATGACAGAAATTCTGTTCTGTCACGATGCTGGTCGCTAGAGAGCATCATGCGGCCGCTAGCGACCGATCACACCGCATTACCTGCTAGCGCCTTATCACGGCCGCTAGCGACTAACTTCTGCCGCCTTACTCGCTAGCGACTAGAGTTGGTCGCTAGCGAGCGGCTACTGATACATGACAGCAGCAGTAGCAGCTTCAAGCATCTAAAACTCCAAAATGCACCTAATACTTTCTAAACCAATTTTAACACCCTAGTCATCCTTTTTACATCTATATAAACTTATACATAACCATAAATACCTAAAATCTCTCGTGATTACCTCCTACATTCCCTTCCTAAATTCTTAGTCTATTTATCATATTTTAACTCACATGCAATGCATCTATCATCATAATACACATATCAAATAACACATATACATCAAAATACATCCCGATCACACACATATTCCAATTACACCTTGATTAAAGTGATTATGACTAAATCTCTCTAATTAAGGTATAATTAGAATTTTGGGGTTTTACATCTATATTACAGGCGCTAGCGGGTTGTCGTACAGCCTTGGGCGCTAGCGGCCACATTTAGCGCGCTAGCGGCCAAGTCGCTGAATTTTTTGCAGAATTTCATTTTTTAGTATTCTAGCATTTTTGATGATTTTAACTTCATGGCTATAATTTTTATATGTCAGTATAGTAAGTACACACATATATATCAGTACCAAGTAATTAAAAATGGATTTTTAAGGATTTATGAATGAGAATGTAAATAAATGCCTTTATGTGTTTATGATTGATTTCCAAATGTGAATAATGTGAAAAGGACGTGTCTATGTACTATATATATAAGTTGAATGATAAAGGCTATGATAAAATGTCATGTGAAATGAGAAATGAGTTTATGAGTAGCTTCCCCTACAAATGGAATTGGCAAGGGAGGTTGGCAACCTCGGTCCCCAATACCATTTTGTAAGAGGAAGTGAACCAAACCCCTCTTCCCCACAGATTCCTAGTAGAAACTAGAGAGGTATGAGCTCATAGCCTAGGGGACAGGTGATGCGGAGGCAGAGAGAAAAGAGGGTTGTGTCATTCAAAGTAAAGATCATGACACATGACATAAGCACTGAACCCTATATATTATGTTGCACCTTTATTTACATTTTGATGTTGATCACATATTTGTTGCATTCATTCATATAATGTTCAAGACGCATATAGGTATGACACTCCGGAATTTGAAATATCTTTATGAAAATTATATTAATATGAATTATGCATGTATCACTTATTTCACAATAAACTGGAGTGATCCCTCTATTGAGTCCGTGGAGCTCACCCCAATTCCACCACCATTTGTTTTAGATTCAGATCGGGACACAGGTACCACTACTAGGTGACCAGACAGAGACTACTAGGAGGGTTGAAGACTCAGACATCATGGAAGATTTATGCTTTAGAGTATTATTTCTATGATGTTTCTTTTGTATCGTTACGTTATGTATTATCTGTCGTTTAGCTGAGTTTATAAGAAGATCATAAGTGACTGTACAAGCTTATAGTGTTCTTAGAAACTCTAATACTCTACTATTGTAATATTTATTTTGGATTTACGTTTATATGTATATTTCCTTGTGTGCTCGATACTATATGTATATAATGGACCACTTCTATGTATTATTGGTATTTTGGGCTGTATGTAATCCACAGGTTCATAGTTTGGTGTATCAGATTATACCTGGTCACGTACAAGCCGAGATTTTCATATTGCGTTCTCTTTATAAAAATTGTGGTCCTAGTTTCCGCGTATTCTTATTTTCAAACATAAGTTCTGAAACAAGATGATAAATGCTAATGATTAACTCGATATGACTTAAGCATAAAGAGGTAATTATTAGAATGTTACAGATGAAGCAACTAAGGAATCTAACTCATCATATTGCTCAATGACTACAAAGCTCTTTCAAGAAGGAGTGGTTGAAGCTCTTTATTTATCATGATCTTTTCTTAAAGACTTCAGAAAGCTCATTCCTCTCTCGCCAAGGAAAGTTAAAGAAGAGAATTGTTGATCGAGTATCTTTGCTACAATGGCAATTCAAAAATCCAGAAAGTGACCGAGCTTTCTGAGAAGAAATCCTTCTAGGAGACTCACTAAAGATATCATACAACAACTTCTGAGAGATTCAACAATATGAGAAAATAATTTTGAGCAATATCAAGAATGATGTCAGAAGCAGGCTTTGAACACCTTCTCATGCGACAAAGCTCAAATAGAGGGAATCAGAAAAGCTCTCTTGGAACCATAAATCAATTCTTCAAGGATCACATTTAGTGACCAAAGTGAGGTATTTCTGTATCTCAACTTATATGAAAAATGTCCTTATGCATGGTTGTCTATGTTTAGTAATTGTGCTAACTTAACATTACTTCTTTGAAAACCATTTCAAATCTATTTGATTGACCATTGCATAAGCATAGCATATGCGTAAGCATGTCCCTCTCACTGAACTATCACGGCTTCTGATGAAGACCTATCTCAGAAGTCAACACGCCTAAGTAAATGGTCAATTCAGTAAGCTAATTCTTCAAGGGATAAGTGTTGAATCAGATTATGTTCAGAATTTGGTCTTCATAATGCTAGTACCTTAACTAGGAAATATTGTCTTAAAAAAAGGGCCGTCTTCTCTCTCAGAAAGCAAGAGTTATTTGATTTCTTGAATTGGGCCAAATAAGCCAAATCACGAATGGGCTTAAAGCTTATGATCTCTAAATTATCTTTTATCACTCCTTTTCTTAATTCCTTCTTATATCTCTCTCTCTCACCCTTCTCATCTAAGCTCACACATAAACACCAACTCTATACACTCTCCCGCATACTCTATTTGTCAACCACTCTATGCTTGTAGTTCTTACTAATCTCCACCAATCACCATCATGGAAAATGAAGCTCCTATCAACTACAACATTTTCATTCTACAGCAACGACTGAAAACCGTGGCTATATAGCAAAAAACCGTTGGCTTAAGTTAAAGCAACGATTTTCAAACTGTGGAGTATGCGACCGTTACCTATTTGTATAGGCAACAGATTTTTACTTTAGGCAACACTTAACAAAAAAACTGTTGTCATTAACAATAGAATAGACAACAGTTTTGTTGTTAAGCATTTAGCAACGGTTTAATCTGTTGCCTCTAGTTTGCAACGGTTTTTAAGTGTAAAATTTTCTCCAACAATAGGCAACTATGTTCAACCGTTGCTTTTTAGTAGCAACACTTCTAAACCGTTGCTTTATTTCATAAGTAACAATTGTAAAACTATATAAGCAACGGTTTTGCATATTGTAAGTTGATTTAAAGTAACTGTTTTTAAGTGTTGTATTTCCTAATAGACAACGGTTTTTTATGTGTTGTATTTCCTAATAGGTAATAATTTTTAGTGTTGCCTATTTTATTAAATCTATTTAAAAAAGCAATATAAAATTTTGTTTAATAAAATCACAATATATATTTCAAATATTATCTATTGAGATCATATCATCTTTATATACATTATTAATCTAATAAATGATATCCAAGTCACATTTAATACCAAATACAACTATGAAGTTACCTAACAAAGGATCAAGATAGAATTTAATAACATCTAACAAAATAATATTCGTAAAAGCAAAAAGTTAACATATGTTACATCAAAAAACATCATCAACATCTTCAAGTCTTCAACTATTTTACTACTCTTCAATTATTTGATCTTTTTTCTTTTTGTGGTTATTTTCTTTCACTCTTTCAACTTGAGGTTCCTGTAAGATATTACAAAATGAAATTTAATAAACTTACACAATTTACCAAGAATTTATAGGAACAAAATTAACCAAAATAACACTAATGAAAGGAAATGTATTCTAATAAACCATCTCAAAACAAAAAATATCACAAACTTACAAGAGTTTCATGCATATAACTATATAAGACCAATAAATCAACAATTATTATAGCTGTAAATTACTTTCAATGAAATTTAGTAATAAAGAAAAATGGCAAAAATGAATTTATGTTAAGGTAAAGGAATTGTAGAAATTAATTTGTAGCACTCTCCAAGGTACTCACCAGCTTGTTCTTGAAAGCAAAAATGATTGCTCCAACATGTTCAGGTGCACTGCCAACTATTGGTAGCAAGATTATGTGTTCTTTATGACTTGTTAAGCTCTTGAGCCTAAAATCACGACCAAACATATTTTCCTTAAACAAAGTTCCAAAGCTAAGAAAAAGAAGAGATAATAAGCTTAGATAAGACAATCAAACATTCCAAACTATACAAAACAGGGAAAAAAAAGTTTTAAAAGAAACTAAGATCAAGGAAACATTGCAAAATCCAAGAGATTTCTTTTTTCTTATCATAGCTTCTAAACTTTCTAGTTTAATCTAACAAGATCCAATTAAGAAGAGAGAGAGAGAGAGATACATAGTTAGCACCATCGTCAATTTCATCACTAAACTTTTTGATTTTTTCCTTATTCTCTTCTTCTGATGCTGATTCAGCTATTGCTGATGCTACAGAGTACTTTTCCAGCTTGATCTTCTTATCACAATAGTTAGCTTCCTTTTATCTGCATAAATGCGAGATCATAGGCTTTGTTTATGAACTTCAAGTATGTTCCAAGAGAGGAAACAAAGATAGACAGTGTTTGAATTAATACATAATGTTAGACACTACAATGGCAGAGCACATCTTACATATATGTCAATTTATTTGAGCTCTACATATACATGTGAGGACCCTAAGCCTTAGTCGAACCTTATCCAAAATTACAATAAAAATACATGAAGCTTTGAGGGCAGAGGGGAAAAAAAAGAAGAAGTAAGAAGTCAAAAAGGAATATTGACATTAGAGTCATCCATATATACCTTAACAGATTTACAACTGCAACTAGAAGTCAAAGGTCACCTTTGTGATTCCTTTCAGACAGGACTTTGCAATGATCTTACCATATACCTAAATAATGAGCAAGAATCTTTCAAGATAAGCTAGATCTAAGTTTGCTGCAACTTAAAACTTGGAAATTCAGCAAAAAAAAGTAAATAAGAATTATGATAATAAGAATAAGAATTATTAGACATGATAGTCATAATAATGGAAAAAAGGTAGTTCACCCCAAAAGACACACATCAACATTATGTCAGCTTGGTGATATGAAAGATTTTGTATTTGACTGAGAAACTCAGGGGAAAAAATCATCTTGTTAGTTCTTTATTTTTTTTCATTTTTAATCTTGTAAGTTACTCTTGTAAAAAATTAAAAATCATACCACATATATTTTGATTTGATATATAATTCTTTCAACTCATCATCCTCTCCAATTTAAGATAAATCCAACCTAGCTCCTCCGATCAAAGACTAGTGTATAGACATTATTATAATTATATAACAGTAATAGGGATAATAGATAGGAATTGAAGTTCTAACTTACCTAAAATATGCTTAGATCAGGAGCTATATTGTAGAGAATCCATTAACAAATGCATCATCAGCACCAACTGTATCAACAGGTTTAACTTTTACACATGCAGGAAATCATACACAATGATTAAGAATAATAGTGAAATTTTAAGAAATAATTGTTGTTACATGTTTTATCAGTTCAGTTATTCATAATATTATTATTATACACATTGCTCTGTGCTATATTCAAACATTCACATAGAGAGAGCGAAGAACAACACTATTCCATTCATTAGGTTGTTTGAAGTGAATTTTCAAAGCAATGGCTCCTCCCATAGACTCACCTAACTAGAAGCTTGGTAAATGCTGATACTCCTTTTGCTCTGTCATTCAAACCTCACTAGAAGTTAGTGAATTGAATCCTTGATTTCAAGTATTATAGAAGTAAAATAATTCTGCCATCAATGTAAATATGAAATTGAGAAGCTAATATAAGGATTTTCTCAAGCAGAAAATTTCATGTACGAAAACCATAGAAGGAAAACCAAAATAAAATTTTGTATATATATTATGGTACTAAAAATTAGACTATACCCTTAATTTTTGAGAAATGCTCAACAACATCATCAATTAGATTTTCAAAGCTGGGAATGTAGCCATGAAGACCATTAGAGAGGCCAAATCCAGAGTAATCCATTGCAAATGCTCCATAACCTGATGATGCTAACTTCCTTGCAACTCCTAATGGAAAAAAATTAATTAAGTAAAATTAATGACATGACCAATTATAAATTTCTTTTCTATATATATAAATACAAGAACTGTTACTTATCATAAATATGTTCTTGCCTTCAAAGAAAAATGTGCAGGTGTCTGCATAACCATGATAGTAAAAAATTAGGGCTTCCAAAGGAGATCTCTATGGCATCCAACTTTTAGACAATATTTCTAATCCTCTGGAGTTCACTTGATAGGCATGTACATAATAATAATAATACTTGAAATTATTCAAATGTACTAACCAGAAATGCAAGAAGAAGAAGCACAATGTTAAACTAAACATATCGATAATGGCTTCGTCGGTGAGCACCGCAACCAAGTGTCTGGACTCAAGGGATCGCAAGCAGTCTCAGAAAGCTCGCTACAACTAGCCAGGGAAGTGGGAACACGCGCACTGTGCAGTTCTGAAAAGTTTCTCATTTCGCGCTGACTGTAGCAGGGAGCCGTTCTGAAAAAGGACACAGCCACATAAGCAAAGTGAAAGCTTCTAATTTCGCGGCTCTTTAACGCCTATATATATGAGTTCAATTCCAGAGCAATGTGACGAAACTCTTGCGCAAAAATTCTTGATTAAACGTGCCAAAACTCTGTTGAATTGAAAATCATTTTGCGAAAACTTAGAACTTTCTCAGAAAGACAATTTGTACGAAATTGTTCTTCTAACTTTGCAAAATCTTCTAGTTCTGAATTGGTGTAAATTCTTACATTTGTAAGTTAAATCTAGAAGTCTACTAAGGATCAAATTAAGTCTGTAACTTAATCTTAGTAGTTGATTTTCGAAGCAAAAACAACTTTCTGAAAAACGCTAAGTCCTTCATTGTTTGAAGGCAGTTTTAAGTCCTCTAGTGTTTGAGGCAAAGTTCAAAGTCCTTAATTGTTTAAGGCAAGGAAATCCTCTGTTGTGAGGCAAAGGAGTCCTCTAGTGGTTGAGGCAAGGAAGTCCTCTAGTGTGAGGCAAGGAAATCCACTTCGGGTTGTGAAGTGGTGGAAGTCCTTTACTTGGTAAAGGCAGTGTTGTCTGATAAGGCACATTAAGAAGAATATCTAAGAACTCTCAACTGAAGGTTGAGGACTGGAGTAGGTTGGTTATAACCGAACCAGTATAAAACTCTTTGTGTTAAGCTTTTCTTCCTTACTCTTTAATTGCATAAAGCTTTGAGAAAAACTTAACCACGATTTTAATTAAGAAGTCTCGCGAAAACATTACTGATTAAAATCAGAAAGCGTTTAAAAGATTATAACTTAAAGTCGTTTTCTTAAGACTGCTCAGATAGGAACTTTCTCAGAAAGACTGAGTTCTCAGAAACTTAATCTTCTCAGAAAGCTATTTCCGCTGCAAACTTTTAAATCTACCTTCTGAGTAAAAACAGCTTTCTAAGTAAAGGTTTTAAGAAGTAATTTTTAAAACTTGCACGATTCAACCCCCCCTTCTCGTGCACACATACACTTTCAATTGGTATCAGAGCTCGGTCCTTAAGGGGTTGAGCACTTCGCAGTGTCAAGGAAAAAGATCCACGAAGGGAAATATGAATACACCAGCTGCATTCATATCAGATGGGGCTTCGATAAACAGACCTCCTATGTTTCTCGGAGACAGCTTCGACTACTGGCATGACAAGATGACGCTATTCATCAAGCACACCAGTCTGGACTTATGGGATAGGATCGAGAATGGAGACTATCAGCCTCTGCAGACAATTACAGAGGACGCTGTGGTTGCAACAGATGCTGAGCCAGGAGTGGCGCCTCCAGCACTCAGAACCTATACAAGACGAGTCCCTAAGGATGAATGGACTCAAGAAATGAAGGAGAAGATACAACTCAACTTCAAAGCCAAGTATATTCTCCTCTGTGCTTTACCCAAGGTAGAATATGACAAAATTGTGTCATGTGATACTGCACAAGAGATTTGGGAAAGACTTCATATGCTGCACGAAGGTAATGACGAAGTCAAGGAAACGAAAATCTCAATGCTTGTACACAAATACGAGTCCTTTAGCATGCAGCCTGAGGAAACTATTGACAGCATGTCAATAAGATTTCTCCATATCATCAACCAACTGAAAGTCTTGGGAAAGACTTATTCAAACGCTGAGATGGTAAGAAAAATCCTCAGAAGCCTGTCTGCAAAATGGCGTCCTAAGGTCACAGCAATCCAGGAAGCAAAGGATCTAAACCAGCTGGGTTTGGATGTACTATTCGGTTCGCTCAGAACGCATGAGATCGAACTGGAAGGACTGCTTGGAGGACCATCTTCATCCTTAAGACCTCAGAAAGCTCTGGCTCTGAAAAGTCAGATCAAGAAGACTTCAAAAGCCCTAAAGGCTGAAGAAATATCTGAGTCTGAAAACGATCAAGACTCAGATTCCGATGAAGATGATATCTCTCTTCTAGTAAGGAAAATGAAGAAAGCCTGGAAGAGAAGACCAAGCAAAGACAAAGAGATCACTCCTAGAAAAGGAAAGTCAAAACCTTCTGATGCCACATGTTTCGGCTGTGGAGAAAAGGGCCACTTCAGAACGGAGTGCCCTCAGAACAAGGGAAAGAAGAAGTTCACTCCCAAAAAGAAGAAGAAGGCAATGGCTGCTACATGGAGTGACTCAGAAGAGGAAGGCTCTGAGTCAGCAAGTGAAGAGGAAGCTAATGTCTGCTTCATGGCCGGTACTGACTATATTCTGGAAACAGAATCTGAGTCAGAAGAGGTACCAAACTCTCCTCCTCTCTCACACTCATACAGTGAGATCTCAGAACTCTATGAAGAGCTTCTGAGAGACTCAAACGAATTAGCTAACAATTTCAGCAAACTAAGAAAGTCTTTTAAACACTTAGAAGCTGAAAATGCTAGACTAATTCAAGAAGTAGAGAACCTAAGGCTTGAAATAGATGACTTTAAAAATAGATATCTTGAAAGTCACAACCTCTATCAAGCTTTAGAAACAATGTCTTCTGTAACTGTTGAAAAAGCCGAACTGGCTTTGATAGAATTACAAAAGACAAATGAGCTTCTCACTTCTGACTTAGTTAAGATGGTCAAGGGTGAGAAAATGATGACACTCTTGCTTGGTGGTCAAAGACCTTACAAGGATAAGAGTGGACTTGGTTATGAAGAAATCTTCGAACCAAATGATATTGATCCATCTTTAACTAAATCGCTTCGCATGTGCATCGCATGTTTTAAAAGTGGCCATGGTTCTGAAAAATGTCCTATGTTGGATAAAGGAAAAATCTCTAAGCCTCAGAAGGCTCAAAAGAAAAATCAGAAAGCAAAGCCTTCTAATAAGACTAACCCCTCTCAGAAGGGTAAAACTTCTCAGAAAGCAAGTACTTCTGAAAAGGGCAAACAAAAAGTCTTTGACTCTCAAAACCATGACCCTTCTAAGAAAAGAAGGCAAAAGTCCAAGAAAGCTAACAAGCAAGGACCCAACAAAGAAGGGGTACCTAAATCTGTTAACTTTGTGACTGCAGGTACATCATCAAGCGCTGCTCCACCACCACGATGAGCAGTGGTACCTTGACAGTGGCTGCTCGAGGCACATGACTGGAAGCAAGCACTGGTTCAGAAGCCTCAAGCCCAAGAAAGGCGGAACAGTGCGATTCGGTGATGGCGCTAAGGGAAGGGTCACTGCAATCGGAGATGTTGGTAAGGATCCCTCTCACCAAATCTCAGATGTACTTTTGGTCGATGGTTTAACTCACAATCTATTAAGCATTAGTCAATTTTGTGACAAAGGCTTAAAGGTTGAGTTTTATGCCAAGTATTGTCATGTGATTAATCTCACAAATGACAAGATCGTTCTGGAAGGAAAACGTGTTGGTAACATCTATGTTATCCATCTGGATGATCTAAAGGATCAAAATGTGGAATGCCTTGTCTCTGTCCAAGAAGACAAATGGCTATGGCATAAGAAACTTGGTCATGCCCATATGAGACTTCTTTCTGAACTCTCTCAGAAAGGACTTGTAAAGGGCCTTCCCAGAATTAAGTATCAGAAGGATGCAACCTGCGACTTCTGTGAAAAAGGGAAACAGACCAAGGCTTCCTTTCCCAGTAAAAGTGGTATTTCTACTGAGAAACCACTGGAACTGCTCCACATGGATCTCTTCGGACCAACCAGAACGGCTTCCCTTTCTGGAAAACGCTATGGTCTTGTCATAGTGGATGATTACTCCAGATTCACTTGGGTTTTCTTTCTAGCTTCTAAGGAAGAAACTTTTGAGAAGTTCAAAGCATTTGCGAAAAGAGTTACAACTGAAAAGGATTCACACATTCATGCCATTAGATCAGATCATGGTGGTGAATTTGAGAATCATGCTTTTGAAAAGCTTTGTGAAAATCTAGGCATTGCTCACGAATTCTCATCTCCCAGAACTCCTCAACAAAATGGAGTAGCTGAGAGAAAGAATCGAAGCCTTCAAGAGATGGCAAGAACAATGCTCTTAGAAAGTGGACTGTCAAAAGGTTTCTGGGCTGAAGCAGTTAATACTTCATGCTACATTCAGAATCGAGTCTTTCTGAGACCAATTCTGAAAAAGACACCTTACGAGCTATGGAAGAATAAAATACCAAACATTTCTTATTTCCATGTATTTGGCTCTTCTTGTTTTATTCTCAACACAAAGGACAAACTCTCTAAGTTTGATCCTAAGTCCGATGATGGATGTTTCCTAGGATACTCCTTAGTCTCTAAAGCTTACAGAGTATATAACAAAAGGAGTAAATGTGTTGAAGAGACAATCCATATTAAGTTCAAAGAACTTAGTAAGGACATGTCTCAGAAAGACGCAGACTTAGAAGATGAGTTTGAAAAACTCAACATCACTTCTGAGAAAGCCAAAAAGAAAATTCTTATAGATGATGAGACTGACTTCCAACCCATGGAACAACCATCTCCATCTAAAGAAAAATCCAGTAGCATCATGATAGGGCTTCGGCAAGTGCACCGAATCGTACAAGTAATAAAGTCCACGGTAAGTGGGTATCGTTCCCACGAGGATTAAAGAACTGAGCAAAGATTTCGTGATGTGAATTTCTAATTAGATGAATCGAATTAAGGGTGATGAAAGGTTTGGAATCATAAATTCAAAAGAGTATCAAAGTAACAGACAGTAAACTAATTTTGAAAACTTCAAGGAATGAGAGGTTAGGGAATCGGGTTCACGTATCTTCTGAAATAATTAAAACAATTGCTCGCCTTCAAATTTTAAAACTTTAATTCAATGAACGAATCTTAAATTGTCAATTCCAATCCCTTGGTAATTTAACACTTTTTCTATGAACAATCAGTCAATCCCTTGATCAAATCGTTTCACAGAAAAGAAAATATGTTTACTGATTCAAAGTTCATAAAAGTCTTGACTCTATTCCTAGTTATCAATCCTTCCAGCAATTTCCCTTGAGCTAATTCACACACTTATTTTCCCAAATAAACATATGAATCCAAGATAAGTTGAAAAGCGATTTCCCAATCTTCAGAACAACACAAAACAATAAGGTAGTTACCTGAATCGAAGAAATAGAATTCAAAGGTTTGCAATCATCGGATTAATTCATAGTGATACGATTCCCCTATCCCTAACAAGGAATTAGTTACTCATAATCAAAGTAAACAAAGCATAGAAATTGATAGAAAGCAGGTTAAAGAACGAATAACTCATTGTATTGAGAAACAGAGTAAAAACAGAGTACTGGAATGAAAAACAAGCTGCTGCTGAAAAATAAGGATTCAAGATGATCGATCAGATAATAGATGACCTAATTTCCCCCTATTCTAGTCCTATATATAATCAGATAGTCTAGAATTTAAATTGATTACAGAGGGATTTTGTTTTTAGATAACTAGTCAAGAGTAATATCCAAACAGATTTAATCCTGAATTATACATGCTCTGTTTCCATTTTTATCCGGACGCAAGGCGTAGGGAGGACGTGACGCGCTGCATGGGGTGGTTTCTCCAGGGCGCAGGGCGCCACCAGTTCAATCCTACTCGGGCGCAAGGCGCCAGGGGGCGCAATGCGCAGGCTTGTGGAGGACCAGTCGGGCGCAACGCGTGCACGGGGCGCAAGGCGCCAGCCTAGTGGAGGACCACTCGGGCGCAACGCGTGCGCAGGCGCAAGGCGCCAGCCTTCCGCACATCTTCCGAATTGTTTCTGACTTTGAGGCGCCTTGCGTGCATCAGGCGCAAGGCGTCAGCATCGGTCCTTCAAATATGCCTCTCCGGTTGCTATTGCTTCATCAATTACTTGCTCAATTCCTGAAATTAGCACCAAATAATACCCAAAACATAATATAACCAGGAAAAATCCATTTTATTCTAAAAACACTCAATTCACCCTAAAAGCATACTGAAATTACTTTAAACTAACACAATTTATTAGAATTCAAACCACAAAATTAGATAAAGATGCCAAGGCATCACATCATCGAAGCTCCAGAACCTAGAGAATCTACTTCTCAAAATACAATGGAACCTAGATTCTCAGAAGGACAAGCTTCTGATAACTCAGAAAGAGAACCTTCTGTGTCACCTTCTCAGAACCCTACTACTAAAAGGATTAGAGGTTCAAGAGACTTGAAGAACGTCTCTCAGAACGAAGTCTTGGGCAATCCAGAACGTGGCGTAAGAACCAGAAGGAACTATACAAATCTTGCTATGGTTTCTGAACTTGAACCAGATTCCATAGAAGAGGCGTTAGATGATCCTAGCTGGGTAAATGCCATGCAGGATGAACTTGACCAATTCGAGAGAAATCAGGTCTGGAAACTAACTCAGAAGCCCAAAGGCAAGAGTGTCATTGGGACTAAATGGGTGTTTCGAAACAAACTTGATGAGAACGGTCAAGTCGTGAGAAACAAGGCCAGATTGGTTGCTCAAGGGTACAACCAACAAGAAGGGATAGATTACGATGAAACTTTCGCTCCAGTCGCAAGATTGGAAGCTATCAGAATGTTGCTAGCTTTTGCTGCACACAAAGGTTTCAAACACTATCAGATGGACGTTAAGTCTGCCTTCTTAAATGGATACCTTTCTGAGGAAGTTTATGTAAAACAACCTCCTGGTTTTGTGAATGATGCGTTCCCGGATCACGTATTTAAGCTTACAAAGGCTCTCTACGGTCTGAAACAAGCTCCAAGAGCTTGGTACGATAGATTGAGCTCTTTCCTACTTAAAAACGGATTCTCAAGAGGGAAAGTGGACACAACCCTCTTTACACTCTCAGAAGACTCTGGCTTCTTGATTGTCCAGATTTATGTTGATGACATAATCTTTGGCGCAACCAATGAATGCCTTTGCAAAGAATTCTCCAAGCTTATGCAAGGTGAATTCGAGATGAGCATGATGGGAGAATTAAAATTCTTCCTAGGATTGCAAATCAAGCAAGAGTCAGAAGGGACAGTTATTCATCAAGAGAAGTATACCAAAGAACTTCTGAGGAAGTTTCTGATGGATAAGGCCAAACCCATGAGCACTCCCATGCATCCCTCTCAAGTAATTGACTTGGATGAAGATGGTGAGAAAGTCTCAGAAAGCAACTATCGAGGGATGATTGGCTCACTTCTCTACTTAACTGCCTCCAGACCAGATATCCAACTCAGTGTTGGGATCTGTGCTAGATTCCAGTCTAAGCCTAAGCAATCACATTTAACTGCAGTTAAACGAATTTTACGATATTTAAGTGGAACTACTAATCTTGGTCTTTGGTACGAGAAAGGTTGTTCTTCTGATATTGTAGGATATTGTGATGCTGATTACGCTGGAGATAGGATCGATCGCAAAAGCACAAGTGGCTGCTGCTGCTTCTTTGGAAAATGCTTGATCACGTGGTCTTGCAAGAAGCAAAATACGATCGCCCTATCAACTGCTGAAGCTGAATATGTATCTGCTGCGAACTGCTGTTCTCAGATGCTCTGGATTAAGAATCAGCTACTTGATTATCAATTAAGGTACACCAAAATTCCTATCCTCTGTGATAATACAAGTGCTATCAATTAGCTAAGAATCCTATTCAGCATTCTCGATCCAAGCACATTGATATAAAACATCATTTTATTCGGGATCATGTGCAAAAAGGCGACATTGAACTTAAATTTGTGAATACTGAGGATCAAATCTCAGATATATTTACAAAGCCTTTACCCGAGGATCGTTTTGATGTTCTGAAAGGACTTCTCAGTCTAAGACGTTTCTAAGTACTTTGAAATTAAAAAACTCTCTCTTAGAAACCCCCCCCTTAGTCCTAGTTTAGACTTTGAGACGAACAATAGAACTAAGCTTATGAGCTAGAAGTAGAAAAACACAGAAAAACTCTATCTGAGAAAATTTGTTCTCAGAAGACTCATCTCTCAGAAAGGAGACCTTCTGAAACATCTCTCAGAAGGAGGGTCTCTCAGAAGGACCACCTCTCTCATAAAGGTACCTTCCGAGAAACAAGTTACCAACGGTAACTTTTGGATAAGTGGCAGGAAACGGCTAGTCACAAGCCATGTCTATAAATACTCATGGCATTGTTTCATTTGAGCACTTTACGCTTAAAGCTTACCAAAATTATGCCAAATCCTCTCCTCGCTTTCCAATCTTCATCTGCTCTCTCTCTATCTCTCTCTCTCTTGTTCTTCTCTATCTCTTCTCAAAACTCAAACCCTTCTTCCAAATGGCCGTCTCGGGAGAGATCAAGGGCTTAATGAGAAACAATCTCAATGAAATATCCGAAGATATTCTCTACGACAATGAGGAAATGCAGTCTCTATTCCACAAGACTTATCTTCCAAGAAATCTTGCTATGGGAAGGGTACTACCTCTCAACGTATACAATCAAGTAGATGAACTTCAATTCACCTTCCTCAGGCAACCTGGATGGCCAGCCATGATGAGTTCCGAGGACGTGTGCTATCCAAATGTGGTGAGAGCATTCTATTCGCAAATAGAAAGGTTCACCAACAAAGGGGTAAAAAGCTCGATTGCTGATCAGCAAATACGCTTCTCCTCCTCTAACATCAACAAAGTCTTCAAGACCTTAAATGGTGGTGCAGTCATCGCCGACGACCCAGAATGGGTCAAGGAGGTAGATGACTCAGAAGAAGAAGTAGTGACACTTCTAACTGGTAGCAACAGCCTACCACTCAAGGGGGTAAAGGTGCCTCATCTTACGCAAGAGGCCAGAATCATCTTCTCCGTTGTTTAACACACCCTTCTCCCTCGGATTGGAGACATGGGGAACGTTACCACCATGGATGCATGTCTATTATACCACCTGCTGAAGAAGGAAAGAGTAGATTTTGGGAGGATGGTGCTCAACTACATGATGCACCAGGCTCATCCGAAGAGGGCTCTCACAAGTCTACCTTACGGAAGCCTTCTGACCAGAATCCTCGACCAATTCTCCTTCCCACTTGAAGACTATGAATACGTGTTCAACCACAGCAAATTCACCATGGTCACCTTCAACAACATCAAGAAGAAGAAGGTACCAGAGACGGGGGCACCTAAGAAGAAGGAGGAAGCAAAGCCCTCTGAGGGAGCTGCTGGTCCCAACCAGCCCTCTAAGGCTGAGAAAGGAAAGGAAAAGGTTTCCGATCCTTCAGAAAAGAAGAAGAAGAAGCAAAAGGTGACTCATCCCTCTCCAACAAGGGTGACCAGGAGTATGGCTTCTGAGGAAGCTCAGAAGACTCCTCAGAAGGAACCTGAGGTTGTTGAGGCTGCTGAAGACTCAGAAGAAACGACATCTGAGCAACCCATGACCAGAAAAAGGAAAGCACCTCCAACTCTCCAAGTCCCAGACGTGCCACCCGAAGGGAAAAGGAAACGTGGTCGTTTGGTAAAAGCTTACTCTAAAACTCCACCTTCCTTTCTTAAATCTTCTTCTACTTCAATTCCTATTTCTGATTCTATTGCTGGTTTTAAACCCACCAAATTTAAAACTAAACTCCTGCATTCCTTGAATTATCAGGGAAAGTCTCACAAAGGCGTGGGGATAAAAACCACTAAGAAACAGAGCCCGCCAAAGCTGACGGGTAAAGAAATTGTAGCAGTTACTGCTACTGCTGCCACCACCGCTACTGCTACTGCTGCTGCTGTTGAAGAAGAAGCAGAAGCTTCTCATCACTCCTCCCCATCTGGGAATATCTCCCCTACCAGAGAAGACATTCAGGGGCACGGAGGAAATGTTGCTGATTCCTCTTCTGAGGAAGAAGATGCAGCAAGCTTCCGCATTGAGCATCGCACTCCAGATGCTGGAAGCTCCAAGAAAGAGCCCCAGAAGAAGCCATCTGAGGTTTCTATGGTGGAACTTTCTGAGGCAACCACAACTGAGGCTGCTACTGTGAATGCTGAGTCATTGGCTCAGACGATGCTTGAGGTCCAGAAGGAACTGGATCAACCTTCTGAGACTCCAGAAGCTGCTCAGATGCAACCAGAGCAACAACTACAGCATGAGGAAGCCCTACTTGAACCAACCTCTGAGGTTGGTCCTATCTCTTCTGAGATCCCTCCGGAACATGAGGAAACTCATGTCTCAACACATGAAGTAGTGCCAGGGACCACCAGCATTGGGCTCAGCTCAGAGGTGGGCGCTGACGCTACCATGGCTGCCGGAGTTGCAGCAGTTGAGGCCTTTGTTGCCCACAGTTCCTTGGAAGGAACTCTATCTGAGAAGGACTCTCAGAAGGAACCAGAGGTTCCTCCTCTAGATATAACAGAGGTTCCTCCTACATCCTTTGATCAACAAGGTCCCACCTTCTCGATTACGGACTCAATGATTGGTTCCGGCTTTCAGCTGGGAAGGATGGTAGTCACCCCACCCTCTGTGCAATTTCGGCCTTTCTTTGGTCAAACTGAGAAGTTGAAAGGCAGTGAAGCCATCCATAGTCAGATCTCAACTTTCAACCTCTCCGAAGATGCTCAGACTTCTGGTGCTATGGAGCAACCATCAGCTAGGCAACCTTATGATCTAGACCTTGCTCTAGTTTCTAAGGACACTCAAAGGCAGCCTTCCATTGAACTTGCTGCTATTGACGGCAAAGCTGTCCAAGAAGAAGAACTTCCTGAATATCAAAAGAGGGATATCATCGATGAAGTACTTGAGGCTGAAGTCTCTCGTCCTCCTTCATCTCAACCCTCATCTTCTCAACAGCCTTCCACTGCCTCTGAACTACCTCCAGAATGCGCTCCGAATGCGACTCAGAGCGAGATTCTCATGGAGGTATGCCAGCTGCTACGCTACATTGCCAGAAGACAGTAGTTCTAAGTCAATGATGGAGTTTATGTCTTAGCCACCCTTTTTGATGTAACAAAGGGGGAGTAGATAAAATGATAAAATTTTTGTACATGGGCTATCGTAAACACTAGGCTAGAACTTAGGGGGAACAACAACTTAGGGGGAGCCAAATATTTTGTATCTCTACAAAACCATCAATGAAAAATCATTATTTTGGCATCTCATGTTTTACTTAATTTTATGCTTATTTTTTATTATTTGGCATCTCTTGATTTACTTAGCCTGGTATTTCTGAATTTGATACACATACTCATCATGAAATACACGCTATGTAGTTGATAATCTCAAACAGTGATCACTCATTGAATACTTTAACTGTTGATTATCACAGCCTTCTAAGAAAGTAACTAAGCCTTCTCTCAGAAAGCTAAGTTAGTTTCTAAGAAAGCAAAAGTGCATTCTGAATAAGTTGAGAACTTACTCAGAAACACTTCTGAACTTAAGCAAAATTATTATCTTAAGACTTAAGTTGTTATCATCAAAAAGGGGGAGATTGTAAGCTCCAGAACCCTTCTGAGAGAATTAGGCATAATTCTCTTAGAGTTATGAAAGTTTTAATGATAACAAGGTAAGCCATAAGTATAAAAATTTTACTTAAGGTTTTGCTAATATGTGCGCTAAGTGTCTCAGAAAGCTTTAAATTATTGCAATACCATGAGCAAAGGCCAAGACAAAACATCAAGTAACCTCAAGATCAATTGATAAAATCATAGCGCCAAAGATATCAGAAAGGATGTCTCAGAAGCGCAGAAGGTGAAAACATGTTTCTGAGGAAAGAACACTGTCGCCTCAGAAGGGTCTCAGAAGACCTTGCGACTTGTAGTTCTCAGAAGGGTCTTCCCTCAGAAGGTTCACCTCAGAAGTCCGTACAACTCTCAGGAAGTTGGACTCAGAAGCAACCAAGTGTCTGGACTCAAGGGATCGCAAGCAGTCTCAGAAAGCTCGCTACAACTAGCCAGGGAAGTGGGAACACACGCACTGTGCAGTTCTGAAAAGTTCCTCATTTCACGCTGACTGTAGCAGGGAGCCGTTCTGAAAAAGGACACAGCCACATAAGCAAAGTGAAAGCTTCTAATTTCGCGGCTCTTTAACG
The DNA here is from genome assembly GCA_013621005.1 of Aeschynomene evenia. Lineage (NCBI taxonomy): Eukaryota > Viridiplantae > Streptophyta > Magnoliopsida > Fabales > Fabaceae > Aeschynomene > Aeschynomene evenia. Next base: position 15,952,897 of record CM024265.1, read on the forward strand.
CCTATATATATGAGTTCAATTCCAGAGAAATGTGACGAAACTCTTGCGCAAAAATTCTTGATTAAACGTGCCAAAACTCTGTTGAATTGAAAATCATTTTGCGAAAACTTAGAACTTTCTCAGAAAGACAATTTGTACGAAATTGTTCTTCTAACTTTGCAAAATCTTCTAGTTCTGAATTGGTGTAAATTCTTACATTTGTAAGTTAAATCTAGAAGTCTACTAAGGATCAAATTAAGTCTGTAACTTAATCTTAGTAGTTGATTTTTGAAGCAAAAACAACTTTCTGAAAAACGCTAAGTCCTTCGTTGTTTGAAGGCAGTTTTAAGTCCTCTAGTGTTTGAGGCAAAGTTCAAAGTCCTTAATTGTTTAAGGCAAGGAAGTCCTCTGTTGTGAGGCAAAGAAGTCCTCTAGTGGTTGAGGCAAGGAAGTCCTCTAGTGTGAGGCAAGGAAATCCACTTCGGGTTGTGAAGTGGTGGAAGTCCTTTACTTGGTAAAGGCAGTGTTGTCTGAGAAGGCACATTAAGAAGAATATCTAAGAACTCTCAACTGAAGGTTGAGGACTGGAGTAGGTTGGTTATAACCGAACCAGTATAAAACTCTTTGTGTTAAGCTTTTCTTCCTTACTCTTTAATTGCATAAAGCTTTGAGAAAAACTTAACCACGATTTTAATTAAGAAGTCTCGCGAAAACATTACTGATTAAAATCATAAAGCGTTTAAAAGATTATAACTTAAAGTCGTTTTCTTAAGACTGCTCAGATAGGAACTTTCTCAGAAAGACTGAGTTCTCAGAAACTTAATCTTCTCAGAAAGCTATTTCCGCTGCAAACTTTTAAATCTACCTTCTGAGTAAAAACAGCTTTCTAAGTAAAGGTTTTAAGAAGTAATTTTTAAAACATGCACGATTCAACCCCCCCTTCTCGTGCACACATACACTTTCATTAAACACATAGCTTAAGATCTCAAATTACATGTTAAGGATTGATAATGAAAACTTATGCAAGATTAAGATCGAAGCCTCAAAATACCCCAATGATGTTCACACCCACATAAACCACCATGGGATTTAGCTACTCATGACAATGAATTAAAAGACAATAAATTAAAGGTAATTAGACGCAAGTAGGAAAGATAGAAAAACGAATAACTGGATTAATAATAGAGAGTAACTTACAAAACCCAAAAGGGTTGGACGAATAACGTTGAAATGTATAGATGGAGCTAAAGCTAAAACTAGGAAAGCGGAAATCCTAATGGAAAAACGAATAACTCTAACTATGGAAAGAAAAATAAGGATTGAAGAAGTGATAGTAGAAGGTGTAGAGATGATAAAGATCATGTGTTTCTGATGCATTAGCCTTCTTTAAATAGAGTGAGCAGCCTCCAAACCCTAGCTAATTGGGCCTCCAACTCGTGCAGATTAGGGTTTCTGCTGTGACAGAGTTGCGGCGCGGCGCTGGGGCGCGCTACGGGCGCTGGAGCGCCAATTTTTGTGCACATGACTGGTTTAAATGAGCCACGCGCGCTGGGGCGCGCTACAGGCGCTGGAGCGCTCGATGTTTGCTCCGAAATCCACTGCTTCGCTTCTTGCTCAGTTCCTGATGTCTACAGCTCCAATAATACATGTGACCTGCACTAAAAATATGAAATATCCAAGATCAAGTGCAAAGGTCATCCTTGAATTGTAAAAACATCATAAAACTTGTTATTTTAGCCTTTATTTCTATTAAGCTCAGATTAATCTCAAGTTGAATTAAATACAATAAGAGGCCAAAATAGAGCTAAGAATTGCATACAATCATCCAAATTAAGGGTATAAAATATTGGTAAAAATAGCGTTATCACTACTCACAATTGGAAGGGGAACCCAATACTGAAGCTCGAAGCTTGGTTCGAGCAACCAAAATTGTTATCACCAAGGCTCTGAGGTTTTCCCAGAATGGAGCGACTATGAAAACCAAGCCTAATTGGTATGAAGAACTGGGGGTTTCTGAAGAAGATGTTGTTGAAACCCTCACTAGGAAAAAAATCTTTAAAGCTCAAGGACATTGAGACTGCTCTGCTCAAGCCTCAGGGAAGAGCAATCTTCTCCATTGTCCAATTTACGATTCTTCTAAGGAAGGGAAATACAAATGTATTAGTAGGGATGGACACTATGCTCCTCTACTTTCTGATGACTCTAAGAAGCGTGGCACTGCCCAAGCTTATCATTTCATATATGCTGGCTGTTGTGGCTCCAGGGAAGAAAAAGCACAGCTCATTGCCCTATGGTATGGCTCTCACTAGGATTGTGAAGTATTTGAACTTCCCCCTCGAAGCCTAAAGTTATTTCTTTCCAGTAGGCTGTGTTTTCACTCAAATGACCTTTAGACAAATTTCTAAAGCCACAACTGAAAAGGGAAAGAAGAAAATCACTCCAAAATCCCAGGCAAAAGCCACAACCATCACCCCTTCTAAGAAGAGGAAATGTAAGACCCCAGATTTCGATTACGTCTTAATTAAGGTAATTAGTGATAATTAGCCCTAGGTGGGACTTAATTGAATTGTATGTGTATTGTATGTCTATGAGCATTCGATGTCTTGTTTGATATGTGAATTATGTGTATGAATGATTAAATACATGGTTGATAACGTGGTTTTTGCCGATATTTTATGCCCTTAATTTGAGCAATTGTATGTAATTCTTTACTGTATTCTTAGCCTTTTATTGTGTTTATTACAATTTAGATTTATTTGGAGCTTAATGAGAATAAAGGCTAATTGAATATGTTTAATGGTATTTTTGCAATTCAAGGATGACCTTTGCACTTGATCTTTGGTATTTGGTGTTTGTTGTGCAGGTCATACCAATTATTTGAGCAATGGACATCAAGAACAGAGTAAGGAAGCGAAATAGTTTATTTCTGCCCAAGGTCGGGCGCCCCGGCTCCACACGTGCGCCCTGGCCCCCATGGGCGTCCTGGCTCCCTACGGGCGCCCTGGCCCCAGTAGAAGCATTCAAATTTCTTATGTAGAAAACCCAGTGCGCCCCAACTCTCTATTAGCGCCCCGGCGCGCGTCTGCAGTATTTTGACAGCAAGGACCAATCTGCAAAACTGCGTGGGGGGGGGGCATAATTGCAAGGGTTCTGAAGTTGCTTCCTCTATATAAAGTAGTGCTAATGCATCCAGAAAAGACATCTGATTACCATCTTTCATACTTCCAACCCTAGACTTTTATTTTCCCTTTTAGTTAGAGTTTTTCTCTCATTAGGATTCCACCCTTTTCCTAGTTTGTTCTCTAACTCTCTCCACTATTTTCCCATTGTTTACTTTCAACGTTATTCGTCAAGTCTTTTGGGTTTCTGTTCTTTGCCTTCCATCTTCGACTTAGTTGTAAGTTATTTTCAGAATTAATTCAGTAATGTTATTCGTTCTTCATCAATTTCTTTAATTGCATTTTATTTTCCATCAATTCTTATTTTCTCTACCCTTTTTCTTTATTGTTTCAAGTCAAATTATTTTCTTCCATTCATATTTATTTAATCCAATTTATTTTTCTGCCCTTATTCCTCAATGAGTAACTAAGTCTCTTGGTGTTTTATGAGGGTGTGAACATAATTGGGGTAAATTGAGGCTTTGCACTTCATCTTGCATTTGTTTTCATTGTCAATCCTAACATATAATTTGAGATCTTAAATTGTGTGTGTTTACCTATGTCTTGGCTTACTCGATTGAGTTAGGTTAATGCATTTGGTATGTTCATGTGTTGGTTGATCAATTAATGCATGACATACTAGGATTTGGCATATGATTAGTTAATTGGCTGATTAGTCTCTTTAAATAGATTAATGTGATTGGCTTTAAAGATTGTTGAAAACGAAACTAAAGGTGCGATCTCATTGATTAATCTTGTTCTAGGTAATCAATCATTAGAATCACAACAATAGGGTTAGATCTAACTCTTGCGTAATTAATCAACTCTTGCATTCTTTTGTAGCCAATGATGAATTCCCCACTGAATGTTCTACCTCATAAACCACTGTTTTTAGCATCTTATTTCTATTAAATCAATTTTTACATTCCTGCATACAAAACCCCCAATTTGTGACAACCCTCATACAACTGGTTTTAGTGTTACAATCTTACACTACAAGAAACACGGAGTTTTCCGACGGCAGAAAAGCCGTCGGAATATTCTGAGGGGTTTCCGGTGGCATCTCCCGCTGACCACAAAGCGACATTAAATTTAAGAAAACCCGTCGGAAACCCCTCACAATATAGCACGGGAATGCGCGCCATCATTCCCGCCATAATATATCGATGGACTTCCGAGGGTTTGAACTACCGCCGTCGTAAGACCCTCGGACGTAATAATACCTTTCGGCGGACTTCCGAGGACAGTCGACAGGGTTAGGGTTAAGGTGTAGGGTTTCTCTAAACCGTCGGAAGACCCCGGAAAATGATATACTGTTCCGGCGGAGTTCCGAGGGTTCTTGACAGGGTTAGGGTTGTAAGCTCCAGAACACTTCTGAGAGAATTAGGCATAATTCTCTTAGAGTTATGAAAGTTTTAATGACAACAAGGTAAGCCATAAGTATAAAAATTTTACTTAAGGTTTTGCTAATATGTGCGCTAAGTGTCTCAGAAAGCTTTAAATTATTACAATACCATGAGTAAAGACCAAGACAAAACATCAAGTAGCCTCGAGATCAATTGATAAAATCATAGCGCCAAAGATATCAGAAAGGATGTCTCAGAAGCGCAGAAGGTGAAAACATGTTTCTGAGGAAAGAACACTGTCGCCTCAGAAGGGTCTCAGAAGACCTTGCGACTAGTAGTTCTCAGAAGAGTCTTCCCTCAGAAGGTTCGCCTCAGAAGTCCGTACAACTCTCAGAAAGTTGGACTCAGAAGCAACCAAGTGTCTGGACTCAAGGGATCGCAAGCAGTCTCAGAAAGCTCGCTACATCAAGCTAAGGAAGTGGGAACACGCGCACTGTGCAGTTCTGAAAAGTACCTCATTTCGCGCTGACTGTAGCAGGGAGCCGTTCTGAAAAGGACACAACCACATCAGCAAAGAGAAACTTCAAATTCGTGGCTCATTAACGCCTATATATATGAGATTAAATTACAGAGTAAATTGACGAAACTTAAGCGCGAAAAATTCTTAAACAAACTGAGCAAAAACTCTGTCAATTTGAAATCATATTTCGAACTTGAATTTTTCTCAGAAAGACAATTTTTCAAAAGTTGTTTTTCGAACTTTGCTAAAATCTTCTAGTTCATTATTGGTGTAAATCCTTACCTTGTGTAAGTTATTTCTAGAAGTCTACTAAGTGTAAAACTAGGTTTGTAACTTAGTCTTGGTAGTTGTTTTCGATCAAAACCAACATTCGAAAAACGCTAAGTCCTTCTTTGTGTGAAGGCAGGTTTAAGTCCTCTGGTGTTTGAGGCAAAGTTCAAAGTCCTTAAGTGATTAAGGCAAGGAAGTCCTCTGTTGTGGGGCAAGGAAGTCTTTAAGTGATTAAGGCAAGGATGTCCTCAGTTGTGAGGCAAGGAAGTCCTTAAGTGATTAAGGCAAGGAAGTCCTCTAGTGTTGGAGGCAAGGAAATCCACTTCGGGTTGTGAAGTGGTGGAAGTCCTTTTACTTGGTAAAGGCATTGTTGTCTGGGAAGGCACTTTAAGAAGAATATCCAAGAACTCTCAACTGAAGGTTGGGGACTAGAGTAGGTTGGTTATAACCGAACATGTATAAAATTCTCTGTGTTAAGCTTTTCTCCCTTACTCTTCACTTGCATAAATCTTTGAGAAAAACTCTACCACGATTTTAATTAAGAGGTCTCGTGAAAACTTTATTGATAAAAATCAGAAAGCGTTTAAGAAACTTTAACTTAAAGTCATTTTCTTAAAACTGCTCAGAAAGGAACTTTCTCAGAAAGACTAAGTTCTCAGAAACTTAATCTTCTCAGAAAGCAATTTCCGCTGCAAACTTTAAAATCTACCTTTTGAGTAAAAACCGCTTTCTAAGTAAAAGTTTTAAGAAGTAATTTTTAAAACTTGCACGATTCAACCCCCCCTTCTCGTGCACACATACACTTTCAATTGGTATCAGAGCTCGGTCCTTAAGGGGTTGAGCACTTCGCAGTGTCAAGGAAAAAGATCCACGAAGGGAAATATGAATTCACCAGCTGCATTCATATCAGATGGGGCTTCAATAAACAGACCTCCGATGTTTCTCGGAGACAGCTTCGACTACTGGCGTGACAGGATGACGCTATTCATCAAGCACACCAGTCTGGACTTATGGGATAGGATCGAGAATGGAGACTATCAGCCTCTGCAGACAATTACAGAGGACGCTGTAGTTGCAACAGACGCTGAGCCAGGAGTGGCACCTCCAGCACTCAGAACCTATACAAGACGAGTCCCTAAGGACGAATGGACTCAAGAGATGAAGGAGAAGATACAACTCAACTTCAAAGCCAAGTATATTCTTCTCTGTGCTTTACCCAAGGTAGAATATGACAAAATTGTGTCATGTGATACTGCACAAGAGATTTGGGAAAGACTTCATATGCTGCACGAAGGTAATGACGAAGTCAAGGAAACGAAAATCTCAATGCTCGTACACAAATACGAGTCCTTTAGCATGCAGCCTGAGGAAACTATTGACAGCATGTCAATAAGATTTCTCCATATCATCAACCAGCTGAAAGTCTTGGGAAAGACTTACTCAAACGCTGAGATGGTAAGAAAAATCCTCAGAAGCCTTTCTGCAAAATGGCGTCCTAAGGTCACAGCAATCCAGGAAGCCAAGGATCTAAACCAGCTGGGTTTGGATGTACTATTGGTTCGCTCAGAACGCATGAGATCGAACTGGAAGGGTTGCTCGGAGGACCATCCGCTTCCTCCAGACCTCAGAAGGGACAGGCTCTGAACAGTCAAGTCAGAAAGTCTTCCAAAGCTTTCAAGCTGAAGAAGCTTCTGAGTCTGACAATGATGAAGGCTCAGATTCCGACGACGACGACATCTCTCTCCTAGTAAAGAAAATGAAGAAAGCCTGGAGAAAGAGACCAAACAAAGGCAAGGAATTCACTCCTAAGAAAGGAAAGTCAAAGCCTTCAGATGCCACATGCTTTGGATGTGGAGAAAAAGGCCACTTCAAGACGGAGTGTCCACAAAACAAAGGGAGAAGAAATTCATTCCAGAAGGAAAAAGAAGGCAATGGCTGCAACCTGGAGTGATTCAGAAGAGGAAGCTTCTGAAGCAGCAAGTGAGGAAGAAGAAGCTAATGTTTGCTTCATGGAAGGAACTGACTACATTCTGGAAACAGAATCTGAGTCAGAAGAGGTACCAAATTCTCCTCCTCTTTCATATTCATACGATGAGCTCTCAGAACTTTATTATGATCTTCTGAAAGACTCAAATGGGTTAGCTAACAGTTTCAGCGATCTCAAAAAATCTTTTAAAAATTTAGAAGCTGAAAATGTAAGACTAACTCAAGAAGTTCAGAACCTAAGGCTTGAGAGAGACGACTTCAAAGGTAGATACCTTGAAAGTCATGACCTGTATCAAGCATTAGAAAGTTTGTCTTCAATCACAGTAGAGAAGGCTGAAAAGGCCATGATCGAACTACAAAAGACAAATGAACTTCTAACCTCTGACTTAGTTAAGATGGTAAATGGTGAAAAGATGCTGAGTCTTTTGCTTGGGGGTCAAAGACCCTATAAAGACAAAAGCGGTCTTGGATATGAAGAAGTCTTTGAACCACATGATCTTGATCCATTCTTAACTAAGTCACCCCGCATGTGCATTGCATGTTTTAAGAGTGGTCATGGTTCTGAGAAATTCCCTATGTTGGAAAAAGGAAAAATCTCCAAGCCTCAGAAGGCTAAGAAGAAAACTCAGAAAGCAAAGCCTTCTAAGAAGACTAACCCCTCTCAGAAGGGTAAAACTTCTCAGAAAGCAAGTGCTTCTGAAAAGGGCAAACAAAAGTTTTCTGACTCTCAAAACCATAACCCTTCTAAGAAAAGAAGGCAAAAGTCCAAGAAAGCTAACAAGCAAGGACCCAACAAAGAATGGGTACCTAAATCTGTTAACTTTGTGACTGCAGGTACATCATCAAGCGCTGCTCCACCACCACGATGAGCAGTGGTACCTTGACAGTGGCTGCTCGAGGCACATGACTGGAAGCAAGCACTGGTTCAGAAGCCTCAAGCCCAAGAAAGGCGGAACACTGCGATTCGGTGATGGCGCTAAGGGAAGAGTCACTGCAATAGGAGATGTTGGTAAGGATTCCTCTCACCAAATCTCAGATGTACTTTTGGTCGATGGCTTAACTCACAATCTATTAAGCATTAGTCAATTTTGTGACAAAGGCTTAAAGGTTGAGTTTTATGCCAAGTATTGTCATGTGATTAATCTCACAAATGACAAGATCGTTCTGGAAGGAAAACGTGTTGGTAACATCTATGTTATCCATCTGGATGATCTAAAAGATCAAAACGTGGAGTGCCTTGTCTCTGTCCAAGAAGACAAATGGCTATGGCATAAGAAACTTGGTCATGCCACTATGAGACTTCTTTCTGAACTCTCTCAGAAAGGACTTGTAAAGGGCCTTCCCAGCATTAAGTATCAGAAGGATGCAACCTACGACTTCTGTGAAAGAGGGAAACAGACCAAGGCTTCCTTTCCCAGTAAAAGTGGTATTTCTACTCAGAAACCACTGGAACTGCTCCACATGGATCTCTTTGGACCAACCAGAACGGCTTTCCTTTCTGGAAAACGCTATGGTCTTGTCATAGTGGATGATTACTCCATATTCACTTGGGTTTTCTTTCTAGCCTCTAAGGAAGAAACTTTTGAGAAGTTCAAAGCATTTGCAAAAAGAGTTTCAACAGAAAAGGATTCGCACATTCATACCATAAGATCAGATCATGGTGGTGAATTTGAGAATCATGCTTTCGAAAAGTTTTGCGAAAATCTGGGCATTGCTCACGAATTCTCATCTCCCAAAACTCCTCAAAAAAATGGAGTGGCTGAGAGAAAGAATCGAAGCCTTCAAGAGACGGCAAGAACAATGCTCTTAGAAAGCGGACTTTCCAAAGGTTTCTGGGCTGAAGCAGTTAACACTTCATGCTACATTCAGAATCGAGTCTTTCTGAGACCAATTCTGAAAAAGACTCCTTACGAGCTATGGAAGAATAAAATACCAAACATTTCTTATTTCCATGTATTTGGTTCTTCTTGCTTTATTCTCAACACAAAGGACAAACTCTCTAAGTTTAATCCTAAGTCCGATGATGGATGCTTCCTAGGATACTCCTCAGTCTCTAAAGCTTACAGAGTATATAACAAAAGGAGTAAATGTGTTGAAGAGACAATCCATATTAAGTTCAAAGAACTCAGTAAGGACATGTCTCAGAAAGATGCAGACTTAGGAGATGAGTTTGAGAAACTAAACATCTCCTCTGAGAAAGCCAAAAAGAAAATTCTTATAGATGATGAGACTGATTTCCAACCCATGGAACAACCATCTCCATCTAAAGAAAATCTAGTAGCATCATCGAAGCTCCAGAACCTAGAGAATCTACTTCTCCAAATGCAATGGAACTTAGATTCTCAGAAGGACAAGCTTCTGATGACTCAGAAAGAGAACCTTCTGTGTCTCCTTCTCAGAACCCTACTCCTAAAGGGATTAGAGGTTCAAGAGACTTGAAGAACGTTTCTCAGAATGAAGTCTTGGGTGATCCAGAACGTGGCGTAAGAACCAGAAGGAACTACACAAATCTTGCTATGGTTTCTGAATTTGAACCAGACTCCATAGAAGAGGCGTTAGATAATCCTAGCTGGGTAAATGCCATGCAGGATGAACTTGACCAATTCGAGAGAAATCAAGTTTGGAAACTAACTCAGAAGCCCAAAGGCAAGAGTGTCATTGGGACTAAATGGGTGTTTCGAAACAAACTTGATGAAAACGGTCAAGTCGTGAGAAACAAGGCCAGATTGGTTGCTCAAGGGTACAACCAACAAGAAGGGATAGACTACGATGAAACTTTTGCTCCAGTCGCAAGATTGGAAGCTATCACAATGTTGCTAGCTTTTGCTGCACACAAAGGTTTCATACTCTATCAGATGGACGTTAAGTCTGCCTTCTTGAATGGAAACCTTTATGAGGAAGTTTATGTAAAACAACCTCCTGGTTTTGTAAATGATGCATTCCCGGATCACGTATTTAAGCTTACAAAGGCTCTCTGTGGTCTAAAACAAGCTCCAAGAGCGTGGTACGATAGATTGAGCTCTTTCGTGCTTAACAACGAATTCTCAAGAGGGAAACTAGACACAACTCTCTTTACACTCTCAGAAGACTCTGGCTTCTTGATTGTCCAGATTTATGTTGATGACATAATATTTGGCGCAACCAATGAATGCCTTTGCAAAGAATTCTCCAAGCTTATGCAAGGTGAATTCGAGATGAGCATGATGGGAGAATTAAAATTCTTCCTAGGATTGCAAATCAAGCAAGAGTCAGAAGGGACAGTTATCCACCAAGAGAAGTATACCAAAGAACTTCTGAGGAAGTTTCTGATGGATAAGGCCAAACCCATGAGCACTCCCATGCATCCCTCTCAAGTAATTGACTTGGATGAAGATGGTGAGAAAGTCTCAGAAAGCAACTATCGAGGGATGATTGGCTCACTTCTCTACTTAACTGCCTCCAGACCAGATATTCAACTCAGTGTTGGGATCTGTGCTAGATTCCAGTCTAAGCCTAAGCAATCACATTTAACTGCAGTTAAACGAATTTTACGATATTTAAGTGGAACTACTAATCTTGGTCTTTGGTACGAGAAAGGTTGTTCTTCTGATGTTGTAGGATATTGTGATGCTGACTACGCCGGAGATAGGATCGATCGCAAAAGCACAAGTGGCTGCTGCTGCTTCTTTGGAAAATGCTTGATCACTTGGTCTTGCAAGAAGCAAAATACGATCGCCCTATCAACTTCTGAAGCTGAATATGTGTCTGCTGCAAACTGCTGTTCTCAGATGCTCTTGATTAAGAATCAGCTACTTGATTATCAATTAAGGTACACCAAAATTCCTATCCTTTGTGATAATACAAGTGCTATCAACTTAGCTAAGAATCCTATTCAGCATTCTCGATCCAAGCACATTGATATAAAACATCATTTTATTCGGGATCATGTGCAAAAAGGCGACATTGAACTCAAATTTGTGAATATTGAGGATCAAATCTCAGATATATTTACAAAGCCTTTACCCGAGGATCGTTTCAATGTTCTGAAAGGACTTCTTAATCTAAGACGTTTCTAAGTACTTTGAAATTAAAAACTTTTTCTTAGAAACCCCCCCTTAGTCCTAGTTTAGACTCTGAGACAAACAATAGAACTAAGCTTCTGAGCTAGAAGTAGGAAAAACACAGAAAAACTCTATCTGAAAAATTTTGTTCTCAGAAGACTCATCCCTCAGAAAGGAGATCTTCTGAAACATTTCTCAGAAGGAGCATTTCTCAGAAGGTCCACTTCTCTCAGAAGTGTACCTTCCGAGAAACAAGTTACCAACGGTAACTTTTGGACAAGCGTCAGAAACGGCTAGTTACAAGCCAGTTCTATAAATACTCATGGCATTGCTCCATTTGAGCACTTTGCGCTTAAAACTTACCAAAACTCTGCTAAGTCCTCTCCTCGCTTTCCAATCTTCATCTGTTTCATCTCCCTCCTCTCGCTCTCTCTCTGCTATCTCTGCTCTCATTTCTTCTCTATCTCCCTTCATCTCATTCCAAACTTAAACTTTTTCTTCCAAATGGTCTCCTCTGGAGAAATTAAGGGTTTAATGAGAAACAATCTTAATGAGGTATCAGAAGACATCCTCTACGAGGATGAGAAGATGCAATCCCTATTTCACAAGACCTATCTCTCACGGAATCTAGCCATGGGAAGGGTACTGCCTCTCAATGTCTACAACCAGGTGGACGAACTTTAGCTCACATTCCTTAAGCAACCTGGATGGCCAGCCATGATGAGCTCCGAGGACGTATGCTACCCAAATGTGGTGAGGGCCTTCTACTCGCAAATCGAAAGGTTCACCAACAAAGGGGTCAAGAGCACGATTGCTGATCAACAAATCCGCTTCTCCTCCTCTGACATCAACAAAATTTTCAAGACCTTGAATGGTGGTGTTGTCATCGCTGACGACCCAGGTTGGGTCAAGGAGGTAGATGACTCAGAAGAAGAAGTGGTAACACTTCTGACTGGTAGCAACAGTCTACTACTCAAGGGCGTAAAGGTGCCTCATCTCACGCAAGAGGCCAGAATCATCTTCTCAGTTGTCCAGCATACCCTTCTCCCTCGGATTGGAGACATGGGGAACGTCACAACCATGGATGCATGCCTACTGTACCACCTGCTGAAGAAGGAAAGAATAGATTTTGGAAGGATGGTACTCAACTACATGATGCACCAAGCTCATCCTAAGAGGGCTCTCACAAGTCTACCTTACGGAAGCCTTCTGACCAGAATCCTCAACCATCTCTCCTTCCCACTTGAAGACTACGCATATGTCTTCAACCACAGCAAATTCACCATGGTCACCTTCATCAACATCAAGAAGAAGAAGGAGGAAGCGAAGCCTTCTAAGGGAGCTGCTGGTCCCATACAGCCCTCTAAGGCTGGAAAAGGAAAGGAAAAGGTTTCCGATCCTTCAGAGAAGAAGAAGAAAAAGCAAAAAGTGACTCATCCTTCTCCAACAAGGGTGACAAGGAGTATGGCTTCTGAGGAAGCTCAGAAGACTCATCAGAAGGAACCTGAGGTTGTTGAGGCTGCTGAAGACTCAGAAGAAACAACTTCTGAGCAACTCTTGACCAGAAAGAGGAAAACACCTCCAACTCTCCAAGTCCCAGACGTGCCACCAGAAGGGAAAAAGAAACGTGGTCGTTTGGTAAAAGCTTACTCTACAACTCCACCTTCCTTTCTTAAATCTTCTTCTACTTCAATTCCTGTTTCTGATTCTGTCTCTGGTTTTAAACCCACCAAATTTAAAACTAAGCTCTTGCATTCCTTGAATTATCAGGGAAAGTCTCACAAAGGAGTGGGGATAAAAACAACTAAGAAACAAAGCCCGCCGAAGCCTACGGGTCAAGAAATTATAGCAGTTGCTGCTGCTGCTGCCACTACCACTACTACTGCTGCTGCTGCTGTTGAAGAAGAAGCAGAAGCTTCTCATCACTCCTCCCCCTCTGGGAATGTCTCTCCTACCAGAGAAAACGTTCAGGGGCATGGAAGAAATGTTGCTGATTCCTCTTCTGAGGAAGAAGATGCGGCAAGCTTCCGCATTGAGCATCGCACTCCAGATGCTGGAAGCTCCAAGAAAGAGCTCCCAAAGAAGCCATCTGAGGTTTCTATGGTGGAACTTTCTGAGGCAACCACAACTGAGGTGGCTACTGTGAATGCTGAGTCATTGGCTCAGACGATGCTTGATGTCCAGAAGGAACTGGATCAACCTTCTGAGACTCCAGAAGCTGCTCAAATGCAACCACAATAGCAACCACAACATGAGGAAGCCTTACTTGAACCAACTTCTGAGGTTGGTCCCCTCTCTTATGAGATCCCTCCGGAACATGAGGAAACTCATGTCTCAACACATGAAGTAGTACCAGGGACCACCAGCACTGGGCTCAGCTCAGAGGTGGGCGCTGACGCTACCATGGCTGCCGGAGTTGCAGCAGTTAAGGCATTTGTTGCCCACAGTTCCTTAGAAGGAACTCTATCTGAGAAGGACTCTCAGAAGGAACCAGAGGTTCCTCCTCTCGATCTAACAGAAGTTCCTCCTCCCGATCTAACAGAAGTTCCTCCTCCATCCTTCGATCAACAAGGTCCTACCTTCTCGATTACGAACTCGATGATTAGTCCCGGCTTTCAGCTGGGAAGAATGGTAGTCACACCACCCTCTGTGCAATTTAGGCCTTTCTTTGGTCGAACTGAGAAGTTGAAGTGCATTGAAGCCATACATAGCTAGATCTCAACTTTCAACCTCTCCGAGGATGCTCAGACTTCTGGTGCAATGGAGCAACTATCAGCTCGGCAACCTTCTGATCTAGACCTTGCTCTAATTTCTGAGGACACTCAGAGGCAACCTTCTATTAAACTCGCTGCTATTGAAGACAAAGCTGTCCAAGAAGAAGAACTTCCTGAATATCAAAAGAGGGATATCATCGATGATGTACTTGAGGCTGAAGTCTCTCGTCCTCCTCCATCTCAACCCTCATCTTCTCAACAGCCTTCCACTTCCTCTGAACTACCTCCAGAATGTGCTCCGCATGCGACTCAGAGCGAGATTCTCACGGAGATATGCCAGCTGCTACGCTACATTGCCAGAAGGCAGTAGTTCTAAGTCAATGATGGCGTTTATGTATTAGCCACCCTTTTTTATGTAACAAAGGGGGAGTAGATAAATGATAAAATTTTTTTTTACAATGGCTACGTAAACACTAGGCTAGGACTTAGGGGGAGCAACAACTTAGGGGGAGCAAAATATTTTGTATCTCTACAAAACCATCAATGAAAAATCATTATTTTGGCATCTCATATTTTACTTAATTTTATGCTTATTTTTTATTATTTGGTATCTCTTGATTTACTTAGCCTGGTATTTCTGAATTTCATACATATATTCATCAAGAAATACACGCTATGTAATTGATAACCTCAAACAGTGATCATACATTGCATATTTTAACTATTGATTATCAAAGCCTTCTAAGGAAATAACAGAGCCTTCTCTCAGAAAGCACTGTTAAGTTCTAAGAAAGCAAAAGTGCATTCTGAATAAGTTGTGAACTTACTCAGAAACACTTCTAAACTTAAGCAAAATTATTATCTTAAGACTTAAGTTGTTATCATCAAAAAGGGGGGGATTGTAAGCTCCAGAACACTTCTGAGAGAATTAGGCATAATTCTCTTAGAGTTATGAAAGTTTTAATGACAACAAGGTAAGCCATAAGTATAAAAATTTTACTTAAGGTTTTGCTAATATGTGCGCTAAGTGTCTCAGAAAGCTTTAAATTATTGCAATACCATGAGTAAAGACCAAGACAAAACATCAAGTAGCCTCGAGATCAATTGATAAAATCATAGCGCCAAAGATATCAGAAAGGATGTCTCAGAAGCGCAGAAGGTGAAAACATGTTTCTGAGGAAAGAACACTGTCGCCTCAGAAGGGTCTCAGAAGACCTTGCGACTAGTAGTTCTCAGAAGAGTCTTCCCTCAGAAGGTTCGCCTCAGAAGTCCGTACAACTCTCAGAAAGTTGGACTCAGAAGCAACCAAGTGTCTGGACTCGAGGGATCGCAAGCAGTCTCAGAAAGCTCGCTACATCAAGCTAAGGAAGTGGGAACACGCGCACTGTGCAGTTCTGAAAAGTTGCTCATTTCGCGCTGATTGTACCAGGGAGCCGTTCTGAAAAGCACACAACCACATCAGCAAATAGAAACTTCAAATTCGTGGCTCATTAACGCCTATATATATGAGATCAAATTACAGAGTAAATTGACGAAACTTCAGCGCGAAAAATTCTTAAACAAACTGAGCAAAAACTCTGTCAATTTGAAATCATATTTCGAACTTGAATTTTTCTCAGAAAGACAATTTTTCAAAAGTTGTTTTTCGAACTAGGTTTTCAATTCTACTAAGTGTAAAACTAGGTTTGTAACTTAGACTTGGTAGTTGTTTTCGATCAAAACCAACATTCGAAAAACGCTAAGTCCTTCTTTGTGTGAAGGCAGGTTTAAGTCCTCTGGTGTTTGAGGCAAAGTTCAAAGTCCTTAAGTGATTAAGGCAAGGAAGTCCTCTGTTGTGGGGCAAGGAAGTCTTTAAGTGATTAAGGCAAGGAAGTCCTTAGTTGTGAGGCAAGGAAGTCCTTAAGTGATTAAGGCAAGGAAGTCCTCTAAAGGCATTGTTGTCTGGGAAGGCACTTTAAGAAGAATATCCAAGAACTCTCAACTGAAGGTTGGGGACTGGAGTAGGTTGGTTATAACCGAACCAGTATAAAATTCTCTGTGTTAAGCTTTTCTCCCTTACTCTTTACTTGCATAAATCTTTGAGAAAAACTCTACCACGATTTTAATTAAGAGGTCTCGTGAAAACTTTATTGATAAAAATCAGAAAGCGTTTAAGAAACTCTAACTTAAAGTCATTTTCTTAAAACTGCTCAGAAAGGAACTTTCTCAGAAAGACTAAGTTCTCAGAAAGCAATTTCCGCTGCAAACTTTAAAATCTACCTTCTGAGTAAAAACAGATTTCTAAGTAAAAGTTTTAAGAAGTAATTTTTAAAACTTGCACGATTCAACCCCCCATTCTCGTGCACACATACACTTTCAAGGGTTAGGTTATGGGGTTTCTGGGGACCGTCGGAAGACCCTCGGAAGTAATAATATGTTTCGGCGGACTTCCGAGGGTTCTCGACAGGGTTAGGATTAGGTTATGGGGTCTCTAGGCACCGTCGGAAGACCCTCGGAACTAATAAAATGTTTCGGCGGACTTCCGAGGGTTCTCGACAGGGTTAGGGTTAGGTTATGGGGTCTCTGGGCACCGTCGGAAGACCCTCGAAACTTATAATATGTTTCGGCGGACTTCCGAGGGCTCTCGACAGGGTTAGGGTTAGGTATAGGGTTTCTGTAAACCGTCGGAAGACCCCCGGAAAATCATATATTATTCCGGCGGAGTTCCGAGGGTTCTCGACAGGGTTATGGGGTTTCTGTAAACCGTCGGAAGACCCTCGGAAGTTATAATATGTTTCGGCGGACTTTCGAGGGTTCGTGATATTTAATAAACTTACTTTAATTATTGGATTTAAGGTGATATTAAACGGATTTAAATGTCTGGAGTGTTTGTATTAGTAAAATAATATTAATAAATGATATTTCATCCAATAAAATCTTTAATTAGTTGAACGGTGTGTTCGAAGTAGCCAACAACATTGACGACTGACTTGAGAGCCAGGGAGACTCTCAAGTACTTATATATAAGAGAACACCAAGATAACTCATCAATTGAGTTCATCAGGACAATACAGCTCCTGACAACAATAATATATGATGGATCGTCTGTTATATATTAAGAATTGAACTGATTAAATTAATTTGTTAGTATTTTATAAAATAAAATGTTAAGAGTTTCATGGACATCCGTCGGAAACCCCTCGCAATATAGGAAGAGTTCCGGCGGTTTTCCGAGGGCATAAGGGACCGTTTGGATTGAGATTCCCTTCGAGCTTGACTGAAACGCTGCGTTTCATGTTATATATTTGTTTGTATTTTGTGTTTTTTTTGTTTTCCGAACAGAGCCGCCGCGAACCACCTCGTCGCCGCCTCGTCACCACCGGCGCTGACTCCGGCCCACTGCCGCGTCCTCTGCCTGAACGCCGCGCTGCGCTGCCAGTCCTGGTTCGCTGCGCCACCACCAGATCCGCCGCTGCCCCCGCCGCCGCTGCCCACCGCCGCCGCTGTCACCACCACTGCCGCTGCCGTTACTACTCTGTCAAGGTAAGTGTTCTTAATTTTTCAATTTGATAAATTTTATTAAGTTATAATTGATAAAATAAAATTGAAAAAAAAATATATAATTGAGTTATAATTGTTATAATTGAAAAAAGAGATATAATTGAGTTATAATTGAGATATAAATTATTTAAGTTATAATTGTTAAATGAAAATTGATAATTAAACTTAAAATTGAAAAATATTTATGTGATAAAATATAATTGAGTGAGTTTTGGTAAACTAATTTCATAAAATAATATATTTCATAAAATATTTATTTGATAAAATATATTTCATAAAGTACAATACATGATTAATAAGAAAGTTAGATCAATCACAAATTTGTACGTATACTTGAAGAGGGGGGCGTACACAATTTCCCATCTCTTGTGCGACTGGAACATGTAGCGTCCCTGGCTTGAGCCAGTGATCAGACTTGTTCCAATCGCGAAGAGACGGGAAAAGTGTTATGTCCTCATTGTAAGCTCCAGAACCCTTCTGAGAGAATTAGGCATAATTCTCTTAGAATTATAAAAGTTTTAATGATAATAAGGTAAGCCATAAGTATAAAATTTTACTTAAGGTTTTGCTAATATGTGCGCTAAGTGTCTCAGAAAGCTTTAAGCTAGTGCAATACCATGAGCAAAGACCAAGACGAAACATCAAGTAACCTCGAGATCAATTGATAAAATCATAGCGCCAAAGATATCAGAAAGGATGTCTCAGAAGCGCAGAAGGTGAAAACATGTTTCTGAGGAAAGAACACTGTCGCCTCAGAAGGGTCTCAGAAGACCTTGCGACTAGTAGTTCTCAGAAGGGTCTTCCCTCAGAAGATTCGCCTCAGAAGTCCGTACAACTCTCAGAAAGTTGGACTCAGAAGCAACCAAGTGTCTGGACTCAAGGGATCGCAAGAAGTCTCAGAAAGCTCGCTACAACTAGCTAAGGAAGTGGGAACACGCGCACTGTGCAGTTCTGAAAAGTTCCTCATTTCGCGCTGACTGTAGCAGGGAGCCGTTCTGAAAAGGACACAGCCACATAAGCAAAGTGAAAGCTTCTAATTTCGCGGCTCTTTGATGCCTATATATATGAGTTCAATTCCAGAGCAATGTGACGAAACTCTTGCGCTTAAAACTCTTGATTAAACGTGCAAAAACTCTGTTGAATTGAAAATCATTTTGCAAAAAACTTAGAACTTTCTCAGAAAGACAATTTTTACGAAATTGTTCTTCTAACTTTGCAAAATCTTCTAGTTCTGAATTGGTGTAAACTCTTACATTTGTAAGTTAATTCTAGAAGTCTACTAAGTGTAAAACTAGGTTTGTAACTAAGTCTACTAAGTTAATTCTAGAAGTCTACTAAGTGTAAGTCTTGGTAGTTGTTTTCGATCAAATCTAACCTTCGAAAAACGCTAAGTCCTTCTTTGTGTGAAGGCAATTTTAAGTCCTCTGGTGTTTGAGGCAAAGTTCAAGTCCTTAAGTGATTAAGGCAAGGAAGTCCTCAGTTGTGAGGCAAGGAAGTCCTTAAGTGTTTAAGGCAAAGAAGTCCTCTAGTGTGAGGCAAGGAAGTCCTCTAGTGTGAGGCAAAGAAATCCACTTCGGGTTGTGAAGTGGTGGAAGTCCTTTACTTGTTAAAGGCAGTGTTGTCTGGGAAGGCACATTAAGAAGAATATCTAAGAACTCTCAACTGAAGGTTGAGGACTGGAGTAGGTTGGTTATAACCGAACCAGTATAAAATCCCTTGTGTTAAGCTTTTCTCCCTTACTCCTTACTTGTGCAAATCTTTGAGAAAAACTCTATCACAATTTTAATTAAGAGGTCTCGTGAAAACTTCATTGATTAAAATCAGAAAGCGTTTAAGAAACTTTAACTCAAAGTTATTTTTTCAAAACTGCTCAGAAAGGAACTTTCTCAGAAAGACTAGGTTCTCAGAAAGCAATTTCCGCTGCAAACTTTAAAATCTATCTTCTGAGTAAAAACAGCTTTCTAAGTAAAAGTTTTAAGAAGTAATTTTTAAAACTTGCACGATTCAACCCCCCCCCCTTCTCGTGCACTCATACACTTTCAATTGGTATCAGAGCTCGGTCCTTAAGGGGTTGAGCACTTCGCAGTGTCAAGGAAAAGATCCACAAAGGGAAATATGAATTCACCAGCTGCATTCATAACAGATGGGGCTTCGATAAACAGACCTCCTATGTTTCTCGGAGACAGCTTCGACTACTGGCGTGACAGGATGACGCTATTCATCAAGCACACCAGTCTAGACTTATGGGATAGGATCGAGAATGGAGACCATCAGCCTCTGCAGACAGTTACAGAGGACGCTGTGGTTGCAACAGACGTTGAGCCAGGAGTGGCACCTCCAGCACTCAGAACCTATACAAGACGAGTCCCCAAGGACGAATGGACTCAAGAAATGAAGGAGAAGATACAACTCAACTTCAAAGCCAAGTATATTCTCCTCTGTGCTTTACCCAAGGTAGAATATGACAAAATTGTGTCATGTGATACTGCACAAGAGATTTGGGAAAGACTTCATATGCTGCACGAAGGTAATGACGAAGTCAAGGAAACGAAAATCTCAATGCTCGTACACAAATACGAGTCCTTCAGCATGCAGCCTGAGGAAACTATTGACAGCATGTCAATAAGATTTCTCCATATCATCAACCAACTGAAAGTCTTGGGAAAGACTTATTCAAACGCTGAGATGTACTATTTGGTTCGCTCAGAACGCATGAGATCGAACTGGAAGGGTTGCTCGGAGGACCATCCACTTCCTCCAGATCTCATAAGGGACTGGCTCTGAACAGTCAAGTCAGAAAATCTTCCAAAGCTTTCAAAGCTGAAGAAGCTTCTGAGTCTGACAATGATGAAGACTCAGAATCTGAAGACGACGACATCTCTCTCCTAGTAAAGAAAATGAAGAAAGCCTGGAGAAAGAGACCAAACAAAAGCAAGGAATTCACTCCTAAGAAAGGAAAGTCAAAGCCTTTAGATGCCACATGCTTTGGCTGTGGAGAAAAAGGTCACTTCAAGACGGAGTGTCCACAAAACAAAGGAAAGAAGAAATTCATCCCTAGAAGGAAAAAGAAGGCAATGGCTGCAACCTGGAGTGATTCAGAAGAAGAAGCTTCTGAAGGAGTAAGTGAGGAAGAAGAAGCTAATGTTTGCTTCATGGCAGGAACTGACTATATTCTGGAAACAGAATCGGAATCAGAAGAGGTACCAAATTCTCCTCCTCTCTCATATTCATACGATGAGCTCTCAGAACTTTATTATGATCTTCTGAAAGACTCAAACGAGCTAGGTAACAGTTTAAGCAATCTAAAAAAATCTTTTAAAAATTTAGAAGCTGAAAATGTAAGACTAACTCAAGAGGTTCAGAACCTAAGGCTTGAAAAAGACGACTTCAAGGATAGATACCTTGAAAGTCATGACATGTATCAAGCATTAGAAAGTCTGTCTTCAATCACAGTAGAGAAGGCTGAAAAGGCCATGATCGAACTGCAAAAGACAAATGAACTTCTAACCTCTGACTTAGTTAAGATGGTAAATGGTAAAAAGATGCTAAGTCTTTTGCTTGGGGGTCAAAAACCCTATAAAGACAAAAGTGGTCTTGGATATGAAGAAGTTTTTGAACCACATGATCTTGATCCATCCTTAACCAAGTCACCTCGCATGTGCATTATATGTTTTAAGAGTGGTCATGGTTCTGAAAATTGCCCTATGTTGAAAAAAGGAAAAATCTCTAAGCCTCAGAAGGCTAAGAAGAAAACTTAGAAAGCAAAGCCTTCTAAGAAGACTAACCCCTCTCAGAAGGGTAAAACTTCTCAGAAAGCAAGTACTTCTGAAAAGGGCAAACAAAAGGGTTCTGACTCTCAAAACCATAACCCTTCTAATAAAAGGAGGCAAAAGTCCAAGAAAGCTAACAAGCAAGGACCCAACAAAGAATGGGTACCTAAATCTATTAACTTTGTGACTGCAGGTACATCATCAAGCGCTGCTCCACCACCACGATGAGCAGTGGTACCTTGACAGTGGCTGCTCGAGGCACATGACTGGAAGCAAGCATTGGTTCAGAAACATCAAGCCCAAAAAGGGCGGAACAGTGCGATTCGGTGATGGCGCTAAGGGAAGAGTCACTGCAATCGGAGATGTTGGTAAGGATTTCTCTCACCAAATCTCAGATGTACTTTTGGTCGATGGCTTAACTCACAATCTATTAAGCATTAGTCAATTTTGTGACAAAGGCTTAAAGGTTGAGTTTTATGCCAAGTATTGTCATGTGATTAATCTCACAAACGACAAGATCGTTCTAGAAGGAAGACGTGTTGGTAACATCTATGTTATCCATCTGGATGATCTAAAGGATCAAAATGTGGAGTGCCTTGTCTCTGTCCAAGAAGACAAATGGCTATGGCATAAGAAACTTGGTCATGCCCATATGAGACTTCTTTCTGAACTCTCTCAGAAAGGTCTTGTTAAGGGTCTTCCCAACATTAAGTATCAGAAGGATGCAACCTGCGACTTCTGTGAAAGAGGGAAACAGACCAAAGCTTCCTTTCCCAGTAAAAGTGGTATTTCTACTCAGAAACCACTGGAACTGCTCCACATGGATCTCTTCGGACCAACCAGAACGGCTTCCCTTTCTGGAAAACGCTATGGTCTTGTCATAGTGGATGATTACTCTAGATTCACTTGGGTTTTCTTTCTAGCCTCTAAGGAAGAAACTTTTGAGAAGTTCAAAGCATTTGCAAAAAGAGTTTCAACAGAAAAGGATTCGCACATTCATACCATAAGGTCAAATCATGGTGGTGAATTTGAGAACCATGCTTTCGAAAAGTTTTGTGAAAATCTGGGCATTGCTCACGAATTCTCATCTCCCAGAACTCCTCAACAAAATGGAGTAGCTGAGAGAAAGAATCGAAGTCTTCAAGAGATGGCAAGAACAATGCTCTTAGAAAGCGGACTTTCAAAAGGTTTCTGGGCTGAAGCAGTTAATACTTCATGCTACATTCAGAATTGAGTCTTTCTGAGACCAATTCTGAAAAAGACTCCTTACGAGCTATGAAAGAATAAAATACCAAACATTTCTTATTTTCATGTATTTGGTTCTTCTTGTTTTATTCTCAACACAAAGGACAAACTCTCTAAGTTTGATCCTAAGTCCGATGATGGATATTTCCTAGGATACTCCTTAGTCTCTAAAGCTTACAGAGTATATAACAAAAGGAGTAAATGTGTTGAAGAGACAATCCATATTAAGTTCAAAGAACTTAGTAAGGACATGTCTCAGAAAGACGCAGACTTAGAAGATGAGTTTGAAAAACTCAACATCACTTCTGAGAAAGCCAAAAAGAAAATTCTTATAGATGATGAGACTGACTTCCAACCCATGGAACAACCATCTCCATCTAAAGAAAAATCCAGTAGCATCATTGAAGCTCCAGAACCTAGAGAATCTACTTCTCCAAATACAATGGAACCTAGATTCTCAGAAGGACAAGCTTCTGATGACTCAGAAAGAGAACCTTCTGTGTCTCCTTCTCAGAACCCTACTCCTAAAGGGATTAGAGGTTCAAGAGACTTGAAGAACGTCTCTCAAAACGAAGTCTTGGGCAATCCAGAACGTGGCGTAAGAACCAGAAGGAACTATACAAATCTTGCTATGGTTTCTGAGCTTGAACCAGACTCCATAGAAGAGGCGTTAGATGATCCTAGCTGGGTAAATGCCATGCAGGATGAACTTGACCAATTCGAGAGAAATCAAGTTTGGAAACTAACTCAGAAGCCCAAAGGCAAAAGTGTCATTGGGACTAAATGGGTGTTTCGAAACAAACTTGATGAAAACGGTCAAGTCGTGAGAAACAAGGCTAGATTGGTTGCTCGATGGTACAACCAACAAGAAGGGATAGACTACGATGAAACTTTCGCTCCAGTCGCAAGATTGGAAGCTATCAGAATGTTGCTAGCTTTTGCTGTACACAAAGGTTTCAAACTCTATCAGATGGACGTTAAGTCTGCCTTCTTGAATGGATACCTTTCTGAGGAAGTTTATGTAAAACAACCTCCAGGTTTTGTGAATGATGCATTCCCGAATCACGTATTTAAGCTTACAAAGGCTCTCTATGGTCTGAAACAAGCTCCAAGAGCTTGGTACGATAGATTGAGCTCTTTCCTGCTTAAAAACGGATTCTCAAGAGGGAAAGTAGACACAACTCTCTTTACACTCTCAGAAGACTCTGGCTTCTTGATTGTCCATATTTATGTTGATGACATAATATTTGGCGCAACCAATGAATGCCTTTGCAAAGAATTCTCCAAGCTTATGCAAGGTGAATTCGGGATGAGCATGATGGGAGAACTAAAATTCTTCCTAGGATTGCAAATCAAGCAAGAGTCAGAAGGGACAGTTATCCACCAAGAGAAGTATACCAAAGAACTTCTGAGTAAGTTTCTGATGGATAAGGCCAAACCCATGAGCACTCCCATGCATCCCTCTCAAGTAATTGACTTGGATGAAGATGGTGAGAAAGTCTCAGAAAGCAACTATCGAGGGATGATTGGCTCACTTCTCTACTTAACTGCCTCCAGACCAGATATCCAACTCAGTGTTGGGATCTGTGCTAGATTCCAGTCTAAGCCTAAGCAATCACATTTAATTGCAGTTAAACGAATCTTACGATATTTAAGTGGAACTACTAATCTTAGTCTTTGGTACGAGAAAGGGTGTTCTTCTGATGTTGTAGGATATTGTGATGCTGACTACGCTGGAGATAAGATCGATCGCAAAAGCACAAGTGGCTGCTGCTGCTTCTTTGGAAAATGCTTGATCACGTGGTCTTGCAAGAAGCAAAATACGATCGCCCTATCAACTGCTGAAGCTGAGTATGTGTCTGCTGCGAACTGCTGTTCTCAGATGCTATCGATTAAGAATCAGCTACTTGATTATCAATTAAGGTACACCAAAATTCCTATCCTTTGTGATAATACAAGTGCTATTAACTTAGCTAAGAATCCTATTCAGCATTCTCGATCCAAGCACATTGATATAAAACATCACTTTATTCGGGATTATGTGCAAAAAGGCGACATTGAACTTAAATTTGTAAATACTGAGGATCAAATCTCAGATATATTTACAAAGCCTTTACCCGAGGATCGTTTCAATGATCTGAAAGGACTTTGAAATTAAAAAAAACTTTTTCTTAGAAACCCCCATTAGTCCTAGCTTAGACTCTGAGACAAACAATAGAACTAAGCTTCTGAGCTAGAAGTAGGAAAACACAGAAAAACTCTATCTGAGAAAATTTGTTCTCAGAAGACTCATCTCTCAGAAAGGAGATCTTCTGAAACATTTCTGAGAAGGAGGTTTTCTCAGAAGGACCACTTCTCTCAGAAAGGTACCTTCCGAGAAACAAGTTACCAACGGTAACTTTTGGATAAGCGTCAGGAAACGGCTAGTTACAAGCCATTTCTATAAATACTCATGGCATTGTTTCATTTAAGCACTTTACGCTTAAAACTTACCAAAACTCTGCCAAATCCTCTTCTCGCTTTCCAATCTTCATCTGTTCTCGCTCTCTCTCTACTATCTCTCTCTCTCTTGTTCTTCTCTATCTCTTCTCAAAACTTAAACCTGTCTTCCAAATGGCATTCTCTGGAGAGATCAAGGGCTTAATGAGAAACAATCTCAATGAAATATCCGAAGATATTCTCTACGACAATGAGGAGATGCAGTCCCTATTCCACAAGACTTATCTTCCAAGAAATCTTGCTATGGGAAGGGTACTACCTCTCAACGTATACAATCAAGTGGATGAACTTCAATTCACCTTCCTCAAGCAACCTGGATGGCCAGCCATGATGAGCTCCGAGGACGTGTGCTACCCAAATGTGGTGAGAGCATTCTATTCGCAAATAGAAAGGTTCACCAACAAAGGGGTCAAGAGCACGATTGCTGATCAGCAAATCCGCTTCTCCTCCTCTAACATCAACAAAATTTTCAAGACCTTGAATGGAGGTGCAGTCATCGCCGACGACCCAGAATGGGTCAAGGAGGTTGATGACTCAGAAGAAGAAGTGGTGACACTTCTGACTGGAAGCAACAGTCTACCGCTCAAGGGCGTAAAGGTGCCTCATCTTACACAAGAGGCCAGAATCATCTTCTCAGTTATCCAACATACCCTTCTCCCTTGGATTGGAGACATGGGGAATGTCACCACCATGGACGCATGTCTACTCTATCATCTGCTGAAGAAAGAGAGGATTGATTTTGGGAGGATGGTGCTAAACTACATGATGCACCAAGCACATCCTAAAAGAGCACTTACAAGTCTACCCTATGGGAGTCTTTTGACCAAGATCTTAAATCACTTCTCTTTCCCCCTTGAAGACTATGAATATGTCTTCAACCACAGCAAATTCACCATGGTCACCTTCAACAACATCAAGAAGAAGAAGGTACCAGAGACGGGGGCACCTAAGAAGAAGGAGGGAGCAAAGCCTTCTAAGGGAGCTGCTGGTCCCAACCAGCCCTCTAAGGCTGAGAAAGGAAAGGAAAAGGTTTTCGATCCTTCAGAAAAGAAGAAGAAGAAGCAAAAGGTGACTCATCCCTCTCCAACAAGGGTGACCAGGAGTATGGCTTATGAGGAAGCTCAGAAGACTCCTCAGAAGAAACCTGAGGTTGTTGAGGCTGCTGAAGACTCAGAAGAAACAACTTTTGAGCAACTCCTGACCAGAAAGAGGAAAGCACCTCCAACTCTCCAAGTCCCAGACGTGCCACCAGAAGGGAAAAGGAAACGTGGTCGTTTGGTAAAAGCTTACTCTAAAACTCCACCTTCCTTTCTTAAATCTTCTTCTACTTCAATTCCTGTTTCTGATTCTGTCGCTGGTTTTAAACCCACCAAATTTAAAACTAAACTCCTGCATTCCTTGAATTATGAGGGAAAGTCTCACAAAGGAGTGGGGATAAAATCCACTAAGAAACAGAGCCCGCCGAAGCCGACGGGTAAAGAAATCATAGCAGTTGCTGCTACTGCCACCACCATCGCTACTACTGCTGCTGTTGAAGAAGAAGCAGAAGCTTCTCATCACTCCTCCCCCTCTGGAAATGTCTCCCCTACCAGAGAAGACATTCAGGGACATGGAGGAAATGTTGCTGATTCTTCTTCAGAGGAAGAAGATGCAGCAAGCTTTCGCATTGAGCATCGCACCCCAGATGCTGGAAGCTCCAAGAAAGAGCCCCAAAAGAAGCCATCTGAGGTTTCTATGGTGGAACTTTCTGAGGCAACCACAACTGAGGCTGCTGTTGTGAATGCTGAGTCACTGGCTCAGACGATGCTTGAGGTCCAGAAGGAACTGGATCAACCTTCTGAGACTCCAGAAGCTACTCAGATGCAACCAGAACAACAACTACAGCATGAGGAAGCCTTAATTGAACCAACTTCTGAGGTTGGTCCCCTCTCTTCTGAGATCCCTTCAGAACATGAGGAAACTCATGTCTCAACACATGAAGTAGTGCCAGGGACCACCAGCACTGGGCTCAGCTCAGAGGTGGGCGCTGACGCTACCATGGCTGCCGGAGTTGCAGCAGTTGAGGCATTTGTTGCCAACAGTTCCTTAGAAGGAACTCTATCTGAGAAGGAACTCTATCTGAGAAGGACTCTCAGAAGGAACCAGAGGTTCCTCCTCTGGATATAACAGAGGTTCCTCCTACATCCTTTGAACAACAAGGTCCCACCTTCTCGATTACGGACTCAATGATTGGTTCCGGCTTTCAGCTGGGAAGGATGGTAGTCACCCCACCCTCTGTACAATTTCGGCCCTTCTTTGGTCGAATTGAGAAGTTGAAAGGCAGTGAAGCCATCCATAGTCAGATCTCAACTTTCAGCCTCTCCGAAGATGCTCAGACTTCTGGTTCTGGTTCTATGACGCAACCATCAGCAAGGCAACCTTCTGATCTAGACCTTGCTCTAGTTTCTGAGGACACTCAAAGGCAGCCTTCCATTGAACTTGCTGCTATTGAAGGCAAAGCTGTCCAAGAAGAAGAACTTCCTGAATATCAAACGAGGGATATCATCGATGAAGTACTTGAGGCTGAAGTCTCTCGTCCCCCTTCATCTCAACCCTCATCTTCTCAACAGCCTTCCACTTCCTCTGAACTACCTCCAGAATGCGCTCAGAATGCGACTCTGAGCGAGATTCTCATGGAGATATGCCAGCTGCTACGCTACATTGCCAGAAGGCAGTAGTTCTAAGTCAATGATGGCGTTTATGTCTTAGCCACCCTTTTTGATGTAACAAAGGGGGAGTAGATAAATGAATGATAAGATTTTTTTGTACATTGGCTATACGTAAACACTAGGCTAGAACTTAGGGGGAGCAACAACTTAGGGGGAGCCAAATATTTTGTATCTCTACAAAACCATCAATGAAAAATCATTATTTTGGCATCTCATGTTTTACTTAATTTTATGCTTATTTTTTATTTGGCATCTCTTGATTTACTTAGCCTGGTATTTCTGAATTTCATACATATAATCATCAAGAAATACACGCTATATAATTGATAATCACAAACAGTAATCATACAATGCATACTTTAACTGTTGATTATCACAGCCTTCTAAGAAAATAACGAAGCCTTCTCTCAGAAAGCTAAGTTAGTTTCTAAGAAAGCAAAAGTGCATTCTGAATAAGTTGTGAACTTACTCAGAAACACTTCTGAACTTAAGCAAAATTATTATCTTAAGACTTAAGTTGTTATCATCAAAAAGGGGGAGATTGTAAGCTCCAGAACCCTTCTGAGAGAATTAGGCATAATTCTCTTAGAACTATGAAAGTTTTAATGATAACAAGGTAAGCCATAAGTATAAAATTTTACTTAAGGTTTTGTTAATATGTGCGCTAAGTGTCTCAGAAAGCTTTAAGCTAGTGCAATACCATGAGCAAAGACCAAGACGAAACATCAAGTAACCTCGAGATCAATTGATAAAATCATAGCGCCAAAGATATCAGAAAGGATGTCTCAGAAGCGCAGAAGGTGAAAACATGTTTCTGAGGAAAGAACACTGTCGCCTCAGAAGGGTCTCAGAAGACCGTGCGACTAGTAGTTCTCAGAAGAGTCTTCCCTCAGAAGGTTCGCCTCAGAAGTCCGTACAACTCTCAGAAAGTTGGACTCAGAAGCAACCAAGTGTCTGGACTCAAGGGATCACAAGCAGTCTCAGAAAGCTTGCTACAAGTAGCCAGGGAAGTGGGAACACGCGCACTGTGCAGTTCTGAAAAGTTCCTCATTTCGCGCTGACTGTAGCAGGGAGCCGTTCTGAAAAGGACACAGCCACATAAGCAAAGTGAAAGCTTCTAATTTCGCGGCTCTTTGATGCCTATATATATGAGTTCAATTCCAGAGCAATGTGACGAAACTCTTGCGCTTAAAACTCTTGATTAAACGTGCAAAAACTCTGTTGAATTGAAAATCATTTTGCGAAAAACTTAGAACTTTCTCAGAAAGACAATTTTTACGAAATTGTTCTTCTAACTTTGCAAAATCTTCTAGTTCTGAATTGGTGTAAACTCTTACATTTGTAAGTTAATTCTAGAAGTCTACTAAGTGTAAAACTAGGTTTGTAACTTAGTCTTGGTAGTTGTTTTCGATCAAATCAAACCTTCGAAAAACGCTAAGTCCTTCTTTGTGTGAAGGCAGTTTTAAGTCCTCTGGTGTTTGAGGCAAAGTTCAAGTCCTTAAGTGATTAAGGCAAGGAAGTCCTCAGTTGTGAGGCAAGGAAGTCCTTAAGTGTTTAAGGCAAAGAAGTCCTCTAGTGTGAGGCAAGGAAGTCCTCTAGTGTGAGGCAAAGAAATCCACTTCGGGTTGTGAAGTGGTGGAAGTCCTTTACTTGTTAAAGGCAGTGTTGTCTGGGAAGGCACATTAAGAAGAATATCTAAGAACTCTCAACTGAAGGTTGAGGACTGGTGTAGGTTGGTTATAACCGAACCAGTATAAAATCCCTTGTGTTAAGCTTTTCTCCCTTACTCCTTACTTGTGCAAATCTTTGAGAAAAACTCTATCACAATTTTAATTAAGAGGTCTCGTGAAAACTTCATTGATTAAAATCAGAAAGCGTTTAAGAAACTCTAACTCAAAGTTATTTTTTCAAAACTGCTCAGAAAGGAACTTTCTCAGAAAGACTAGGTTCTCAGAAACTTAATCTTCTCAGAAAGCAATTTCCGCTGCAAACTTTAAAATCTATCTTCTGAGTAAAAACAGCTTTCTAAGTAAAAGTTTTAAGAAGTAATTTTTAAAACTTGCACGATTCAACCCCCCCTTCTCGTGCACTCATACACTTTCACTTTATACTTGTGAACACTTCCAACCTCTAGTTATTTATCTTTCAATTCTGTACTTTCCTGGCTTGAGCTTATTAAAAGAGTTAAAATAGATGATCAGACCAAAGCAAGAACTTGCATCTATTTTTGTTAGTATCTCATTATCTTGATTGCAGAAGATATATTCTTTCAATTTTTATTTTACAATATTTGAGCTCATCTTTTCAAGTTACACAATTTTGTAATTGCTTATTTTCACTTCCTGCACTAAATCACAAATGAGAAGGAATTTCCACAATTCTAAACGAAAGATCCCTTGTCCCTACTGGGATTAATACATGTATTTCTTCATTCTTTTCTCACTATGTTAATTGATATTGTTAGGGTGTTCATTAGTTGTGTTGGGTTTAGACCTTCATTCATTTGAGTCATTTAGTATTTTTTTATTTAACAAAAAAAGAGATTAGATTCATTTTGTCAGTTCAGGTTGCGATGTTGAAAATGTCGTGCCAAATTATTTGGGCCGAGTTTCCTTAAGTAAGATAGAATTATATAACACCCGTAGCTCAGGGTTGGCGTACAGCAGATATGGACGATTATAAGCGATGGTCATGATGTGATGATAAGTGATGATACGCGTGATTAGCGTGAGTTGTAACCCCGCAGCCGGGACGTGCGTGACTTCGAGCACGAGTGTGCATACGTAATATGATTAGATTGATGGATGAATGCCCGTGATTTTGTTTTGATGTGTTTAATGAATCAAATGATATATATTGGTGGCATGTGTGTGATTGGTAGGAGTTGTTTGAAACGGCTATGTGTTTGGTATTTTTGAATAAATACGTATGACGAATTATGGTGTTTTTGTGAGTAATTGAGATATTTAAGCACAAATTAATTTGTGAACACGGTGATGAGGTGAACGCCAAGATGTATTCATTTTTTCCTTACTTGATGTTAAGTAAAGTAGTGATATTGGTAATAATGTATGGTTAATTAATTTTATTTGATGAGGATTGATATTGATGATGAAACCAGTTATGTGGTGTTGCCTGAGATAGATATATTTTCCGGAACCAAAGTGAACGGTGTATGTGTTTGGATTTAAGTAAATTTCCTTACTCAGGAGAAAGACCGGTGTTAAGTTTATTCATACATATATATATATATATATATTGAATTAATATATATATAATTATGCGTTATATATTAAAATACAAAAGGTGCTTATGTGAGTATAACATTGCATATATGTATGTGTACATATTTATGTCTTGTGAATAAAAATTTGTATATATGTATATATATATATATATGTATATATATATATATATATATATATATATATGCGCATATGCATATACGTGTACATGTATTTGTTTTGTGTGAGTAAATGTTACATATATGCTATAAGTTATTACATGATAATTTAAGTTTGCTTGAGAAGCAAGGCAGACTTAATATTATTATTGTACGAGCTAGAGAACCCCTGAGAGAGGCAATGATCGTTATAAAAATTTAATGAGACCTTAATATTTAGCTCAAAAGAGTTCAAATTTGTGTTTAGAAAATTAATTAGAAAATAATCTCACCAATATTGGAGAGTTATGATTTTAGAGCTATTATTCTTGAAATTTCACATTTTTCCTGATTTTGGTAAAATTCTTTTAATAGATAAATAATGTGAAATTAATAATATAGTGAGATAATTATTTTAGACTTATTGAGAGTCTCATAATATTAAGGAAATTTTCATAACGATCATATGTCATTTTCTTATTTTAAATATTGAATGTTTAGTGAGTTATTGAGTAACTTGAGAGAGATCCTGAGCTCGATCCTAAACACAACCGGAACCACTTTTGAGGACCCTGAGCCTTTCCAAAATTTTTAAACTCTCACCACAAAATTTTAGTTGCAATTTCTTACTCACAATCATACTCAAACACATACTCATACTCATACTCACTACCTAGACACATTTAACACTACAACAACCCAAAAATTCAAACAAAACACCCCCATTGGGCTTATAAGTCCTCGGCCAGCTTCCCCTCCCCCTTAGACACAATTCATTCTTCCCTAAGACACATTTCAGAGAGCTTTCCTCCCCCTTGAGAAGCCCAGCTCGGCCAGCACAAGTGAGGTCCAAGGAAAGCCATTCTCCATCACTATTTCTTACACTTTGCTTCAATTTAAGGTGAGTTACCTTCTACCCATCCATCCCCAATTAATTTCCCTCTATGCTTGAGCTTATTTACCTCTGATTCTTGCTGTAAATCACCTTCAATTTCGAGTTCCATGTTGCATGTTGAAGTTTCTCATTGAAGATGATGTATGGAGTAGTTGGTGTTCTTGCATGTTGTTATTTATGCATGTATGGATGATCTTGGTTTGATTTATTGATGAATGAACCTGATATTTTCGATTTTGCTGATTGAGACAGATGCATGTAAGTATTGTTGGATGAATTTTGAGTGTTTGGATGAGTGGGTATGAGTTTTGGGGTGAAAATGAGTTAAAACACGAAATTCTGCGTTTTCTGCAGAAACTGTGAAGTGGGGATCAATCCCCACTGTTAGAGGATCGATCCCCATGCTGAAAATTCATGATTTCTGCAAATTTAAAGCGGGGGATCGATTCCAGACCCTTGGGGATCGATCCCCTGGGCAAAATTTTACCCGAGAGGGACAATTTTAGTGCAGGATCGATCCCAGACCCCTGGGGATCGATCCCCTGCACCAGAAAAGTAAAATTTCACTTGTTTTCATCCTATTTCAAGCACAAGTTTTCAAAAAATGATTAGGG
This sequence comes from Aeschynomene evenia, assembly GCA_013621005.1. NCBI lineage: Eukaryota > Viridiplantae > Streptophyta > Magnoliopsida > Fabales > Fabaceae > Aeschynomene > Aeschynomene evenia. Next base: position 15,985,563 of record CM024265.1, read on the forward strand.
AGCTAATATGCTATTTTAATATGATAAAAATGAGTATGTTGTGATGCTATTTGATCTTAAAAGGGGATGGAAATTATATAAGGTTATGTCTAAAGAATTGTGAGCTAAAGTGTAACATGGTATTATGATAAAGTGATAATTTGTATGACGTTGATGTAAGACGATGATGGTTTATACAAGATGATGATGGTTAGTATGAAATAATGATGAATTATGTGTGGCTTAAATGAGACGATACCGTTATATGTTAATATGAGATGATGATTATGTACGCATCAATACTGAGATGATGAATGGAGGTGATAATCTTATGTGGATATATGAATGATGTTGGTATGTATTCACTTTGATGTTGGCATGTTAAATACCAAGTAAGGGGATGTGTTAACTTGACACAAAGGTGTATGTAAGTGATAATGTTTTGTAACGGGATGGTAGTAATCCATGTATTGTTAATTGAGATAAGGAACTATGTATTATTGAAATGAGATGATAATAAGTGATTGTATGAAAATAATGAGTTGTGTTTGATGTAATATGTGATGGCGGTAATCATGAATCGAGGAATTGTAATTGCAATGACTTAGCGTGTGTGATAAAATGAGACGACATAAGACTATTAAGCTAAAGTGATGAGTTAATGTGAGATCATGATTTTATGTGATGCATTGAGAAAATGAGTTATGTGTTGATATGAAATAACATGGAAATAGTTAAATTGATATGATAATTGCATTTAGGTATGATTTATGCCTATGGTCATTTTTTTTGTATGATGGAGTATGTTGGTTTGGAGCGGCAGGTTGTTTGTTGCTGATAGGATGATATGGCTAAGGTTTAGCTAAAGTGTAATGATATGAAATATTTTTGAGCTAGATTATGATACATATTACATACTGGGACTTAGATCCTAATGTCGGGTAGAGCCCCGAGGTATATTTTACTGGGACATTAGTCCTAATGCCGGGCAGAGCCCCGTGATATATCATACTGGGACGTTAGTCCTAAGGTCGGGCAGAGCCCGGTGACATAACTTACTGGGACATTAGTCCTAAGGCCGGGCAGAGCCCCGAGACATAACTTACTGGGACGTCAGTCCTAAGGCCGGGCGGAGCCCCGTGATACAACCTTCTGGGACTTGGATCCTAATGCCGGGCAGCGCCCCGTGAGCCATACCGCTCGTCGAAGTGAGGAGACTAATCAGTCGTGCCGCTCGCCGAGGCGACGAGAATCATCGGTCATACCTCTCGTCAAAGCAAGGAATCTAATCGGTCGCGTTGCTTGCCGAATCGAAGGGGATTATCGTTTGTCTCTAGAGATGCATTCTATGTCGCTGACATGTTTATGTGGATGTATGGTGAAACGTGATTTGGTGATTTTGATTTTCGAGAGGTGAAAGTATTATTTATAATTGATTGAGAGACCCTCGAGAACTTTGAAGAAGACTCCTAGGTCTCCCGTCTTAGAAACGGACCGTAAGATGTTTGCCCCAGTCAAAGTAAGGACTTGTGTTTTGGAGAAATAAAGTGTTGTTTTGTACAAAGTATTACTTTGACTAGCTAGAATCGATGTATCGAGCACGTAGTTCCGTGTGCTCTGAGTAACTCACTAAGATGACCCCCATCTTATTCTATTTCTTTCAATGCTTCGATTCTAGGGTATCGTGGAGCAGCAAGTAGCCGTCACCCCCTTCAATGAAGGGCCTTCATGACCAAGGGCGAATGGCTTGCTGAGGCGAGTTACACACTGGCCGCCAACGCCGTGATCGTGATCTCTACTGTCCTGGGGTATTTCAGTTCCTCATCCCGGAGCTTATGACGAAACACCCCGCTTCATGATTTTGATCTTGATTCCATCTTCGCCCCGACAACGATGCCGCGATGGGGGACAACGAGACAAAGGAGTTCGACTCAGAACCGGAAGTAGTTTCCTGCCCGGAGGTAGAGTCCCTAGTCAAGGGACCTGAGGTACTTAAGACCAGTGATGGGCGAATGCCAGAGAGGAGATTGAGCGAGCCAGAACCGAGCAGTCTGTGATGCGGCCAACTTAGTTTCTTTATGTTTTTGATATTAGACATGTTGTATAGGAATTTCTTTTGTATTTCCCTGTCTGAGCATGTGTTGTTAACTCCTTGGCAGGATGCCAAACTCTGTAGCTTCACATATTACAAACATTATGTATATATCTTTATCCTTGGCCATTTTATTTATTTATATAATTTGGGTCAAGGTTTCCTTTATTCATTTGAAATATTATGAGTAATTCCTTTCAGATATATTTTTGTATATGTATAAGACAGGAATCTCGTGACAGTCAGATATTTCTATATTGCACACACACGTTTATATATTGGTGTTTTATGGCCAAGTATACAGGGGTCCCCTTTTATATTCTTGTCATATATCTATTGCTATTCTAGACGCTTCTCCAGGATATGCATTCGTGCAAAGAATTCTGATTGGTCATGGCTTTTGAGTCTCGATATCGATTTATGTGTTACACCGGGTTACGAAAATATATTTTACATATACGTTTCAAAAAAAAAACGATGGGGTTTTTGGGTGTATGTAACATGTCAAGGTTTTAATTATGTTCATGACATAGTTAACAAATTGGGATGTTACATTTTTGGTATCAGAGCAGTTCGGTCCGATTGAGCCTGAGGACTGAGCCTGCTATTCCTTCCTTGACTTTGTTTGTTCCTTGAGTTTGTTTATCTTTTTAAACTTGTCTGTTGTGAGTGCCATTACTTCCTCCAATGCTCTGCATTGAGATGAGCCTGATCAACTCATTGGCTATGCAGGTATTGATCGAACGTAATGCCGCCACCACGCCATCGGGATGGACCTCAAAATCCTGACCTACGAGAGGTCGTAGAAGCCTTTAGGATCCAAGCAGAGGCGTCAGTTAGAATGGCGCGAGCAATGGAAGTAGGGCATGTACAACAACCAGTGACGAGTGAAGACTCTCGCCGGTATATGGAGTTTAAGCAGAGGAACCCTCCTACATTCCATGGGGAATTGAACCCCGACCTAGCTGACGGATGGATCAGAGGTATGGAGCGAATCTTTGAAGATTTTCCTTTCACGGAGGCACAGAAAGTTAGGTTTGCCACCCATGAGCTGAAGGACCAGGCCGAGTCCTGGTGGGAAGCCGTGCAACCGGTGTTGCAACCAACAGAGGCCCAGATGCACTGGGAAGGTTTCAAGGCAGCATTTTATGAGAAATACTTTCCCAAGATAGTGCGTGACGCCAAGGACAAGGAGTTTCTTGAGTTAGTGCAAGGAGACATGTCTATCCTAGAGTACACGGCCAAGTTTGACCGGCTGTGCCGTTACTCCTACACTTATCGGCTGAACCCAGACGAAGAGTGGAAGTGCATGAGGTACGAGCAAGGACTACGGCCGGATCTGAATGAGAAGATGGTGGCTCGTAACCTGCGGAGCTATGCCGCCCTGGTGAATACGTGCATAGCTCAAGAGCAGAGCTTTCAAAGGAGAGCGGAGGCTGACCGTGAAGCCGAGAAGAAAAGAAGGTTCGTCGAAGCAGGAAATAGCCAGGCGCCAAGAGCTCAACCCCTGGTTCATATTGGAGGACAGCCCCAGTGACAGCCCCAGTAGTTTACCCAACACTTTGAGCGGTTTAGGGCAATGATGCCACCAAGACCGCCCCAGTTTCGCCCTCCACCAACCTTATATCAACTCCGACAACGACATCAACAACGGCGATAGAGGAGGCCGCCACCCTCGCTGAGACCTCACATAGCTGGGCGACCCCAACCTGCCCGTTCGGAAGGACCCGGAGTGAGGCCACCGGTTCAGTTCAGGCAACAAGTCCCCTGTGATCGGTGCGGGTTAAGGCACCGTGGAGATTGCCCGAGTTGTCTCTTCTGTGGGAAGAAAGGACATTACACAAGGACCTGTCGCATTGGAAGGAATAAACAGCCGCAGCACCAGGCACCTGTTTTTGAAGCAACTGGTGAGCAAGCCCAAGCTTCGGGGGAAACCGGCCAGTGGTGAGCTACCACCATGTTGACCATCCCTAGTCCAATCCCTCCTATGGCTGAGTATGACTGCCCCTGGTCTTTGATGGTTTGTGACCATAGAAACCGTATATCTGATCACATGAGGAGAGTTTGTAATGAGACCTTAAGTATAAAGTTTAATGATGTGTTTTAAAAGGATTCCCATGAATGCATGGGTTTATTGTGAAAAGTTTGATGTTTTGGTTTAATGTATAATTCTTGGGCACTGTTTATGTGTGTATGTGAAAGAGGAGGATGATTCTCGAGCTCAGGTTTTGTTAGAAGGAAGTTAGAGATGATGGAATGTAGCTGGGACCCGAATCTGCAGGGATGTGCAGAGCTCGCGCGCCCTAGCTCCCTCAGGGCGCCCTGACGCGACCCCTGCACCATAGCTCATTATTTGAGCCCTGCCGTGGCTCTGCTTGCTGCGTGTTGCAGCATAGCACCCCTTTTGCCTTTTTGCGGAAGTGTGACATCAAATGGGTTCACTTGAGAGTATATGATAGTCATGAAGTAGCATTCATGCACGAGTCTTGATGGCTAGTTTTATATTAGTTTTCATATAAGTAAGTGGAAGGCAGTCCTTTTTGGTGAAGGATGAATCCAACACCTTGTGTTTGATTGATTAGAGTATATGTGATGAGTTGGAAAGTGCAACCTGGAGTTTTAGAGAGTATCATAGGAAGTTATAAGTTGATGATATTGTGATGTAGAACCTACCTCTAGTTCCCAACCATCCCTATACCGTAGTAGAGTGGACACCTGGGAATACGCCACAATTGCCTCGGCTATGGTGGGCAGAGAACGTAAGACCTGAGACAATCCAGTAGTATCTGTGAAAGAGAAAGACATAATGGGGAGGCTCTGCATAGTTCGCCTGAACCTAAGGGGTAAGGAATTTTGAGGATTCCCCGAGCAGTACCATAGGGTGGAATGCATAGGATCGTACCAAGGATAAACGGACCTTCAGAGGTTGAAGGACGGATTTACATGCCCGAGGGGTAAGAACTGTTGGAAGGTCTACTTGGAGAGTCGCACCCGAGCCTTATCACCGTGCACCAGGGAATGATAGAGACGTACGATGATGTGATACCCCGTCTCATAGTGTCCCTTAGGAAGGACTCTCTTTAGGACGCGTCAGAAACACGTCAGTAGATTGCTGTCAGAGGGCACTCGCTAGCGAGCAGTCAGCTTTCGCTAGCGACCAGTAAGTCGCCAGCGACGGGACCAAGTCCCACATCGTACAGAACGAACGTCACAGCGTTGCTGTCAGAAGGTGCTAGCTAGCAAGCAGCCAGAGCTCGCTAGCGAGGAGCCTGTCGCTAGCGAGCGTATCTTAGTCGCTAGGGACCGTCCGAAGTCCCACATCGGACGCAGCATGATGTCAGCCTGCCCCCCCTCACCTATATATATGAGTAGTAGTTGAGTCCTTTTCTTCACACCTCATTCTCACGCCTTTTAAGAGCAGTGCTTTTGGGCGTTCCTTTTTCGGTAAAGGAACTCTGTCGGAGTGAGGTTTCGACGTCTTGGGGATACTCTGCTTGAGAAAATTCCCGACGGTGAGTGAAAAGTCAGTTTTGTCCCTTTTCTGCGCGAGGGTCGCCAGCGAGCAGGAGGAGCTCGCCAGCGACCGACCCCTCGCTAGCGAGAGGCAGTACCTCGCTAGCGATGGCGTGACGCAGCAGCAATTCAAGTTTTCGCTTCTCTTTTCTTCAGGGGTCCTAATGGTACTTCTCAGAGTCAGGATTATCCAGGTGAGTGGAGGTCTTGCATGTAGTTCAGCATTTACAGCATGTATTTATGTTTGATAATTAGATAATTAGGAAAGATATTAATACAGTTATTATGCATGTGTTTGTATGTAGAGTAGTAGTAGAATTAGTAACATGTTAGGTGGTTAGAGTAGAATAGGAAAGACTTATGTTTTCATGCTATGTATGTGAATTGCAGATTGGTTGGCTGTTTCCTGCTTTATGATATAACATGCGATATAAGACAGATAAATAGACTAATAGTAGAATTTATGACATGTATGATTGTTTGAGCGAGTTATGTGCTGACTGTCTAGAATAGTTACGCCGCCCCTGATTAGTTTACGTCAGACGCTATGGCCGGTGGTCAGTCCCGGTATCTTAGTACGGTTTACTAATTAGTGGTGAGTCACCCGAGCCCGCCAAGTACGTTCCGGTCTCGGCTATCGGACGACTTGGTTACAGATCCAGATACACCCCACGAGGGTCAGATATGAGTTAAACTCATGCCGCGCGCTGAGTCAGATTGGAACGCTTCCCATGCTGAGCGCTGGGTGACAGACTACAGATAGAGTATACAGTATAGAGGCTTGGTATGCAGGCTTTAGTGTGACAGCTAGACAGGATATTGTTTGTATGATTGATAACATGCTAGTTCGTGATATATGTGTTATGAATGTTGCATTGCATGCATATTCCCCATCACTGAGTCAATGACTCACCCCTCATCAACCATATTTCAGAGTACGATCCCGCCGCCGACGAGGAGCCGTTGATCCACTAGAGGTCGTGTCAGCTGATATCCTGGGTGAGCTCTGCTTCGTTCGTGGAGCCCTTTAGTTATTATTTTGCATTTATTTCAGTTATTAGGTTTATGAGACTTTTCAGTTCCAGTTGTAATAGTTGCTCCAGACTTTAGAGGCAGGTTACCTTTTATTTACGTTTTAGATATTTTCAGCAGTTATACAGTTACATAGTTATACCAGCTTTATACAGTTATATACAGATATCAGTTTGCAGTTAATTTCAGTTAATCCATTTTATTTAAGAGTTTATGCATACGTTAGCGTGTTCGTTGCGACAGTACCCTTCGCACGGACACCCCTAAGTAGCGGAGTGTTACAGTTGGTATCAGAGCCATAGGTTTCCCCCTAGAGTCTGGAGCTAGGAACCTTAAGTGTCATGGCAACCATGGTAATGGAAGTGCACCCATGGCCATGGAATGTAGTGCCACGAAAGGTTCGTAGAAAGTAAAGTCAGTTAAGTTCAGTAGTAGTCAGTGTCTTCTTTGAAACCTCTTTCCTGATATGTCTTATGGTTTGACCTCGCCAGGATCATGCCTCTTTTTCGACGCCGCACTTCCTCCGGTTCCGGGCACAAGAGCTTGCACGACACAGTCGCCGCGCTAGCAGAGATAGTGGTCGCGCAGGCACATCAGAAAGCCACAGCACAGCAGACCCCGAGGGTGACGGAGGATCAGCTGATCGATCGTTTCAGCCGGTCAAACCCTCCGCAAATCTCGGGTGTACCAGGAGATATAGACCCGAAAGCTTTTCTTTGCTGGATTCAGAAGAAGGCCGAGATTCTTCGCACATCATCGGAGCTTACCGCAGAGCTGGCTGGACAACAGCTAGGAGGAGTAGCAGATACTTGGTACCGAGCTTTACGGGACAGCAGAGGCCCGGATGCTCCGCGCTTGACCTGGGAGGAGTTCTCTCGAGCATTAAGAGACAAGTTCATTCCCGCCAGCCTGAGGGACCGAGCACTGCAGACCTTCCTGAAGCTGAGGATGACCAGGTAGATGACGGTTACAGACTATGAGGCCGAGTTCACTCGACTCGCCGGGGTCACTCAGTTTCCCATTACCCCGAACGAGAAGGTGAAGCAGTTTCTTCAAGGGCTCCCCACCCAGTACAGGTTCGCATTGACGTGCTATGAGACGTCAGAGAACTATGATGAGGCGTTCAATGCTGCCATTTCCTACGAGACGAAGACATTGGATGCTCAGGCCAGAGGAGAGAAGAAGGCGAAGCACACTGGTTCTTATTCAGGTACAGCAGCTCCCACCCGCAGTCAGCAGCGACACCAGTCTTCGGGGTTCCAGCCGGGCAGGGCCACCTCTTCAGCACCCTTTCCGGCTCGCCCCATAGCTTTACAGGGCCAGAGTCAGAGCAGAGTCACCCAGCCCTCTTCTTCATCCCAGTAGGGGGGATCTGTTTCCTCTCACCCGCAGTGCCAGACCTGCGGCAAGCTTCACTCTGGAGTTTGCCGCATGGGGGCCAGAGGATGCTTTAGTTGCGGCCAGGAGGGCCACAGGTACAAGGATTTCCCGGCTAGACAGCCGACTCCTAGTGTGGGTTCTGTTCAGACCGCCTTGCCAGCAAGGCACCCATCTCAGGGTCATGCTCGTTCTTTCACATCCGCCTACAGAGGCGGGGGTGGTGGTAGGACAGACAGAAGAGTGTCAAAAGGCAGAGGTTCAGGCTTCGGGGGACAGCCCCGTCTTTTTCCTATGACCAGACAGGATGCCCACACATCCAATGCCGTTCTTACACGTATCATATTAGTTAGAGGTTTTGAGGCTTTAGCGTTGTTCGATCCCGGGGCAACGCATTCCTTCATTTCATTATTCTTTGCTTTGAGGTTCAGTGAGAGTCCTTCTGCCCTTGAGTTACCTTTCCGGGTTAGCACACCGGGAGGGGGATCGTTAGATGTAGACCAAGTTCTCAGGTCCTGTCCATTTCAGGTCGGAGAGTTTCATGCAGAGGCGGATCTGATGGTTCTGGAGATGGCAAAGTTTGATGTGATTCTGGGCATGGACTGGTTAGCAGCACAATATGCGGAGGTGGATTGTCGTGGGAAGACAGTGACGTTTCGGGTTCCAAAGCGAGAACCGGTAGAGTTCAAGAGCAGTAGCTGTACACCGGTGGATCGTTTGATATCTTCTATGAGTGCTCTACGGCTGTTGAGCAAGGGGTGCGATGGTTATCTGACAGCAGTGAGTGATACTTCAGTGGGGCAGAGCAGTGGCGGTGACATAGCAGTGGTACAGGAGCTCATGGATGTGTTTCCGGAGGATCTACCCGGAAAACCTCCGGTCAGAGAGGTGGAGTTCGGTATAGATCTGGAGCCAGGAGTGAGGCCCATTTCTTTACCCCCGTATCGCATGGCACCGGCAGAGCTTAGGGAGCTTCAGAGTCAGTTGCAGGAGTTGTTGGACAAAGGGTTCATTAGACCAAGTTCATCACCGTGGGGAGCACCAGTGCTCTTCGTGAAGAAGAAGGACGGATCTATGAGGATGTGCATCGACTACAGGCAGTTGAACAAGGTCACAGTGAAGAACAAGTACCCGTTGCCGAGGATTGATGATCTGTTCGATCAGCTGTAGGGAGCAGTGTGTTTCTCGAAGATAGATTTGAGGTCGGGATATCACCAGCTGAAGATCAGGGACGAGGATGTACCCAAGACGGCGTTTCGGACCCGCTATGGACACTTTGAGTTCTTGGTGATGTCTTTCGGGTTGACGAATGCCCCAGCTGCTTTCATGGACTTGATGAACAGAGTGTTCAAGCCATTCTTGGACCGCTTTGTTATCGTGTTCATTGATGACATCTTGGTGTACAGTAAGAGTAGAGAGGAGCATGAGGAGCATCTGAGGACGGTGTTACAGACACTGAGAGAGCATCAGTTGTATGCTAAGCTCTCGAACTGTGAGTTCTGGTTGGACAGGGTGGCCTTTTTGGGACATGTGGTGACGAGTGAGGGTATCACAGTGGACCCGAAGAAGGTTGAGGCGGTACGTCAGTGGGCGCGACCGACGTCAGCAGTAGAGATCCGGAGTTTCTTGGGGCTAGCAGGTTACTATCGCAAGTTCGTGAAGGGTTTCTCGACGGTAGCAGCACCGTTGACTGCCCTAACGCACAAGGGTGCGAAGTTTCTATGGACGGAGAGGTGTGAGCAGAGCTTTCAGAGATTGAAAGATAGTTTGACTTCAGCACCGATCTTGGTTCAGCCGGCGGGTAGTGGTGGTTTCTCAGTGTTCTGCGACGCATCTAGGGTTGGCCTGGGATGTGTGCTTATGCAGAGGGGACAGGTGATTGCTTATGCGTCCAGGCAGCTACGAAGCACGAGCAGAACTACCCCACACATGATTTGGAGTTAGCAGTAGTGATCTTCGCCCTGAAGTCTTGGAGGCACTACCTGTATGGAGACTCATGTGAGATCTTCACGGATCACAAGAGTTTGAAGTACATCTTCGAGCAGAAGGACCTGAATCTGAGACAGAGACGGTGGTTGGAGCTCCTCAGCGATTATGATTGTTCGATCAAGTATCACCGGGAAAGGCGAACGTGGTAGCGGACGCCTTGAGTAGGAATCCAGTGGTGAAGGAGCGGAGATCGCAAGGGAGCTTAGCCCACGTTGCACCAGAGAGGAGACCCATGGCAGGAGAGATCCAGAGGTTGGAGTCTGAGGGCGTTTGGTTTGAGATTGACGATTCGGGGGCACTCTTAGCCCATATCAGCATCAGGTCGACGTTTGCAGAGCTGGTGAAGTAGCGTCAGGCAGAGGATCCGAAGTTGGTAGAGCTCAGAGAGAGGGTGCAGAAAGGGGAGTGTTCAGACTTCTCAGTGGATACAGATGGGGTGCTCAGAATCGGAGACCAGTTATGCGTGCCGGAGGTCGGGGACCTACGGGAGACTATTTTGAGAGAGGCTCATTGTACGCCTTATTCGGTTCACCCAGGATCGACTAAGATGTACAAGGACCTCAAGCCTTTGTACTGGTGGCACAACATGAAGAAGGACGTAGGTGCGTTTGTGACCCAGTGTCTAGTGTGTCAGCAAGTTAAGGCTGAGCATCAACGCCCAGCAGGGATGTTACAGGAGATTTCATTGCCAGAGTGGAAGTGGTAGAGGATAGCTATGGACTTTGTCACGGGTTTGCCAGAGGTTGTGAGGGGCTTCGACGCTATCTGGGTTATAGTGGACAGGTTCACGAAGTCAGCTCACTTCATTCCGGTGAAGATAACGTTTACGGCTACACAGTACGCTCAGCTCTACATCGACAGGGTTGTCAGGTTGCATGGGGTTCCGGTTTCCATCATATCAGACAGAGGCTCACAGTTCACATCCAGGTTTTGGTGTGCCTTACATCAGGCCTTAGGCACGAGGTTGGATCTTAGTACAACTTTCCACCCGCAGACTGACGGTCAGTCGGAGCGCACGATTTAGACCTTGGAGGATATGCTGAGGGCTTGCAGTTTGGATTTTGGTGGGTCTTGGGATGAGTAGGTACCGTTGGTTGAGTTTGCATACAACAACAGTTACCAGGCCAGCATCCAGATGGCACCGTTTGAGGCTCTGTACGGCAGGCGTTGTCTTTCGCCTATTGGCTGGTTTGAGACAGGTGAGGTTCAGACAGTGGGTCCATATATGGTTCAGGAGGCTCTGGAGAAGGTAAAGGTTATCAGGGAACGCTTGGCAGCAACTCATTCTCGTCAGAAGGCATATGCAGACAAGAGGAGACGCGAATTGGAGTTCACGGTCGGGGATCAGGTGTTCCTGCGGGTTTCCCCGATGAAGGGGGTGGTACGGTTCGGTAAGCGAGGAAAGCTGAATCCACGCTATATCGGACCCTATGAGATTACAGAGAGAGTTGGCAGGGTTGCTTATCGGTTAGCCCTTCTAGCGGAGTTAGCAGCGGTTCACCCAGTCTTCCATGTGTCCATGCTGAGGAAGTACGTCCCAGATGAGTCTCATGTTCTGAGTTCACAGCCGGTGCAGATAGACTAGAGTTTGGGCTATGAGGAGGAGCTAGTGGCCATCGTTGACCATCAGATCAGAAAGCTTCGTTCGAAGGAGGTACCTCTAGTCAAGGTCATTTGGAGGAATCACTCTGGAGACGAAGCCACGTGGGAGACGGAGCAGTCGATGAGAGAGAAGTACCCCTACCTCTTCGATCCACGAGGTAACCTTAGTATATCTTTTCTAGCATGCCTTTTCTTTCACGTTTAGTTTGGATTTGGGGACCAAATCCTTAAAAGGAGGGGAGATTGTGATACCCCGTATCACAGTGTACTTTAGGAAGGACTCTCCTTAGGACGCGTCAGAAACACGTCAGCAGATTGCTATCAGAGGGGACTCGCTAGCGAGCAAGTCAGCTTTCGCTAGCGAGCAGTTGGTCGCCAGCGACCACGAGCAAGTCACCAGCGACGGGACCAAGTTCCACATCGTACAAAACGAACGTTACAGCGTTGCTGTCAGAAGGTGCTAGCTAGCGAGCAGCCAGAGCTCGCTAGCGAGGAGCCTGTCGCTAGCGAGCGTATCTTAGTCGCTAGCGACCGTCCGAAGTCCCACATCGGACGCAGCATGATGTCAACCTGCCCCCCCTCACCTATATAAATGAGTAGTAGTTGAGTCCTTTTCTTCCCACCTATATTCTCACGCCTTTTAAGAGCAGTGCTTTTGGGCGTTCCTTTTTCGGTAAAGGAACTCTGTCGGAGTGAGGTTTCGACGTCTTGGGGATACTCTGCTTGAGCAAATTTCCGACGGTGAGTGAAAAGTCAGTTTTGTCCCTTTTCTGCGCGAGGGTCGCCAGCGAGCAGGAGGAGCTCGCCAGCGACCGACCCCTCGCTAGCGAGAGGCAGTACCTCGCTAGCGATGACGTGATGCAGCAGCAGTTCAAGTTTTCGCTTTTCTTTTCTTCAGGGGTCCTAATGGGTCCTTGTTGCACTTCAGGTGCGAACGCAATGCCACTGGCTGGAGCCGGAGCTGACGGTACTTCTTAGAGTCAGGATTATCCAGGTGAGTGGAGGTCTTGCATGTAGTTCAGCATTTACAGCATATATTTATATTTGATAATTAGATAATTAGGAAAGATATTAATACAGTTATTATGCATGTGTTTGTATGTAGAGTAGTAGTAGAATTAGTAACATGTTAAGTGGTTAGAGTAGAATAGGAAAGACTTATGTTTTCATGCTATGTATGTGAATTGCTGATTGGTTGGTTGTTTACTGCTTTATGATATAACATGCTATATAAGACAGATAAATAGACTAATAGTAGAATTTATGACATGTATGATTGTTTGAGCAAGTTATGTGCTGCCTGTCTAGAATAGTTACGCCGCCCCTGATTAGTATACGTCAGACGCTATGGCCGGTGGTCAGTCCCGGTATCTTAGTACGGTTTATTAATTAGTGGTGAGTCACCCGAGCCCGCCAAGTACATTCCGGTCCCGGTTATCGGACAGCTTGGTTACAGATCCAGATACACCCCACGAGGGTCAGATATGAGTTAAACTCATGTCGCGCGCTGAGTCAGATTGGAACACTTCCCATGCTGAGCGCTGGGTGACAGACTACAGATAGAGTATACAGTACAGAGGCTTGGTATGCAGGCTTTAGTGTGACAGCTAGACAGGATATTGTTTGTATGATTGATAACATGCTAGTTCGTGATATATGTTTTATGAATGTTGCATTGCATGCATATTCCCCATCATTGAGTCGATGACTCACCCCTCATCAACCATATTTCAGAGTACGATCCCGCCGCCGACGAGGAGCCGTTGATCCACTTGAGGTCGTGTCAGCTGATATCCTGGGTGAGCTCTGCTTCGTTCGTGGAGCCCTTTAGTTATTGTTTTGCATTTATCTCAGTTATTAGTTTTATGAGACTTTTCAGTTCCAGTTGTAATAGTTGCTCCAGACTTTAGGGGCAGGTTACCTTTTATTTACGTTTCAGATATTTTCAGCAGTTATACAGTTACACAGTTATACCAGCTTTATACAGTTATATACAGATATCAGTTTGCAGTTAATTTCAGTTAATCCATTTTATTTAAGTGTTTATGCATACGTTAGCGTGTTCGTTGGGACAGTACCCTTCGCACGGACACCCCTAAGTAGCGGGGTGTTACAGATGATCGCAAGAATGCGGACTAATCTATCGAGAATGCTATACTCGCCAGAGACTCAAGGTAGGACACCAAGAGCCATCTGGAGTCTTGGGACTTTCTCCCTGTTCCGGAATGAAGGTGGAGGCACATCACGATGGAATCGGCAACAAAGACTACCTTGGATTCAACAAAAGGTCGCAGATATTTGGGTCATTATGGACGAATCAACCATACCAGTCCACTTTTGTTATCAAGACGAGTTACCTGTTGGGGGAAAACTAGCTCTTTATACCTGAACGAGATCATCCAGCTACCCAAAGCTCTTACTTTGGTTGCCCCCAACCGCGATTCAAGGCTTACCTCGAGGTTTGAAGAGCAGTGTAGAAGGGCATTTGGACTCAAGCTAAGTCTAAGAACGGTGTACCACCCTCCGACAGACGGCCAATCAGAGAAAATCCAAAAAGGGACAGTCGTTAGGACCCGATTTGGTGCAACAACTGCCAAGGGGGTCAAGACGGTAAGAGGCAAGGTGGAGATGACCCCGTTAGAGGCATGGGAGTTTCGAAGAGAAAGTGGCGACGTGAGCTATATTCTATGAGGATGACCACACATTTTGCGGGTCGAACCTACAGCTAGTATAGGGTGAACCTGATGATGTGAAAGTTTGACCCTAGGTCCATCAAACACCCCGCAACTAAGATTGCAGATTGCAAGGAGAAATAGGACTGTCACCAGAGATTTCTGGCAGTTGGGAAGTTCATGAGTGAGAACTCAAGTTAGGGATGCAAGCGGAGCACCCTTGCCCTTTAGAGGGAACGATTAGAAATTTCGGGACGAAATTTCTTTTAAGGGGGTAGAATTATAACACCCGTAGCCCGGGGTTGGCGTACGGCAGATATGGATGATTATAAGCGATGGTCATGATGTGATAATAAGTGATGATACGCGTGATTAGCGTGAGTTGTAACCCCGCAGCCGGGACGTGCGTGACTTCGAGCACGAGTGTGCATACGTAATATGATTAGATTGATGGATGAATGCCCGCGATTTTGTTTTGATGTGTTTAATGAATCGAATGATATATATTGGTGGCATGTGTGTGACTGGTAGGAGTTGTTTGAAACGTCTATGTGTTTGGTATTTTTGAATAAATACGTATGACGAATTATGGTGTTTTTGTGAGTAATTGAGATATTTAAGTACAAATTAATTTGTGAACACGGTGATGAGGTGAACGCCAAGATGTATTTATTTTTGCCTTACTTGATGTTAAGTAATGTAGTGATATTGGTAATAATGTACGGTTAATTAATTTTATTTGATGAGGATTGATATTGATGATGAAACAAGTTATGTGGTGTTGCCTGAGATAGATATATTTTCCGGAACCAAAGTGAACGGTGTATGTGTTTGGATTTAAGTAAATTTCCTTACTCAGGAGAAAGACCGGTGTTATGTTTATTCATATATATATATATATATTGAAGTAATATATATATAATTATGCGTGATATATTAAAATACAAAAGGTGCTTATGTGAGTATAACATTGCATATATGTATGTGTACATATTTATGTCTTGTGAATAAAAATTTGTATATATGTATATATATATATATATGCGCATATACGTGTACATGTATTTGTTTTGTGTGAGTAAATGTTACATATATGCTATAAGTTATTACATAATAATTTAAGTTTGCTTGAGAAGCAAGGCAGACTTAATATTATTATTGTACGAGCTAGAGAACCCCTGAGAGAGGCAATGATCGTTATAAAAATTTAATGAGACCTTAATATTTAATTTAAAAGAGTTCAGATTTGTGTTTAGAAAATTAATTAGAAAATAATCTCACCAATATTGGAGAGTTATGATTTTAGAGCTATTATTCTTGAAATTTCACATTTTTCCTGATTTTGGTAAAATTCTTTTAATAGATAAATAATGTGAAATTAATAATATAGTGAGATAATTATTTTAGATATATTTGAGAGTCTCATAATATTAAGGAAATTTTCATAACGATCATATGTCATTTTCTTATTTTAAATATTGAATGTTTAATGAGTTATTGAGTAACCTGAGAGAGATCCTGAGCTCGATCCTAAATACAACCGGAACCACTTTTGAGGACCCTGAGCCTTTCCAAAATTTTTAAACTCTCACCACAAAATTTTAGTTGCAATTTCTTACTCACAATCATACTCAAACACATACTCATACTCACTACCTAGACACATTTAACACTACAACAACCCAAAAATTCAAACAAAACACCCCCATTGGCCTTATAAGTCCTCGACCAGCTTCCCCTCCCCCTTAGACACAATTCATTCTTCCCTAAGACACATTTCAGAGAGCTTTCCTCCCCCTTGAGAAGCCCAGCTCGGCCAGCACAAGTGAGGTCCAAGGGAAGCCATTCTCCATCACCATTTCTTACACTTTGCTTCAATTTAAGGTGAGTTACCTTCTACCCATCCATCCCCAATTAATTTCCCTCTATGCTTGAGCTTATTTACCTCTGATTCTTGCTGTAAATCACCTTCAATTTCGAGTTCCATGTTGCATGTTGAGGTTTCTCATTGAAGATGATGTTTGGAGCTAGTTAGTGTTCTTGCATGTTGTTATTTATGCATGTATGGATGATCTTGGTTTGATTTATTGATGAATGAACCTGATATTTTCGATTTTGCTGATTGAGACAGATGCATGTAAGTATTGTTGGATGAATTTTGAGTGTTTGGATGAGTGGGTATGAGTTTTGGGGTGAAAATGAGTTAAAACACGAAATTCTGCGTTTTCTACAGAAACTGTGAAGTGGGGATCGATCCCCATTGTTAGAAGATCGATCCCCATGCTGAAAATTCTTGATTTCAGCAAATTTAAAGGGGGGATCGATCCCAGACCCCTGGGGATCGATCCCCTGCACCAGAAGAGTAAAATTTCACTTGTTTTCATCCTATTTCAAGCACAAGTTTTCAAATAATGATTAGGGGGCTAATATGCTATTTTAATATGATAAAAATGAGTATGTTGTAATGTTATTTGATCTTAAAAGGGGATGGAAATTATATAAGGTTATGTCTAAAGAATTGTGAGCTAAAGTGTAACATGGTATTATGATAAAGTGATAATTTGTATGACGCTGATGTAAGACGATGATGGTTTATATAAGATGATGATGGTTAGTATGAAATAATGATGAATTATGTATGGCTTAAATGAGACGATGACGTTATATGTTAATATGAGATGATGATTATGTACGCATCAATACTGAGATGATGAATGGAGGTGATAATTGTATGTGGATATATGAATGATGTTGGTATGTATTCACTTTGATGTTGGCATGTTAAATACCAAGTAAGGGGATGTGTTAACTTGACACAAGGTGTATGTAAGTGATAATGTATTTTAACGGGATGGTAGTAATCCATGCATTGTTAATTGAGATAAGGAACTATGTATTATGGAAATGAGATGATAATAAGTGATTGTATGAAAATAATGAGTTGTGTTTGATGTAATATGTGATGGCGGTAATCATGAATCGAGGAATTGTAATTGCGATGACGTAGCATGTGTGATAAAATGAGACGACATAAGACTGTTAAGCTAAAGTGATGAGTTAATGTGAGATCAGTATTTTATGTGATGCATTGAGAAAATGAGTTATGTGTTGATATGAAATAACATGGAGATAGTTAAATTGATATGATAATTGCATTCAGGTATGATTTATGCCTATGGTCATTGATTTTGTATGATGGAGTATGTTGGTTTGGAGCGGCAGGTTGTTTGTTGCTGATAGGATGATTTGGCTAAGGTTTAGCTAAAGTGTAATGATATGAAATATTTTTGAGCTAGATTGTGATACATATTACATACTGGGACTTAGATCCTAATGTCGGGTAGAGCCCCGAGGTATATTTTACTGGGACATTAGTCCTAAGGCCGGGCAGAGCCCCGTGATATATCATACTAGGACGTTAGTCCTAAGGCCAGGCAGAGCCCCGAGACATAACTTATTGGGACGTCAGTCCTAAGGCCGGGCGGAGCCCCGTGATACAACCTTCTGGGACTTGGATCCTAATGCCGGGCAGCGCCCCGTGAGCCATACCGCTCATCGAAGCGAGGAGACTAATCAATCGTGCCGCTCGCCGAGGCGACGAGAATCATCGGTCATACCGCTCGTCAAAGCGAGGAATCTAATCGGTCGCGTTGCTTGCCGAATCGAAGGGGATTATCGTTTGTCTCTAGAGATGCATTCTCATTCGTTAACATGTTTATGTGGATGTATGGTGAAACGTGGTTTGGTGATTTTGATTTTCGAGAGGTGAAAGTATTATTTATAATTGATTGAGAGACCCTCGAGAACTTAGAAGAAGACTCCTAGGTCTCCCCTCTTAGAAACGGACCGTAAGATGTTTGCCCCAGTCAAAGTAACGACTTGTGTTTTGGAGAAATAAAGTGTTGTTTTGTACAAAGTATTACTTTGACTGGCTAGAATCGATGTATCGAGCACGTAGTTCCGTGTGCTCTGAGTAACTCACTAAGACGACCCCCGTCTTATTCTATTTCTTTCAATGCTTCGATTCTAGGGTATTGCGGAGCAGCAAGTAGCCGTCACCCCCTTCATGACCAAGGGCGAATGGCTTGCTGAGCCGAGTTACACACCGGCCGCCAACGCCATGATCGTGATCTCTACTGTCCTGGGGTATTTCAGTTCCTCATCCCGGAGCTTATGACGAAACACCCCGCTTCATGATTTTGATCTTGATTCCATCTTCGCCCCGACAACGATGCCGCGATGGGGGACAACGAGACAAAGGAGTTCGACTCAGACCCGGAAGTAGTTTCCTGCCCGGAGGTAGAGTCCCTAGTCAAGGGACCTGAGGTACTTAAGACCAGTGATGGGCGAATGCCAGAGAGGAGATTGAGCGAGCCAGAACCGAGCGGTCTGTTATGCGGCCAACTTAGTTTCTTTATGTTCTTGATATTAGACATGTTGTATAGGAATTTCTTTTGTATTTCCCTGTCTGAGCAAGTGTTGTTAACTCCTTGGCAAGATGCCAAACTCTGTAGCTTCACATATTACAAACATTATGTATATATCTTTATCCTTGGCCATTTTATTTATTTATATAATTTGGGTCAAGGTTTCCTTTATTCATTTGAAATATTATGAGTAATTCCTTTCAGATATATTTTTGTATATGTATAAGACAGGAATCTCGTGACAGTCCGATATTTCTATATTGCACACACACATGTTTATATATTGGTGTTTTATGGCCAAGTATATATGGGTCCCCTTTTATATTCTTGTCATATATCTATTGCTATTCTAGACGCTTCTCCAGGATATCCATTCGTGCAATGAATTCTGATTGGTCATGGCTTTTGAGTCTCGATATCGATTTATCTGTTACACCGGGTTACGAAAATATATTTTTCATATACGTTTCAAAAAAAAACGATGGAGTTTTTGGGTGTATGTAACATGTAAAGGTGTTAATTATGTTCATGGCATAGTTAACAAATTGGGATGTTACAAATTAAGGGAAGTAACTTTGTTCAAGATTATTTTTTTTAGAGTAAACCCCCAAGTTAGTCCCTGACAATTTTCGCGGTGGACAAGATAGTCCCTGACATTGAGAAATTGACAAGTTAGTCCCTGACAATTTCAATTTTCGGACAACCGTTAGTCCCTAAACGGCTTCCGTTAGTTCGAGGGACCAATATGGCTTATTTATTAATTGTTAGGGACTAATAAAAGAAATTTAATAAAAATGAATCATTTAAATTATGATATGAACATTGACTCATATTCAATCTAATTATGTATTAATTCCAAGCTACATATAACTACTCCGGTAAATATTAAGTCTCTATTTTGGATGTATTATTATCAAAAGACAAATATGATGGGTAATTTTTCAATTGAAGAAACAACAACATTCTATTACTTTGCTGTAGAAAATAATTACATGCACCATAAAATCAACTATAATTACGATTGCATTTCAGTGATGTACAAATTCAACTATAAAAATATTAGATAAATGCTTTTATGTACACCATAAAATCAGTCACCATTAGTCATCATATATAATAATTCAACATTTTAAAATTAGTAATTCAATTTTTAAAATATTGGATTAATGTCTAATAATAAAAGTTAGATTATTAGTTTCAAAATATTAAATTATTACACACATGATAACTAATTTTATGATATACATATAACATTACTACTCAAAATATTATTATATATAAGTATCAATAATACCCCTCTTCGACTATATATATATATATATATATATATATATTGCTAGAATCAAGTAATCAACCGTGATAGTTACCGACAAATAATTGTATGCATGTAATTATTTTCTACAGCAAAGTAATAAAATGTTGTTAATTCTTCAATTGAAAAATTACCCAACATATTTGTCTTTTAACAATAATACATCCAAATAGAGACTTAATATTTACCGGAGTAGTTATATGTAGCTTGGAATTTATACATAATTAGAATGAATATGAGTCAATGTTCATATCATAATTTAAAGGATGCATTTTTATTAAATTTCTTTTATTAGTCCCTAACAATTAATAAATAAGCCATATTGGTCCCTCGAACTAACGGAAGCCGTTTAGGGACTAACGGTTGTCCGAAAATTGAAATTGTCAGGTACTAACTTGTCAATTTCTCAATGTCAAGGACTACCTTGTCCACCGCGAAAATTGTCAGGGACCAACTTGGGGGTTTACTCTTTTTTTTAGCATGTTAAGTAGTAAAGGATGCATGGAGTTTATATATATTAACAAAACAATGAAATGTTTTCCTTTTCTTTTTCTTAAAATACATTGAGGTACTGAAAAATTATATATTTTATTTCAACAATGAATCCAACATAAAATCATTGCATTTCATTTGTTGCAATCCTAATATGCTTTGAATGTTCTGTCCAATATGCATAACCTGCTTAGGAAGGTTTTCCTGAATATGATTTTTCTTCTTTTGTGAACCTAAAGTTGTCCTTGGCACCATTAAAGTCTTGATTGTGGTGAATCTTCTTTCAAGTTTTTAAGGAGTTATTACAATATTTTCTTTGAAGTTTTTAACTTATAATCTAACCTTTTTAACTTGAAGAACCATTTCAATGGATAAACACTCATTTGAATTCTCTTGAAGGATCAATTTCATAGGAAAATAACTAGCAAAAATTGTGGTATGTAGATGAATGCTTAAAGATTTGGATATGATGTTGAATGGACTTATGGTCCATATGTGTTGGCTGCTTAGAAGATTTTGAATTTGGAGGAATCAAGATAATGTGAAATGTGTTAAAAAAATTTATAATTTTTCTATATCAGATTTTATATGTAGAGTGCAAGAAAACTTCTTCTGAATAACCAAGGAAATTGTGTGCAAGTAATCTTGTAACAAATTAGTAATCTTATTTTACAATCATAACATAGCAATTGTTGCAAGTAATTTCAGTAAAAATGTCAAGAAAATTATGACATTTGTTCATGCTTGTTCATTCTCTTGTTGTTGACATTTTGGCAGGTTATTGAACTATATGCTTGGCACCTCTTGGTTGACAAATTGTGTGTGCTAGGTAACATTTCCTCCTCTTAGGCTCTTACTATATTCACCTCTTACATTTCTAATAAGAGAAGATAAATTTCTTGGTTATCACCATTGCACTTTTCTCCTTTCTATTAATGATATATAGTGTTTCTATAAATGTAGGATAAACCCTTATGTAAATAGATGGTATGAATGAAATGAAAAAATGATAAAATTTAGAATTTAGATGTAAGGGAAACATGAAATGATTATAGCTTACCATGTAGTTGATTTCTTCATATATTGTGTGTGCCATTCAGATGAATTTTAAAAATTTCATTATCTTGTGTGTTGCAACTTATCTATTTCTGGATTTCTAGATTGGTATTTGTGGAGATGTTGAATAGTCTGCATCCTCTTCTTCAATCTTCCGCTGAAAAACATGTTAATTGGTGAATACAATGAGCACTCAAATATGACTTGCTTCCGGGTGAGTGTAATTTTAATATTTGGTGTTGAGTATTTTGTGGGTTTAGAATATAGAGAGATCTTTGTGTGTGGTTATCTCTTATAAGAGAGGATAAATTTGCTAGCTTTCACCATTACATTTTCTCCTTTCTGTTAAGGTTATATAGTGTTTAACATTTGAGTATTGGCAAGGGAAAAAAATTTGAACTAAAATACTTTGTAGAAGTTGCAGCTTAAGTCCACCAATAGCAATTGAGCTACACTGGGTAGTACTACCGCTAGTCTGAGTGAAATTTATTTTTTTCTTTTCTTTTTTTTTCATAAGTTGGTCTAGAAAATCATGCTGCACCACACAATGAAGCCAATTAGAAAGATGTATATATAATGATCACAATATTTTTAATTTTTCAATCTTTGATTTTAATTACTGTTTTAAGTAGCTGCAATTTGTGTTTTTTGTTTATCTCTGTTGTTTTATGAAAAGAAAATAAGGAAAAAAAAACATGGAAAACAATTATTTTTTTCATTCTGTTTGCTACTTTTAAATACTCTTGACATTTTACTTTTGCTAGTTCACTCACTTTGGCAACAACAATTAGATAAAAGGTATAAAGTACTTCAATCAAAACTAAAATATAAGATCAAAATGAAAGAGAAAATAACATCATTTATAATTACTTATTCATCATTCTCCTCCAAAGTTAATCAAGAAATTAATTCACTCTGTAGTGTTTGCTCTCTCCTACCTATTAATCATAAACACGAAAAATTTAGACTTTTTCAATATTTATGTTTTTCAGAATCCCAAATATGTTGCCTTAATTTAGATCTGGTCTTGTGGCTCTATTTCTTGGAGGTGACACTGGAATTGTGTGGATTACTGAATTATTTGGCCTGGAAAAATTTTCATTTTGCAGGTAGTTCATGACATAGTAGCAGCTCAGCTCAGACTTGGCTGCGGCTTCTATAAGAGTTAAGAGGTAGGATAATGACATTTAGGATTTAACTTTTTAGCATTTATCGTTCTGCTGCAACATGTAAGTTTGATCTCTATCTGAGGTCAAGTTTTCTTATCCTTTGGTGGAATCGACTTAGATTTACTTTATCACATTGTTAGTAATGTTTACTATTAAACTGAATTACATTTATTGAATGCTTGATATTAATATAACTACTACATAGTTAAATATTCTGGTATCTAGCAATAGTAATTCTAGGTATGTATGAATTACTAAACTCTTGTATTATCAGAAGTTTGCATTAAACAACTAATAAAAATACAGATTATAAAGGTAGAGAAATATGAACTGAGTATTGTTTACCTTAGTAGTGGAGTTCCTCATCGATTGTGTATGCCATTGTCGTGTATATTGAAACTGCTATTATCTTGTGTCTACCCCATCAGAAATGCTCCATCCGAAATTGATGATGAGCTTCAAGCAAATGTAGCTATTTATAGATAAATGATAGTATTTTAGTGTGAGAGGAATTGGTGGTGTAGGTTCTTTTCTTTTTTCCTATTGCTGTAATTTCTTTTTTTTTTTTTTAACAGCAAATCGATGTGAATAACTTGTAATAGTGAGTTTTGCATGCAGAAGTTATTGGACACCTAGAGGTTCACAAAAGTGAGAAGAAAAAAATACAAAATGAACAAAATATTTAATGCTACCCATTTCCACCAATGACAATGAGAAGTATCCTGCAAAAAGTAAGGTATATACTCATTGCTAGAAACTTTTCTAAATAAAATCACATGATGTTTTTATGCAAGTCTTTATTTGCCTCATCTCTGGCCAATAAGTATTGTGCATAAATAATAAAGAAAATAGTTAACCAAATTATTTTTATTGATGTGTGCACGCAACCTATATGTAATGACCAGTAAAATTGTATCATATATCATCATTATTTAGATTTGTAGATTATCTAGATTGGATTTTACATGATGCTTGTTAATATATCGAGAACCAATAACCAAAGCATGCATATCATCATTATATTTCTAACTCAGCATCAGCAAAAATATGACATTTGGCTTTCATTGCTAACTCTGCAGAGTGTATACATTGTAGTGCATAATTCAAGCAAACAAAGATTGACACATATCAACTCCTCAGCCCAAAAAATCCCGCCATTTTCACCTCTAACGTGCTCTCCCTTGTGTGTCCATGGGTGTGGAGCTAGCGGCATTTTATTAATAATAAGATTTAAATATTTAAAAAGAAAATAAATAATAAATAGTAAAAAAAAAAGATATAATGATTAAAAAATAGAAAAAATGGAATGAAAAAGAAGAAGACATTCATAGAAAATAAAGAGATAGAGATTCAAGAGAAAAGGAGAAGAAAATACCAAACAATGTAAGAAATGTGGTAAAAAAATAGAAAGAAGTAAAGAGAAAAAACACATTGTAAATTTCTGAATGGAGATGAGTCAAATAAAGTAGCTATTCAAATTTATAGTAGATCAATAGGCAAGTAACAGATGAAAAAAATAAAAATCATTAATGAAAATTTCAATAAATCAATCAATTAAGGATTATAATCTACATCAACAGTCAACTAAGGAAATAATTAGGGCCTAATTTTGAAAACAGATTCATGGGCATATATAATTTGATTCTTAATATTTATTCTTAAATTGATTCTTGATATATATCATTAATTCCTTAAATCATTAAAAATAAGATGAGTTAAAATTATGTAGGATAGATTATAATTGATTAAAACATTTCCTTTTCTAAAAATGGTGTTAATTGGATATCTTATCTAATATAAATGGTGTTAACTTTTATTGTTAATTGGTGTTAATTGGATATCCTATCTAAAAATAGTGTTAATTGGATATCCTTTTGCGTATCAGTAATTGGATATCTTATCTAATATAAATGGTGTTAACTTTTATTGCTAATTGGTGTTAACTTTTATTGTTAATTTTTGCACAAATAAACCGTATCAAAATCTATATTAATTCAAATTTCAATCAATTCATTTGATTTCAATCAATCAAAATCTATCATTATGATGATATATCAAAATCTATATTAATTTAAATTTCAATCAATTCATCAATAAATAGTCTGTATTGCACAAATGCATATCAAATATAATATAGTATTTCAATCAATTCATAATATTCAGCTATAATATTAATTCAATCAATTCAAATTACCATTTTAATTGTATAGATAATATATTTCATCATGATTGCATTCAGCTATAAAATTGATAAGTGATTTGTTAAAAAAATTAAAAATTTAAAAATATGACAAAATGACACGTGGCAAGAAATTAATGCAGGAGGTTCGTAAATATTATATGTATAGATATCATGATCCGTGCATTGCACGGGTCACCTACTAGTGTCGTACATTATGCTTCATAAAACATTAAAAATTACAATAATATTGTTATACAATAGTAATGACATACATTATACTTCATAGCACATATAAAAAATGATTCAAATAAAATAATGTGTGTTGTTTCTTAGAAAATAAGAAAAGGAATAAAACTTGAATTAAGTTTTATAAAATAAAGCTTGTATGCGATGGCCTTGTAGTTGGTGATGGTGGAATAGAAGAAGGGTTTGGAATAAATAGGTGTTAAGTTGGGAGACAACATTGGCGGTGATAATTTTGGTATGGTGAGTGAATAATGATTCTGAAATCTATTCCATTGGTGAATTCCTGCGAACAGGAGTGTATGCTATTGCTGATATATACATATATATATATATATATATGCATAGTTTATATATATATAGATGTATGGATGGACTTGAGTGGTGGTGCGAGATTCATGAGTGAGACCTTATGCTATTGGGCATGTGGTGAGTGTTGACGGATGTGAATGGTGTGTTCGGGAAGGTGAGTTAAAAAAGGTCCCGAAATGTATGAATGGTGACATGAGGTCTCAATGAGGGGAGGGGAGGTGTCGTTGAGGATGTGTAAAATTGGCTGGGAATACGACATGAGTATGTCATGAATTTATAAGAGGTTGTACAACCTAAGTACTTTGTTGTTAGCAGTGGCTGTAATGTAAAAATTAGGTGGATGGTTACAATTAGGTGGGTGGTTACAAGGGATATCTTATGACATTTGATTATGGGTGTTGGAGCTTGATATTTTGCTGGTGTGGCCATGATGTTTTGATATTGTGCAGATTGAAGTGGGGAGCACTTTGTGTTGCTATTTTTGCTGTTCTTCCACATGTCCCCCTGCCTTTGAGTCTTGTGTATGTTTATAAGGCTTATATGCTATTTGTCTTAGTTCACTATGTATTTTTTATCCCCATTGTTTTGTTGCACTCTGGTTCTCTTTTTCCTCAATAGGTTAGATTGATAATAGGCTAGGAGGTTTTTTAATGAGGCTAGGGGGTTCTAAAACTTGGTGGATCAAAGTACATAGTGTTTTTGTACAAATGGTATATAGCTCTGGTGGGTGAGAGTCGGTGAAAGGGCATTGCAATAAGGTGATGATGGTGGTGCTTTATTGTTATATGATGACAGAGGTTTTGACGTTAGTTATGTACTGTTATATACTATTTGGTTGATAGATATATAGTCTGGTATGAGTTGTTATCCTCAATGGAGGCTCATATTGTAATTATCGAAAAAAAAAGTTTTATAAAATAAAGCACACTAGATGTTTACCTGCTTCATAGTTTTGTTTATCATGTAATTCATCTTTTTCTGTTGATTGTCTCTGATGACGCAAAAATATAACAAAAATAGTAATGTTGTAAGTAATATGAGTAATGAAAGGCGCGTGTGAATGGAACCATGATGATAGGAGGAGACCAATAAAATGAAATGAAGGAAACATAACAGCAGAAAAATATTGGTTTATGATCTCGTTAAAAAGGATAATAATTTTTTATTAATTATTTCATAATCTGTCAAAAAATGAGAAAGAGAATCGCACAATTATAGGAACAAAATTTTGGGCAGTTGCATGCTATTAATGTGGAAGGTGAGTCAATGTACGTTGGATGTATTCATGTTATACAAGGAATATTTTTTATTCTTAATCAACTCATAATCATAAGACGGTCACGATTATAAACTCATGGTTTTTTGAATGATACTCTCTCTGGTCTCTTATAAAATCTGTTGGTACCTTGTCCGTCAAAATTTGTTTGTAATTCGCACCTTTTTAGTAGTAAAAGAGAAAAATAAAAGAGATCAAATAAAAAAATGAAAAATAATATTTAATAGGAAGTGTTGCATTTCTTTATATTAAATGGGTGAAAATCTAAAAAACCTAAAAAATGTTCATAAAATTGAAAAATATATGAAATAAATAAATAAAGATTGAAAGTTAGTTGGGGGAGGGTAATAACCCAGGGATGATATTTGTACGAAACCCATGGGACGAGTTAGGCGACGAACGCTTTTTTCCTCAACTTCTCTCTTGTGGTTTCAAGTGCAACCCGTACATATGCAATTATTTTATCTAATAACACACCAATTAAATTTTTTTTCCTTTTCTTCCCTCAATTTTTTCTCTTTCACATTTTTTTATATTTTATAAAAAAAAAAGTAAAGTAGCACTTTGGTCCTTCATTTTATATGCGTGAGTCACTTTGGTCACTCACTTTTTAAAAAAAAAATAAATTGGTCCCTCAGTTTATAAACTGTGAATCACTTTGCTCCCTCACTTCTCAAAATTAGCGAATTGGTCCCTCACCTTACAAACTGTGAATTATTTTGATCCCATACATTTCAAACTATGAGCCAAGTTAGTCTCTCTTTTTGTCCACTTTGGTCTTATGAGAGGGACTAACTTGACTCATAGTTTATAAAGTGATGGACTAATTTGATCGTTTTAAAAGTGAGAGAACAAAGTGATTTACAATTTATAAAGTGATGGACCATTTTGCTCATTTTAAAAAGTGATGGGCCAAAATGACTCACGTGTACAAAGTGAAGGACCAAAATGATATTTCACTCCAAAAAAAATACTATCTAATTTAGATTACAAGAAAATAATAAGAAAAAAATAATTATTTTTAATTTAAAATAAATCAATCGAATAATTTTATATTCCTTAAATATTTTAGAAATGTTAAAATTAAATATCTTTTTTTGTTATGATGTGGGTTCCAAATCTTGACTGTTTCAAAATAAAAATAAAATAAAATAAAATAATTAATAATAACTTGTCATCCTTATTCAACCATAAATGAGTAGATCTTATCAAAACTTTAGTTAGGAATTAATATCTCCATTACAAATACATAAAACACGACTACTAACTGTTTTACAAAATTACCAACGTTTTGTATATCTACTTACCAACAAAAAGAGACGAATTACCAGCCATTTTATAATAAGTCAGTTTCATCACTATTTATTTTTCATTATGGATCTGGTTATTGGAAATAACAAGAGATGATGTAAGTCACCCAAAGGATCACTAAAAACTATTATAATAATTTAAATACTACTATTGTTCTCATTACTTCTTTCAATAAATAGGAAGAACACTAAACCACACACCATCACTTTGAAAAAAATATCAATTGAATAATTTCTTCTTCCTTAAATAATTTTAAAATATTAAAATTAAATATTTGTTTTCCTTGTTACGATGTGGGTTCCAATATTTTTTAATTTTTCAAAATAAAAAAATAAAAATTAAGTATGGATACATTTTTAATTAATAATACTTAATTCATAACCATATTTAATTATTACAAATTAAGTATTATTATTTAAAAATATAACCATACTTAATTTGTATTTTTTATTTTGAAAAATTAAAAATATTGAAACTCACATCATAATAAGAAAAATAAATATTTAATTTTAATATTTCTAAATTATTTATGGAAGAAGAAATTATTCAATTGATTTCTTTTCGAAGTGATGATGTGTGATTTAGTGTTCTTGCTATTTATTGAAAGGAGTAATTAGAACAATGATAGTATTTAAATTATTGTAATAGTTTTTAGTGACCCTTTGAAAGACTTACATCATCTTTTGTTATCTCCAATAACCAAATCCATAATAAAAAAGAAATAGTGATAAAACAGACATATTATAAAGTGACTAATAATTCGTCTCTATTTACTGATTAGTAGATATAGGAAATGTTGGTAATTTTTTAAAACAACCGGTATGTCGTGTGCTATGTATGTTAGTATTGGAGAACATTGATTCTTTGCTAAAGCTTTGATAAGATTTACTCATTCATGGTTGGATAAATATGACAAATTATTATTAATTAAAAATGTAGTCATACTTCATAATTATTCTTTTATTTTGAAAAGTTAAAAGATATTGGAATTCACATCGTAACAAGGAAAATAAAATATTTAATTTTAATATTTCTAAATTATTTAAGGAAGAAGAAATTATTCAATTGATTTCTTTTCAAAGTGATGGTGTGTGGAATGGATTACTTGTGCCTTTCATGTTGTGTGTTAAGCTTACGCCTCTATGACGTGGCTCAATTTCTACCGTTGTTTGTCATTAAAGTCTAATCCAACGACTGTAAGAGATGTTAAGGTATATGTTTGTGTTATTATTGTTTAGTGTTTTTTATGTTTGTTATTTGCAGGATGACCCCATTGTTAACCTAGGTTGGTAATCGTAAAGTAAGTAAATCATTTTTTGTTAGGTGTTGGCATCTGGCGATGGTTAATGATGATATGGGATATGGGTGGTTATATCAGTTGTCTTGTCTCGGTGTATTGGCAGAGTGGACTTGTGCAGTGTTACCTTGCCTAATATTTTTTTCTTGTTTCCTTAGGATTAAAGTTAATTTTTGTGAAGCAAAGAAAAATTAGGTGTCAGACATTAGAAATCATAGGTGAGTTCTTGAAGACGCTGCTAGTATTGGGTTTTTCCGCTACTGCCACCGCTGGATGCACGACGGTGCCTGGCAGGAGGAGCGGTGCTACTACATGAATCTGGTTCTTGCTAGTGTCGTGAGTTTCTGTTAAGAATTAAAATTAGTATCTACACTAAGTATCTAAAAATTCTAAAAAATTACTCTAAATGGCTAAAAGATAAATATTTTTCTTCATTGTGATGGTGTGAGGGTCTCTTAAGAAACACCTCCAAGCTATGCTTCACACAACCCAATAGGGGGGTGAATTGGTTGTGTATACTTTTTGCACTTTCTTCTTGTTATGTTAACACTTCTGAAAATCTCAAAGATTGATCAAGTCTTTGAACTTGTCAAGAATTAGTCAAAACAATAAGATTCAAAACTATTATTTGTGATATCAGAATTCTTAATCAATCATATGACATACACAGAAATCAATATGCCAATTACAATGATTTACTTTTGCACAGCAGATTATAGATCACAAATATGACACAACTTTAGATATCAAGCTTTCTCAACAATCAAATTATCAATATCAGAAATAACTCTTTCAGAAATATAACATTATCTGAATCACCTTTTTGATCTAGCTTTCTGAACTCACTTCAGAAATCACATCAGAATCTTGTTTCAGAATCAATATGTTTCGAAACACTTATTTCACAAACAAATAAATCAACACAATACAATATGATATGTTTTCAATAGCAATCAGAAATCTAAGCAACAAATACTCAGAGAACAAAACACAGATTCTTAAGAATGTGTTCTTGAGAAAACTAGTTACAGATTTCAAAACACTAATTTCTCTTTCTGTAAATTGTTCTTGACAATGATTGTTTTAGATTTCAATTACCCAAATAACAAATATCATATATCAGAAAGTTAAACACATAAAGATTGTTTTAGCTTTAGTTTCTTTAACCTTCATATTGTTGTTTCAAAGTTGTTCTTGAGATATTCAATCAGAAATAAAAAGTATCAGATATTAATGCACAGTTTCTTAGCAATTAAAACAAATAATGCAAATGAGTAGAGTTAGAGAGTTTAGACCAATCTTCTACTGGTTCGGCCAATTGTGCCTACATCTAGTTCGCCAATCTTCAAGGAATGAGTTCCACTAGAAATGCACCAGAAATTACAGGTATCAATACAAAGATATATTTTGCAACCTTCTCAGGTTCAACACTCTAGAATATCCACTTCTAAAGATTTCTACTCTCTAGTTATCCCCTCTGGAAAGATTTCCCTGCCTTGATATTCCCTCAAGGACTTTTCATAACCTTACTTTTGGTCACCCTTTCTATGAACGACTTCCTTGAGAAATTGACTTCAATTATCTTCTGATCCGGTTTCTCTAGATCTCAAACTCTTTGAGTTTGATCAACTTCTGAAATCTTTAACTTCAGAAATTCCTTCTCTCCTCCAATATTCACAATTGAATCAGAGCTTTACTCTGAATTTCCTTTCTTGAGCCTTTCTTTCTATTTCTTTTTCCTTCTTAGATCATAGCTCTTTCTTTTCTTTCTCAAAAATGTATTTGAGTTTCTCTCTCAGTTTTCTCTTTCTTTTTAAGCTCTTTCTTTTCTCTCAGATGATTTTTCTTATCACTCTGATCTTTTCTCTTTTCTGTGCTATTCTGATTGTATCATTCATTACAACTTGAGACTCATCTATTTATAGAGAGCTCTTTCAAATTGAAAATGTACAGCTGTCATTAACAGCTCTATTTCTTGGCAGGAAAGCTACCATTTTAACTAATTCCCTTTTCTAACATGTGCAAAATATAATTTCCTGTTTTACATACACATGCACTAAACATACATCAGAATATAAAAATCAACATTCAACATAATTCTGATTTGACTTTCTCAAACAGAAACTCATTAAGTTTCTGAGTAACTTTCTGGACACGTTTCAGAAACTCATTCAGTTTCTGGTCCTTCCTTTATAGCTTTCTGGTTCTCATTTCTTCTTCTGAAAATCTTCAGCGGCTTTCTCATGTATATTACAAAGATTATACATTATATAATCCTAATACACAACTAATCCTATTAACTATGCTTCTATTACAAATATTACAATTGTTTCAATACAATACATGAAGCATCTCTCACTTTCTTTCTCACAGTGGTTTCTCAATACAAAGAAGTTTTCTCATCCTATTACAATCATTTATACTATAGTTTCTCAATACAACTCACAAAGTTACATGAGTTTTGTTATTATCAAAACCAAATGAGGAATTACATTAACAATCTCCCCCTTTTTGATGATGACAAAACTTATGTAATCTTTCAATGCTTTCTCAGATTTTAAAACAAAAACTTAGCATTGATATAGAGTTTAGAAAACACTTTTCAAAAATAATACTTTCAGAACCTTATATATGATTATATCAGAATTTCTATAATCATCAGAAGTAATCAGTAATAATGTTTCAGAATTCCAACATTACACAGTATGTATCATACTACTTTCTGAACTATACATGTATCAATGAGAATCATATATCCAAATAGTGAAATATATCTCCCCTTAAACATAATATTCATATCATATGAGATATATCTCCCCCTACATACAATATGCTTATCAGAGACATATATGTAGTGTTATCAGAAACTAAATTTCAGTATCAGAAATGTATTATAAACTCCCCCTTTCTGAACTATTTTCCAGAAAGATTACTTCAATTAATTCTCCCCCTTTTTGTCATAATCAAAAAAGGTTTAAACAGATATAATGTTGAGTTTGTTTCTCAAAAATACAAATCTATCTTCTAATAGGGGTTTGGTAAAGATATCAGCCAAATTGTTTTCAGTTTCAACAAACTTTAGTTCAATATCACCTTTCAAAACATGATCTCTAATAAAGTGATGTTTGATATCAGTGTTTAGTTCTATAATGCAACATTGGATTTTTAGCAATGCAAATAGCACTTGTACTATCACAAAGCAAAGGTAAAGACTTGTACCTCAAGTGATAATCTTCTAATTGGTTTCTGATCCACAAAAGCTGTTTGCAATTTGAAGATGCAGCAACATACTCTGCTTCAGCAGTTGATAATGCAACAGTTTCTTGTTTATTGCATCCTTCGGTAGTGCTTTTTCTTTCTAGTTTATCACCAGCAAAGTCTGAATCTGTATATCCTAACACATCAAAAGTATCTCCTTTCTCATAGAAAAGACCAAGATTAGTAATACCTTTAAGATATCTAAAGATCCTTTTCACTAATCCTAGATAAGAAACTCTTGGTTTAGATTGAAATCTAGCACAATATCCTACACTAAACTTAATATCAGGTCTACTTGATGTTAAGTAAAGCAAAGAACCTATCATGCCTCTATATTCAGATTCATTCACTTTCTCTTCATTTTCATCATGTTCAAGAGATTGTGAGGGATGTATAGGTGTAGACATAGACTTACAATCTAGCATATTGTACTTTCTCAACAGTTCATTACAATATTTAGATTGATGAATGAATATATCATTCTCTAGTTGCTGAATTTGAAGTCCCAAGAAGAATCTGAGTTCTCCCATCATGCTCATTTCAAATTCTTGTTTCATCAACTTTGAAAAATACTCACAAAGACTTGTGTTAGTAGAACCAAAGATAATGCCATCCACATAAATCTGTACAATCAACAAATGCTTATCTTTATGCAATGTGAAGAGAGTATTATCCACTAAGCCTCTTCTGAATTCATTTTTCATCAGAAAGGAGCTTAATCTCTCATACCAAGCTCTTGGAGCTTGTTTCAAACCATATAAAGCTTTTGTCAACTTGTAAACATGATTTTTATATCTTTCATTTTCAAATCCAGGGGGTTGCTTAACATATACTTCTTCAGAGATGTAACCATTTAAGAAAGCTGATTTAACATCCATTTGATACAAAATGAAGTTTTTATAACAAGCAAAAGATAATAAGATTCGAATGGCTTCTATCCTAGCAACAGGAGCATAGGTTTCATCGTAATCAATACCCTCTTGCTGTGTATATCCCTGAGCCACTAATCTAGCCTTGTTTCTCACTACTTCACCATGTTGATCTAGTTTGTTTCTGAATATCCATCTAGTGCCTATCACAATTTTTCCCTTAGGTTTCTCAACTAAGACCCATACTTTGTTTTTCTCAAACTGATCTAGTTCCTCTTTCATAGCATCTAACCAACTTTTATCTTTTAAGGCATAAGAAACAGAATCAGGTTCAACTAGAGATACAAAAGCATTAAGTGATCTCCTAGTTCTAACACCATGTGAAGTTTCACCAATAATGAGATTTTGATCAAGGGATTTTAACTCATTTTTGCCTCTGGTTAGATATTCTGAAGAAATATCATGATTGATATGAGTAGAGAAATCATTTAGTTGGTTTGAAGTTACCAAAGTATCATCAGAAGCACAAGTTTCTGAACCATGACTTTGAGTGGTTTCTGAACTTGGTTTCTGAGTGGTTTCTGAACTTGGTTTCTGAGTTGTTTCAGAATTCTAATTCTGAACTTCCTTTGAGTTTGTTGAGTTGATGTTTATCTCCTCAAGGTCTTTTTCTCCATCATCAGAATTCACCTCAGCATCATTACCATCAGAATCTGCAAAATCTCTTGAGAATTCTTTGAAGGTTATATGTATGGATTCTTCCACAGTAAGAGTCCTTTTGTTATACACTCTAAAAGCTTTAGAATTCAAAGAATATCCTAAGAATATAGCATTATCAAATCTTGCTTCGAACTTGTCAAGATTATCTCTAGTATTCAGTATATAGCAATCATAACCAAATACATGAAAGTAAGATACAGTAGGTTTCTTATTGAACCACAACTCATATGGAGTTTTCTTAAGCAATGGTCTAATGAACACTCTATTCTGAACATAACAAGCAGTATTCACAGCTTCAGCCCATAAGTATTTTGCTACTTTTCTTTCCAACATCATGGTTCTAGCCATCTCTTGTATACTTCTAATTTTCCTTTCTACAACTCCATTTTGTTGAGGAGTTCTAGGATTAGAAAAAGTATGAAATATACCAGATTCCTCACAAAGGTTTATGAACAAATGATTTATAAATTCTCCTCCATTATCACTTTTAATGGTTGAAACTTTATAACCTTTTTCATTTTAAATCCTTTTGAGAAACAATCTGAATTTTTCAAATGTTTCATCCTTTGATCTTAGAAAGAAAATCCAGCAAAATCTAGAGTAATCATCAACTATTACAAACACATATTTCTTTCCTCCTAGACTAGTTGTTCTAGATGGACCAAAAAGATTCATGTGCAATAGCTCTAGAGGCCTTTTAGTAGCAACATCAGCAATGTGTTTGAATGAGGTTTTAACTTGCTTTCCTTTTTCACACTCATCACAAGTTTTGTCCTTAGTATAGAGAATCTTTGGCAATCCTCTTACAAGGTTTTTGGTAGAGATTTCAGAAATCAATCTCATATTGATATGGCCTAGCTTTCTGTGCCACAACCATTTGTCATCAACCAAAGATAATAAACAATTCAGATTCTGAGAATCCAAATCATCTAGATACAAAATATATGTGTTGCCTATCCTATGTGCTGTAAACTTAACCATGTTATTTACAGGATCAAACAC
Organism: Aeschynomene evenia; assembly: GCA_013621005.1. Classification (NCBI taxonomy): domain Eukaryota; kingdom Viridiplantae; phylum Streptophyta; class Magnoliopsida; order Fabales; family Fabaceae; genus Aeschynomene; species Aeschynomene evenia. Next base: position 16,020,745 of record CM024265.1, read on the forward strand.
TTGGACCTTAAACTTATCAAAAAGAACATTCAAATTAAGATCACAGAACTGACTTACACTTAACAAGTTATGTGTGAGCCTATCTACCAACAATACATTGCTAATAAAATGTTTTGATGTCTTACCAACATCACCAATACCTTTTACTTAAGCACATGTACCATCAGCATATCTAACTTGACCTTTGTTCTTGTGTTTAAGTTGGATGAAGCACTCTTTCTGTCCAGTCATGTGTCTGGAACATCCTGAGTCCACATACCATCTCCTATGATCCATGGTTTTGGTTTTTAAGCATTTCTGCAAGTAGTTTCAAATGAGCTTTAGGTATCCAAAGTTTATTGGATCCTTTGTTGTTAGTTTCCTTTGGATTTATGATCTTAGAATCATACTTTCCTTTGGATTTATATAACCAGCAATCATCATAAACATGATTGATTTTAGAGCAGTAAAAGCACTTTGCCTTTTTGAAAGTTTTCTTAAAAGATTTTTTATGTTTGGCAAACTTGCTTTCTGGAACATAGCCAATCCTATTTTTATCAAAATAAGCTGTTTGTGATCCTAAAATCATTTCAAGAATTTTAGTACCATTTACAAACTTTTCCAAATCCTTTCTCAAAAGAATATTGGTTTTCAAAAGATCAGCGCACTTTTCAGAAAGCTCTTTGGTTTCTGAATCCTCTTCAGAATCTGATTTACTTTCTGAACTTGAAGTATTAGAAACTGTGGCAGTTTCTAGTGCTTCTTTAGATTTCTTAAGAATGCTAATATCATTTTCCAAATCAATTTTCTCAAATATCAGAAGATCATTAGCATCTCTTAATCTTTCTAAATCCCTCTCAAGATCAGAATTAATTTTTCTGAGTTTTTCAAAATCATTTTCTACATCAAAAAAGTTAATACTTGATTTTGAGTTGGTGTTTCTGAACCTTTCTAAATCAATACACATTTCAGAATTGATTTCCTTTTGATAATCAAAATCTTGTTTGACTTCAGAAAACTTTTTCAAAACCTTTTTGTGACTATTCTGAAGTTTCTGATGAGTATTTACAAGGAAATTAAAATTAGACATGACTTCATCAAAAGTTACCTCATTATCTTCATCCTCTGAAGTTTCACTTTCTGAACAATAATCTGCCATGAAACACATGTTTGAAACTTCTTCTTCTTCATCAGAATCCTCATCATCACTAAGTGTGGCTTTGTATGCCTTCTTTTTCCCTTTAGTTTTTGATGATGTTTCCTTCAACTTTGGGCAATCTGGTTTGATGTGACCCTTCTCATTGCAGTGATAACATATGACTTGATCTGACTTTGACTTGTCCTTTCTGAAGGTGTTTGGTTTCTTTTTAGAGCTACCCTTTCTGAACATCCTTCTGAACTTCTTAATGAACAATGCAACTTGTTCTAGGTCGATTTTTGAATCATCTTCAGAATCTTCCTCTTCAGATTCTGATTCAGAATCTTCTTTAAGAATCAAATCCTTCTTCTTCATTTTTTTTTTGGAAACTTTGAGAGCAGTGTTATCCCTGAAATTATTAGTGCTGGCAATATTTTTCAATTCTATTTCATGCACTTTCAATGATCCAATTAGAGCATCAAACTTCAAAGTTTTTAGATCCTTAGCCTCTGATATAGCAGTTACTTTTGGTAACCATCTAGCAGTCAAGCTTCTCAAAACTTTTCTCACAATTTCAGAATTAGGCATATCATGGTTGAGATCTCTCAATTGATTTATGATACTACGAAACCTAGTAATCATACTATCTATAGACTCATTCTCATCCATTTTAAATTGCTCATACTTTGATCTAAGCATATCTATCTTAGTTTCCTTTACTTCATCAGTACCATCATGCAAAAGAGATAATCTATCCCAGATTTATTTAGCAGAACTACAACTTATGATTTTATCATACTCACTCTTAGTTAAAGCACAAATAAGTAGATACTTAGCCTTGGAGTTAAGTCTGACCATCTCATTGTGTTCTCTTGTCCATTCTGATTTAGGAATAGGTTTTGTTTCAATAGAACAATCTAGAAGTACTCTTGGTGTTTCTGGAATTTGATCTCCATTCTGAATTATGTCCCGTAATTCTAGACTATTGTACTCAATGAATAGTTGCATCTTGTCTCTCTAATAGGCATATGCAGTTCCATTAAAGAGTGGAGGTCTATTTATGGATTGTCCTTCAGAGACTTGAAAGTTTGCTTGATTGGACATAGCTTGTTCCTTGGATCTTGCTTATGTTCTTGTTAGAGAACTTTCTTGATTACAAATAAGCAAAAACCTGAGCTCTGATACCAATTGATGGTGTGAGGGTCTCTTGAGAAACACCTTCAAGCTATGTTTCACACAACCCAAGAGGGGGATGAATTGGTTGTGTATACTTTTTGCACTTTCTTCTTGTTATGTTAACACTTCTGAAAATCTCAAAGATTGATCAAGTCTTTGAACTTGTCAAGAATTAGTCAAAACAATAAGATTCAAAACTATTATTTGTGATATCAGAATTCTTAATCAATCATATGACATACACAGAAATCAATATGCCAATTACAATGATTTATTTTTGCACAGCGGATTATAGATCACAAATATCACACAACTTTAGATATCAAGCTTTCTTAACAATTTGTAACACCCCGCTACTTAAGGGTGTCCGTGCGAAGGGCACTATCCCAACGAACACGCTATAAGGACCATAAAGCTAGATAAGATAACTGAATCAACTATATTAACTGAAATAACTGATATAACTGTTCAACATCATAAAACCTTAACTATTGTTGTAACTGGAACATATAACTCAAAGGAATCCTGCCTCTAGTGTCTGGAGCGAAACTAATCATAAAAGAAGGCTGTCGGAAACATTACATCTTAAACTGAAATAAAACCTTAATAAATAAACTGGAAGACTCCACGTCAGAAGCGAGCTCACCGAAGATAACTGCTACGATCTCTACTGGATCAGGGGCTCCTCGCCTGCGATGGGATCGTACTCTGAAAAATGAGGTTGACGAGGGATGAGTCGTCGACTCAGCGAGGGGATAATGCATGCAATGCAACACTCACAACATATATATCACATACTGCATGATATCATCCAATCAAACAATCTCGTCGAGTTATCACACTAAAGCAACCCAAGCCTACATCTGTATAGCTGTATCTGTATCTGAATCTGTGAACTAACTCTCAGCACGCAACTAGAGTATAGTCCTATCTGTCCCGTGAGGGGTATATCTGGCACCAAGCCGTCCGGTAACCGGGATCGGAACATGCTTGGCGGGCTTGGGCGGCTCACTCTTAACTAGTACACCATACTAAGATACCGGGATCTGACCTTCGGCCATAGCGTCTGACGTATACTAATCAGGGTGGTGCGATTACTCAAGACAGTCAGCAAGTAATACAATCAACACACATCATATCATAAGCTATAGCTACATTTATTATCTTTAATTAATCCCATGTTATCATGACATATACAGAAATATATAACATCCAGCATCCAGTCAACATATATAACATAACTTAGAAAACTAAATTCCTATAATCACCTACTAAGTCACTACTACCTAGCATATCACTACACTTAACCACCTAACATGTTACTAACTACTACTACTTCTTACTACTACAAACACATGTAATATATATAACTTATTATTATTTTGCCTAATTATCTAGTGATCATACAAATATATATGTTGTAAATGCTGAACTACATACAAGATCTCCACTGACCTGGATAACATTGAGACTAGAAAGCACCGCTAGCTTCGGCCTCGACTATCGGCACCATATTTGCACCTGGCGTGCAAAAGACACATCAGAACCGCTAGAAAAAGAGAAAACAGAACTTTGAACTACTGCTGCGGAAAACGCCGTCGCTAGTGAGATGCTTCCTCTCGCTAGCGAAGGGCCGGTCGCTGGCGAGCTTCTCTTGCTCGCTGGCGACCATCGCGCAGAAAAGGACATAAAAGACTTTTTACACTCACCGTCGGGAACTTGCTCACGCAGAGACATCCCCAAGACGTCAAACTCACACTATCCTCAACAATGAAGGATGCCCAAAGCACTGCTTTGAAAAGGCGAGAGTGTGAGATGTGAGGGAAAAGCAAACATATCCTCTCATATATATAGGGTGAGGAAGGAAAGGTTGAACAAGTTGTGAGGGATGTGGGACTTCGGTCCGGTCGCTAGCGACTAACATATGGTCGCTAGCGACCAGCTGCTCGCTAGCGGGATGTGAATGCTCGCTAGCGAGCCCCATCTGACAGCAACTATCTGACGTTTTTCTGACATGTCCTGAGAAGAGTCCTTCCAAAGGGACACTATGATACGGGGTATCACACAATCAAATTATCAATATCAGAAATAACTCTTTCAGAAATATAACACTTTTTGAATCACTTTTCTGATCTAGCTTTCTGAACTCACTTAAGAAATCACATCAAAATCTTGTTTCAAAATCAATATGTTTCGAAACACTTTATTCACAAACAAATCAATCAACACAGTACAATATGATATGTTTTCAATAGCAACCAGAAATCTAAGCAACAAATTCTCAGAGAACAAAACACAGATTCTTAAGAATGTGTTCTTGAGAAAACTAGTTACAAATTTCAAAACACTAATTTCTCTTTCTGTAAATTGTTCTTGACAATGATTATTTCAGATTTCAATTACCCAAATAACAAATATCATATATCAGAAAGTTAAACACATAAAGATTCTTTTAGCTTTAGTTTCTTTAACCTTCAGATTGTTGTTTCAAAGTTGTTCTTGAGATATTCAATCAGAAATAAAAAATATCAGATTGTAATGCACAGTTTCTTAGCAATTAAAACAATTAATGCAAAGGAGTAGAGTTAGAGAGTTTAGACCAATCTTATACTGGTTCGGCCAATTGTGCCTACATCCAGTTCTTCAATCTTTCAAGGACTGAGTTCCACTAGAAATGCACCAGAAAGTACAGGTATCAATACAAAGATATATTTTGCAACCTTCTCAGGTTCAACACTCTAGAATATCCCCTTCTAAAGATTTCTACTCTCCAGATATCCCCTCTGGAAAGATTTCCCTACCTTGATATTCCCTCAAGGACTTTTCAGAACCTTACTTTTGGTCACCCTTTCTATGAACGACTTCCTTGAGAAATTGACTTCAATTATCTTCTGATCCGGTTTCTCTAGATCTCAAACTCTGAGTTTGATCAACTTCTGAAATCTTTAACTTCAGAAATTCCTTCTCTCTTCCAATCTTCACAATTGAATCAGAGCTTTACTCTGAATTTCCTTTCTTTAGCCTTTCTTTCTATTTCTTTTTCCTTCTTAGATCATAGCTCTTTCTTTTCTTTCTCAAAAATGTATCTGAGTTTCTCTCTCAGTTTTCTCTTTCTTTTTAAGCTCTTTCTTTTCTCTCAGATGATTTTTCTTATCACTCTGATCTTTTCTCTTTTCTGTGCTATTCTGATTGTATCATTCATTACAACTTGAGACTCATCTATTTATAGAGAGCTCATTCAAATTGAAAATGTACAGCTGTCGTTAACAACTCTATTTCTTATCGGGAAAGCTACCATTTTAACTAATTCCCTTTTCTAACATGTGCAAAATATAATTTCCTGTTTTACATACACATGCACTAAACATACATCAGAATATAAAAATCAACATTCAACATAATTCTGATTTGACTTTCTCAAACAGAAACTCATAAAGTTTCTGAGTAACTTTCTGGACACGTTTCAGAAACTCATTCAGTTTCTGGTCCTTCCTTTATAGCTTTCTGGTTCTCATTTCTTCTTCTGAAAATCTTCAGCGGGTTTCTCATGTATATTACAAAGATTATACATTATATAATCCTAATACACAACTAATCCTATTAACTATGCTTCTATTACAAATATTACAATTGTTTCAATACAATACATGAAGCATCTCTCACTTTCTTTCTCACAGTGGTTTCTCAATACAAAGAAGCTTTCTCATCCTATTACAATCATTTATACTATAGCTTCTCAATACAACTCACAAAGTTACATGAGTTTTGTTATTATCAAAACCAATTGAGGAATTACATTAACACATTGATGTCATAAGATGTCCAAAAGGACTACATATATCGTAACAACATGTTTGGAAACTATAAAGTAATAGAATTAGAATTGAATTTTATCATGAATTGAATTCTTATGAGAATTGAATTCAATTTTAGCATTTGGAATAAATTCATAAAATTATAGAATTGAATTGAATTTCAATCTTTGGAATGTTTATAAAATGAATTGAATTATTTTAATGGACAAGTTTATCCTTTATTAATATAACATCATATCTAATTTGTAGGGATATTTTAGACAATACACTCTTTAAGTGAAATTTGAGTGAGAATTGATTTGAAATCATACATATTTTGGTCTGATTTTTAAATGGCTTAAAAAAACAATTATAATTCTCTTGAGAATTGAATTCTATTGAATTCCAAACTTAAAAAAAGAAATCAATTCCCATGAGAATTGAGATCATATGATTTTCAAACGGGTTGTAAAAGAAGATATTTCTAGAACTTTCCTAATGCCTATCCAATACTAGAATATTCCTAATACTCATTCAAGAACATTCCTAAATATTTCTAAATACATTATCCTATCATTCCATTCCCCTTCACTTTAACCTTGTCCTCAAGGTTGTTAACAAAAACCAAAATATTAATTTCCTAAAAATTTCATTCCTAAAAGGAGTACTCTCTCTATATTCTTTTTAAAATTTTAAGGAAGAAAAAAATTCCTCCAGGATCCCATTGGTGGAATCTCAACCCATAAACTAAAATCAGATAAAATTGATATGATAAAATATATTTAAAAAATCTTAAGATTGTTTCACTTTTTAGATTTGGGTCCAAAATTAAAGAATCACCTATCTTCCTCTTTCTTTGGGCTAGACATTGGCCCATTGGGGTTAGGGTTACCACTCCAAATTCTTCCATCTTCTTCCAAATTGTGGCAGTAGTGACCGTAACACTCTCCTTGCAGCTGCTTCTGATCGTGAGCAGAGGAGGAACGCCACCCAAATCTCGCCGACGGAGCCAAGGTCGACAAGCCGCAAGGTCGTCATCGTACACCACTCTGAAGCCGGTCGCCATCGCCGCTTTGACATCCCTCTCGTTGTTTCCTCTGACGTAGCGGCTGAAGATCCAAGAAGGATCCACAGGTGTCGTGACGGCAGCCTTGGTCGTGGTCGTTTGTCGTGGTTGTTGTTTGGCGTCTTCTCTTGCTGTTGCTGCTATGGTCTTTGGACTTTGCAGTGGGGTTGGTGTTAGTGAAATTTTTGTTGGAGGGTGTGGTTGATTACTCGCTCTTTCTGTTTCTATTACTGTTTCTGTAAGTGGCGGTGGCGTCGATGGAGGTGGTGGTGGTGATGATGATGAGGATGTTGTTGGTGGTGGTGTTGGGTTAGGGAGTGGAGGTTGTGCTGGTGGTGGTGGGTACGGTGATGGTGGTGGTTCTAATGATTGTGAAGGTGGAGGGTGATCAGGTGATCTCCAATGGTAGTAGTAAGGTGTGGTGTTGCCATATCCATTCAACAAGTTAGGATCTGGAGGTGGTGGATTGAAGGTGTTATGGTGTAGGTAATAAAATGATGAATGGTAATGGAGTGGTGATTGATAGGGATTGTTGGTGGGTTGCTGTTGGTGATGGGGTAAAAGGAGGTGGATATGGTGGTGTAATAACCGGTTGGGTGTAGGGATGAAGAGGGAGGGTGAGATCATGGATGAAAGCACCAATTGTTAGGAACTAGCATGTAACCTGTGCTACGCACGGATCGTCGGGTATATAAATTATTGTTTATAAACTGTCATGTAATTACTATTAAAACAAATCATCGATAAGAATAAAAAAAAGAAGTATGTTGACACAAACAATTATAAAAATTTAGTACATAGTCAGTTTAAACACAGTATTTGGCAATTTTAACATAACATGCATAATTGTCCAGACATAATAATTAAAAACCCAAAACATACACTTCCATAGTAACATCATCACAAAAGAAATATAAACAGACCAAAACATCCACTACAACATTGCCATTAACTTCAAAGAAATTGAAACAGTTGTCTAAAAACTTTGAAGGAGCCTATCCAGTAACAATTTTTTCTGAACATCCAACTCCAGCGAACACCTACAATGAACAAAAAATGTTACAAATATTCAGATATTTAATTATAATTATAACAATAACATATTTTTAAATTATAATATGATTAGAAGCATAAATTCATGTGTAACTAAAAGTATAGTTTTAATAACTGTAGCTTCGTATTTATATTATTACCTTGAACTTCACCAATCCTTTTGCTTGAAGTACACATAGCAAATTTTGTCATCATCCATATTAAACTAAAAAATTATACGATCACCTTCTGAAAGCCTATGTTTGATACAGTACTAGTACCAGCCCTTCCCGAAATGACATTGTTTGTTCCGATTCATACTCCAAATGAGTTCCCAATTAGACTCATGGCGAAAAACTTCATCAATTACAGTAACATACGGCTGTTCAGTCTCAATGCGCAAATCTCGCATGTGAGTAGGGATATACTGGAAGATGTATAATGAAGAGTGTTCATACATAACAGTAATACTTTAAGCATTAATTTTGAAAAAGAAAATCTAAACGTTTCATTTTTTTTAAAAATAATTAATATTACCAATGGTTGATTCTGTTTGATCTGCGCACGGGTGAGCGTAAGGGTGAAACTATGCTCTTCATCAGGGGTATTCCTATTGAAATGCGGATCTAACCAATATGGTTCAAATTCATCGCTGCTTATGTCAATTACAGCATCTTGAAATGAATCTGGACTATTTGCATGGTTCACCAAGTTCGAATTAAGACCTGACTGACCATAAGTAGCGTTTGAGTTGATGTCACTGGAATAATCACCTGTAGTGGCGATAATCTCCACAACCAACTGTGTATCTGAGTCACCCTGAAATAACAAATTACGTTGTTATATAGAATACTGCCATAATATAATAGAATGCTATCAGTAAGGAATAAGTGCTGGAAATTTGTAAAAATGCATATTTATGAGTACAAATATAAAAGATTAAAAAACAAAAAAGAAGTTTATTCAAGTTTTAGTATTAACAGAAAAGAAAAAATTGCTTTCCATTATGATGTATTTACTTAAAATTTGATTGAATTTTTTGTAGTTCAACCACATATATATATGTATAGGTGCCATCACTTCCACATTACTATTTTTTATGTGACAAAAGAAGAAAACAATCAAGATAGTTTAAATGGAAACACTACAAGATTTTGGGCTTTAAGTCACGGTTTTTTATGTCACGTTTGAAAACCGTGACTTAAAACCCCCTATGGTCACGGTTTATAGTCGTGACTATAGAAAAAAACTTTTAGTCACGGATTATTAAAGAACCGTGACATTAGATATTAAAGTCACCGTTTACAACCGTGACCATTTTAAAGAAATATATGTCACAGTTTTTAAATAAAATGTCACCTTTAATAACCGTGACTATAGAGTCATTACAAATCACATTTAAAAATCGTGACTTAAAACCACCTATGGTCACGGTTTATAGTCGTGACTATAGAAAAAAACTTTTAGTCACGGTTTATTAAAGAACCTTGACATTAGATATTAAAGGTCACCGTTTACAACTGTGACCATTCACCGTTTACAACCGTGACCATTGTAAAGAAATATATGTTACGGTTTTTAAATAAAATGTCACCTTTATGAACCGTGACCATAGAGTCATTACAAATCACATTTAAAAAACGTGACTTAAACCTATATAAATCATGACAAAAAAAAAATTCATCTATAATTATTTCCAATTTTAATTTCTTTATAATTTTCCAACACCATTACATACACTCTTAAATTAATTAACTGGAAAAAAAAAATACCCAACAACTACTAAGTTAAGTGAAGAATAACAAATCTCTAATTAAGTCAAAATCCCTAATATCTTCATCACTAGCTAAAACCCCTAACTCAACTCATCACCAAAATCCCTAATAACAAAATCCCTAATCTCTCACTGCTGCGCCTCTCACTGCGGCGGCTTGCTGCGTCTCCGCCTCCCACTGCTGCTTGCGTCTGCGTCTGCGCCTCTCGCTCGCATCTGCTGCGGCTTGCTGCTTGCGTCTGCGTCTGCTGCTTGCGTGTACGTCTGCTGCTGCTGTTTGCTGTGCTCTGCCACTGCCTCCGCCTCCCACTGCGTCTGCGCCTCTCACTCGCATCGCTCGCTCACTGCCTCCGCCTCTCGCTCGCATCGCTCGCTCACTGCCTCCGCCTCCCACTGCTGCTTGCGTCTGCGTCTGCTGTTGCTGTTTGCTGTGCTCTGCCACTTGCTCCGCGTCGGCTGTTGCCCTGAGGATCCGTCGCTCCACCTGCTGCCTTGCCGCGCGGTGCCAACAAGGTAAGTCGCTCCGCCTGCTTCTGCTACCTGCTTCTGCTGCCTGCTTCTGCTGCTATATGCTTTATGCTTTTATTTATTTATTGCTTTATGCTTTATGCTTCTTGATGATGATGATAATAATGATAAGATTATAAAGATGAATTAAATTAAATAGCATTTTCATATTGAATAGCATTTTTCAGAATTGCTTCTTTATGCATTTTTCAGAATAGCATTTTCATATTGATAATAATGATAAGCTTCTTTATGCTTCTGCTGCTATGGAGTTAGAAAACAGAGAAAATGGAAATCCTATATATATAAACCAGTAACAGACTCCTAAAAGATAGGAATGGAAATCCTAACATTTGTGCAGTAGGCAGTATTATTCTCCTTGAATTCTTCAAAATGCATGATTATTTATTTATTTATTTATGTTTTGGTAGATTTCAAATATCTGATTGTACAATTAAATAATCTATCTTCCTATTGGACAACTTGACGGGTTCTAATATATGTATGTATGTTTTAAAACCATTAGGAAACGATGTGTTGATAAACTATAAAAACCTATAGATTTAAACTAATGTTTTTCATAATATTCTTTTACGAACCTAACAATAAAATATTAGCAGTGTGATATAAAATTGACGTCAATCATACAGTAAAGATAGTAATAATAAATGTAAAGAAAAGAAAAGGTTTGAACTTTAAAAGCTGGAACCTCTTTTGTGCTGAATTCAAACTACACCACGTGCAATCACATCTTTAGTATTTACAGGCGTAATTGATTTCGTCCTTGACATCGTCCCGCACGAGATGGCTGGGACATGCGGTCCGCATACACCTTCAGATTTCTTTTTAAGTTTAGCATTTAGAAACTAAATTGTGTTTGTTTAAGTAAAAAAAATACATCAATTATCACACACTAAAACTATTAATTTTTGTGTTGACAGGTGGAAGCAAAAGGGGCTAAGTAGTAATTTTTGGATTACAATTTTCATCTTCATTGCATTAGGTCACGACAGCTTGATGGCGTCTCATGATCAAGAGACTAAGCAGTAAGTTCAATATTTAATTTGTGAATTAAATAGTTTTTGTTCAATTATTTAGATGTTAAGTTATAGATTTTGAATACAATTGAAACATCAAATCTTGGTTAAACATAGGGTGCTAGACATACTTTAATTGAGAGATTATGAATGTTTTGATGTTGAATATATTTATATATTTAAATTATTAGGTCTAGCCATGTTCCATCCAAAGATTGGATGGATTCACCACGGTTTGAGGACAAGTATAGAGAAGGTGTTAAAAGTTTTTTAGACTTTGCCTTCTCAATTGGACAACCTCAGGGAAAAGAAATTCAATATCCGTGTGCAAAGTGTTGCAACAACTATTGGCTTAGACGAAATGATGTGTATCAACATCTAATTGTCCACAGATTTGTGAAAGGTTATAGAAAATGGATTAATCATGGGGAACCAATAATCTCAATGGATGTAGATAGTGGTATGAATCAAGGAGGCAACTATGATGACATTGCCGGGTTGTTACGTGATGCCTTTAGAGATATGCCACAAGTGGAAGAGGGAAATAAATGACCGAATGAAGAGGCGAAAAGATTTTATAAGTTGGTAGATGAGGCAAGTCAAGAATTATATCCAAGTTGTACCAGTGGATTTTCAAGATTATCGTTTACCATTCGTCTCTACTTCTTGAAGTGTCTACATGGATGGAGCAATGCATCTTTTACTTCTCTCCTAACGCTAGTAGTGCACCAAATGAGGCACGACGAAATATTCCTCCTTCATCCGGCTCGAGTCATGTGCCAACCAATATGGAAGTAAGTATATAACATATAGTTGACCCCTTTCAATATATAACTGTTCCAATCATGCAATTGGTGCTCAAGTGCTACTTTCATTGTTCTGTTGTTATTGTTATAGTATTGGTGCACTAGGAGGTTGTCTTGATTTTGACAAAATGAGGCTTGGATGTACTGGTATATAAATTGTGTTGATTCTTGAATTGATTGATTAATTTTGATTGTAATTAAAGATATATCATGTTTGAGGAGGTTTATACTTAGTTCATACTTTTTTAATTATTAGGTGGATGCATTACTAGATATTGCTTCATCATATATGATTGGGACTATGAATATGTACTTGCTTTATAATATAATAATCTCATCTAATTCATTTTTTATTTCTTTCATGTGCAGGAGGATATATGATGTGGAAGAATTCATCAATTCTTATGTTATATGATTTGAAGAATATAATGTCTAGGATATGATGTTAAGTACAATTCATAGATTTTGAATTATATTTTGGTTACTAAGACTATATAGATTGTTTTTGTTACTTTTGAATTATGTTTCTATACGTTTTGGTTGCAAGCACACTTTTTAGGATATATGATGTAATGAGAGTTACGTTTATTATATATTTGATTTTCACTTAATTATTAGTTAAATTTTAATTCTATTTAATGAATTAAAATTTGATACAAATAATATATATAAAATAATTAATAAGATCAATAAAAAATATATAGGTGAATATATAATCAAAGGCCACAATTATATTGAAAGAGTGACTATAGTTATAATTTGTCACGTTTAAAAATAGTGACAATAGGTACAACTATTCATGTTTCAAAACTGTGACCATAGCTATATATTATCACATTTAAAAACCGTGACCATAGCTATATATTGTCACGTTAAAAAATTGTGACTATAGCTCTTTATTGTCACGTTTAGAAACCGTGACTATAGCTATATATTGTCACTGTTTCGAAGCCGTGACTACAGCCATCTATTGTCACGGTTTCGAATCCGTGACTATAGCCATATATTGTCACGGTTCAAAATCGTGACTATAGCCATCTATTGTCACTGTTTCGAATCCGTGACTATAGCCATCTATTGTCACGGTTCAAAACCGTGACCTAAAACTATAGGGGAAAAACGTGACCATAGCTCTATGGTCACGGTTTTTGACTTCAAATCAACCAACCGTGACTATTGTTCAAATAACCGTGACCATAGACCTATAGCCACGGGGGTATTGTTCACGGTTTGTAAACCGTGACTTAAACTTAAAAACCGTGACTATAGATCAAAAGTCACGGTTTTTATCACCTATAGTCACGGTTTTCAAACGTGACTGTAGGCCCAAAATCTTGTAGTGAAAATACCAATATAATACAAAAATCAAAACAAAGTTTAATGGAACTATATAAGAGTTAAGTATTTAAATCGTGCAAAACATTGAAAATCTTTCTTTTATCGTTGTAGCTCTTTAGAACATAATGAATCACTCTGCAAAAACGAAAAGCTCTAGACGGAAAACGTACCATTTTGAACACACGACCAACCAATATGAGAAAAATGACGACGATGGTTTCTTGTGATACAATGGCGAGCCTTCACTGTGGTCACTTAAACAAAGCTTTGCACATATAAAAAAGGAGTATTTTACAAAACTGAAGAGCAGTGATGATGAATACACCTAAATGAACCCATATGCATAGTATTAAGACAATAGGTGATGGTGTTGTTCATAAAGATGCGTGCCACAAGCAAACATCAAATCAATAAGGGAAAAGTAAAATCAAAATCTTACTACTTGATTGCTATTCTTAAATTAAGTAAGCAAATCTACTTTTGATACGTTTTTTAAAAAATTATTCAGGCATGCAATTATTAATCTTGCCAGATATATTTGTCATCGCTTTAAAAAATTTTAGTGAATGAGACTAATATTTTTCCAGTCATAACAACAAATATGATTGTTAATTACATGTATTTTACCAGTCAAAACAACTAATATTTTTCCCATCAAAATATCAAAAATGGTTTATTTTAACACTTTTAGCCAAATAGTATTATTATTTACATGTATTTTTTTAAATGGATACATGATTTACGCACAATTTTATATTTTTGGTCATTTTGACTTATTTTTTGTTGTGGTTATATCAATGTTGTTTAAAAAATTTTATATTGTTATGCTAAATGGACAATAAAAAAACCAACCATACCAGCTAATGAATAAGATTTTATGTCATAATTACTCAGTCCATTATAATTACAATAATTATTAAGGGCCAAACCTAAGGCGGAATTGACATAATAGCTAGTCTCTCATATTTCATTTATCATAATTTTTTTAATATTGCTAAATGGAAATTGAAAAACCAGCCAATTCGGCTATTTTGGGAAAAGTTTTGTCCCAAGTAATCATTGAAATTATAATGAATTGCGTAACGATGAACAAAATCTAATTTATTGGATAGTTTTGGTTAGTTTTTTATTATACACGTTCATTTGGTAAGAAAAATGGTCAAACCAAAATTTAATATAATTATGTTGTTATTTTTACATTGCTTAATTACAATGGTGTACACTGATCGGGCTAATATTTTCAGCTTCCAATATATGTATTACAAATAAAAATACTTATAATAATTTAAACATACATTACTATTTATTAGTGGAATAAGTGGATATTAAGTACTGATTTATTTATTAAATCATTACTTATACCGTTGTTTTATTATTTTAAATAGATTGACCCTATCCGATTCAATTATATTTTATTCAGAGGGTTTCGTGATTCTGATTTTTTTAAAAAGAGCATGACTTTACATTGGGATTAAACGAAATCAATCCGGGTTAACTACAAAAAATAAAAAACACCACAATTAAAATCTCATTATTGATTCTTGCTGATTACAGATCATGAAGCTCAACAAAATAAATAAGTTACACGTTAGACATTTATATGAACAGTTACAATCTTGGAAACGGAACACACCAACTCGAATCGGCAATAATCACCTTTCTTCAATTTGTGAACAAAGCAAAAAGACCTCCACCCAGTACTAATTTTAATTTCATTTGATGCATTCTTAAAACAAGTGATTATACATTTAGCTTCTATTCCAGTAGGGCCCCTCAGCGTCCAATAAGTTGCGTCTATCTCTCTCAGGTATAGATTAAGAGGGCGACCAATAAACTGCACAACATTAGATAAGTATCACCATCAATTATAACAAACACACAAATTAAACAAATTTAGCTTTTATAACAACAACAACAAAAAAGAATCTAACCATTGCATCACTACGAATATCTTCATCAGATAAAATAACAACATACGACGGCAAGTCTGGACTTGATACAGTAGAACCGTCCGAATCATACCCATCCGCGAGATGTAATCTTGCATAGTCTATTTCATGCTTGTGTTCATCCTCTATGGAAATTTTAAACCTATCATCTCCCTTGTACCAAAAAAGGATGCTAAAATCTCCTAGGAGTCCATAGAATGATCTTATACTTGCAACAAATTCATCAACACGAGCTATCTTATCTTTATACTCATAGAAAACTTTGAATTTGTTCCCTACTGGATCAGTTAGATACAAACCGGTACATATTTTTGAACCAAATTGTGCCAAAAAGTCATCAGGAATAGGACTGATCTGCAATTTAAAAGAAAAAAAATGATCGCACACTTACGTTTAAACCGGAAGAAACTTTGTAACAACTCACCACATCATCATCAACATCGATCGAGAATTCAGATATTCCATTGCTTTGCTTTTCCAGATGACATCCACTCAAATCCGAAGACATTCAACAATGTGATAGAAATATAGATTAATATGTGTTACCTTAGATAATATATACTATATGCATGAACACTTCGACCTTATATTGAGATTCAAGAAATGCACAAACATGATAGCAGAGGTAGTTAATATAAATTATTAATATAAAACTTGACAAACTAATACACATGTCAAAATTTATACATGACATATAGTACGTCTATATAAAGTAGTTTTTTTTGTTTAACATTTTTTCATATTAATAGTAAGAGTTTAATTTTAATCCACTTACAGTGTAAGAGAATTTTACACAGACATTTAATTATTAGTTGACACATCAAGTCTTTACTCAAACATTCACTAACTCAAAAGTCACATAAATTAATAGATGTGATTGGCTAATAGTGTAAAAATTTTTACACTGTCATTCAATTATAATTAAACTCTAATACTAATTTTGAATCCTCGGTAAGAGCTTTTAATAATGTTAATGGAAAAAAAAAGTGTTATTTTTTGTATCATTACATATAACAAAAAAAAAATCATACCGCCATATTCGAATAAAATAAATACAGCGAATTGTCAAATCAACTCTTGCAGTCAACTTGTTTCTTGATTGATTTGATTTGCAGCGTTTTTCGATTAGGGGGAAAAAATTTACTATTGAAAATAGATTACATGATAGCGCAAATATTTTTAGATATATATGTCAATACTACTCTAATACATTTTTTAAAACAACAAATTTAGATATGCAAATTTTAGTTTGCTTGTATAATTCAAAATTTAAGGAGAAATTTATTGCTTACTCGATATTCTACATTACTCAATACTCACTATTTATTTTATCTATTAACATCTTAAATTTAAATTAAAAAGTAAATCAACATAATTTAATAAAAAAAATATATTTGTTGTTAGGTTGAAAACCATTTTTCAAACTTTCACTTGACATTTAAATTCATACAACTTAAGTAAAAGAAATATGATAATATAGACTCAAGTTTATTGTAAATTCGTATTAACTAAAAGTTTGAAATTATTACTATATTTATAATTTTACAAAATGTCTTAAATGATTAATATATGCTATATTTAGGACTTTTTGTAAACATACGTCGAATTAAATAAAGTAATTTCAATAATAATTCAACTTTAAATTTTAAATGCCTCTACATTACAATTGTTTTGGCATCTTCTTAAATTACCTATTATAATTGTTTTTATATCAGTTTCTATAATTATAATTAAGTGAAAATTAAGATATTCTATATAGTGTCAATGATAGTAAAGGAGTTCCTTTGGTATTATTCTTTTTTAAAATATAGTGATCTGATATACTACAACTACATATATTTTTTACAAACAAATTCATCTTATCAACTCATATAATATGCACACACTAACAAAAAATCATTGATTTAAACTCTTCTTGGATAAATTAATATCATATATATTTAATAATTTAAATATATAAAAAAACTGCTACAAACATTGTCCATTTTCCAATAAGGAAATAAAACAAAAATAATTAAAAAAACAGTGATTGAACAAAAGCCACAGAAGTACCATAAGAAAGAAATTAAATAAACACCTTCTTCACTTTGAGTCTAAAATAAATAGCTGCAACTTAATTGAAAATTAAACTTGATCTATATGGACATATATGGTTTTCTCATCGAAACTGGTAATTTCAAAGCTACAAAAATCCCCTCTTTTAAGTTGTACCACCGCTTGAATGTGCCCCATCCACTGATAATGTTGACTTTGTCTGAACGTTTCATATAACCTTTCATCCGGCAAACAACCTCCACACCTATTGGACCCCGAAGCAACCATTCACCATCAAGAATTTCTCGCATATACAGTGACATTGGTCGACAGATATGCTACATTTACAAAAGAAATGAACATCACCAAATCAGGGATTTATAGTAAATCGAAATTGGAAATTTTTTCATCAAATAAATAAAAGATAACCCATTACCAGACTATCCCCGAAACAGT
Source organism: Aeschynomene evenia (assembly GCA_013621005.1). Taxonomy (NCBI): domain Eukaryota; kingdom Viridiplantae; phylum Streptophyta; class Magnoliopsida; order Fabales; family Fabaceae; genus Aeschynomene; species Aeschynomene evenia. The sequence goes on from CM024265.1 coordinate 16,038,831, forward strand.
CAACATCGATCAAGAACTTGGAGAATATCGGTGAGTTCCCAGAAGATGTAGACGAAATTTCCGTCATATCTTCAACTACTCTGTTCCGGGAACGGTAGAGAATTGGGCGGCGGAACTCATTCTCAATCGTTATTGAAAACTCACTATCACCATTATAGACGAAATTCATCCAATAATTTCGGTTCAGTCCATAGAACTCCTTCAAATCGTTTAATCCCCCTTCTATATATGCGGAAAAATGCTTATACTCATACACATTAGATAAAAAGCATTACCTCGAGGATCTCTAACACGCAAACCTGTACAGATATCAAACCCATGATGCTTCATGAACTCAAACGGGATCGGGGTGTTCTTCTGAAAAAGAGAATATATACATTAATAATAATAAGTAAGTGTAATTGAAAAAGTTAACTTTATGTACAAAATACATACACCACACTTGTCGAGGAAAATGGAGAATGAAGGAAGAGCAGCCATTATTACAGTATACCAAGTTCCCTTCGTGAGTTATAGATGCTAAAAAAGGCATATTCATTTAGAGCAATAGATGCATATATATAGAGGTGTAAATGCTGTTTGGTTACATATGCATAAATAGTTACCACCTATGAAGAGTCTCAAATAAATGATGCAACTTTTGGGATGACCAACGTCTTTTTTTTAATACACGTCATTCGTAAACAAAAAGACACAAAAAGGTACAAAATTGAAAAACATCGTCCTTATCATTCTAGAATTTCTGACACTACAAAGGAATAATTGGTCTAGGTATTCATAAAACAACTTACTTATTTATATTTTAAAATAAAATAAATTATACAAAAAATGACATGTATTAGATTATGTATTTTTTAAGAATTTTTTATTTTTTAAATTTACTTTGAAAAAAAAACAAAGAAAAATAATAACGTAACATGAATTCAAAAGAAAAAAAAATAAAGATTTAAATAAATATACTTTTCTATAGATGCGAAGGAAGAAGTCCTTATAAGTAACACATGAAAAGATTATAATTGCATCCATGTTATAATAGCTTTAAAGTTTTAACAAATGTAAGATTAAAATCATTATAAGAAATGTAATGGACACTAACGCTTGCTCGTATAACGTGGAAATTAAAAAAACTCCAGTAAAAAAAATTATTAAAAATATTAGTAATTTATATTATCTCATAATTACATAAGGAACAAATTAATTAGTTAACATGATTTTTAGTTATCTATACGTTTCATTGCATTGTTACAGCAATATATTCAAAATAAATATAAGACAAAAAAAAATTGGTTTGCAAAACACGTGCAAATCAAAAAAATAATTAGTTCAATATAATATTATCATTTCTATCACTCATTAATATGTCACGACCCAACTCGGATCGTGACCGGCACAAGGGACACCAAGTCCCAAGTCAGCCTTAACCTGCAATCCACACGACAATCCAGCTAAACAACAATATCCACAACTACAATAACATACACACATGGATAAGATCCATACATATAATCTGGTCATAACATACAGCCTAATCCATAAACCATCATAAACAATCCATACTTCTAATTATATATATGTCATACAAAACCATGAGAAAATCTAACACATCCACACAACAACAACAAGTGTTACATAGACTTATACATCATACATCCTCTACCCTAGTCCAAAGAATCCTGTCTGTAACATAAGGAGCATACACTAGAAATAAACTACATAATGCCTCTTACACATGAGGCTCACCAAATCTAAGAACCCGGAGGAACGGATGAACTCGTCCCTTGATCTGCACCTTGATCTGAAAACATATTGTATGAATGGGTGAGTCATACGCTCAGTGAATAAACAAGTTATAAGCAGTGTATGTAGCATATAACAGTACAATGCAATTACAACATAAACCAATAATATACAAGTATCAATTCAATCGTTCTTATACAGTCTCTTTATCTTGGTAGCTTTTAACCTATGAACACCTGGAGCTCGGCCCCGACTCATGTTCATAGGAAGTATGGATGTCCCGCGAGCTATGCCCCTCATCAGACACCATACTGAGAAACCCCGCGAGCTATGCCCCTCATCAGGATTCCCATTTACGACCCCGCGAGCTATGCCCCTCCTCAGGTCGTTTTACCATCTCTTAATTCATTCAACTTTTATCTTATTTAGTGTTGTTAGTGGCACATCTCATTCATAATCACAGCACAAATAATCCATCATCATCATCACAACATTTCAGTATCGAGTTTGGGGTAGTGGTGAACGAATGGATTTGAATACATAACTTAAAAGTATAAGAATTTGAAGTTAAAGTCTTAAAAATAGAGTTTTTGTACTGATGTAATCGATTACAGGCCTCTGTAATCGTTTACCAGCTTCAAATTTCGTTCTGAAGAAAAATTTTGCGAAAATAGGCAGTCTGTAATCGATTACAAACCCGTGGTAATCGATTACAGTAATCGATTACAGAGTCTTGGTAATCGATTACAGTAATCGATTACCAAATCGCTGTAATCGATTACAGCCTGGGTCAGAGACAAAATTCTGCAGAAAACATCGCGAAAATCATCTCCAAATCCACATTTTCACCACAACTCATCCAAATCAAACACAACCAACATGCAATATCAATCATATATCAACCAATCTCAGTCCCTATCAACTATCATAACAAGAAATTCACAGATTCAATCAAAATCATACATAAACCACAAATAACCCATTACTCACAAATTACTCCAATGAGCTCCAAGACTCCACCCGGAGCTAGGATGAGTTCCCCAGAGCTTCCCTAGTTGGTTGAGACCCCAGAGAACACATCACAAACCTCAATCTCACAACAAAATTAAAATCCCAAATATAAACCCTAAACCCCCAAAACCAAGATTGGAGAGAAATAGACATCAATGGAGAAAAAGAAATACTCTACACTTACCCTCAATATACTAGATGAGCAACACACACTTCAATCTTCAAGATGGATGAGAGATTGAGAGAGGAGGAAGATGAGAAATGAGGAAAGAAAGAAATGGAGAAGAGAGGGAGAGGGAGTCTGCGTGAGAGAGAAGAGAAGGAAAGAAAGGAAGAAAGAAATAGAGAAAAGGAAGGGAAAGGAGGGGTGGGGCCCACCTGGCCCTGTCTCCCTGGTGTTACAATCTTCCTCCCTTAAAGAATTCGGACCCCGAATTCAAACACAAAAGGGAAAAGAGATTACCTGAAACATGAAAGAGGTGCAGATACTTATCCCGCATAGCTTCCTCGGGCTCCCATGTAGCTTCCGGACCTGAGTGGTTTCGCCAAACCACTTTCACTGTAGCAACTTCCTTAGATCGGAGCTTCCTCACCTGACGGTCCACAATCGCCACGGGTTCCTCCTCGAAAGCTAAGTTCTCATCCAGAGGCAACACTTGATGCTTAAGCACATGAGAGGGGTCAGATAGGTACTTCCTTAACATGGACACATGAAAGACAGGGTGTATAGCAGATAACTCAGGAGGAAGTGCCAGATGATAGGCTACAGCTCCAATCCGATCCAAGATCTCAAAAGGTCTGATATAGCGGGGACTCAACTTCCCTTTTTTCCCGAACCTCATAACTCCCTTCATCTGAGAAATGCGGAGAAACACGTGATCACCAACCGAGAACTCCAAGTCTCGTCTCCGGTTGTTGGCAAATGCCTTCTGCCTACTCTGGGCCACTCGCAGCCTTTCCCTGATCAACTTCACCTTCTCCATGGCATCTTGAACCAGGTCGGGTCCCACTAGAGCCGCTTCACCACTCTCAAACCACCCAATGGGGGAGCGACATCTCCTACCATACAGAGCTCAAACGGTGCCATTCCAATACTGGTCTGATAACTGTTATTATAAGAGAATTCGATCAATGGAAGGTACGGATCCCAACCATTGCCGAAATCCATCACACAAGCTCGGAGCATGTCCTCCAAAATCTGAATAGTCCTCTCTGACTGCTCATCAATCTGAGGGTGAAATGCCGTACTGAAATTAAGACGAGTCCCCAAAGCTTCTTGAAAGGATCGCCAAAACCGGAAGGTGAACTGAGTACCTCAGTCCGAGATGATGGAGACAGGAATACCATGGAGTCGCACAATCACCTCCAAGAACAACTGAGCGTAGCGAGGCGCTCCGTAAGCCGTCTTAACCGGAATGAAGTGGGCCGACTTGGTCAGTCGATCCACAATCACCCATATGGAGTCAAAGCCTCGGAAACTACGGGGTAATCCCGTCAAAAAATCCATGGTGATTATCTCCCACTTCCACGTGGGTATCTCCAATGGTTGCAACAACCTTGCAGGTCTTAGATGCTCTGCTTTCACTTACTGACACACCAAGCACCGGGAAGCAAAGTCTGCCACATCCCGCTTCATACCTTCCCACCAAAACAACTGTTTCAAATCCTGATACATCTTCGTGCTACCTGGATGGATGGAATACTTGGAGTTGTGAGCTTTCTCTAGAATGAGCCTCCTCAGATTACCCACATCGGGTACGCACAACCGCTGTCCACACCGTAAAACACCCTATGAGTCTAGAGATAGCTCCACGTTCTTCCCTTCACTGACCTCTGACACTAGCTTAGCAAGCCTTGGATCATCCCGCTGAACAGATTTAATCTGGTCCACCAAAGAGGACTGAGCCCGCACATGAGCTAAGAGTACTCCAGATCTCCCTAACTCGAAGTGCATTCCCTCCGACTCCAACCTATGGATCTCCTCAACCAACGGTCTCTTCATAACAGCAATGTGGGCCAGACTACCCATAGACTTCCTGCTTAGAGCATCAGCGACTACATTTGCTCTTCCAGGGTGATACAAGATGGTACAATCATAGTCCTTCAGCAACTCCATCCACCGCCTCTGTCTCAGATTGAGGTCTTTTTGCTGAAAGATGTACTTCAAGCTCTTGTGGTCGGTGTAGATCTCACACGTCTCTCCGTAGAGGTAGTGTCTCCAGATCTTGAGAGCAAACACCACCGCTGCCATCTCCAAATCATGAGTGGGGTAGTTCTGCTCGTGATTTTTCAACTTCCTTGAGGCATAAGCTATCACCCTCCCATTCTGCATCAAAACACAACCAAGACCAATCCGGGAAGCATCGCAATACTCGGAGTAGCCTCCTGAACCGGCAGGCAAGGCCAAAACGGGAGCGGTAGTCAGAGCCTCCTTCAGCTTTTGAAAACTTGACTCACAAGCTTCCGACCACAGAAAAGGTGCGTTCTTCTGAGTTAACTGGGTGAGAGGTGCTGCTATCCGGGAGAAATCTTTGACAAATCTCCGGTAGTAGCCCGCAAGACCCAAGAAACTGCGGATCTCCATCACCGTTGCAGGTCTAGGCCACTTCTGAACTGCCTCTATTTTCTTCGAATCCACCATGATACCATCTTTAGACACTACATGCCCCAGAAAGGTTACTTGATCTAGCCAAAACTCGCACTTAGAGAACTTGGCATAAAGATTGTGATCCCTCAGAGTCTGCAGCACAACTCTGAGATGATGCTCATGCTCCTCAGCACTCTTAGAGTACACCAAGATGTCATCAATGAAGACTATGACGAATCGATCCAAGAATGGCTTGAACACTCGGTTCATGAGATCCATAAAAGCTGCAGGGGCATTGGTCAACCCGAAATACATCACAAGAAACTCGAAATGCCCATATCGAGTACGGAAAGCCGTCTTCGGAATATCTCCTTCCTTAATCCTCAACTGATGGTAACCCGATCTCAGATCAATCTTAGAAAAAATGCAAGCACCTTGAAGCTGATCAAACAAATCATCAATCCTCGGAAGAGGGTACTTGTTTCGGACCGTCATCTTGTTGAGCTGTCTGTAATCCACGCAAAGCCTCATAGATCCATCCTTCTTCTTGACAAAAAGAATCGGAGCACCCCAAGGTGATGTGCTCAGTCGGATGAACCCTTTGTCCAAAAGATCCTTCAGCTGATCCTTCAACTCGTTTAACACCTTCGGAGCCATACGGTAAGGGAGAATGGAAACTGGTTGAGCATCAGGAGCTAGATCAATCCCGAACTCTATCTCCCGATCTGGTGGCATACCCGGTAACTCCTCCAGAAACACATCTGGGTACTCACATACCACTGGAACTTGACTGGCATCTACAACACTAGCCTCCATGTTCGTCACTGACCCCAGAAAACCTTGACACCCGTGGTCCATTGATGTAGCTAGAGGCGTCGTTAATTCCTCTTACTCACAAATCAATTTAGAAATTAAGAACAAGTTTTCCAAAAAGGATTGAATTGAATAACTATAGTAGATAGCTAGTCAACCCAAGTCGTCTCTTAAGGAGGCTTATCTCATTGATCTAACATGTATAGTATATGTAATGTTGGGATTGTGTAAGAAGTAAATAAAGCTATGAAATTAAAAGGAAACAACAATGCAAGAAAAACCTTGGTGTTGAGAGAAGCACAAACCATATTTTCTCTATCCTAAACCCACTTAAGCATTTTATCAAACACCTTGCAAGCAACTTACACATGTATAGGAATTATCCAACCAAAATGATTTTGATCCAAACCAAATTAGTAAAACTATTCTAAGCACATGCAAACCTAATTCCCAATCAAGAATTATTCCTAATCTCCTAGCTAATGGGCATAAAATGATAATCCTCACTCAACACCCAAAAACACTCAAATGCACAATAATCTCCCAATCAAGAAACTAAAATGTATTCAAGATACAATCAAAATAAGCAAGCATGAATCCACACAAAAAAAACTTTAATTGCATTTGAAACCAAGAAATAAGGAAGCTAGAGCAAGAGACAATTAATGGGTTTCAAGAGAAAGTATGATTCTAGCAATCCCAACACCAAGAACAAAGTAAATTACTCAACCATAATTAAATGCAAACAAGAATTAAGAAATAAAAGCAATAGAAATAATGAAGATGAAAATAGAAATTAAATTGAACTTGCCAATTGTATGAGTAATGTGGAGAGAAATTGTAGAGAGAACTTAGAGAGAAAGGAGAGCTCTCCCTTCTGTCTCTAAAATTCTAATCTAAAAACCTAATAAAAATGACTAAAAGAAAGTGTGTCCCATTTCCCAATCTGATATGTGATTTGTATAGACATAAAAACAAATTAAAATTACTAAAAAGCTCATGCACTAAACCTTTACAAACATATAAGACAAGGGTAAACTGGAACTTGCACAAAATGTCATAATGAAGACAACTCAGCAATGTGTAGTTTCTTCCCGAAATGTTGCAGCTGGTTTCTGAAGCCTTTAATGAATTCTTTTGGCCTCGAGCTCTGAAGCAAAGTTGTGGCTCTATGTCTCAACTTTCCATAGCCACAAAAATCACCCAATTCCAGTAAGTGTAGCTCGAGATATTTCAAAAACACTGAGTGATGCTCCAAAATATTGTCATAGACGCTTCATTAACTTTGAGTCCACTTATGAGCTTCTTAGTGACGTCAATTTCTTTCGAGCGCTGAAGATGAAATGAATCATTGTGTCTTAGATTTACAATGCCACTAAAATCAAGTGATTCCAACATCTGTAGCTCTGGTTCCAGCCTCTGCAACACTGACTGCTCAGGAATGTTGCTCAAGAATTCTGTAGCAAGCTTGACTCCACTTGAAGCCCCAATTTGAAGTCCTTATGCTTTGAATCAGCTTTCGTGTTCTTCATGAAAGTTGTAGACCTGTGTCTAAGCTTTCCAACAAGACAAAGAACACAAAATCCCAGTTTCTAGAACTCAAGTTATAAGCCAATTACAGAACAGTGTTGAAAAGAAGAAAATGCTGGAAAAATGCACAAAGCTCCACATTAAGTTCCAAATATCAAATATGATGCAAAAGTGGTCAATTAGGCTTAAGAGTGGTTAATTGACATGCATACAAAGAGGATTAATCAATAAAAATTATGCTCTATCAAATTCCCCCACACTTAGCCCTTGCATGTCTTCATGCAAGACTAAGCATAAAAAAAAAAAAATAACCAACAAATGAGAAGGAGGGGAATCACAAGTTGTTACTTGAATTTCAATGAATGATCAAAAGTGCTTTGGCTCAAGACCAAGATAAACAAGTGAGGTAGCAAGAGTATCCAACAACAAAGCATTTCAATACCAAGGAGCACAACATCACAAGCCAAGCAAAATCCCTTAAAATGTATAGATGAAATGTAAGGACCTCAAGGGAGTGTGTATGCTCTCAACTCACACATAAAGTGGCTTGTCTTCCTCTCAATTCTCTTGTTAGACTAAGCATTCGACGTAGGTTTGCCAAACCTCTAGATCTCCACCACTAACATTCAATGCACCCAAGAATCAAGAGGTCTTTGTTTTGGGTTAATGAGGCCAAGGTTAAGGTGTGGAAAGTATGGATAAGTGAGCTAAAGGACCCAAGAAAATTAGACTAGCATTGGTTATGAGAGTCTCAATCAAACACAAAGGGGGAATTCTAAGCACACAAAAGCATAAGCACAAGAGTTTTACTCTTTTTTTTTTTGAACCTTTAAAACATCTATCCATGAGGTCTTTGACCTTGAATTTACTTTGTTTTTCTGTGCTTTTCTTCCTTTGCTCATATTTTTTTTTCAATTACATATTAATTACATACAATTCCAACCATTTTTCACATCAACACATCAAGATGTGCCTTCCCCACACTTAAAAGTTTGCTGACCACGACAAACCCCCACACTTAGACTCAAACATATAAAATGATAAAACCAATGCTACTCCGCTTTCCCAAGGTAAGGTGTAAAATGGTTTTTCACTTTTTAGGATAAAGATGAGCTAAGATCAAAGAATGGGATACAAGGCTCAAAGGGGCTTGCAATGGTAATTTAGAGGGTGGACAATATGGTCGTGGGCTAAAGAAGAAAGGTGCCTCTATCACACTCAAGAATGCATATGAAACGTAGCCTCAATTAAGAGACAAGGCAAACCCTAGAACGACAAAGTCCACAAGAGATACACACATCAAAAATGGAATGACATGTAATGCGGTCACCCAATGTAAGGCTCAAAAAGCTCACAAGGTGAATGCCCAAACGCAAATCATCTATACAAATTAAGATCAATCACAAAGCAAGAATTAAAAACTAGATGAAATGCAACAATGTTGGAATTCTAACCACCTAAAAATGATGAATATCTAAAGCACAACACTTACAAAGCAACAAAGAAAGACAAGGAACACACAGTGAGCCTAAACTACCTAAATATAACTCCTAACACATGGAAATGCAAACAACAAGACTTAAAACAAGAAACTCAACGAACAAGTCTCAAATTCAAACAACCAAACAACCTAAGCTATCTAGCAACATGTGAAAGTTTACCTAAACATGCTTTATTGAATTTAAATGCAAAACATAAAGTAAAAGAAAGTTGAAGAAACTCCCTCAAGGCGGCTTGTGCTTGAATTGGTCCAGGAGCTTCCACCAAGGAGTGCTCTCAATGCCTCCGCCGGGATCCCATAATAAGCAAACGAAACCCCGGAGCATGATCCTCTTCTTGTCTCCGGACCCATGCATCTTGGCCCGCAATTTGATCCTTGGGGAGTGAGAACTCCCCTTTGACCAAGCATCCCAAGAGCAACCAATTTCAAGTGAGGAGGGATGGTGAACCTCACAAGAAGCCTTCACATGGACAAAGCAAAGAGGCTTTGGTTCCCAAGATGCCTCAAGTTGAGAAGATGTTGACTCCCTGCAAATGGCTAGGAGTTGTGCATCCGTCTTAAGGAAGGCGTACTCATGGCGAGAGAGGGAGAGTGGGCTTGAACCAAAGAAAATGAACTCGAGCGAGGGTTGGGAAGGCATTACCGCAACACGCACCGCTTCACATGGCCCCAGGGTGAAATCCTCCAATGAAGAAGCTCCTGCAGTAGCCTCGACAAAAAGAGGAGAACTCTCCATAATTCCACTTCCTTTTTCCTCACATGGTAGCGGCGGTGGGTCTTCGTACACTATCTCATCATCATCGGAGTTCTCCTCGGCATCCATTCCAAAGTCACCATCCAAGGGGTCACGAGGCTCTAAAATGTAGCATACCTCAGTGGTTGAAGGCTCATGAAATTGTGGACAATCCTCCAAGGGAATAGAGGGTGGTGAGGGTGGAGGTGGAGGTGGAGGCTCCTCAACTCCCCCGGCTAGCTCTTCCACCATGGACTTCAAAGTTGTCCAATCCAATTGCTCTAGAGCATAATCCTCCCCATGTGGTAGTGGTGAGAGTGGTGATGGCGGTGCATGTGACAATTGGGGTGAGGGGGAAGGTTGTGGGTTGGATAATGGTGATGGAGATGAGGGTAATGATGCTTCTTGGTTGCTAGAGGATGTCGCTTGAGCATTCTCCAATTGCATAAGCTTCCTTTGCATTTCATCTTGTTGGCGCAAGAGCTCTTCATTTTGTTGCTTTAGCTCCCTAAGAAGCTTTATGATTTGGGTCATTGTGGAGCCTTCCGCCTCATTACACTTAGAAGGAAATGCAAGAGGTTGAGATGAGGAAGATGAGTCTATGGGTGGTGGGGTTGGATTTTCGGTTGGGTATGGGTATAGGGTGGGCTCATCATAAGGGTATGGAGATGGTTCAAGGTAAGAGGGTGGTGGTGGCTCATAATATGGTTGTTGATAAGCATCATTGTATGAAGGGGGTGGGTAAGGGTTTGGGTGTGGTGATAGTTGAGTGTATGATGGTGGGTATGGTGGTGAGGTGTAGGTTTGTGAGTATAGTGGTGGTGGTGAAAAGAACTCATCATACATCCTCCTACATATAACCAAAAGCTCATCCAACTTGACATTATCCTCAAGAGACAAGTAGTATACCTCACATGGAAACCCCATTGCCATATTCATCATATGAGAAACATCCAACTCCAAAGAAGGTACCGTGGCTAACTCATGAAGAATTTCCATTATCTCCGCCATTTTCCGGTCCACCTCTTGTTGAAGGGCCTCACCAAATGTCATATTCTCATTCCTTACATAGCCATAAGAACAAGAATCTTGGGCACCAAAGTAAGTATTAGTATCCATGTTAGTTTCAAAATATGAAAAAGTATGAAAGAACGAAAGTAACAAAAGAGAAAAACAAGAAAGAAAAAAAAAGAGTTAGAACATATTAACACCTAACACTCCTATGTCCTCAACACCACCAACCCTCTAGAACGCCTTTTAGTTCCTTAAGGTTCTTCCATTTTCGGGTCAAAAAGTTCTAGCGGTGGATCGGGGTGCAACCGAGTCATCCATAGATAGCATAGAATGTGTAAGAGACATGAAAAACAAAATAATGCAGAAAAAACAAAATAATGATCAACACAAATTTGATCCGCTCAGTGGTAGAAAACAAATTATTAATCTATATTTATGCTCGGACATTTTATAGTGCAATGAAAATATAGAGCATTGTTAAATATACAAGAAAAAACCAGTTAAAACACCCAACAAATAGGAATTTGGGCCACAATCACCAAACCTATTACAAAATGTACTCATAATTAAAATTGATATTTGAGCCATAAAGTATTAAAGTGTTTGTTTTGCCATTTTATTTTAAGAAAAATTGCATCATTTTGAAAATAATTGTTTCTAATTGAAGTTAAAAGTATTAGCTTTTACTTTTACTATGTCACAACTACCCTCTAAAATCCATTTTATTAATCATTTTTTCAAACACAAATCAATTTTTTCTACCTCAATTATTTTAAACACAACTATGTAATACCTCGGGTATTCTGAGTTAGTTTGAGTAAGAGATCACGGTACACCGAGGAAATAGAACCACGTGGGTCCCACCTCCCCACCCCTTTCCTTCCTTTACCTCTTCTTTTTCTCCCTTTCCCCCTCATTCTTCCCGTATCCCTCTCTCCCTCACATTCTCTTTTCTTCTTCTTCTTCTTCCTCATCTTTTTCTTCCTCAAATCTCACCCAAACTTCTACCAATCTTCAACATCAATTTATCAATCATCATCTAGTATATTGTGGGTAAGTGTAGTGTATTTCTTTTTCTCTCTTGGAGTATTTTCTCTCTAATTTTCTGATTTGGGGTTTTAGGGCTTAAGATTGGGGTTTTTGATTTTGTTATGAGATTGAGGTTTGTGATGTGTTCTCTAGGGTCTCAACCAGCTAGGGAAGCTCCGGGTACCTCATCCTAGGTCCAGGTGGAGTCTTGGAGCTCATTGGAGTAATTTGTGAGTAATGGGTTAATCATGGTTTATGTATGATTTTGATTGAATCTGTGAATTTCTTGTTATGATAGTTGATAGGGACTGAGATTGGTTGATATATAATTGATATTGCATGTTGGTTGTGTTTGATTTGGATGGGTTGTGGTGAAAATGTGGATTTGGAGATGATTTTCGCGAAATTTTCTGCAGAATTTCGTCTTTGACCCAGGCTGTAATCGATTACATACAGCGACTTGGTAATCGATCACTGTAATCGATTACCAAGACTCTGTAATCGATTACTGTAATCGATTACCACGAGTTTGTAATCGATTACAGACTGCCTATTTTCGCAAAAAAATTTCTTCAAAACGAAATTTGAAACTGGTAATCGATTACAGAGGTCTGTAATCGATTACATCAGTACTAAGACTCTGTTTTTAAGACTTTAACTCAAAATATTTATACATTTAAGTTATGCTTTCAAATCCATTCTTTCACCACTACCCTAAACTCGATATTGACTGTTTATGATGTTATCTTGATGATGATTGAATGTAATGAGAACACGTGATTATGAAATGATAATGATTAAATGACGATTAAGATTGGTCAGTCCGGCCTGAGGAGGGGCATAGCTCCCGGGGTCGAGTTTTAACGAAGTCTGAGGAGGGGCTGGGCTCCCGGGACTAAAGATCTGAGGGGGGGCTGGGCTCCCGGGATCTCTAATAATAAATACACTTGTAATGGTAATGAATAAGGCAAATTGCGGAATGTGTTGTATGGTGTTTATGCGATGGGTTATCCTGTCTGTGTATGCAATCATGATATTTTTGCATAAACTGTTTTAATCTATTATTCACTGAGCGTATGACTCACCCATTCATACAAACCATTTTCAGATTCAGGTGCAGATCAGGAGGCGAGCCCTTCTGTTCCCCCGAGCTCTTAGCTTTGGTGAGCCGCAATGTGTAGAGGCGTTATGTTATGTCAGTAGTATGCTCCATAGGTTTACAAACATGATTGTCTAAGTTATGTATGTGTTGCGGTCTATGTAAGACTTGTTGTATTTTTGTTGGGTTATGTGGACTTCTGAGTTAAGAAGGACGTTATAACCGTATTATTTGTAATATGGATTTAGGGGTGATACCTTGAGAACCCCATTATATGTATGGATCTTATGTATGTGTGCATGTTAAAGTAGTTGTGGTTGTTGATGTTTAGCTGGATTGTTGCGTGGATTACAGGTTAAGGATGACATGGGACTCGGTGTCCCATGTGCCGGTCACGATCCGAGTTGGGTCGTGAAAAAGTTGGTATCAGAGCCTAGGTTGAGTTTTGTAACTTATGGAGCAATTGTTCTTCAATAGGATGACAATAATGTAAATGGTTGCCGGCCCATTTTCACAAATTGTGATTCTAGTGAAGACATTTTAGGGCGTTGTTGTCTAAGTTAATTCCTTGATTGCTAATCCCTTTTTGACTCGGGGGTGTGTTCTCTGTTATGTCGCTAAACGATTGATTGTTTGTGTAGTTGCTCTTGGTTGACAATGCCACCTAAGCAGGGTACCCGAAGACGGGGAAGGCCTCGTACCACCAGGGACCCCCCTCCTGTGCAGGGGGATGATGAGCCCGTTGGAGGTGGTGCGGAGCCTAACTATGGTGAGGAGATGCAAGGGGTTCACCAAGCCCATAACATCTTGATTCAGATGATGCAAAATCAGAATCAGAATCAGGATCAGAACCAGAGGAGGGAAGAGGTTCCTCCAAACATGGACTACGAACCACCTAGGCCAGGACCTCAGGTTTTTGGTACTCATGAGGTGACGCTGGAGGCTTATCTGAGGCTGAACCCACCGACTTTTTCGGGGGAGTCCATGGAGGAAGACCCGGAAGATTTCTTGGATCGGGCCACTAGAGCTCTGCATGCCCTTCGATGCCATGATGTGAGGGCCGTGGATCTGGTGACCTACACCCTTCAGGGAACTGCTGTTCACTGGTATGAGACTTGGTTGATGGAAAGGGCTCATATGAGGAGGCTGCCACCAGTATGGGAGGAGTTCACTGAAGCTTTCAGAGCAAGATTCTTTTCTGAGAACCGAAGGGAGCTTTTGGTGGAGCAATTCCTCAAGCTGAAGCAGACTTCAGGCATGTCCGTGGTCGAGTATGCTACTCAATTTACTCGATTATGTCGATATGCGCCGCATGAGATCCCTACTGAGGATAGGAAGGTGAGAAGGTTTGTGAAGGGGCTCAGGGAACCGATGCGTTCCATTTTGCATAATGAGATAGGGAGGAAGTCCTTCTCTCAGGTGATGGACACCGCTGTGGGCATTGAAAGCTCAAGGGAGGAAGACAAGCCGAATAGGGGATTTGAGAAGAAAAAGAAGACTACAGGGCAGTTCTCCGGAGGATCCAGTTCTGGTGGGTCCCAAGGTTATCAGCATCAGAGGTTTGCTCTGGGGAGTGGTTCCAACTCCTCAGGATCCACCCCTAGGGCCATGTCTTGGATGAGACCCCAAGCAAGCAGTGCTTCCCAGTCAAACACACAGTGGTCTGGACCCCAAGGTCCTCAGCGCCCTCATGGCGCGTGTCGCCCGAATCAGAATGTATGCTATGGGTGCGGACAGGCAGGGCATTTTATCATAAAGTGTCCTCGCCTTGCTGGGGGAGCTGCTGGACATCAGGCACCCATCTTGCCTACACCATCTCACTCAGCTATGTCTCCGGGTAGTTCTTCCGGGCAAGGAGGTCGGGGTGCAGCCAGAGGAAACAGAGGTAGAGGTCAAGGTGGAGGAGGGAGAGCTCAGCCGAGGGTTTTTGCTTTGACTCGTCAGGATGCTCAGGCGTCGAACACAATTGTGGCAGGTATATTGAAAGTTGGCTCTTCTGAAGCTTATGTGTTGTTTGATCCGGGCTCTACGCATTCTTATGTGTCCTCGTTCTTTGCTTCTCGTTTTGGCGAGCAACCCACAGCGTTGGAGGATCCTTTTTGGGTTAGTACTCCGGTGGGATAACCCCTTATGGTTTATGTCGGTTTGTAAGTCGTGTGTGGTCTCGGTGAGCGGGATGGACACTTTGGCCAACTTAGTGCTTCTTGAGATGGTGGATTTTGACGTGATCCTAGGCATGGATTGGTTGGCTTCCTGTCATGCCTCCGTAGATTGCTACGCTAAGTTGGTCCGATTTGTCCTCCGCAATGGCTCAACCTTTGAGTTCCAAGGGGATCGATGTGTGACCCCCGCTTCTTTGATATCGGCCTTAAGTGCCATGAAGTTGATGGATCATGGGAATCAAGGTTTTCTTGCGTCAGTAGTGGATGTGGAGGCTAGAGTGCCAGACTTGGGCCAAGTCCCAATTGTGGGGGAGTTTCCAGGTGTCATTTCAGAGGACTTACCAGGGATGCCGCCGGATAGGGAGATAGAGTTCGGGATTGACTTAAACCCTGAAGCTCAACCTGTTTCTATTCCCCCTTACCGTATGGCTCCGAAGGAGTTGAATGAGCTGAAGGATCAGTTGAGGGACCTTTTGGATAAGGGATTTATCCGTCCGAGCACTTCACCGTGGGGTGCTCCGGTTCTTTTTGTTAAGAAGAAGGATGAGTCTGTGAGACTTTGCGTGGATTATCGGCAGCTGAATAAGATGACGGTCCGTAACAAGTACCCTCTTCCTAGGATCGATGATCTGTTTGATCAGCTTCAAGGTGCTTGTTGCTTCTCGAAGATTGACTTGAGGTCTGGATACCATCAGTTGAAGATTAAGGAGGGAGACGTTCCGAAGACAGCTTTTTGCACCCGGTATGGACATTTCGAGTTCCTTGTGATGTCCTTCGGTTTGACCAATGCCCCGGAAGCTTGCATGGATCTTATGAATCGAGTGTTTAAGCCGTTCTTGGACCGGTTCGTCATCGTCTTCATTGACGACATCTTGGTTTACTCCAAGAACGCGGCGGAGCATGAACATCATCTCAGAGTTGTGTTGCAGACGCTGAGGGATCATAGTCTTTATGTCAAGTTCTCCAAGTGCGAGTTTTGGCTAGATCGGGTGACCTTTCTTGGACATGTGGTGTCTAAGGACGAGATCATGGTAGATCCGAAGAAAGTCGAGGCAGTTCAGAAGTGGCCGAGGCCTACGACGGTGACCGAGATCCGTAGCTTCTTGGGTCTTGCCGGTTACTACCGGAGGTTTGTTAAGGATTTCTCAAGGATAGCAGCCCCTCTCACCCAGTTAACCCAGAAGAGTGTGCCTTTCCAGTGGTCGGAGGCTTGTGAGGAAAGTTTTCAGAGGTTGAAGGAGTCCTTGACCACCACTCCTGTCTTGGTTTTGCCTTCGGGTTCCGGAGGGTATTCAGTGTACTGCGATGCCTCCCGGATTGGGCTTGGTTGTGTTTTGATGCAGCATGGGAGAGTCATTGCTTATGCGTCACGAAAGTTGAAGAGTCACGAGCAGAACTACCCGACTCATGATTTGGAGATTGCCGCGGTCGTTTTTGCTCTTAAGATCTGGAGACACTACCTCTACAGAGAGACGTGTGAGATTTACACCGACCATAAGAGCCTGAAGTATATCTTTCAGCAGAGAGACCTTAATCTGAGGCAGAGGAGATGGATGGAGTTGCTCAAGGACTATGATTGCACCATTCTGTATCACCCAGGGAAGGCGAATGTTGTTGTCGATGCGTTGAGTAGGAAGTCTATGGGTAGTTTAGCCCATATTGCTCCCGTGAAGAGGCCGTTGGTGGAGGAGATTCACCGTTTGGAGGCTGAGGGTATGCATTTTGAGTTGGGAAGATCGGGAGTGCTTTTGGCTCATGTGCGGGCTCAATCCACCTTAGTGGATCAGATCAAGTCTGTGCAACGGGAAGATCCGAGGCTTGTGGAGCTGGTGACAGAGGTTAGTGAAGGGAAGATTTCGGTGCTTTCTTTGGACTCGGAGGGAGTGTTACGTTGTGGGCAACGTTTGTGTGTTCCAGATGTGGGTAATTTGAAGAGGCTTATTCTGGAGGAAGCGCATAACTCCAAGTATTCCGTCCACCCAGGTAGTACCAAGATGTACCAAGATCTGAAGCAGTTGTTTTGGTGGGAAGGTATGAAACGGGATGTAGCGGACTTTGTTTCTCGTTGTCTGGTGTGTCAGCAAGTGAAGGCAGAACATCAGAGACCTGCAGGGTTGTTGCAACCGATAGAGATACCGACATGGAAGTGGGAGAGGATCACCATTGACTTTGTGACAGGCCTACCTCACAGTTTTCGAGGCTTTGACTCCATATGGGTGATTGTGGATCGACTGACCAAGTCGGCCCACTTCATTCCAGTTAAGACATCTTACGGAGCGCCACGTTATGCTCAGTTGTTCATCGAGGTCATTGTGCGACTTCATGGTGTTTTGATCTCCATTATCTCCGACAGAGGAACTCAGTTCACCTCCCGGTTTTGGCGATCCTTTCAAGAAGCCTTGGGGACTCGTCTTAACTTCAGCGCAACTTTTCACCCTCAAACCGATGGTCAGTCAGAGAGGACCATTCAGATTTTGGAGGACATGCTCCGAGCGTGTGTGATGGATTTTGGAGGTGGTTGGGAGCCGTACCTTCCGTTGGTTGAGTTTTCTTATAACAATAGCTACCAGGCCAGTATTGGTATGGCACCGTTTGAGGCTCTTTACGGTAGGAGGTATCGGTCTCCCATAGGTTGGTTTGAGAGTGGTGAAGCTGCTCTGTTGGGACCCGATCTGGTACAGGATGCCATGGATAAGGTGAAGTTGATCAGGGAAAGGCTCCAAGCGGCTCACAGTAGGCAGAAGGCCTATGCTAACAACCGAAGGCGAGATTTGGAGTTTTCGGTCGGAGATCATGTGTTTCTCCGCATATCTCCGATGAAGGGAGTTATGAGGTTCGGAAAGAAAGGGAAGCTGAGTCCTCGGTATGTTGGACCTTTTGAAATCTTGGATCGGATTGGGGCAGTGGCCTATCATTTGGCACTTCCACCCGAAATGTCCTCAATCCATCCCGTCTTCTATGTGTCTATGTTGAGGAAGTATCTATCTGATCCGTCTCACGTGATCGAGCATCAAGTGTTACCTTTGGATGAGAATTTGGTATACGAGGAAGAACCGGTGGCTATTGTTGATCGGTAGGTGAGGAAACTCCGTTCTAAGGAAGTGGCTACAGTGAAGGCGGTTTGGCGAAACCACTCTGGTCAAGAGGCTACGTGGGAGCCCGAGGAAGCCATGCGGGATAAGTATCAGCACCATTTTCATGTTTCAGGTAATCTCTTTTCCTTCTGTGTTTGAATTCGGGGTCCGAATTCTTTAAGGGGGGAAGATTGTAATACCTTGGGTATTCTGCGTTAGTTTGAGTAAGAGATCACGGTACACCGGGGAGATAGAACCACGTGGGTCCCACCTCCCCACCCCTTTCCTTCCTTTTCCTTTTCTTTTTCTCCCTTTCCCCCTCATTCTTCCCGTATCCCTCTCTCCCTCACATTCTCTTTTCTTCTTCTTCTTCTTCCTCATCTCTTTCTTCCTCAAATCTCACCCAAACTTCTACCAATCTTCAAAATCAATTTATCAATCATCATCTAGTATATTGTGGGTAAGTGTAGTGTATTTCTTTTTCTCTCTTGGAGTATTTTCTCTCTAATTTTTGGATTTGGGGTTTTAGGGCTTAAGATTGGGGTTTTTGATTTTGTTATGAGATTGAGGTTTGTGATGTGTTCTCTAGGGTCTCAACCAGCTAGGGAAGCTCCGGGTACCTCATCCTAGCTCCAGGTGGAGTCTTGGAGCTCATTGGAGTAATTTGTGAGTAAGAGTTAATTATGGTTTATGTATGATTGTGATTGAATCTGTGAATTTCTTGTTATGATAGTTGATAGGGACTGAGATTGGTTGATATATAATTGATATTGCATGTTGGTTGTGTTTGATTTGGATGGGTTGTGGTGAAAATGTGGATTTGAGATGATTTTCGCGAAATTTTCTGCAGAATTTTGTCTCTGACCCAGGCTGTAATCGATTACAGCGATTTGGTAATCGATTACTGTAATCGATTACCAAGACTCTGTAATCGATTACTGTAATCAATTACCACGAGTTTGTAATCGATTACAGACTGCCTATTTTCGAAAAAAAATTTCTTCAAAACGAAATTTGAAACTGGTAATTCTGTAATCGATTACATCAGTTCTAAGACTCTGTTTTTAAGACTTTAACTCAAAATCTGTATACATTTAAGTTATGCTTTCAAATCCATTCGTTCACCACTACCCTAAACTCGATATTGCCTGTTTTTGATGTTATCTTGATGATGATTGAATGTAATGCGAACACGCGATTATGAAATGATAATGATTAAATGACGATTAAGATTGGTCGTTCCGGCCTGAGGAGGGACATAGCTCCCGGGGTCGAGTTTTAACGAAGTCTCAGGAGGGGCTGGGCTCCCGGGATCTCTAATAATAAATACACTTGTAATGGTAATGAATAAGGCGAATTGCGGAATGTGTTGTATGGTGTTTATGCGATGGGTTATCTTGTCTGTGTATGTGACCATGATATTGTTGCATAAACTGTTTTAATCTATTATTCTTTGAGCGTATGACTCACCCATTCATACAAACCATTTTTAGATTCAGGTGCAGATCAGGAGGCGAGTCCTTCCGTTCCCCCGAGCTCTTAGCTTTGGTGAGCCTCAATGTGTAGATGCGTTATGTTATATCAGTAGTATGCTCCATAGGTTTACAAACAGGATTGTCTAAGTTATGTATGTGTTGCGGTCTATGTAAGACTTGTCGTATTTCTGTTGGGTTATGTGGACTTCTGAGTTAAGAAGGATGTTATAACCGTATTATGTGTAATATAGATTTAGGGGTGATACCTTGAGAACCTCATTATATGTATGGATCTTAGGTATGTGTGCATGTTAAAGTAGTTGTGGTTGTTGTTGTTTGGCTGAATTGTTGCGTGGATTACAGGTTAAGGCTGACATGGGACTCGGTGTCCCATGTGCCAGTCACGATCCGAGTTGGGTCGTGACAAATTATTTCAACATCAATTATTTTAAAAGTAATTCTAACAAAATTAAAACCAAAAGAAATCAAAGTAACTAACACAAATTACTTCAAAAGGTAAACTCATATACATAGGGAATGTTGTACATGCTTACCAAATTCAAGATAAATTTATCCTATTATAAACACTAAATCAAAACAAACAAAAATTATATTTTGCAGAAGACTTCATCATAGACAACATTATGAGTTGTGTTTTCTTGAGAACCATTTTCATTACAAATCAAAATTTTCAAACCTGCTCGATCTTTAACTCGAGATATAGCAACTTACAATTGTCCATGTGAGAAGACAGGTCTAGGTAAAAATAGACCAACATGTGACAATGTTTGTCCTTGACTTTTATTGATTGTCATTGCAAAGCACAATGTGATTGGAAATTGACGCCGTTGAAACTTCACTAGCATACTAGAGTCAGTAGGAATCAAATTCATCCGAGGTATAAAAACTCTTTCTCTAGATGAATTTCCAGTAACAATCTGACAACCTATGATGTTTTGCCCCAAATGAGTGACAATCAATCGTGTACCATTGCATAGACCAAGTTTTTTATCAATATTTCTCAATAGCATGACAGGTACACCAACCTTTAAAGCCAACCGATGATTTGGGATACCTGAGCACTCAATTTTATTCAAAAACTCGACTGTTATCCATTCTTCATCAACACCTATGTCATCACCCCTTGCAATAGACGCATGTTTTGGGTTAGATATAGTACTTTACAATGTTTCCAAAGAAATGAAGAGTTAATCGTTGACATCACAACATCTGCTCGACTACTCTTAGGAATGATAGGCAAGATTTGACGAAAGTCGCCACCAAGTATTACAACTTTACCACCAAATGGAGCATCCTTGTTTAGTCTATTTCGCGACCGAACTATATCTGAAAAAGACCTATCCAAAGCCTCAAATGCCCATTTATTAATCATTAGTGCTTCATCCCAAATGATCAAACTTGCAAATTTGACTAATTCAGCTTTGGTCGAGTTAAGTTTGATATTGCACATGGAATCCTCATTAAGTTGCAATGGGATTGCAAACATCGAATGAGCGGTTCTACCACCTGGCAATAATAATGAAGCAATACTGCTTGAAGCAACATTAAGCACGAAAAAACCTCCTTTACCTATCTGAACAGAGTTTATGATATTATGATAAACAATTGATTGTTCAGTTGTCAATAACGGGAATAGCCTCTGATGCTCATCTAACATTTCAGATCTTGAATAATTCAACTCATTTTCCAACAACATATTTTCACTTTGTTCAATATTATCTACTTCAGGAAAATGCATCCCAGCAAAGTCTCTCAAGGATCTCCCATTTGATTGTAACATTTTTTCAATCTCGATCAAGCACAAATTCCATAAATTTTCAGTTGTGATTGTCAGATCTGAAAAACAAAATATATAATATTAAATCAATTTTTAAGTTTTAATATGATTAATGGTAATTAGTGAATTGAACACTACCTGGTCGATTAATTGCTACACGTTTACCATGTAAAATACCATCAATTAACATATCACGCACTTGAATTACTATACATGACATGGACGACTCATAGATTGAGATAGAAACAAAGTAACAAAAAGCCGCCTTAAAGAATGACCTGAAGCCAATTCAGCTGCCTCTTTAATAGCACTAATGAATTCATTGTCATTTGCAAGTAACCCTAATGCATTGCATGCCTCTGCAAAAGTATCAAACTTTTCACCATCAACAGTTAATATATCATCAAAGCTTATGCATCCTCTCTGTATATTCAGCAACAGCCTCAAATAAAATAAATCTCCAGTACCAGGAGGAATAAAATTCAAGCGACCAATTGACATTCCCTGTTTCCGAGGTTGCCACTCTCGTCTTGTAGGAATATAAACAAAAGATGAAGGAAATTCCCCATAAGTTAATGAACGTCCTTGACTGTAGATTGTATTCACTTTCATCCATGCTGTAAACATTGTATCCCGATCCTTGTTTCTCTCAACCAGATTAACTAAGTTGTCATTTTCCTTAAATATGATATTTTGTTCCCTTGGCAAGTGGAAAGTCAGACGTTGCACTGAAGGTCATCGATGGTGAATGTCAAATGCAAATATCCTCCAAATTGACTCACATGGTGACAGATACCTACAATCATAATATTGTTTAATTTCATCAACATCTTGGTCTTCTTGGTTTTCTACACCATCCTCTGCAACAACAACAGTGACTCGATCTGGTCCTTTATTGACATATTTGAATAGATATTTGATAGAGTTTGACTTGTTGCAAAATTCCAAATTCATGTGTGCATAGTATTTGAGAAGAAGATATGGATTATATGGTACCACATGTCTATTATCAACAACAATTTCTTTAACTGTGGCAGTAATACCATTATCTCGTCTCCTACACACAGGGTAACCATCCTCATCGAAATGTGTTCGACTGATGAATTTCTTAGGGTAAAATTTTGTGCAAGATCCATCCTTCATACATGGTGAGTTCCTTCTTGCATGGCCGCATGGACCATGAATCATAAATTTAGTAACAACTTCATACAATTGAGGATAAGCCATAGGGTCAGGCAACTCAGCAGTAATTAATTTGTCAATAACTATAACTGGTTGTGTCCGAATATTTTGTTCCAACCATAACAAAATATGCAGCATATGGCAATCCACTCTTCTGGAACTCTATAGAATACATATCTAAATCATGCACCAAGTTAAATTTATAAATGTTAAAAATACCACAAACTAACACATGCATCATACTAAGATGATTTAACTTGAAATAGTTAAGTGTAACACCCTAATAATTACCTCTTTATGCTTAAGTCATATTGAGTTAATTATTGAAAATTAACATCTTGTTTCAGAGATTAAATTTGAGTAAAGTAATAATACACGGAAAATAGGGCCTATTTATTTTTCAAAAGAAACGGAAGTTTAAAAACTCGGCTTGTGCGGTATAACTGATATGAATAAATATATCATTCTAAGAAACTACTCAAACTACTCATTACAAATACATAACATTAGAATACACAACAGTGGCCCACATGTACATAAATATCGTACTACAATATCTGGGATACATATAATATCATAAATAGTACAAGTATATAGTGGTGGAACTTTTAAGAAAATCATAAGTTTGTACAGTCACTTATAACTCCCTCAAAGGTTCCCAAAAAGATGACAGAAGTCACAAAGTATAAATACAAGGCATAAACAAAAGTAAAGCTAATATCCTAAGTCTTCGGGAATCCAAACTCTGAATCCAGGTATGCTCCGAAACATTTAACCTGTAGATGTACTGGCACCCCTGTTTGTATCTAAAACAAAAGTGGTGGAATAGGGTGAGCTCGACGGACTCAGTAGGGGGATCACTCCGGTTTATTATAAAAACAATGTATTATGCAAGATTCACATTATTAGGTATTTCATAAGTCAATTTATATCCGGAGTATCTTACCTATATGCGTCTTAATTAATATGTATGCATTATGTATAAATTTGATAGCATTACCACTCATTTAATTTCTGAATAGTGCATAAACATAGACTCATCCTTGATATGTGTATAATATACCTTTATATGAGTTGGCACTAACCCTCTTATCTCTTTCTACCTCCACATCACCAAATCCCAAGACTATGAGCTCATATCTCTCTAGTTTCTACTAGACACACGGGGAAAGAGGGGTTTATCACCTTCCCTTACTAGTGATGTCAGTGACCGAGGTTGCCAATCCTCCCTTACACTTGCCTACTTTGACATTCCGTTGTATTTCCACCGTACTCAAAATATCATAATATCATATTCTGACTTACTATCATGTCACAATATATATGCACATAAACAACTGGTAATGAGTACAAGTCATGTATAACCATCTAGATTCATAAATCACCTAAACACATACCACTTATGCACATAATTGCAATCACATATCATTTTCTCGTTAATTTGTTTATTTCTTTTCATAATCACCATTTTCTGTTGTAAACATATATAATAAACATGTTACAGTGGTTTAGATCTCTAGAAAAGGGTTAGAAATCATTAAAATGCAAAATCACAAAATTCAGCATTTTAAACAATTCTGCAGAATTCTACGAGATGGCCGCTAGCGCGTCCTCTGTGGCTGCTAGCGTCCAATAACGCACGACTACTCGCTAGCGCCTAATTTATGGTCGCTAGCGCGTGTCCCGACTCTGCATCCATACCAGTTTCAGATCAGCAAACATATTCGAGCATATAATGATTTCTAACCGATCTTTATGCATGAAAACACACAAATACGTATTATAACATAAATCTAAACCCCTACCTCTTGTAGTTTAACCTCTAACACCAAGAACCACTTTGTTCTTCCTTGAGCTACTTGTTTAACACTCTATCTAGACTTTGATGATGAGGAACACAATCCTTGAGCCTCTGATAGAATATGTTCGGTTCAAAATAAAGGAAATGAGGTGAGGGACACGAATATGGGGCTGGTTTCTGAGTGAGATGAGTTTTGAGTGGAGTGGTGATGAGATTTGTGAAGTTCAATGGTTATGGAGGTTGAGAGAATTGTTTTTTTAGAAGATTTGGAGTTTGAGTTGTGTTCTGATGATAGTAAGGTTGCTTCAGGGGAGGGAAAGTGTATAGGGACGGAGGGGGTTAAAAGAAATTATTAAAAGATAGGGAACCTAACAGAAAATGCAAAAATTGCAGAAATGCTGTTCTGTCCTCGAGCTTGTCGCTAGCGAGTGTCTAGTGGTCGCTAGCGACCGTTTCCACCGCATTACCCGCTAGTGCACTCTTACAGTCGCTAGCGAGGGACCTCTGTCGCATCACCCGCTAGCGAGCTTAACTGGTCGCTAGCGAGCAAGTACTGCTACATGACAGCAGCAGCAGTTTTCTTGCATCTTAAACTCCAAAATACACTTAACATTCCCTAAACCATTTCTAACACCCTAATCAATATTTTTATACCTATATAAACTTGTACATAACCATAAATGCCTAAAATCTCTCGTGATTACTTCCTATATTTCTTTCTTAAATTCTTTGTCCATTTTATCATATTTTAACTCATACACATTGCATTTTTCATTATTTCATATACATAAAACACATAATGCACATAGCACATATCAAACAACACATATACATCAAAATGCATCCCAATGACCTACATATTCCAATCACGCCTTAATTAAAGTGATTATAACTAAATCCCTTTAAGGTATGATTAGAATTTCGGGGTCTTACATTCTCCCCTCCTTAAAAAGAATTTTGTCCTCGAAATTCAATACCTGTAAATAGAGTCGGATGCAACTCTCTCATCTCTTCCTCTCTTTCCCATGTATATTCTTCTGCCCTCCCCTGCCCCCAGGCCACTTTCACCAAAGGAACGGTCTTATTCCTTAAATTCTTGATACTCCGATCTACTATTCGTGTAGGAGGTAAAGGAAAAGTTAAGTCATCCTTTAGTTGTACCTCTTCGATTTCTAATACATGACTCGGATCAGAATTGTACTTTCGGAGTTGTGATACATGGAAGACATTGTGAAGGTTTGAGAACTTTGGAGGTAAAGCAATGCGGTATGCAACTGGACCTATACGACTTAGGATCTAAAATGGACCTAAGTATCTAGGACTCAACTTCTTAACTTTGATTGCTCTGCCTATTCCTGTGGTAGGGGTCACTCGTAAAAACACATGATCCCCAGCCTCAAATTCCAATGGCCTACGCCGATGATCCTCATAACTCTTTTGACGACTTTGAGCCGCCAAGAGCCTTTCCCTGATTCTTTGGATTTGTTCTGTGGTTTCTCTCACCAACTCAGGTCCTAGGGTACTCTTTTCTCCCGGATCATACCAACACAGCGGAGAACGACACTTCCTACCATACAACGCTTCAAAGGGTGTCATTCCTATGCTAGCATGGAAGCTGTTGTTGTAGGAAAACTCAACTAGAGGCAACATCCTATCCCAACTACCCTTATCATCCAAACCACAAGATCTCAACATATCCTCTAGGGTTTGGATGGTATGCTCGGACTGTCCATCGGTTTGTGGATGGTAAGCTGTGCTCATACGGAGTTCGGTTCCAAATGCCTCTTGCAAGGCCTCCCAAAAACGAGAAGTAAACCTCGGATCTCGATCCGAAATAAATACTCTCGGGTACTCCGTGTAACCTCACAACCTCTTGGATGTACAAACTTGCTAACTTCTCTAAGGGATAAGTTGCTCTGATGGGTAAAAAGTGAGCCGATTTCGTCAATCGGTCTACTATTACCCAAATGGCATCATTACCGGCTTGGATTTTTGGTAACCCCACTACAAAATCCATAGATATACTTTCCCACTTCCAATGAGGGATTTGCAGTGGTTGTAACATACCGGGTTCCTTTTGGTGCACAATCTTCACTTTTTGACATACTAAACACCGGTTCACCCAATCCGACACATCTTTCTTCATACCGGGCCACCAAAACATTTTCTTTAGATCTTGATACATCTTGGTTGCGCCCGGGTGAATGGTGAAGTGGCTTTTGTGAGCCTCCTCCAGAATACTACTCCGGAGGTCACCATAAGCGGGTACACAAATCCTTCCTTTACATCTCCACAAACCATCTCCGTCCTTACTAAACCCTTCTGCTTTCTCGTCATTCGCCGCCTGTACTAACTTTAAAAACTCTTCATCAATCCCTTGAGCTTGCATAATATCCTCCTTGAACTTACTAGAAACTGTAAGGTGGCTAACCCTAACACTTGTCGGGGTAAAAAAAACCCCTAGGTTAAGGTTCCTGAAATCATCCAATAGTTCCATCTCCTTTATCATCAAGTGAGACACATGAAGCATTTTGCGACTTAAAGCGTCCGCTACCGCGTTCGCCTTTCCTGGATGGTAGTTCAATCCAAAATCATAATCTTTTAAAAATTCCATCCATCGTCTTTGCCTCATGTTTAGTTCTTTCTGATCAAAGAGATATTTCAAACTCTTATGATCAGAGAAAACTTCAAATCTCACTCCGTACAAGTAGTGTCTCCAAATCCTCAAAGCAAAAACAATTGCAGCCAGCTCCAGGTCATGGGTAGGATAATTCACCTCGTGTGGCTTTAATTGCCGTGAAGCATATGCCACTACTTGGTGATGTTGCATCAATACGCAACCCAACCCTTTCCCTGAAGCGTCACAATAAACTTCAAAAGGTTCATTAGGATCAGGTTGTGGTCAATCTCTCCTTTAACTTTGCAAAACTTCTTTCACATTCATCAGACCACACAAAAGGAGCATTCTTTCTAGTAAGTTTTGTCAATGGTAAAGCAAGCTGCGAAAAAACCCTTAATAAATCTACGGTAGTATCCGGCTAATCCTAGAAAGCTTCTAATCTCAGTAACCGTAGTTGGCCTCTCCCAGTTAACCATTGCTTCAACCTTACACGGATCTACAGTTATACCCTCTGCGGATACCACATGACCTAAGAACTTAACCTCCTTCATCCAGAACTCACACTTACTTAACTTGGCATACAACTTCTTTTCTTTCAACACTTCCAAAACCAACCTAAGATGACTTTCATGTTCTTACTCCGTCCTAGAATAAATCAAGATGTCACCAATGAAAACAACTACAAATTTATCCAAGAACGGTCGGAAAATTCTGTTCATATAGTCCATAAACACCGCCGGGGCATTTTAGTTAGTCCAAACGACATCACTGTAAACTCATAATGCCCATAGCGAGTTCGGAAAGCCGTCTTAGGTATATCCTCACCCTTAACCCTAATCTGATGATATCCTGACCTCAAATCTATCTTGGAAAACACCTTCGCCCCTCTCAACTGATCCATCAAATCATCTATTATAGGAAGGAGATACTTATTCTTTATTGTTACCTTATTCAACTGCCTGTAATCTATACATAATCTCATACTCCCATCCTTTTTCTTGACAAACAACACTAGGGCGCCCCACGGTGAAGCACTAGGTCTAATAAACCCCTTCTCCAATAACTCCCCCAACTGCGTCTTAAGTTCGTTCAACTCACTGGGTGACATCCAGTAAGGGGCCATGGAGACAGGCCCTGATCCCGGAACTAAATCAATACTAAACTCTACTTCTCTTGACGGAGCGAACTCGGGTATGTCATCAGGGAAAACCTCTGGATACTCTCTTACTACAGGTATGGCGTCTAAGCTCAATTTAGTTTCCACATCATTTGAGGCAAGAAATACAAGACCTTTATGTGTAACCCCACTTTGACTTAACTCCACAGGATGTACTGACAAACTAAAAGAAACTGTAGGTGACTCAGGATTAGGTATACTGAAGGTATCGTGGAATATGACCGACTTAGCATGACAATCCAATAAGACTTTATTTACTGACAACCAATCCATACCTAGAATTACACCCAAACCTGACATAGGTAAACATATAAGATCAAAGATAAATGACCTATCCCCTAACATGAATTGACATTTAGTGCAGACAATGTTTGTACTTATAGGTGTCTCTATAGGTGTGGACACATGCAAATCATATGGTAACTCACACATAGGTAAATGCAACTCCCTAGCATGCTCATATGATATAAATGAGTGTGTAGCTCCCGAATCGAAAAGTACAACTAACTCTTGATTCTTAACTTTACACTTACCCCTTATTAATTCATTTGATCGGACAACATCCTATGCATTCACTGTAAAGACTCTTCCCTGGTGCTGAGGACTGGAGGGGGTCGAAGCTGAGGTCTGTGGCTGAGGAAACTGACGACAGTCTCTGGCAATGTGGCCTGGTTTGCCACAATCTGTAGCACACTTTCTGTCCTGCAAAACAAACCCCTCTATGTTCTTTATTGCACTGGGGACAGATTGGTGTCTCTGTAGCTCTAAGAATCATAGCCTGACGAGGTGGTGGTGGTCCTTGTTGAGGCCTAGAACGATTTGGGCCTCTAAAAGGTCGGGAGGGAAACTGACAAGGTGGAGGATTTTGCCTCTTAAACTGAGGAGCCTGTGGTGCCAAACACCTCATAGAACTCTCCACTGAGGTACTGTCTTCAGAAAGGTGTGCTTGTTCATGAACCCTGCAAGCTTCCACCAATCGTGGATAACTGTCAATCTGCAGATGATTCATTGCCTTTTGCATTTTCTGATTCAACCCATTCCTATACTTCATGCATTTCCAAGATTCCATTGGATTGCCTTGGAACATCTCTTAGAACTTGATGAGATGTTCAAACTGAGCTGTATACTCTGCAACGGTCATCTTTCCCTGCGTCAAATTCATAAACTCCCGCTCCTTTGCCTCTCTGATGGACCTGGGAAAGTATTTATCATAAAACATCTCCTTGAACCTATGCCAAGGAATGGGAATCCCCGCAGCATCCGTTCTTGCTTTCTCTCCTCTCCACCAGTTTCCGGCATCCTGCTGCAGCATAAAAGTGGCAAAAGCAGTGCGCTGTAACTCTGAACACTGCACCACGGTAAAGATCTTCTCCATTTCCTCAATCCAATCTTCTGCTACTGCCGGATCGACGGAACCTGTAAACACTGGGGGATTTACCCCTCTGAATTCCACAAATCGAGCATTTCCCCTGTCCGTCTCTGGCTGTGGTGTAGGAGGGGTCTGGCGTCCCATATCTTCTGCCAATTGTTGTACCGCCCTCGCCATTCCTGCCAAGGCTTCACTTGTTCCTTGGTCACCATTAGAACTACTCGCGGTCGGTCTCGCCTGTCGTCTTTTTGGTGCCATTAGTACCTATACCCACCAACATAACCACAGAGGTGATCAGTCTCCATAATCACATTAGGCACATACAACTACCTATGTCCCAAACAGACAAGTCATGCTCACGTTACACAGCTATAAGCATAACACTATCGTACTATGCAACAAAAGCATAGATGGCCATAACCCCAAGCCTTAAGGTTCGACCTGCTCTGATACCAAAATGTAACACCCTAATAATTACCTCTTTATGCTTAAGTCATATTGAGTTAATTATCGAAAATTAACATCTTGTTTCAGAGATTAAATTTGAGTAAAGTAATAATACGCGGAAAATAGGGCCGATTTATTTTTCAAAAGAAACGGAAGTTTAAAAACTCGGCTTGTGCGGTATAACTGATATGAATAAATATATCATTCTAAGAAACTACTCAAACTACTCATTACAAATACATAACATTAGAATACACAACGGTGGCCCACATGTACATAAATATCGTACTACAATATCTGGGATACGTATAATATCATAAATAGTACAAGTATATAGTGGTGGAACTTTTAAGAAAATCATAAGCTTGTACAATCACTTATAACTCCCTTAAAGGTTTCTAAAAAGATGACAAAAGTCACAAAGTATAAATACAAGGCATAAACGAAAGTAAAGCTAATATCCTAAGTCTTCGGGAATCCAAGCTCTGAATCCAGGTATGCTCCGAAACATTTAACCTGTAGATGTACTGGCACCCCTGTCTGTATCTAAAACAAAAGTGGTGGAATATGGTGAGCTCCACGGACTCAGTAGGGGGATCACTCCGGTTTATTATAAAAACAGTGTAATATACAAGATTCACATTATTGGGGATTTCATAAGTCAATTTATATCCGAAGTGTCTTACCTATATGCGTCTTAATTAATATGTATGCATTATGTATAAATCTGATAGCATTACCACTCATTTAATTTCTGAATAGTGCATAAACATAGACTCATCCTTGATATGTGTATAATATACCTTTATATGAGTTGGCACTAACCCTCTTATCTCTTTCTACCTCCGCATCACCAAATCCCAAGACTATGAGCTCATATCTCTCTAGTTTCTACTAGACACACGGGGAAAGAGGGGTTTATCACCTTCCCTTACTAGTGATGTCAGTGACCGAGGTTGCCAATCCTCCCTTACTGACAGCACTAGTGACCGAAGGTTACACTTGCCTACTTTGACATTCCGTTGCATTTCCACCGTACTCAAAATATCATAATATCATATTCTGACTTACTATCATGTCACAATATATATGCACATAAACAACTGGTAATGAGTACAAGTCATGTATAACCATCTAGATTCATAAATCACCTAAAAACATACCACTTATGCACATAATTGCAATCACATATCATTTTCTCGTTAATTTGTTTATTTCTTTTCATAATCACCATTTTCTGTTGTAAACATATATAATAAACATGTTATAATGGTTTAGATCTCTAGTAAAAGGGTTAGAAATCATTAAAATGCAAAATCACAAAATTCAACATTTTAAACAATTCTGCAGAATTCTGCGAGATGGCCGCTAGCGCGTCCTCTGTGGCCGCTAGCGTCCAATAACGCACGACTACTCGCTAGCGCCTAATTTATGGTCGCTAGCGCGTGATCATTCGCTAGCGGCTATGATTCGGCCGCTAGCGCGTGTCCCGACGCTGCATCAATACCGGTTTCAGATCAGCAAAAATATTCGAGCATATAATGATTTCTAACCGATCTTTATGCATGAAAACACACAAATACATATTATAACATAAATCTAAACCCCTACCTCTTGTAGTTTAACCCTCTAACACCAAGAACCACTTTGTTCTTCCTTGAGCTACTTGTTTAACACTCTATCTAGACTTTGATGATGAGGAACACAATCCTTGAGCCTCTGATAGATTATATTCGGTTCAAAATAAAGGAAATGAGGTGAGGGACACGAATATGGGGCTGGTTTCTGAGTGAGATGAGTTTTGAGTGGAGTGGTGATGAGATTTGTGAAGTTCAATGGTTATGGAGGTTGAGAGAATTGTGTTTTTTAGAGGATTTGGAGTTTGAGTTGTGTTCTGATGATAGTAAAGTTGCTTCAGAGGAGGGAAAGTGTATAAGGACGGAGGGGGTTAAAAGAAATTATTAAAAGATAGGGAACCTAACAGAAAATGCAAAAAATGCACAAATGTTGTTCTGTCCTCGAGCTTGTCGCTAGCGCGTGTCTAGTGATCGCTAGCGACCGTTTCCACCGCATTACCCGCTAGCGCACTCTTACAGTCGCTAGCGAGGGACCTCTGCCGCCTCACCCGCTAGCGAGCTTAACTGGTCGCTAGCGAGCAAGTACTGCTACATGACAGCAGCAGCAGTTTTCTTGCATCTTAAACTCCAAAATACACTTAACATTCCCTAAACCATTTCTAACACCCTAATCAATATTTTTATACCTATATAAACTTGTACATAACCATAAATGTCTAAAATATCTCGTGATTACTTCTTATATTACTTCCATTTTATCAAATTTTAACTCATACACATTGCATTTTTCATTATTTCATATACATAAAACACATAATGCACATAGCACATATCAAACAACACATATACATCAAAATGCATCCCGATAACCTACATATTCCAATCACGCCTTAATTAAAGTGATTATAACTAAATCCCTTTAATTTAAGGTATGATTAGAATTTCGGGGTCTTACATTAAGTGTGTGGATTTATAAATTTAACTATTACCTGCTACAACTTTACCAAAAATACGTCCTTTCTTGAAGTCATTCATAAGTTCACGTATTTTCATTTGAAAAACACGGCAAGCTATATCAGGACGCTCATTTGCAGAAAGAACTTTTGAATCTGTGAACCTTCTTATCTCAAGCCAATTTGGGTTACATGTAACGGTCAAAAAAAGATCTGGATATCCAAATCTCTTACAAATAGCCATTTCATCTTGACAATTGTTAAACATGTACCTTCGACCGCCAGTAAATGATGAAGGTAATACAACTCGAGTACCAATTGAGTTGAGATCAGAATCACCCCTATGCATCGCTTCCTCCAACCCCCTCAAAAACTCTGACCTAATGATTTGTTGATTGTTCCGAATAAATGACAGTCGGTGTGACTCAATCATTGAATAACAATCAACCACAAATTGTTGGAACAAATGCCTCACACGCATAACTACACCATGTTCAAACACACGCTCATGGAGTTTGGAACAAATAAACTCACGAAGAGATACACGAACACGGGAAGCACAATTCTTATTGTTACTCCGAAATTGAATGTCCTCTTGAAATCCATCCTCTCCATACGGAAATAATAAGGGGTACTGAAGTGGGATATAAGCTGTATGAGTCTCATGGAGCCTTTTAAAATCACCTGTCTGAGACTGAACAACTATATCACGACCACAATTAGAGCTGTCAAAATCACCAACTACCAAAGCTGCAATTTCATCCACCGATGGCACATTCTACGTGCGAGGATCTGCACTTCTTTTACGAAAAAGCCTTAACGCAAATCGTTGACTTGGGTTATCTTTAAAAAAGTTTCTTGCTCGTCGAAATGATTTAGGAAGAACATTATGCATATCAACCATGTCAAACAAATCCGCAATCAAAGTTTGATCCATTTCAGATGCACTTGCCAACATATGTGCAATATAACTTGTAAGTTATTACACACTAAAATCATATAGTAACAGCAAATAAAAAATTAGGGAAAAAATTAATACACATTAGTTAAAGAAAATTTTAATTAGGTCCTAACACTAATTTCTTTGATCTTTAAGCACACTTCTACAATGTGTATAAGTAACAAAAAATAGTGTTAGAAACCTAATTAAAAGTTATTTTAAAATATATATCCTCAATTACAAAATTTTTAAGTAATAAGGTATTTGAAAATTCAATGAAATTATAGGGACCTCTAGAGTAATTAAACCTTTACATATTAATTAAAGATTTATTTTTGTAATTTGTATGCAAGTTTTTGTTAATTTAATTGAATCATATTTTTCGATATTTTGTAGTATTTAAATCGGTTTGATAAAATTATTAAATCATTTGTTATATAAATATGTTATTAATAAATGGAGTTAGCGAGCTTTAATAGATGGTAACTTCAATATAAATGTTAATTAACAATTGCATGATTAAAAATTAACAGTGTTTTCTTTGTCACAACGAAGTTGTTAGAACCTACCTAGTATTTGGACTATTGAATGTGTTTTAAGTGATTTATGCATAGATGAATCACATTTCAATTTTATTTATTTAGCAGTACTATTTTTTCTCAATTTTGATTTATCTTTTTTATTATTAATATCAAATTATATATTTATCAACATCTTATGAATGTTAAACATATAAATTAAATGACTTAATAGGTATCAGTGTTTAATTGTTGAAACATGAATGTATATTATTTATATTGGTGGTTATAAATTGTTTACTATTTATTTACGTTTTCTTTATATTTATTATAAAAAACAATATTTTTTTTACAGGAAATTATTACTTTATCATTGGTCAAGTACAAATATGTTAACTAATATTATTATGTTTTAGTTATTTTAATTTCAATTTCGAGTAGTGCAATAACATTTAATTTCAAATTAGTACCAATATAAACAAAAAATAATACCTGAAATGCACTGATCGGTTCGCAACCTCATTTTGTGTGTCATAAATATATAACTATGAAAACTTGGGTTGATGCCCATCATTTGGTAATAAGGACCCAATTCGATGGTAATTTTGCCCAGATAAGATAAATTGTGGTGGACCACCCCATAATTTTGAGATCAATCAACTTTACCACCAAGGGATGTGAATGAAAACATGTTATTGTATAACCGAATATTACTCGAGAAGTGTTTGCTTCGATGATCTGTTCCATCAAGTAAATTGCATAGAAGCAATGGAGGTGATGAAAGAAGGGGTAATTGGACACGACCTTTGCAGCAACACACTGAGAATTGAGGTTTACTTGCACTACTGCAACTTGATTGTTCAGCAAACCAAAAAAGTGCACCACAATCTTCACATACATTAAAAGGATCACCTTGGTCAAAGTATTCTGCAAATAACAAATTATATATGAGGAAAAAAAATTTACTTTTGAATTTTAAGACAACATAAATTAGACATAGATTAAAAAAGTATAAACATAACTTTGATCAATATGCATGTTGAAAATGCTAAGGTTTGGAGTATTGTTTGAATCAACAACACCAACACCGCCAACATCATGGGCATCTAAAGTAGATGATACACGTAAAGCTGGGAAATGAAAATAAGGAAATTATAACTCTAACCAATTATAACTTGAAATAGTTTACATTTGTATCATTGTCAATTATGTATCAGTGAAAAAGCAAACCTTCGGGAATTGGTTGCAAAAGCGTATTTGAATTATTTTCCAATGACATTATGGACGCATTAATATAGCTATTCTGCGATGTTGAGCCTAATGAAAAAATTAATATATTAAACCAAGATAAAATTATTTATATTAAATTTATATACAATTAGTCAATGTACGGTGGAGATAACATGCCAATGTACCTTGTGTATTTGCTGCGGATATTTTTTTGGCACGGATAATGGCCATGCGGTGTTTACGTGCATTTCATGCACTATATCCATGTGCAGGCTCATCATTTATTTTAGTGTATTTTATGATACTTATGTTATTTAATAATATATCAGGTAGTAACACCTCCTCATTAGCATTCAGCCTCTCAATATTGGCTCTTGGAGACAATTTCATGAATTCTTCCTCCTCACTTGGATATGAGGTATCGGCCAGCAAAGTCATTGGCCTAAAACTCTCATTTCCAACAGTAGAAATGCTGATTTAAAATTAATGTAGTATTAGTCATTTAAATATTGAATGAAGCCAATACACACCAGAAGAAATACAATATAGAAAGACACTACCTATCACGAAAAGAGTTGACATCATCACTATCAGGATTGCACAAAAGTCTTCAAGCAAATAGAACATTTTGAATACCCACATTGCCTGTGATTTCAAAAGCAAAATATTCAAACAGTATTAAAAGTATTAGCTGACAATATACCTCTAAAACTTTTAACTTTGCATACTGGATGACAAGTACAGCCAAGGATATACCACAATTTGAAATAAGTGTTTGTAATTGATCAACATAGTCTCCAAAAAGTGCACACTCAAGTTTGAGGCTGTAAAGTTGTTTGCAAAGAATAATAAATATTAAATAAATATTAAGGAAAGATAGAACAGTGGGAGTTGTCATCACTTATAGCAAAAAAAAAAAAACTCACTTATCAAAAGTAAGCTCAACAACAATCATTTTTGAAGATTTTCCACCTCTTTCATATTCTTTAATCTGGCCAACTCCGGTTATTAACCCAATGATGTCTAAAAAAATATATCATATTGTAAGTAACAGGAAAATAAAGAGAATTTATTTACTACCAGACAAAAAAAATAATACATAACAAATATTTTAAAAAATAAAATACGCACCAATCAAATGATCCCACTCAATGGTGCTGTCTAATATCCTATTAAATGGAACTGGTGAAATTCCATAAAAGGGTATTTCATCCATCACACATGGTGTAACCACAGTCTTGTACATTACTACCAGCTTATATGCATGATCAGTGCATCTGTAAGAGCTAAGATTAGGTACAGTGTTGAAGAAAGAGAGCTGATAACACTTGCCCTCTTCAAACTGTGGCAGATACCTCTGAAGAAGAGGTTTCCCAATGGTGGCATGAATTTTGTCTTTCTGTTAAAAAAAATAAATGCGTATTAGCTGTTCATTTTTTGCAATTTAATTACAGAAATTAACATTTATTCCATAAAATATAAAGTTTATATCAAGACATACACATGAATCCATGAAAATCATTTTCGCATTAGCAACAGCAGAGGGATTGTTAAATGTGGGTACAGTCCACATATGAACAACCCTGACTTTCATTCTTAGGATCTCACAACCAATCTTAATTTTACCAATTGCATCAACCATGGGAGCCATTTGAGAAACAGACGCTTAAAAGGATGTTAAAACAAACGCAAATAAAAGCAAAGCAAACACAGGGAGAAAATGTAAATAACAGAACTAAAGGATCGAGTGATGGTGCATCTAGTGTATCATGAAAGGGTCTATTTATAGAAGAGTTCAGCCTTGTTTACGTTAGCAATATAGATATTGGAGGGAAATAAATTCAAATTTACATGTTTAACATTATCATTTTAATTTTTTTTTGTAAACAAATGTCGTTTAACTTGTGCATTCTGAAACTTCTAAACAACAGTATTAGATAGGATACAGAGTAGTTTATCTTAAAAATGTTTGCATGGGTTAGATACAAACAATAACAGCTGAAAATCATCCATGATAATGGAAATAAAATAAAGTATACCACTGAGAGAGCAGAGTAGAATTAAATGTAACCAAAAACAACGTTTACAGGAAACTAAATATTCAGCGAATTAAATGGTTAGAAATGGACTAATATTGCAAAAAATCAATTAACATCTAACCAAGTGTGTTATAGACTTCTAGCAATCTGGACCAAATGTCTCTTAACCATATCGCTACCCAACTTAGAGTAGCTAGATGCTAAACATTCTAGTTCGCCTCGTATCGGAGAGATGGCCGGAAAAAATAAAACAAACGAAGAAGTCTGAACAATTTCTGACCATTTTGGAACGAATACCCAAAATAGCCAACCTAAATGGGCAATGGATTATCATCGATTTTGTATAAAATGTTGAAAGAGATTTAAAGACACAGGAAGAGTAAACTTTGGATTGAGCGTGTAACACCCCGCTACTTAGGGGTGTCCGTGTGAAGGGCACTATCCCAACGAACACGCTAACATATACATAAACTTTTAAATAAACTGAATTAACTGAAAATAACTGTTTAACTGATAACTGTAAATAACTGATATAACTGAAATAACTGAAATGACTGTTTAACTGCTGGGAATATTGAAAATATCTAAAACGTAACTGGAAAGGTAACCTACCTCTAAAGTCTGGAGCAAACTATTACAACTAGAACTGAAATGTCTAAAAAAAAAACTAATAACTGGGATAAACATAAACAATA
The DNA here is from genome assembly GCA_013621005.1 of Aeschynomene evenia. Lineage (NCBI taxonomy): Eukaryota > Viridiplantae > Streptophyta > Magnoliopsida > Fabales > Fabaceae > Aeschynomene > Aeschynomene evenia. The sequence goes on from CM024265.1 coordinate 16,076,942, forward strand.
ACTTAAGACTCCACGATCGAAGCGGAGCTCACCCAAGATAACAGTTGAACGACCTCTAGTGGATCAACGGATCCTCGTCTGCTGCAGGATCGTACTCTGAAATATGGTTGATGAGGGGTGAGTCATTAACTCAGTGATGGGGAACATGCATGCAATGCAACATCCATAACATATATCACAAACTAGCATGTTATCAATCATACAATCAATATCCCGTCGAGCTGTCACACTAAAGCCTACATACCAAGCCCTTTATTGTATACTGTATCTGTGATCTGTCACCTAGCGCTCAGCATAGGCATAGTCTAATCTGACTCAGCGCGCGGCATGAGTTTACTCATAACTGACCCTCGTGGGGTATATCTGTATCTGTAGCCAAGTCGTCCGATAACCGGGATCGGAACGTACTTGGCGGGCTCGGGCGACTCACTGCTAATTAGTAAACCATACTAAGATACCGGGACTGACCACCGGCCATAGCGTCTGACGTGTACTAATCAGGGACGGCTTAACTACTCTAGACAGTCAGCACATAACTCACTCAAGCAATCATACATGTTACGAATTCTATTTATAGTCTTATTTATCTGTTTTATATCACATGTTATATCATAAAGCAGTAAACAGCCAACCAATCAGCATCTCATATACACAGCATAAAAACATAAGTCTCTACTATTCTACTCTAACCACCTAACATGTTACTAATTCTACTACTGCTACTACTCTACATACAAACACATGCATAATAACTTTATTATTATCTTTCCTAATTATCTAATTATCAAACATAAATATATGCCATAAATGCTAAACTACATGCAAGACCTCCACTCACCTGGATACTCTTGACACTGAGAAGCACCGTCAGCTCCGGCTCCAGCCAACGGCACTGCGCTCGCACCTGAAGTGCAAAAAGGACCCGTTAGGACCCCTGAAGAAAAGAAAACAAAACTTGAACTGGGAACGCGACTGTCACACTCGCTAGCGCGCCTCTCTTGGCCGCTAGCGCGCTTCGCGCAGGAAAGCGAAATGATGCCCGCTCTTACTCACCGTCGGGAACTTTACTCGTACTGAGAAATCCCCAAGGCGTTAGAACCTCACTCCGACAGAGTTCCTTTATTGAAAAAGAACGCCCAAAAGCACTGCTCTTGAAAAAGGCGGGAGAATAAGGTGTAAAGAAAGAACTCCACTACTACTCATATATATAGGTGAGGGGGGACAGGCGGACATCATGCTGCAACCGATGTGGGACTCGACTTGGTCGCTAGCGACTAACACATGGTCGCTAGTGACGAGCTTCTCGCTAGCGGGCGCTGACTGCTCGGTAGCGAGCCCCCTCTGACAGCAACTTGCTGACTTGTTTCTGACGCGTCCTAAAGAGAGTTCTTACTAAGGGACACTGTGATACGGGGTATCACAATCTCCCCTCCTTTTAAGGATTTGGTCCCCAAATCCAAACTACTCTTAAAGAAAAGAAACACTAGAAACACGTATAAAACTTTACCTCGCGGATCAAAGAGATACGGGTACTTCACCCTCATCGACTGCTCCGTTTCCCATGTGGCTTCGTCTCCAGAGTGATTCCTCCAGATGACCTTGACTAGAGGTACCTCCTTCGAACGAAGCTTTCTGATCTGATGGTCAACGATGGCTACTGGCTCCTCCTCATAAGCCAAACTCTGGTCAAACTGCATCGGCCGTGACCTCAGAACATGAGGCTCATCTGAAACGTACTTCCTCAGCATCGACACATGGAAGACCGGATGAACCGCTGCTAACTCAGCTGGAAGGGCTAACCGATAGGCCACCTTGCCCACCCTCTCTGTAATCTCATAAGGTCCGATATAGGGAGGATTCTGGTTTCCCCGCTTACCGAACCTCACTACCCCCTTCATCGGGGATACTCGCAGGAACACCTGATCCCCGACTGCAGACTCCAAGTCGGGTCTTCTCTTGTCTGCGTAGGCCTTCTGTCGAGAATGGGCAGCTGTCAAACGCTCTCTAATCAACCGTACTTTCTCCAAGGCATCCTGAACCAGATCTGGACCTACCACCTAAGCCTCTCTTGTCTCGAACCAACCGATGGGTGAACGACAACGTCTCCCATACAAGGCCTCAAAAGGAGCCATCTGAATACTAGCCTGATAATTGTGTTGTATGCAAACTCAACCAACGGTAACTGCTCATCCCAGGAACCGCCAAAGTCCAAGGTGCATGCTCTCAACATATCCTCCAACGTCTGGATCGTGCGCTCCGACTGACCGTCAGTCTGTGGGTGGAAAGTTGTACTGAGATCCAACCTCGTGCCTAAAGCCTGATGTAAGGCACACCAAAACCTGGATGTGAACTGTGACCCTCTGTCTGATATGATGGAAACCGGAACCCCATGCAACCTGACAACCATGTCGATGTAGAGTCGAGCATACTGTGTAGCTGTAAACGTAGTCTTCACTGGAATGAAGTGAGCCGACTTCGTGAGCCTGTCCACTATAACCCAGATAGCGTCGAAGCCCCTCAGTACCCGTGGCAACCCCGTGACAAAGTCCATAGCTATCCTCTCCCACTTCCACTCTGGTAGTGGAAGGTACTGAAGCATCTACGCCGGTCGCTGATGTTCAGCCTTGACCTGCTGACACACCAAACACTGGGTCACAAACGCACCTACATCCTTCTTCATGTTGTTCCACCAATACAACGGCTTGAGGTCTTTGTACATCTTAGTCGATCCTGGGTGGACCGAGTAAGGTGTAAAATGAGTTTCTCTCAAAATGGTCTCCCGTAGGTCCCCGACCTCTGGCACGCATAGCCTATCTCCAATCCTGAGCACCCCATCTGCATCCACTGAGAAGTCCGAACACTCCCCTTTCTGAACCCTCTCTCTGAGCTCTACCAACTACGGATCCTCTGACTGGTGCTGTTTCACCAGCTCTGCAAACGTCGACCTAATACTAATATGGGCTAAGAGCGCCCCCGATCCATCAACCTCAAACCAAACACCCTCAGACTCCAACCTTTGGATCTCTCATGCCATGGGTCTCCTCTCTGGTGCAACGTGGGATAAACTCCCCTGCGATCTCCGCTCCTCCACCACTGGATTCCTACTCAAGGCATCCGCCACCACGTTCGCCTTCCGCGGGTGATACTTGATCGAACAATCATAGTCGCTAAGGAGCTCCAACCACCGTCACTATCTAGATTCAGGTCCTTCTGCTCGAAGATGTACTTCAGACTCTTGTGATCCGTGAAGATCTCACACGTCTCCCCGTACAGATAGTGCCTCCAGGTCTTCAAGGCGAAGGTCACTGCTGCCAACTCCAAATCATGTGTGGGGTAGTTCTGCTCATGCTTCCTTAGTTGCCTGGACGCATAAGCAATCACCTGTCCCCTCTGCATAAGTACATATCCCAGACCAACCCTAGATGCATCGCAGAACACTGAGAAACCACCACTACCCGACGGCTGAACCAAAATCGGTGTTGTAGTCAAACTGTCCTTCAATCTCTGAAAGCTCTGCTCGCACTTCCCCGTCCATAAAAACTTCGAACCCTTATGCGTTAGGGCAGTCAACGGTGCTGCTACCGTCGAGAAACCCTTCACAAACCTGCGGTAGTAACCTGCTAGCCCCAAGAAACTCCGAATCTCTGCTGCTGACGTCGGTCGTGCCCACTGACGTACCGCCTCAACCTTCTTCGGATCCACCGTGATACCCTCACTCGTCACCACGTGCCCCAAGAAGGCCACCCTGTCCAACCAGAACTAGCACTTCGAGAGCTTAGCATAAAACTGATGCTCTCTCAGTGTCTGTAACACCGTCCTCAGATGTCCCTCATGCTCCTCACTGCTCTTGCTGTACACCAAGATATCATCAATGAACATGATAACAAAGCGATCCAAGAATGGCTTGAACACTCTGTTCATCAGGTCCATGAAGGCAGCTGGGGCATTCGTCAACCCAAAGGACATCACCAAAAACTCATAGTGTCCATAACGGGTCCGAAACGCCGTATTGTGTACATCCTCATCTCTGATCTTCAGCTGATGATATCCTGACCTTAAATCTATCGTTGAGAAGCACACTGCCCCTTGCAGCTGATCGAACAAATTATCAATCCTCGGCAACGGGTACCTGTTCTTCACCGTAACCTTGTTCAACTGCCTGTAGTCGATGCACATCCTCATAGATCTGTCCTTCTTCTTCACGAAGAGTATCGGCGTTGCCCACGGTGATGAACTCGGTCTAATGAACCCTTTATCCAACAACTCCTGCAGCTGACTCTGAAGCTCCATGAGCTCTGCTGGTGCCATACGATACGAGGGTATAGAAATGGGTCTCACTCCTGGCTCCAGGTCTATACCGAACTCCACCTCCCTGACCAGAGGTTTCCCGGGTAGATCCTCCGGAAACACATCCATAAACTCCCACACTACTGCTATGTCACTGCCACTACTTTGCCCCACTGATGTATTACTCACTACTGCCAGATAACCACCGCACCCCTTGCTCAACAACCGTAGAGCACTCATAGACGATATTAGATGATCCACCGGTGTACAGCTACTACTCCGGAACTCTACTGGCTCTCGCTCTGGGACCCGGAAAGTCACCGTCTTTCCACGACAATCCACCTCCGCATATTGTGCTGCTAACCAATCCATACCCAAAATCACATCAAACTCTGCCATCTCAAGAACCATCAGATCCGCCTCTGCGCGAAACTCTCCGACCTGAACTGGACATGATCTGAGAACTCGGTCTACATCTAACGATCCCCCTCCTAGTGTGCTAACCCGGAAAGGTAACTCAAGGATGGAAGGACCCTCACTGAACCTCAAAGCAAAGAATACTAATATGAAGGAATGCGTTGCCCTGGGATCGAACAACGCCAAAGCCTCAAAACCCCTAACTAATATGATACCTGTAAGAACGGCATTGGATGCGTGAGCATCCTGTCTGGTGATAGCAAAAAGACGGGGCTGTCCTCCGGTGCCTGAACCTCTGCCTCCTAACACTCTACTATCTGTCCTACCACCACCCCCGCCTCTGCCGGCAGATGCAAAAGGACGAGCATGACCCTGAGATGGCTGCCCTGCTGGAAAGGCTGTCTGAACGGAACCCACACTAGGAGTCGACTGTCTAACCGGGCAATCCTTGTACCTGTGGCCCTCCTGGCCGCAACTATAACATCCTCTGGTCCCCATGCGGCAAACTCTAGAGTGAAGCTTGCCGCAGGTCTGGCACTGCGGGTGGGAGGAAACAAATCCGCCCTACTGGGACGAGGCCGAGGGCTGGCTAACTCTGCTCTGACTCTGGCCCTGTGAAGCTGTGGGGCGAACCTGAAAAGGTGCTGAGGAGATGGCCCTTCCCGGCTGGAACCTCGAAGACTGATGCTGCTGCTGACTGCGGGTGGGAGCTGCTGCACCTGAATATGAACCAGTGTGCCTCGCCTTCTTCTCTCCTCTGGCCTGTGCATCTAAAGTCTTCGTCTCGCACGAAATGACAACATTCAATACCTCATCATAACTCTCTGTCGTCTCATAGCACGTCAAAGCAAAACCTGTACTGGGTGGGGAGTCCCTGAAGAAAACGCTTCACCCTCTCGTTCAGGGTCATGGGGAACTGAGTGACCCCGGCGAGTCGAGTGAACTCGGCCTCATAATTCGTGACCGTCATCTCTCTGGTCATCCTCAGATTCAAAAAAGTCTGCAGTGCTTGGTCCCTCAGGCTGGCGGGAATGAATCTATCTCTGAACGCTCGGGAGAACTCCTCCCAAGTCAGTCGTGGAGAATCAGGACCTCTGTCCCGTAAAGATCGGTACCAAGTATCTGCTATCCCTCCTAGCTGCTGTCCAGCCAACTCTGTAGTGAGCTCCGACGGTATACGAAGAATCTCGGCCTTTTTCTGAATCCAGCCAAGAAAAGCTGTCGGCTCTATATCTCCTAATACGCCAGAGAAGTGCGGAGGGTTTGACCGGCTGAAACGGTCGATCGGCTGGTCCTCCGTCACTCTCGGGGTCTGCTGTGCTGTAGCTGACTGCTGTGCTTGTAAGGCCACTATCTCTGCTAACGCGTCGAATGTGTCATGCAAGCTCTTACGCCCGGAACCGGAGGAAGTGGGACGTCGAAAAGGAGGCATGATCCTGGCGAGGTCAAACCATAAGACATATCAGGAAAGAGATTTCAAGGGAGACACTGACTACTACTGAACTTAGCTGACTTTACTTTCTATGAACCTCCTAATTATCTAATTATCAAACATAAATATATGCCATAAATGCAAAACTACATGCAAGACCTCCACTCACCTGGATACTCCTGACACTGAGAAGCACCGTCAGCTCTGGCTCCAGCCAGTGGCACTACGCTCGCACCTGAAGTGCAAAAAGGACCCGTTAGGAAACCTGAAGAAAAGAAAACAAAACTTCAACTGAGAACGCGACTGTCAGACTCGCTAGCGCGCCTCTCTTGGCCGCTAGCGCGGACGAGCTCGCCAGCGAGCCTCTTTTGGCCGCTAGCGCGCTTCGTGCAGGTAAGGGCAAAAATGCCCGCTCTTACTCACCGTCGGGAACTTTACTCGTACTGAGAAATCCCCAAGGCGTCAGAACCTCACTCCGACAGAGTTCCTTTATTGAAAAAAGAACGCCCAAAAGCACTGCTCATGAAAAAGGCGGGAGAATGAGGTGTAAAGAAAGAACTCCACTACTACTCATATATATAGGTGAGGGGGGACAGACTGACATCATGCTGCAACCGATGTGGGATTCGACTTGGTCGCTAGCGACTAACACATGGTCGCTAGCGACGAGCTTCTCGCTAGCGGGCGCTGACTTCTCGCTAGCGAGCCCCCTCTGATAGCAACTTGCTGACGTGTTTCTGACGCGTCCTAAAGAGAGTCCTTCCTAAGAGACACTGTGATACGGGGTATCACAGAGCGCTTCTTTGCCCAAAATGAAACATGATAATCATAAATAAAAATGAAAGACTACGGGGAAAACATAAAGAGATCAGATAAATAACAAAAAAAGGGTGAACAAAGAGAGTTCACAGAGATACAATATTTAAAGAGTAATAATAAATAAAGGAGAAAAATAGTAGTGCACTACAGCTGTATTACATTTTACTTTAAAAATAATTTCTTAGTAGATTAGTCCGCAATTCATCTATTAAATTATTATTATTCAATGGAGTACTTTGTTACCAAGTACAACTTTATTATTTGTTCAAATATTATTAAGTCAGTTACTCAAATAGAAAATATAATTTACACGATATAAATTTCATTTACGTATGTGTGTATCACTGTATCCAAATTAAATTGATATGATATATCATTAGTATACTGTTGTTCAGTTTAATCTTATACACACCATTAATAAATTTGACTAAATTAACATGTTCAAGTAGCAAAACATTTGACTAAATTAGTTATATTAAATAAGTTATTTTAATATTGATTTCAATATAAATTATAAATTCGATATTTGTATATGTATATAAAAAAAATGACTAAATAAATTATATTAAAAATTTTATTTTCACATTGATTCGGACTAAATTATATCCCCTGTGAGAGAAATGCAACCCTTTCAATAGCTATTATTCAATATTATTAACATATAACATAATAATAGGATACAGTAAGGATAAAATTTTCAAAAACCAAAAAATGTGACTAAATGAATTATATTAAAAATTTTATTTCCACATTGATTCAGACTAAATTATATCCCCTGTGAGAAAAACGCAACCCTTTCAATTGCTATTATTCGATATTATAAAAATATAACATAATAATAACATACATTAAGGATAAAATTTTCAAGAACCAAAAAATTTGACTAAATGAATTATATCAAAAATTTTATTTTCATATTGATTCGAACAAAATTATATCCCACGTGAGAAAAACGCAACCCTTTCAAGAGCTATTATTCGATATTATAAAAATATAACATACTAATATGATACATTAAGGATAAAATTTTCAAGAACCAAAAAATTTGACTAAATGAATTATATTAAAATTTTTATTTTCATATTGATTCAGACTAAATTATATCCCCTGAGAGAAAAACGCAACCCTTTCAATAGCTATTATTCGATGTTATAAAAATTTAACATAATAATATGATACAATATGATACATTAAGGATAAATTTTTCAAGAATAAAAAAATGTGACTAAATGAATTATCTAAAAAAATATATTTTAATATTGATTCTGACTAAATTGTATTCCCTGTACGAAAAACGCAACCCTTTCAATGCAATTATTCGATATTATAAAAATATAACATTATAATATGATACATTAAGGATAAAATATTCAAGAACCAAAAAATGTGACTAAATGAATTATATTAAAAATTTTATTTTCACATTGATTCGGACTAAATTATATCCCCTGTGAGAAAAACGCAAACCTTTCAATAGCTATTATTCAATATTATAAACATATAACATAATAATAAGATACATTAAGGATAAAATTTTCAAGAACCAAAAAATGTGACTAAATGAATTATATTAAAAAATTTATTTTCATATTGATTCGGACTAAATGATATGTTGATATGAGTTGATTGTATGAGATACATGATGTTAATAAGATTTTTATACGGATTATGTAGTGTATGTGTATGTGGATGTTGTGTGTTAACTAAGACGTCACTGGGTGGCGCATGTATATTGTTAAGATGTCACGGGGTGGCGCATAAACATTGTTTGAGACGTCACCGGGTGACGCGTAGATAAGAAAGACGTCACTGGGTGGCGCAAGAATACATAGTAGCATTCGGCTTGTGATTGAGAGGCTGTAGGAGGGGGTTGGTATCCTCGGTGCTACAGGTCCTTCACTTGAAGTTGGTGAATATCCCCCTTTTCCCCATTTCGTTAGGATGAGCTCATGCCTAGGGGTCGGTGCAGCGGAGGTTACAAGAGGGTGGATAGGCCATAAGAGATAATAAAGAGATAAAAGTTATGAAAGTGTATAACAGTAAAGTTGAGTAAACGTAGTATGATGTATGATTAAGTTTCCCTATATGATTAGATAGCACGTAGAGCACACACACGACTGACCTGATTAAGTATGATGTATAAATGATGTAAAATGAACAAGAGGCACTTAGGTAAGTCGTTCCGGGAAAGATGGTTTTAGAACTTATAACTGAAATGGAATTCATTCATGTTACACCTATTTAATTAATAAACCCGGAGCGGCTCCCCTACTGAGTTACTTCCCAGTACTCACCCCACGTTTTCCCCCCCATTTTAGATGATGAGATTCAGCAGGATACAGGAGCGGATGAGGAGCCCGCACAGCTTTAGTTTCATGGAGTTCTTTTCGTTTCTAGTTTTATCAGTTTCTGTTACTACGTTATGGATTACGTTTCTTTTGAATGTTAGTATTTATTTGTGTTTACTCTGAGTCCGGACATATGTTAGCCGGCAAGTACTTATGTTGATGGATTGTATTACTGGAGTCTTGTGGGTCTCGGTTTTGGGGCTCATGAGATTACACCTATTATTATTATTTCCTGATGTATGTTCTGGGACACTATGACTTTGTTATTTTAGAGTAAACTCCCAAACTGGTCCTTGACAATTTTAACATCGGTCAAGGTGGTCCTTGACAATCGGAAATACCCTAACTAGTCCCTGACAATGTCAAACGTCGGACATCATAAGGTCCCTGGACGGAAAATGTTAACAGTGTTAATGACAATTTCATTTTTGGACAAATTGGTCCCTGACAATTTTATTGTTGGAAAAATTAGTCCATAATTTAATTTAATTTTTTTTCATTTATCTTCTTTATTATATAATATGTATTTTTAAGTACTCTTAAATCAACTTTATATATCTCCCGTTTGATTATTACCACTCTAAATGCATTTATTTTATTATTTCTAAAACGTCATTTATTAAATTTTACTTGTTTAAATCTTCATATTTTATATTATGCATATTAAAACTTATACTAATAATTGATATTAAATATAAAAACTAAATATTTTAAGTTATATAAAATTTAGAATAAAATAAATATATTATCTTGTAAGTGTTTGAATATTTTCAATAAAAAGTATGAAAAATTACTTTATTTTTTTTAAACAAGTAAATTAAGAAGTGTGATATCTAAAATCATTAATAAAAAAATTATTACTTTATCAACAATTTTTTTTTATAAATATACTAAAATAATTGCATTAAAGAGTGACAATTTTCAAATAAAAGATATATAGATTTGATTTAAGCATGTTTAGAGTTGAATATGTCAATAAAACTGATAAAAGATAAAAGAATTTAAAAAATAATTAGGGACTGATTTTTGTAAAAATAAAATTGTTAGGAACCAATTTGTCTAAAAATGAAATTGTCATTAACACCGTTAGCTTTTCCGTCCAGGGACCTTATGATGTCCGATGTTTGACATTATCAGGGACCAATTAGGGTATTTCTGATTATCAAGGACCACCTTGTCTGACGCTGAAATTGTCAAAGACCAGTTCGGGGGTTTACTCGTTATTTTATTATGTGGAGATTTATTCAGGATTATTTTGCTTCCGCACCTATATACGTTGTATTATTTTGCAAGGCCCTTATTTTCTATTCCGCAAACATTTATGAAAATTTCTCCCACGTATTTTCCGCGTATATATATTTTAAATATAAAGATAAAACATGATAACAGGAGGTAACCCTTATAAAATGGCCTAAAACGACTTAAGCGTTAAGGGCTATCTAGTAGGGTGTTACATTTTGGTATCAGAGCAGGTCTATCCTACAGGGCTTGGGGTAATGGACCTGTTATGCTATTATTGCATGTACGGTAGCTATGTCATGCGTAAATCCTCTTATGTGTCTTAGTTAGTGTTGAGGTGCATGACCGTTTTGCTTGACTGTCAGAGTAACTGTGCATATTTAGCATTGATATGGAGCTTGATCAACTCGATGTTGATTGTTTTGTGTGCACAGGGACATGGCACCTAGCAGATGTACTAGGAACGTTTCTTTCACCATGAAAGACCAAGGCGCTCCGGCAAGGACATCTCATGGCAAGAAGCACGTGATGCAGTGCAAGAGTCATCATAGGCATCCTGATTGTTACAGTCAGGAAGAGGGTTCTCAGCACCATCGAGTCTCCGGTTCCTCTGAGGTTAATTCCCTCATGTACGCCGGGTCTCCCGATCCGAGTGTGGCTATCAACTGGATCCTCAAGATGGAAGAGGTGGCTACAAATATGTCATATCCAGAAGTACAGAAGGTTGCGCATGCCGCCCTTATGCTAGTGGGTGAAGCTAGAGTTTGGTGGTCAGATGTGTGCAATGTCTTGGAGGTTGTCCGTACCTCCATCGGTTGGGAACAATTCAAGGTCCTCTTTCACGAGAAGTATCTTCCGGAATCAATCATGCACGCCAAGGAAAGGGAGTTCCTCGCACTACAATAGGGTACGATGTCAGTCTCGGAGTATACTGAGAGGTTCAACGAGTTGATTAAGTTCTCTCGTTTTCCGTCGAGTGATTTGGTTGAGGCGACCAGATGCAGCAGGTACCTGTGTGGGTTGAGGCCTGAGATACGGAGCATGGTGATTCCCTTGGAGATTCAGGAGTTCCCCGAATTGGTGGCAGGGTGTTGTGCTCTAGAGAGCGTTCAGGAAGTGATCAAGTACACCGAGACTGAAGAAGTGGTAGCAAGCGCAGACCCACCAGGCCAGAGCTCACAGCCTAGGCGCCAGCCCCGCAACCGTTTTCAACCTTATGGTCAGTCACCAAGGACCAAGTCTCATCCTCGACCGCAGCAGCAGCAGAAGCGCCCAGCCGTAGTAGCACCTAGGGCGTTACCCGCCTCACCACGATGTGCCACCTATGGCAAGGGTCACGGCAGAGAGTGTCTCTTTGGGAAGGGCGTTTGTTACTATTGCGGTAAGCCAGGTCACCTAGCCAGAGAATGCAAAGGTCTACAGTCCTCCTTCGCTAGGCCACAACAGCAGGGACGCGTGATCACAGTCTGTGCAGAGGATACAGAGCGGTCAGACGATCTTATCAGGGGTAAGCCTTTTGTTTTAAGTATGTGGGTTATATGTAAGTTGGTTTTATCATGTTTGTGGTGATGACTAGCCTTAATCATCATTGTTTGGAACCGATCTATTGCATGTGTACGGTGAGTGTTATGTGATGCATGTCTAGGCGCGAGGTCAAACTACTCATAGTTTTGCTGAAGCCTAGTCAAGGTTAGTTAAGGGTAGTCAACCTTAGTTAAGAGTTGAGTGTCTTAACTAGTTAGCCACGAATGGTTGTACATCTCTGGTTGACCTTGGCCTCTATATGGTTTCTTGTGCGTCGATCGCACCCTGGTTTGGTTTAGAAAATAAAATGTGTTTTTGAAAAGGTTGTGCACGCGAGTTAAAGGATTTGTTTTCAGACTTGTCTTCCGCTTATGTTTTCGAAAAGACGTTTTGCAAAAATTGATTTCAGTAAACACAAGTGTCTTTCGCTTCGACTTCTTTCAAAGACTCGATGGGATTGCCCTTAGGGAAGGTTTTACTCTTCTAGTTGGATCCCCTCTCTTTAGGAAAGCCATTGTTCTCCTCACACACCTTGAAACATACACTACTAGAAACTCTCGGATTATCGACGGATACCCTTAATATCCGTCGATAAATCAATATATCGACGGATGTATCGACAGATAGTCCCCCACAATTATTTGCTAATCGGAATTCACTCATCGACGGATTAAACCAAAACATCCGTCGATATTTTTATCGAGGGATATATCCGTCGACATCCGTCGATAGTATTGACGGATGTATCGGGGGATATATCCCTCGATAAAATTATTTAAAAAATAATAAGAAATTATTAAATATTTGTATCGGCGGATACTTATCCGTCGATACGTTATTTTTCCTATAAAAAAAATAATTTAGTTATCGGCGGATGAATCCGTCCATAACAGTAGCCGAAAATTTTTTTTTTTTTAATTTATGAATTAATAATATTTAAACTAAATCAAAATTTTTAACAAAATAGTAATAATCTCCATAAATAAAACTATAATGAAATATCATAATATACAAATTAATCAATATTTACAAAATAGATAAAATCCAAACACTATATAAGTCAAGTCATAAAAAATCCAAAACGTAATGTCTGAACATCCAAAACATAAACAATAAAAAAAAGTCATACAAAATCCATCGTATCAATGTCACAATCATCATCACCATCACCAGCATCATCTCTGGATGCATCCGGCTGAGTAGGAGGAGTCTGGGCAGGCGGAGGTCGAGGAGTCGGTGTGTGGGCAGCGGCGACAGCATCAGGCTGAGGAGCAATCTCGACCGGCACCTCATGGAGTGGAGAGGAGAGGATGTGAATCTGATGGAGTGGAGAGGATGTGAATCTGAAGCTGCTGATGCAATCTCGACCGGCACCTCATTACTGCCCCCAATGTCATGTGGGGAGGCAGTAATGGGTGATGATGATGGTCCCCCAGCAGCAGATGGTGATGGTGATGGTGATGGTGATGGTACTGGCTCGTAGTCGGGGTCCTCCTCCGTCTCTGGCCTCGGCTCACGACCAGGGATGTCATACAACTGAACACCCCTGGAAAGATAACCACGAGGCTGGGCGGCGGTCTTCCTCCGCCCTCGATCTCCTCGGCCTCTGCCCCTACCCCTACCCCTATCATCATCTGCCATATCTATTCACAACAATACAAGTTACTTTTCATTAATTAAAGTGTTTGACAAAGTATCTAAAAATGAGGTAGTGTTATTTGAAAACAAATTGAATTGTTAAAAACCATTTATTCAGAAAGTTGTGGATTGTCTTCACTCTCGTCTTCTGTATCGTCACTGTCAAGTTCATCTTCTTCTTCGTCACTACCTTCAGTGGAGTCATCACCCTGAGTTGTTATGTTTTGGCGAGACATGTTAATAATGTCATCTTCACTAGTATCATCGTGTAAAGTAGCAGGGACTCCCGTATCTACAACCACCCTTGGAGCACGTGCAACTTCGACTTGGTAAGCTATTTCATCCACATCATCACTTTCAACTCTGCCCCTAGGTTTGGTTGTGAAAACAACCAACCAGTTATTCTTGCACTTCCCCGGATACCTTGTGTAATACACTTGCCGAGCATTATGTGCAATGATGAAAGGATCATATGAACCAAATCGTCGTGTATGGTTAACCTCAATTATGTCGTAATCAGCGTGCTTGCGTGTTCCATCAGGATGTCTAGGATCATACCACTCACAGCTAAACAAGACAACCTTCTTTGGCGTTGGGTCCTCACCAACATATTCCAACTCTAAGACTTGTCTAAGTACCCCGTACCAATTATTCTCTCCTGTTCCAGCATCTCCTCGAACGCATACTCCACTATTGTACGTGGTCTTCTCACGACCCCAGTCTAGGGTGTGAAATTTATAACCATTCACATGGAAAATTGGCCACGAAATTGTTACATTGGTGGGACCCCAAGCTAAGCTTTTTATTTGAGGATTTGTGACATTATTGTCATGATTGAGCACCTACATACGTAGAGAACAAAGAGAATAGAAGGGAAAATTTTGAATTTTATGTTAAGATATAAATCAAAGACTAATAGTACGAAGATTACAAACTTACGAACGAGTTAAACCATTGAGGGAATTGATCAAGCGTATGATTCTGAATGGTTTGTTCAAAATATCTGTTGACAGTAAGTAGAAATTAAAGATTTTTAATGACAACATTCACTACTATGTACAAAAACATTATTGAAATGATGAATTAGATATGTCACTTACGTTCTATAAGTGTCCACCTCATCACAGTTGATGAGAACATGTAGGTGCGCTGCATGCTTTTCTCTATCATTCAGCCAATAGTTTGTGGGTTTACCGGCACCACGTCCAGGTTGATTAAACACAGACAAAGTAGGCGGATATGAAGTTTCACCTCCATCATCATTGCGGCTTACTGCTGTTCTTTTCGAATGAACATGTGGCTCAAAATAAAATGAACAGAAGAAAGACGTCTTCTTTGATAAATAAGCTTCACATATTGACCCTTCAACACGAGCTCGATTCTTGATAGTTCTCTTAAAGGACCCAATATTTCTTTCAAAGGGGTACATCCATCTATATTGAACCGGCCCACATACTTTCGCTTCATAAGCCAAGTGCACAGGTAAATGTTCCATTGAGTCAAAAAAGAGGGGGAAATATTCTTTCCAACTTGCACAAAATTACAGAAATATTTTGCTCCATTACTTCCAAATCATGGGACCTCAGTGTGGTAGAACACAAATCACGAAAGAACAAACTAAGCTCGGTCAATGGTTTCCACACATGTAAAGGTAACTCTCGAAAGGCAATTGGAAGCAAACACTCCATAAACACATGACAATCATGACTTTTCATCCCATGGAACTTTCCATGCGCAACATCCACACACCTACGGAGGTTGGAAGCATACCCATCTGGCATTCTCAACTCTTGCACCCATTTACACACGGATTGCCTCTGCGCAGGATTTAAAACATAGCTTGCCTTCGGCTTAACAACGCGACCATCACGTGTCTCTTGTAAATGTAGCTCTGGTCGTCGACAGTAATCTGTTAAGTCTAATCTTGCCTTGACATTATCCTTAGTCTTGTCACTATCCATAACAGTATTCATGATGTTATCGCAAACATTCTTCTCAACATGCATGACATCTAGACAGTGACGAACAAGATTATCTTTCCAATAGGGTAACTCCCAGAATATGCTCTGCTTAGTCCAGTGATGGTCCACACCATAACCTGGAAACTTGACTACTTTACCCAATTCGGTTATCTTAGGCAGATTTTTAACTCTGTCCCAGACCTGTCTTGCAGTAAGCCTAACAGGTGGTTCTTCATGTTGAACACAATTTCGCTTAAACCCATACCTGTTATTCCTAAATGCATGATCATTTGGCAAGAATCTCCTATGACAATCAAACCATGAGTTCTTGCCGCCATTCTTAAGTGTGAAGGATTTTGTATCCTCCATGCAAATAGGGCAAACTAGCTTCCCCTGTGTCATCCACCCAGACAACATACCATAAGCAGGAAAGTCATTAATCGTCCACATCAGAGCGGCTCTTAGCATGAAATTTTCTTTGGTGGCCACATCATAGGTCAAGACCCCATTGTGCCACAACTGCTTCAATTCATCTATGAGTGGTTGGAGGAAAACGTCAATTTTAGCTTTTGGATTATCAGGGCCAGGAATTACACATGTTAAAAACATGTACGGATCTTTCATGGACATCTCAGGAGGGAGGTTGTAAGGGGTAACAACAACAGGCCAACAAGAATAAGGCTTGTTAAATAAGTTATTTGGCATGAACCCATCTGAGCAAAGCCCTAATCTAACATTCCGCGGATCATTTGCGAATTGAGGGTGACACCTATCAAAATGCCTCCAAGCTTCACCATGAGAGGGATGCGTCATTATCCCGTCACTTCTCCTATTCTCATAATGCCACCTCATGTGAGGTGCAGAGCTCATAGAGGCATACAAGCGTTTTAACCTAGGGATTAGGGGAAGATAGTGCATCCTTTTGTTGGGAATATGCTTATACCTCCCATTACCCGCTTTTCTAGGTTTGAACCTGGGGGCCTGGTAGAATTTACATTCAACTAATTCAATATGCTCCTTATAGTACAACATGCAACCGTTCATGCAACAATCAATTTTCTCTGATTTCAACCCAAGTTTTGAAACTAACTTCTTTGCCCTATAATAGTCCCTAGGAATTGCCTCTGGTCGTGGATTAGCATCACTCATTAAAGTAGCCCATCGATCAAAAGCACTTTGACTCTCGTTTGCCTCTGACTTGATAGACAACATCCTAACTGCCTCTGACAACTCAGAAAGGGCTGAACCCTCCCAAATGGGTGTCTTTGCAGATTCTAACAAAGAAAAAAACCTCTGCGCTTCAGGATTTGGTTCCTCCTCTCTGGGTTCATTATAATCTTCATCATGTTGCCCCCAAAGGCATCATGGATCATTTCCTCATAACACCCACGATTATCACCGCCCCAATTTAAATTACGATCCCCATATTGGTCACCATCAAACCCACTTGAACTACCTCCGCTGTACTGACACTGACTCGACTTCCCCATGGACTGTCCATACATAATAATTATCCATAAATCCCTTTTTGTACAGGTGAACCTTAATCGTGTCAACATCATAGAAAAACCTACAAACACACTTGGCACATGGACACTTGACTTTTCCCTCAGTCCTAAATTGTTCAGACATAGAAGCAAACCCCACAAACTCTTCAACTCCAACATAGAATTCCGGCTTAATTCCCCCCTATTCGGGTGTAACCTATCACACATCCATGATCTATTTGTTGATGACATTGCCCTTGAATATTGGAGAATCCTAAAATGAGAAGTTTAACTAAGGCTTATTAATAACAGTTTTTTAGTTAATCTAAATTCACCATTAATACGACACAAATGATTTTTACAAATTTGTTAAATTTTTACTCAAACATAATTTTGACCAGAGTTTCCTTTAGTTTTAGATAACTTAACAACAGTTATTTAATTTCTCAAAATTTTTACTTCACAAAATTTTGACAGAGTCTCCCCTAAATTTTAAACAAACTTTCTCATTTAATTTTACAAAAAATGAGAAGTTTAACTAAGGCTTATTAATAACAGTTTTTTAGTTAATCTAAATTCACCATTAATACGACACTAATGATTTTTACAAATTTGTTAAATTTTTACTCAAACATAATTTCGACAGAGTTTCCCTTAGTTTTACATAACTTAACAACAGTTATTTAATTTCTCAAAATTTTTACTTCACAAAATTTTGACAGAGTCTCCCCTAAATTTTAAACAAACTTTCTCATTTAATTTTACAAATCAATCAACCAGTATTGCCGGAGTTTAAGGACCGGTCTCAGACTAAGTCATCTACCCTAAGGTTTTGCAACAATAACAACTGTAAGCTCCTAAAAACTGTAAGCTCCAATCGCCCGAATATATCAACAACTGTTCTCATATATATCATTTAAATAATATATTTGTTACGTTATTGAAAAATTACTTACTTTAAATAACATATAAGTTTGTTAAATCTATCTTTTTTGGAATAACGTTTTCTATTATTGTTTAAAACAATTTTCCTTTTAAAAAAATTAATATATTTATTTTTTAAAAACAGAAAGTTTAACATATTAATTTTTTAAATAGAAAAAATAAAAAATTAATAAATACAATATATAAAATACCAAAACAATGAAAACGTTAAAATTTGACAAAATACCTAATGGAAGACCAAGAGATCCTTCCGGCGGCGGTGCAGCGGAGGGCCGGTGGCGGCGATGGCAGCGGACGGCGGCGACAGCGGTGGCAGCGGAGAAGGCGGAGAATGCTACAATGAGTTCTCATTAGAGACCTCAAACAAAAAATCTAAACCGATTAAAATGTAGAGGACAGAAAGACTAACCTGTTGGCACTTCCCGGAGGGCGAACGGGCGGCGGACGGTGGCGGAAGCGGCCGTTTTTCGCGGCGGAGAGAGAGAGAAAACGGAGAAGAGATAGAGAGGCTCGTTCGCGAAATGAGGAAGAAGGAGACGCTGTCTCCTCATATTCGCGGGTTATCGACGGATGGTTTAAACCATCCGTCGATACTATCCCTCGATAAAAGGCACCCGATTTAATGAAACGGTGTGTTTCAGTTATCGAGGGATGAAACCAATATTATCCGTCGATAGTTGTCTTCTAGGGTTAGGGTTTAGGGTTTAGGTTTTTATCGGCGGATATTTTAATCTTTATCCGTCGATAAAATCAACCTAACCAAAAAAAATTTTGAGTAAAGGACAAATTGGTCCTTATCGATTTTTGTCGCGGACACATAGGTCCCCAACAAAAATAAATAGTAAAATTGTCCCTAACCAATGCAAATGTTAGACTTATAGGTCCCTCGGTTACTTTCAACGTTTGACTCATAGGTCCCTGACCAATACAACCCAGGGACCTATGAGTCTAACATTTGTATTGGTTAGGAACAATTTTACTATTTCTTTTTGTTAGGGACCTATGTGTCCACGATAAAAATCGATAGGGACCTATTTGTCCTTTATTCAAAATTTTTTGTTTTGAGCGGGAAGACATTATCGAGGGATATTTTCTAAAATATCCCTCGATAACTATATTCATTGATTAAAAAACCACGCCAATGCTGCATCCCTCGATAATTCCGTCGATAACCTTGTAAAAAACGTCCGTCGATAATCCGTCGATAATGTCCGTCGATAATCCGATAGTTTCTCGTAGTGGTACGAACCCTTACACCCTTAAGATTCCCTTCAATGTCAGCTACCAAAGATATTCCTTGACTATGTCCTGTCCCGTTTCTCCCCGAGCTCCCAAGACACTATGCACAACTATAGACAGACCACACTCCCTAACCGCAACCCACTCCCTTGTAGGGAACCCTTCGGCCACTCACATATGTACCCACACGAACACTATCATTACAAGCTACCACATATGTTCCAATCTTACCGAACCTTAAGGTATAGTAGTTTCCTAAACACCACACTCATACCATTAAGAGTCAAGAAAGAGTTTTCCCTTACACGTACATCATTAGTAAGATCTAGAAGTATCCCAAACCCTATGCTTCTACCGTTAGGAGTTAAGGATAACTTTTCCCCATAGTGAGACCTGAGGGAACCCTTGAGGAGCCACATGTGAGTCGGGTCTACCTTACCCCATCATGCTGTCATAAGCACCTTCCTCCTTGTGGCTTTGGATGTACGTCGAAGATGTTAATGCCTTTTTCCTTGTTTTTGTATTTCAAGTAATTGCAAAAGTTTGTTAAAACGATGTTTGGTTTTTAACGTTGGTTTTTTAAAGAACGATTCCATACCCCATCGACCTTAATGGATGAAGTTCCTTAAGGCCCCTTTTCGTAAATTGTTTTCGTCATGGACATAAAGATCGTTTTTGTGCTGTTGAAATACTTGGGGATTTCTTACTGTGCCAGTTGTAATTATGAGTCATAGGGTCTAATGTGTCTTTATAGTTTTCAGGTGGCTAATAAGATCATGCGTTTTGGGCATGGGTAGACGATTTCTAAAATAGTGATGCATATAGGTTGAAAGAAGTTTTCGAAAGTGATTTTTTTTTATGTCGGTGAAAACGTATGTGATTAAAGGCCAAAGGAGTACAGACAACATGTTTTCGGCAGAGTGTACGTGAGAGACTTTAAATCTATTTTGAGAACATAGAATTGCCTTTGATTACAAGTTAAAAAGGGTTTTGAGCTTTATGTTCAGTTCTAAAGATGAGTAAACGTGTTTCGAACTACTAGGAATTGGGGATTAACTTGGGTTTTTGAAAAATTTCAAAGATGATGTTTTGAATATAGAGATAAAGCTTTTTGAGGAAAACATTTGTTTTGGATCATGGACCCTAGGAACGTAAGGATCGACCTGCCTTGTAAGAATATGGAATTATGCTTTTATAAAGGAAAATGTATTTCGGTTGTCGTTATGTTTCTGCAACACATGTTTGTTTCTTGAACTTGTCTTCCGCATAACCTGTTCACTCGGGTTAGATGCTTGTGTGTGAGTCTTCCCTCGAGTCTCCGTGAGGGTAGGAGATGTCATGTCTTGTGTCTTTGATGTGATAGTAGTGTCGAATTTCGAGGACGAAATTCTTTTTAAGGAGGGGAGAAATGTAACACCCCGACTTTCATTAAGTTCTAATTAAGTGAGATTAAGGGTAATTAACCTTGGTTAGAATTTAATTAAGTTTGGGTGGACAAGTTTCTTTTAGTAAATCATTATATGTTATGTGATCTAAGTGTATGTATATGTGTTATATGATTTATGTGTGTGTTCATCATGTGCTATGTGATTTAGGTGTATGTTCATGTGTATTCGTTTTATGTTGGGTGATTTAGGTGCATATATGTGTTTTAATTGATGTTTAGATGATGCATGATGTATGGATGTTTATAGCACGAGTTGAGACGTTTTTGAGGTGCTTTGAGGCTATTTGGTAGTCTTGTAATAGATTACCACGAGATGGTAATCGATTACACCCCTTTGGTCTTCCTATCTGGGCATTTTTGCTGTCGGTAATCTATTACATCCTGTCTGTGATCGATTACCATCCCGTGGTAATCGATTACGACGTGCGCATAGTGCGTTTTTAGTACGTTTTAAGTGTCGTTTGGGCCCCACGATGACTCTAAACCATATATAACTGAGCCACCACATCAGAAACCCTAATCCTCACTTCTGAAACACTCCAAACACTCTCTCTAATCCTTGTGCCTCCATTGTTTCCTCTCTCTCAAGAACTCTCATAGCCATAGCCATTCCACGTCAAGAAACACCCACAAATACTCACCCAATCCCAAAAACAATTACATATTATTGATCCTCTCAACGAGCTGGACGTTTCTACCGATTGCTTTTCTCCGATAAGGGTCATCGTTGGTGTCGGGCCTTTCGTGAAGCTAGGGTTTCGTCTAGAACAAGGATTGTCTTCAAGAGGTAGGGGTTAGGCATTCTAAATGTCATGTAATTGCATGTGTGTTGATGAATTTATGAAGCTTTGGAATGATGTTGTTGTTTTTCCCATTAGGGTTCATGAAAGGGTTGATTTATGAAATTGATTTTGAAAAAGAAAGGGGTTTTACGAATTGAAAAGTGTTTTAAATGTATTTTTATGTTTGATATTGGTATGACAATGTTTTCTATCGATTGGGACGATGTTAGATTCATATTTTGGCCAATGGCTATTGAAAATCGTGTTTTTGGAACTCTAGAATCGTATTTCACGACTTCGTAATCGATTACACGGGTTCGTAATCGATTACGATGTCTGAATTTCCAATCGCGAGAAGACGCTGCTCTCTGGTAATCGATTACAGAGCTGCGTAATCGATTACAGTAATCGATTACCAATCTGTGTAATCGATTACCAGCCCGTGTAATCGATTACGATAGTGCTGTTAGTGCAAAAATGAACTGTTTTGACCCTTTATGCACCCTAATGCGTTCTACAACAGTATAGATGATATGTATGAGCTAATTATGGTTTGTATGTGAGTTTAGATGCTGTTTGGATGATGATATGTTGATATGAGTTGATTTTATGAGATACATGATGTTAATAAGATGTTTATACGGATTATGTATTGTATGTGTATGTGTATGTTGTGTGTGAACTAAGACGTCACTGGGTGGCGCATGTATATTGTTAAGACGTCACGGGGTGGCGCATAAACATTGTTTAAGACGTCACTGGGTGGCGCGTAGATAAGAAAGACGTCACTGGGTGGCGCAAGAATACATAGTAGTCTTCGGCTTGCATTGTGATTGAGAGGCTGTAGGAGGGGGTTGACATCCTCGGCGCTACAGGTCCTTCACTTGCAGTTGGTGAATATCCCTCTTTTCCCCATTTTGTTAGGATGAGCTCATGCCTAGGGGTCGGTGCAGCAGAGGTTACAGGAGGTGGATAGGCCATAAGAGATAATAAAGAGATAAAAGTTATGAAAGTGTATAACAGTAAAGTTGAGTAACGTAGTATGATGTATGATTAAGTTTCCCTATATGATTAGATGGCACGTAGAGCACACACACGACTGACATGATTAAGTATGATGTATAAATGATGTAAAATGAACAAGAGACACTTAGGTAAGTCGTTCGGGAAAGATGATTTAGAACTTATAACTGAAATGAATTCATTCATGTTACACTATTTAATTAATAAACCGGAGCGGCTCCCTACTGAGTTACTTCCCAGTACTCACCCACGTTTTCCCCCCATTTTAGATGATGAGATTCAGCAGGATACAGGAGCGGATGAGGAGCCCGCACAGCTTTAGTTTCATGGATTCTTTTCGTTTCTAGTTTTATCAGTTTCTGTTACTACGTTATGGATTACGTTTCTTTTGAATGTTAGTATTTATTTGTGTTTACTCTGAGTCCGGACATATGTAGCCGACAAGTACTTATGTTGATGGATTGTATTAGTGGAGTCTTGTGGTCTCGTTTTGGGGCTCATGAGATACACCTATTATTATTATTTCCTGATGTAGTTCTGGGAGACTATGACTTTGTTATTTTATTATGTGGAGATTTATTCAGGATTATTTTGCTTCCGCACCTATATACTTTGTATTATTTCGCAAGGCCCTTATTTTCTATTCCGCAAACATTTATGAAAATTTCTCCCACGTATTTTCCGCGTATATATATTTTAAATATAAAGATAAAACATGATAACAGGAGGTAACCCTTATAAAATGGCCTAAAATGACTTAAGCGTTAAGGACTATATAGTAGGGTGTTACAGCAACCAACAAATACCTACGAGTATCTACAATACACGATCATAATATCCTAATAACTTATACATCCAACTCGTCTCACATTCCTTCTTTAGTTAAATGTGTTTTACTTATGGATCCCGGGAGCCCGCCCCTCCACAGATCCTTATTATGTCCGGGAGCCAGCCCTCCTCGGACTTATACTTTAAGGAACCCTGGGAGCCCCGCCCCTCCTCAGGTTCTTAATCTTCAACCCCGGGAGCCCTGCCCCTCCTCAGGTCGTGTCACCAATCTTTACTTACTTTCGAATTTTGTTCTCCCGCATAATACCTATCTCACATAGACGCATTCCCGTTCATACTCCTATCATCGTCGTATCATCATCACACTCTTTACATACTATTAACGCATCATCGTTTCATCATCATCATATCATTAATACAACGACATCAAATCATCATCATGTCATAATCATATTATCATCATATCTTTATCATATTATTACATAAAAACAAAGTAATTTCTAGATTCCCACACATCCAATCTCATCCAATACCAAATTATCATCATAAACACTCAAGTGTCAAGTTTTCGGGTAGTGGTGAACGAGGGGAAATGGAGGTATAACTTAAACACATGAAAGCAATGAGTTAGAATCATAAAAATGAAGTTTTTACACTGTGTAATCGATTACAGACTCACTGTAATCGATTACAGCAGAAAAATTTGGTTCCGGAAGATGATTTTTCGTAAATATACAGCCTTGTAATCGATTACCAGTTCGTGGTAATCGATTACCAACATAACCAATAGCGATTTTCTGTGAAAAATAACGCAAAAAACTTCCCCAAATCCACTTTTTCACCACAACCCATCCAAATCAAACACAACCAATATGCAATATCAATCATATATCAACCAATCTCAGTCCCTATCAACTATCATAGCAAGAAATTCTCAATATCAATCAAAATCAAACATAAACCATAAATAACTCATTACTCACAAAATACTCCAATGGAGTCCATGGCTCAATCCCGGAGCTAGGATGAGTTGCCCAGAGCTTCTCTAGTTCCATGAGACCCTAGAGAACACATCAATAAACATAGATCCACATCAAAACTAAAAATCTCAAGATTCCCAAATCAAAACCCTAAACCCCCAAATCCAAAATAGAGAGGAATGAGAGACCAATGGAGAGAAAGAAATAGTCTACACTTATCCACGAGTCAAGAGATGAGATTGGACACAAAGATCTTCAAGATTGGTGAAGGTTTCTTAGAGAGAGAGAGAGATGTAGAGAGAAGAAGAAGAAAAGAAATGGAGGGGGTGAGGGAGAAGAGAGAGCACGGCAGGGAGAAGAGAAAAAGGGAAGGAAAAAGGAAAAGAAAAGGGAGGTGGGGCCCGCTAGGTGTCCTGCCTCCCCGGGATGTATCGTGATCTCTTACTCATAAAAACTCATACTACCCGAGGTATTACAATAATATGATACATTAAGGATAAAATTTTGATGAACCAAAAATTTGACTAAATGAATTATATTAAAAAATTAATTTTCATATTGATTCGGATTAAATTATATCCCGTGTGAGAAAAACGCAACCCTTTCAATAGCTATTATTCAATATTATAAACATATAACATAATAATAGGATACATTAAGGATAAAATTTTCAAGAACCAAAAAATGTGACTAAATGAATTATATTAAAAAAAATTATTTTCATATTGATTCGGACTAAATTATATCCCCTGAGAGAAAAACACAACCCTATCAATAGCTATTATTCGATATTATAAAAATATAACATAATAATATGATACATTAAGGATAAAATTTTCATGAACCAAAAAATTTGACTAAATGAATTATATAAAAAAATTTATTTTCATATTGATTCGGACTAAATTATACCCCGTGTGAGAAAAACGCAACCCTTTCAATAACTATTATTCGATATTATAAAAATATAACATAATAATATGATACATTAAGAACACAATTTTCTAGAACCAAAAAATGTGACTAAATGAATTTTATTAAAAAAATTATTTTCATATTGTATAAGTTATTTAAATATTAAGTTCAACATAATGGTATAAACTTTGAAAAACATTAATTTACCATTATTAAGATAGTATAATATTACTATGAAAATGTGTGCGATACAGCTACACACCGCCAACACAAACAAAAAAAATTTAAAAAGCACATTTAATGAGAGAGCGCGTGCAGTGGTGTGTTGTGTAGGTAGGCGACACGTGTAGCCATAAAACTTCCCTTTGTATCGTGTATAGATTAAAATTAGTATCTACACTAACTATCTAAAAATTTTTTAAAAATTACTCTAAATGGCTAAAAGATAAATATTTTTCTTCATTGATGTCATAAGATGTTCAAAAGGACTACATATATAGTAAAAGAAGATATTTCTAGAACTTTCCTAATGCCTATCTAAGATGTGATAGAAACGTCGCTCTAAGATGTGATTACAAAGGTGCGATATGACTGAGAAACCTGTATGAGTTGTAGGATTGGTTTAAATTCTTCTCCTTCTCCTAACCTTCGTTTTATCGGATGGTCTAAACCTTCTATGGACGTGCTTAAGCTCAATTGTGATGGGAGTAAAAATTTTAATAACAATAAAGCTGGTTTTGGAGGGTTAATCCGTGATTCTTCTAGTAATTGGATTATTGGTTACGCTGGTCTTCTGGAAGATGTGTGTACTTCATGTGGAGCTCTCTGCAATTAAACATGGGTTAAGCCTAGCTTGGGAGAATGGTTTTAGGAACCTTTGGTGTGAATCAGATTCTAAATGGAGTGTTGCTCTTATTAATGACAAAAAGGTGGACTCAGCATCATGCTTGTGCTGACATCCTAGATGATATTCTTCAGATCCTCAATAGACCTTGGAGAGTGAACATCACTCACGTTTGCAGAGAGGGAAATAAATGTGCAGATATTCTTGCGAGGTTGGGTTCTGATAATGACGATGCTTGGAGCTGCTGGCTTGATCCTCCCCTTCAAGTGCTCTATCAACTAGATAAGGACAAGAATGGGATGACTCATCCTCATTAGTTTTTTGTTTTTTCCTTTGTTGTTTTCTTTTTTCCCTTCTTACCAAAAAAAATGTCTATCTAATACTAGAATATTCCTAAATATTTCTAAATACATGATCCTATCAGTTTCCAACAGCTGTTGAAGACTGCAACTTTGTTTCCCCAAAACTAGATTAGATCTGGAATAAAAAAGATCTGAAAAGAGATTCTATTTGCAAAAAGATAAAAACTACTATACTTCTTAATAAAGACACGGAAGGACCAACTTGCAAATAAATCATACGGCGCAAGCTTAACGCACAACAGGAAAGGCGCAAGTAATCTTGACCCGGTTTAGTGTTCCTCCTATTTATTGAAAGAAGTAATGAGAATAATGGTAGTATTTAAATTATTATAATAGTTTTAGTGATTTTTTGGGTGACCTACATCATCTCTTGTTACCAGATCAATAATGAAAAATAAATAGTGATGAAACTGACTTATTATAAAGTGGCTGGTAATTCGTCTCTCTTTGTTGGTAAGTAGATATACAAAATGTTGGTAATTTTGTAAAACAGCTAGTAGTCATGTTTTTTGTGTTTGTAATGGAGACATTGATTCCTTGCTAAAGTTTTGATAAGATTTACTCATTTGTGGTTGAAGTAGTCTAATAACCCGTGCGATGCACGGGATTTATTAAAATATTAATAACGTATGTAATTAAATATATATAAAAAAATTGAATTGGATTAAAATATATTAATTTCATGAATTTATTGTACAATTAATTTCATTTATATGAATAATTTTAATATTATGATATAATTTAATATTTTTTTAATTTAATAATTTTAATTCAATGTACTTTTTATTAAGACTATGATTAAAATTATTTAAGTAATGACATTATTACATATCAAAGTTCCAACATTTTTCTTCTTATAATCTTTATAATCAAGAAAGAAAAAATCTATTAATAATTATTAATTATACATTATATTAGTAATAATATATTATCCGTGTCATGCACAAAAATCATAAAAAAAATTAATAACATAAGTAATTAAATGTATATAAAAAGAATTGAATTGGATTATAGTATATTAATTTCTTAAATTTATTTATAATTAATTTTATTAATATGAATAATTTTATTATGATGATACAATTTAATAAATTTTCAATTTATAATAATTTTAATTTAATGTATATTTCACAAAGACTAATATTAGGGGTGGAAAACGGGTTGGACCCATGGGTTACCCGTCAATCCTGATGATGTGAGGGTCTCTTGAGAAACACCTCCAAGCTATGCTTCACACAACCCAAGAGGGGGGGGTGAATTGGTTGTGTCCAACTTTTTCGCAAATGCTTCTTTATTATTTAACACTTCCTGAAATTCTCAAAGATTAATCAAGTCTTTGATACTTGTCAAGAATTAGTTAAAACAATAAGAAAATAAAAAAATGTTATTTGTGATATCAGAACCTAAATCAATTATTTGACATAGACAGAGTTCAATATGCCAATTAACAATGATTTAATTTGTATTTAAACTTGCACAGCAGAATATGATCACAAATATCACAACTCAAATATTATCAAACTTCTAAAACAATCAAATCAATTATTCAAAATATCTCTCTTAGAAAGTACAACTTCTGAACTAATTCCGAATCAGCTTCTGATCTTTGTTTCAGAACCTGCTTCTGATTCTGACTTCAGAACCTATTAGCTTCTGAACTAGTATTTCAAATACAATTAATCAACAATATGCAATATGATCTATGTTTCACATACACTCAGAATCTAAGCAACAATTATACAAAGAACAAAGAAACAGCTTCTGAAGTTATTTCTTTAATTGTTTATCTCAAATTCAATTATCAAAATGATCAATATCACATATCACAAAGTTTAATCACATAAAGATTGTATTTACTTAATTTTCTTTAACTTTTAGATTGATTAAAGATTGTTCTTGAAATATTCCAGAAATAGAATTAACACACAAATAGATTCAGCTTCTGATGTTATCACACCAGCTTCTGAGCAAACAATCAATGAAATTCAATTACACCAATTAAATGCAATTAACACAAACAAATATAAGGAGATGAGGGTACGAGAATTAGACCGATTTTTATACTGGTTCGGCCAATGAAGCCTACATGCAGTTTTTCAATCTCTTAAGATTGAGTTCCACTAGACTTTGTTCCAAGATTACACAGGTATTCAATACACGATATCTTTTGCAACCTTCTCAGGTTCGACACTCCAGAATATCCCCTTCTGAAGATTTCCACTCCCTAGATATCCCCTCTAGGAAGATTTTCCGCCTTGATATCCCCTCAAGGACTTTTTAGAGCCTTGTTTTCTTGAACACAAATCTACGAACCAATTCTTCAAGCGATCTACTTTTCAGCTTCTAATCTTCTTGAACCTCAAACTTTTTCTAGCTTGATCAATTTCAGACTTGTAGCTTCTGAAATCCCTTTCTTTCTTTCAATTCACAATTGAATTAATCAGAACTTTGTCCCGATTTCTTGAGAGCCTTCTCTTTCTTTTCTCTTTCTCAATTAGCACAAGACTCTTTCTTTTCTTTCTTCTCAAAGATTATCTGAGCTTCTCTCAGAATTTTCACTCTTCACACTTTCTCTTTTTCTTTTTCAGAGGATTTTTCTATCTCTCTGCTTTTTGCACATTTTTGATTTTTTTCTCTCGTGTGTGATTCTGTGTGCTCTATTCTCTTCACGTCTAGCTATTACAACTTTGAGTCTCATCTTATATAGAGAGCTCATTACACTTTAACTTTACAACGGCCATTTTTCTTGGCGGGAAATTAAACAAAACTAGATAAGAGTTATCTAATTACATTTAAAACTAATTCCCTCTTTTTTCTTTTTCAGCACGTACAATTAAATTCCCTTAGAAACTCATTAAGTCTCTATCGTAGCTTCTTAAACCTTCAGAACCTCATTAAGTTTCTCAATGGGTTTCTCAATAACTTCAGAACCTCATTGAGCTTCTGACCACACTTTCTCAACATTTCAAAATCTCATTGAGCTTCTGACCACGCTTTCGTGCTTCTGAGATATCCTCCGAGCTTCTGAAGCATCTTCCATGCTTCTGAAGTATCTTCTTAGCTTCTGAAGACTCTTCCTAGCTTCTGAAGATCTCTTCCGAGCTTCTGAAGACTCCTCCGAGCTTCTGAAGTCTCCTCTGAGCTTCTAAAGTCTCTCTTCTAGCTTCTGAAACCTTTCTTCAGCTTCTGAAGCCTTTCTTCTAGATTCCTCAAGTGTGTATTACAGATTATACATTATATAACCTAATACAACACTAATCCTATTTCTATGCTTCTCTTACAAATTACAAATATTACATTACAATACCCGAAGCATATACAATACATTCTTACAGTGGTTTCTCATACAAAGAGCTTCTGAACTATTACAATATTCATCCACTGTAGCTTCTCAATGTAAAATCACAAAATTACATTAGTTTTGTTATTATCAAAACCAAATGAGGATTTACATTAACAATCTCCCCATTTTTGATGATGACAAAACTCATGTAATCTTTCAATGCTTTCTCAAATTTTTAAAATGAAAACGTAGCATTGATGTAGAGTTTCGAAAACACTTTTCAAAAATATACTTTCAGAACCATATATGATAATATCAAATATAACACAATATACAATATGTATCATGTTAGTTTCTGAACCATATATATATCACAGTTTCTGAACCATTATATTAAAATATCGAAATATATCTCCCCCTACATATAATATTCATATAAGATAAAGATAAAGATATATATCTCCCCCTACATGACATATTCAAATTAGAAAACATATGTAGATACATCAGAACCTAATATCATCAGATCCTAATCTCAGAACCTAACACCATCAGATCCTAATATCTTCATATCCTGGAACCCTCAGAACCTAAACTCCCCCTTTCTGAAACATTTTCCAGAAAGATTATATCTAATCATTCTCCCAATGCAAGAAGAAGGATAAGAAGAAAGATTACATCTAATCATTCTCCCCCTTTTTGTCATAATCAAAAAGGTTTAAACAGATATAATGTTGAGTTTGTTTCTAAGCAATACATATCTATCTTCGGATAGGGGTTTTGTGAAAATGTCAGCCAAATTATGTTCTGTTTCAACAAATTTCAATTCAATATCACCTTTCAAAACATGATCTCTAACAAAGTGATGTTTGATATCAATATGTTTGGTTCTAGAATGTAATACTGGATTTTTAGCAAAGCAAATAGCACTTGTACTATCACAAAGCAAAGGTAAAGACTTGTACCTCAAGCGATAATCTTCTAATTGGTTTTTGATCCACAAGAGTTGTTTGCAATTTGATGATGCCGCAACATACTCTGCTTCGGCAGTGTACAAAGCAACAGTTTCTTATTTATTGCATGACCAACTTACCAATTTGTTTCCTAGAAGACAACATCCTCCAGAAGTGCTTTTTCTTTCTAGTTTATCACAAGCAAAATCTGAATCCGTGTAACCTAAGACATCAAAAGAATCTCATTTCTCATAGAAAAGACCAAGATTAATAGTACCTTTAAGATATCTAAAGATCCTTTTCACTAATCCCAAATGAGAAACTTTTGGTTTAGATTGAAATCTAGCACAATATCCTACACTAAACTTAATATCAGGTCTACTTGATGTTAAGTAAAGCAAAGAACCTATCATGCCTCTATATTCAGATTAATTAACACTCTCTTCATTTTCATCATGTTCAAGTGATTGTGAGGGGTGTATAAGTGTAGACATAGACTTACAATCTAGCATATTGTATTTTTTCAACAATTCATTACAATATTTAGATTGGTGAATGAATATACCCTTTTCTAGTTGTTGAATCTGAAGTCCCAAGAAGAATCTGAGTTCTCCCATCATGCTCATTTCAAATTCCTGTTTCATCAACTTAGAAAAATACTCACAAAGACTTGTGTTAGTTGAACCAAAAATAATGTCATCCACATAAATTTGTACAATTAACAAATGTTTTTCTTTATGTAAGGTGAATAAAGTACTATCCACTAAGCCTCTTCTAAAACCATTTTTCATTAGAAAAGAACTTAATCTTTCATACCAAGCTCTTGGAGCTTGTTTCAAACCATATAAAGCCTTTGTTAATTTGAAAACATGATTTGGATACTTTTCATTTTCAAATCCAGGGGGTTGTTTAACATATACTTCTTCAGAAATGTAACCATTTAAGAAGGCTGATTTAACATCCATTTGATACAAAATGAAGTTTTTATAACAAGCAAAGGATAACAAGATACGAATAGCTTCTATCCTAGCAACAGGAGCATAAGTTTCATCATAATCTATACTTTCTTGCTGTGTATATCCCTGAGCCACTAATCTAGCCTTGTTTCTCACTACTTCACCATGTTGATCTAGTTTGTTTCTGAAGATCCATCTAGTGCCTATCACTGTTTTTCCTTTCGGTTTCTCAACTAAGAACCAAACTTTGTTTTTCTCAAATTGTTCTAGTTCCTCTTTCATAGCATCTAACCAATATTTATCATCTAAGGCATCAGAAACAGAATCGGGTTCCACTAGAGACACAAAAGCATTAAGTGATCTCCTAGTTCTAACATCATGTGAAGTTTCACCAATTATTAGATTTTGATAAAGGGATTTTAACTCATTTTTGCCTCTGGTTATATTTTCAGAAGAAATATCACAAGATAATTGGTTTGAAGTTACCACAATTACATCAGAAACATGAGTTTCTGGACTCTGCCTCTGAGTAGTTTCTGAATTATGATTCTGCATAGCTTCTGAAGTACCACTCTGTGTAGCTTCTGAAGTACCACTCTACGTAGCTTCTGAAGTACGTCTCTGCGTAGATTCTGAGGTACGAATCTCAGCAGCTTCTGAAGTATGAATCTGAGTAGCTTCTGAGTTCAGATTCTGAACTCCCTCAAATTCTCTTACTCCATTTACAGAATTCACCTCAGTATTGTTGCCCTCAGAACCTGCAAAATCTCTCGAGAATTCTTTGAAAGTTATATGTATGGATTCTTCCACAGTAAGAGTCCTTTTGTTATACACTCTAAAAGTTTTTGAATTCAAAGAATATCCTAAGAAAATAGCATTATCAGATCTGGCCTCAAACTTGTCCAAATTATCTTTTGTATTCAATATAAAACAATCACAACTGAATACATGAAAATATGAAACAATGGGTTTTTTATTGAACCATAACTCATATGGAGTTTTCTTTAGAAAAGGTCTAATGAACACTCTATTTTGAACATAACAAGCCGTATTTACAGCCTCTGCCCAAAAATGTTTTGCCACTTTTCTTTCTAACATCATGGTTCTAGCCATCTCTTGTATACTTCTATTTTTTCTTTCTACAACTCCATTTTGTTGAGGAGTTCTAGGATTAGAAAAAGTATGAAATATACCAGATTCCTCACAAAGGTTTCTAAATAAATGATTTACAAATTCTCCTCCATTATGACTTTTAATCGTTGAAACTTTGTAACCCTTTTCATTTTGAATCCTTTTGAGAAACACTTTAAATTTTTCAAATGTTTCATCCTTTGATCTTAGAAAGAAAATCCAACAAAACCTTGAGTAATCATCAACAATTACAAACACATATTTCTTTCCTCCTAGACTAGTTGTTCTTGATGGACCAAAAAGATCCATGTGCAATAGCTCTAGAGACCTTTTAGTAGCAACATCCGCAATGTGTTTGAATGAGGTTTTTACTTGCTTTCCTCTTTCACACTCATCACAAGTTTTATCCTTGGTATAGAGAATCTTAGGTAGTCCTCTTACAAGGTCTTTGGTAGAGATTTCAGAAATCAATCTCATGTTCGTATGGCCTAGCTTTCTATGCCACAACCATTTGTCATCAACCAAAGATAATAAACAATTTAGATTCTGAGAATCTAAATCATCCAAATATAAATCATATGTGTTGTCTATCCTATGTGCTGTAAATTTAACCGAGTTATTAATAGGATCAAACACTTGAACTTTGAACTTATCGAAAAGAACATTCAAGTTAAGATCACAAAAGTGGCTTACACTCAATAAATTGTGTGTGAGCTTATCTACCAATAATACATTGCTAATAACATGTTTTGATGTCTTACCAACATCACCAATACCTTTTACTTGAGCACATGTACCATCGGCAAATTTCACTTGACCTTTGTCCTTTTGTCTAAGTTGGATGAAGTACTCTTTTTGTCCAGTCATGTGTCTGGAACATCCGGAGTCCACATACCACCTCTTCAGATCCATTATTTTGGTTTTCAAGCATTTCTGCAAGTAGTTTCAAATGAGCTTTAGGTATCCAAAGTTTATTGGATCCTTTGTTGTTAGTTTTCTTTGGATTTCTGATGTGAGAATCATACTTTCCTTTAGATTTATATAAAAAGCAATCATCAGAAACATGATTAGTTTTAGAACAATAAAATCACTTTGCCTTTTTGAAAGTTTTCTTGAAAGACTTTTTATTTTTGGCAAACTTACTTTCTGGAATAAAACCAATCCCATTTTTATCAAAATAAGTTGTTTGTGATCCTAAAATCATTTCAAGATTTTTAGTACCATTAACAAACTTTTCCAAATCCTTTCTCAAAAGAATATTGGTTTTTAAAAGATCATTGCACTTTTTAGAAAGCCTTTTAGTTTCTGAGTCTACTTCAGAATCTGAGGTGCCAGAAGCTGCGGCAGCTTCTAAGAATGCTAATATCGTTTTCCAAATCGATTTTTTCAAACATCAAAAGATCATTAACATCTCTTAATCTTTCTAAATCCCTCTCAAGATCAGAATTAATTTTTCTGAGATTTTCCAAATCATTTTCTTCATCAAAAAAATTAATACTCGATTTTGAGTTGGTGCTTTTGAACTTTTCTAAATCAATACTTATTTCATAATTGATTTGCTTTTGATAATCTAAATCTTGTTTTACTTCAGAAAACTATTTCAAAACCTTTTTATGATTAATGTAAAGTTTTTCATAAGTATTTAAAAGAGAATTAAAATTAGACATGAGTTCTTCGAAAGTTACCTCATCGTCTTCAGCATCTGAAGTTTCAGCTTCTGAGCTGTAATCAGCCATAAAGCACTTGTGCTTTTGAACCTCAATGTCTTCATTTTCTGAAATTTCAGCTTCTGAAGTTTCAGCTTCTGAAGGTTCAGCTTCTGAGCTGTACTCAGCCATGAAACACATGTTCGAAACTTCTTCTTCAACCTCAGAATCATCATCATCACTAAGTGTAGCGTTGTAAGCTTTCTTCTTCCCTTTAGTCTTTGATGATGTTTCTTTCAGCTTTGGGCAATCGGGTTTGATGTGACCCTTCTCATTACAGTGATAACAAATGACTTGATCCGACTTTGATTTGTCTTTCTTGAAGGTGTTTGGATTCTTTTTGCTCGAACTTCCTTTTCTAAACATCCTTCTGAACTTCTTGATGAACAATGCCACTTGTTCTGGATCAATTTCCAAGTCATCTTCAGAGCCATCCTCTTCAGATTCTGACTCAGAATCTTCCTTAAGGATCAAAGCCTTTTTCTTCTTTTTCCTCTTGGAAACTTTAAGAGCCGTGTTATCCCTGAAATTGTTAGTGCTAGCAATATTTTGCAATTCTATTTCATGCACTTTCAAAGACCCGATTAAAGCATCAAACTTCAAAGTTTTTAGATCCTTAGCTTCTGAGATAGCCGTTACTTTTGGTAACCATCTAGAAGGTAAGCTTCTTAAAACTTTTCTCACGATTTCAGCATTAGGCATATTATAGTTGAGATCTCTTAATTGATTTATGATACTAAGAAACCTAGTAATCATACTATCTATAGATTCATTCTCATCCATTTTAAATTGCTCATACTTTGATCTAAGCATATCTATTTTTGTTTCCTTAACTTCATCAGTGCCATCATGTAATAAAGCTAATCTATCCCATATTTCTTTAGCCGAACTACAACTAATGATCTTATCATACTCACTCTTAGTTAAAGCACAAATAAGTAAATACTTAGCTTTGGAGTTGAGTCTGACCATCTCATTGTGTTCCCTTGTCCATTCGGATTTAGGAATATGTTTAGTTTCAATAGAGCCATCGAGCAGCACTCTTGAAGTTTCTGGAATTTGATCTCCATTTTGAATTATATCCCATAACTCTAGACTATTGTACTTAATGAATAGTTGCATCTTGTCTCTCCAATAGGCATATGCATTTCCATTAAAGAGTGGAGGTCTATTTATTGATTGTCCTTCAGAGATTTGAAAATTAGCTTGATTTGCCATAGCTTGTTCCTTTGGATCTTGCTTCTGTTCTTGTTAGAGAACCTTATTGATTTCACTTTAGCAAAAACAGGAGCTCTGGATACCAATTGATGATGTGAGGGTCTCTTGAGAAACACCTCCAAGCTATGCTTCACACAACCCAAGAGGGGAGTGAATTGGTTGTGTCCAACTTTTTCGCAAATGCTTCTTTATTATTTAACACTTCCTGAAATTCTCAAAGATTGATCAAGTCTTTGATACTTGTCAAGAATTAGTCAAAACAATAAGAATAAAAAAATGTTATTTGTGATATCAGAACCTAAATCAATTATGTTGACATACACAAAGTTCAATATGCCAATTAACAATGATTTAATTTGTATTTAAACTTGCACAACAGAATATGATCACAAATATCACAACTCAAATATTATCAAGCTTCTAAAACAATCAAATCAATTATTCAAAATATCTCTTTCAGAAAGTACAGCTTCTGAACTAATTCCGAATCAGCTTATGAACTTTGTTTCAGAACTTGCTTCAGATTCTGACTTCAGAACCTATTAGCTTCTGAACTAGTATTTCAAATACAATCAATCAACAATATGCAATATGATCTATGTTTCACATACACTCAGAATCTAAGCAACAATTATACAAAGAACAAAGAAACAGCTTCTGAAGTTAGTTCTTTAATTGTTTATCTCAAATTCAATTACCCAAATGATCAATATCACATATCACAAAGTTTAATCACATAAAGATTGTATTTACTTAAGTTTCTTTAACTTTTAGATTGATTAAAGATTGTTCTTGAAATATTCCAGAAATAGAATTAACACACAAATAGATTCAGCTTCTGATGTTATCACACCAGCTTCTGAGCAAACAATCAATGAAATTCAATTACACCAATTAAATGCAATTAACACAAACAAATATAAGGAGATGAGGATAAGAGAATTAGACCGATTTTTATACTGGTTCGGCCAATGAAGCCTACATGCAGTTTTTCAATCTCTTAAGATTGAGTTCCACTAGACTTTGTTCCAAGATTACACAGGTATTCAATACACGATATCTTTTGCAACCTTCTCAGGTTCGACACTCCAGAATATCCCCTTCTGAAGATTTCCACTCCCTAGATATCCCCTCTAGGAAGATTTTCCGCCTTGATATCCCCTCAAGGACTTTTTAGAGCCTTGTTTTCTTGAACACAAATCTACGAACCAATTCTTCAAGCGATCTACTTTTCAGCTTCTAATCTTCTTGAACCTCAAACTTTTTCTAGCTTGATCAATTTCAGACTTGTAGCTTCTGAAATCCCTTTCTTTCTTTCAATTCACAATTGAATTAATCAGAACTTTGTCCCGATTTCTTGAGAGCCTTCTCTTTCTTTTCTCTTTCTCAATTAGCACAAGACTCTTTCTTTTCTTTCTTCTCAAAGATTATCTGAGCTTCTCTCAGAATTTTCACTCTTCACACTTTCTCTTTTTCTTTTTCAGAGGATTTTTCTATCTCTCTGCTTTTTGTACCTTTTTGATTTTTTTCTCTCGTGTGTGATTCTGTGTGCTCTATTCTCTTCACGTCTAGCTATTACAACTTTGAGTCTCATCTTATATAGAGAGCTCATTACACTTTAACTTTACAACGGCCATTTTTCTTGGCGGGAAATTAAACAAAACTAGATAAGAGTTATCTAATTACATTTAAAACTAATTCCCTCTTTTTTATTTTTCAGCACGTGCAATTAAATTCCCTTAGAAACTCATTAAGTCTCTATCGTAGCTTCTTAAACCTTCAGAACCTCATTAAGTTTCTGAATGGGTTTCTCAATAACTTCAGAACCTCATTGAGCTTCTGATAG
Organism: Aeschynomene evenia; assembly: GCA_013621005.1. NCBI lineage: Eukaryota > Viridiplantae > Streptophyta > Magnoliopsida > Fabales > Fabaceae > Aeschynomene > Aeschynomene evenia. Next base: position 16,114,513 of record CM024265.1, read on the forward strand.
GGGTGGAAATGAGTTGAGCTGAGCCGAGCTGGGCCAAGCTCGACCTCGGCTCGAGCTCGAGCTTGATAACAAACGAGCCCAAATTCGAGGCTCGAGCTCGCGAGTTGGCTCGGCTCGATAGTTGGCTCGATTATTAAATTAAGAAAAATAAATAAATTAATAAATGAAGCAGAGCGAGTGTGTGCGGTGTGCTTTGCTGTATGTGTGTGCTAGAATAGCTTAGGAGAGTGAGTGAATGAGGTGGAATGCTTTTTTTATATTGGATTTTGGTATGTTTGTGGAAATGATTTTTTTTTTAATTTAGAAAAATAAAAACCATCCAAATATGTCTCGTTTTGGTACTGGGTAGATGTTTTTTATTTTTAAAATGTGTAAATTTTTGGATGGTCATATACTAAAATGAATATTAAAATGTGTACAGTTATAATCGAGTCGGCTCACGAGCTAATGAGTCGAACTAAGTAAATCTAAAACTCGGCTCATTTAATAATCGAGCTCAAACACTTGGCTCAAGCTTGACTCATGAGCTCACGAGCTCGGCTTATCGAGCTGTTAATGAACCGAGCCAAAAAAAACTCAAGAGTCGGCTCGACTCATTTCCACCCCTAGATTCTGACCACACTTTCTCAACATTTCAGAATCTCATTGAGCTTCTGACCACGCTTCCGTGCTTCTGAGATATCCTCCGAGCTTCTGAAGCATCTTCCATGCTTCTCAAGTATCCTTCGAGCTTCTGAAGCATCTTTCGTGCTTCTGAAATATCTTCTTAGCTTCTGAAGACTCTTCCTAGCTTCTGAAGATCTCTTCCTAGCTTCTGAAGACTCCTCTGAGCTTCTGAAGACTCCTCCAAGCTTCTGAAGTCTCCTCTGAGCTTCTGAAGACTCCTCCAAGCTTCTGAAGTCTCCTCTGAGCTTCTGAAGTCTCTCTTCTAGCTTCCGAAACCTTTCTTCAGCTCCTGAAGCCTTTCTTCTAGCTTCCTCAAGTGTGTATTACAGATTATACATTATATGACCTAATACAACACTAATCCTATTTCTATGCTTCTCTTACAAATTACAAATATTACATTACAATACCCGAAGCATATACAATACATTCTTACAGTGGTTTCTCATACAAAGAGCTTCTGAACTATTACAATATTAATCCACTATAGCTTCTCAATGTAAACTCACAAAGTTACATTAGTTTTGTTATTATCAAAACCAAATGAGGATTTACATTAACAAATCCACCTAATTTTGACGGGACATGTTAAGGTATGCAACCCACTTTTTAAAGATGGTTTAACATTCTCTTCCCCATTTTTTTGTTAACAATCCGTGACGGGACATGTCAACCTATTGGGTTGAATCATTATAAAATATATTATAAAAAAATATTTTAACAAAAAATTACAATCCAAAAAATTATTGAAAACTCAATCATTTAAATTTGTGAAAGTCAAGTAAAAGGAAAAAGTAAAAAAAGACAAAAACTCTATGAACAAAATAAAAAAATATTTAAATAAGTCTGAAAATAAGGTTACTAATAAAATGATTGGAGAGTTATCGTAATAAACTTAACAAAAAAGTCTTAACATACTTAAAAAAACGTGATAGAGAAAATGATAGATGTTAATAAAAATATTTTATGAATTATAACAATTTTTATAATATATTTTGTCATGTGTGTTAATATGAAAATAGAAATATTTTGTATAATTTTGTATAATAATAATTATTTTGTCTATGAGAGTATTCTCTATATGATTTTGAAATTTAAAAAAAATCAAACATATACACAATAAATCATACAAAAAAGGATATTTTGCTACTAATAACAACAAACTGATATAGAATTAATAGAATTAAGTTCAAATTTAAAGATATGTATTAACACAATATTAAAAAATAAAATAATATCATGTATGAATATTTTATATAGAAGTACAATATATTTGTAGTCATTCATGAAAATTTTGTTTATTTTGTGATTTGCATATATATATATTTAATTACAATAGATACATTAATAATTTAGGATTATTCGAATTATAATGAGATAATATAAATCACAATCACAAAATATTTTTTAAAGAAAAATTAGTATATAAGAAGCTATATTCCAAAAAATATAATTTAATATTTCCTTGTTTATAAGGATTGTAATTTATATAATACATTAACTTAGATTACAATATTATTAGTGTAATACCTCGGGTATTCTGAGTTAGTTTGAGTAAGAGATGACGGTACACCGGGGAGATAGAACCACGTGGGTCCCACCTCCCCACCCCTTTCCTTCTTTTTCCTTTTCTTTTTCTCCCTTTCCCCCTCATTCTTCCTGTATCCCTCTCTCCCTCACATTCTCTTTTCTTCTTCTTCTTCTTCCCCATCTCTTTCTTCCTCAAATCTCACCCAAACTTCTACCAATCTTCAACATCAATTTATCAATCATCATCTAGTATATTGTGGGTAAGTGTAGTGTATTTCTTTTTCTCTCTTGGAGTATATTTTCTCTAATTTTCGGATTTCGGGTTTTAGGGCTTAAGATTGGGGTTTTTTTATTTTGTTATGAGATTGAGGTTTGTGATGTGTTCTCTAGGGTCTCAACCAGCTAGGGAAGCTCCGGGTACCTCATCCTAGCTCCGGGTGGAGTCTTGGAGCTCATTGGACTAATTTGTGAGTAATGGGTTAATTATGGTTTATGTATGATTTTGATTGAATCTGTGAATTTCTTGTTATGATAGTTGATAGGGACTGAGATTGGTTGATATATAATTGATATTGCATGTTGGTTGTGTTTGATTTGGATGGGTTGTGGTGAAAATGTGGATTTGGAGATGATTTTCGCGAAGTTTTCTGCAGAATTTCGTCTCTGACCCAGGCTGTAATCGATTACAGCAATTTGGTAATCGATTACTGTAATCGATTACCAAGACTCTGTAATCGATTACTGTAATCAATTACCACGAGTTTGTAATCGATTACAGATTGCCTATTTTCGCAAAAAAATTTCTTCAGAACGAAATTTGAAACTGGTAATCGATTACAAAGGTCTGTAATCGATTACATCAGTACTAAGACTCTGTTTTTAAGACTTTAACTCAAAATCTTTATACATTTAAGTTATGCTTTCAAATCCATTCGTTCACCACTACCCTAAACTCGATATTGGCTGTTTATGATGTTATCTTGATGATGATTGAATGTAATGCGAACATGCTATTATGAAATGATAATGATTAAATGACGAATAAGATTGGTCGGTCCGGCTTGAGGAGGGGCATAGCTCCCGGGGTCGAGTTTTAACGAAGTCTGAGGAGGGGCTGGGCTCCCGGGACTAAAGATCTGAGGAGGGGCTGGGCTCCTGATAGAGCATAATTTTTAGTGATTAATTCCCTCTGTATGCATGCCAATTAACCACTCTTGAGCCTAATTGACCACTTTTGCATCATATTTGACATTTGGAACTTAATTTGGAGATTTGTGCATTTTTCCAGCATTTTGTTCTTTTCAACATTGTTTTGTAATTGGCTTATAACTTGAGTTCTAGAAACTGGAATTTTGTGTTCTTTGTCTTGTTGGAAAGATTAGACACAGCTCTACAACTTTTATGAAGAACACGAAAGCTGATTTAAAGAATAAAGACTTCAAATTGGAGCTTCAAGTGGAGTCAAGCTTGCTGCAGAATTCTGGAGCAACATTCCTGAGCAGCCAGTGTTGCAGAGGCTGGAACTGGAGCTACAGATGTTGGAATCACTTGATTTTAGTGGCATTGTAAATCTAAGACACAAGGCTTCATTTCATCTTCAGATCTAGAAAGCAATTGAGGTTACTAAGAAGCTCATAAGTGGACTCAAAGTTAATGAAGCGTCTATGACAATATTCTGGAGCAGCACTCAGTGTTTTTGCAATATCCCGAGCTACACTTGCTGGAATTGGACAATTTTTATGGCTATGGAAAGTTGAGACACAGATCCACAACTTTGCTTCAGAGCTCGAGGCCAAAAAAGTTCATTAAAGGCTTCAAAAACTAGCTGCAACATTTCGGGCAGAAACTACACATTGCTGAGTTGTCTTAGTTATGACATTTTCTGCAAGTTCCAATTTACCCTTGTCTTATCTGTTTGTAAAGGTTTAGTGCATGAGCTTTTTAGTAATTTCAATTTGCTTTTATGTCTATATAAATCCCATATCAGATTGGGGAATTGGACACACTTTCTTTTAGTCATTTTTATTAGGTTTTTAGATTAGAATTTTAGAGAGAGAAACTCTCCCTTCTCCCTAAGTCCTCTTTACATTTCTCTCTACATATTTCATACACTTTACATACAACTCTCCAAGTTCAATTTAATTTCTATTTTCATTTTCATCTTTGCTATTGCTTTAATTTCTTGTTTCTTACTTGCTTTAATTATGGTTGAGTAGTTTCTTTGTTCTTGGTGTTGGGTAATGCTAAGATCATATTTTCTCTTGAAACCCATTACTTGTCTCTTGCTCTAGCTTCTTTATTTCTTGGTTCCAAATGCAATTGATGTTAGTTTGTGTGGATTCATATTTGCTAATTTTAATTGTATATCTTGAATGCATTTTAGTTTCTTGATTGAGAGATTATTGTGTATTTGAGTGTTTTTGGGTGTTGAGTGAGGATTATCATTTGATGCCCATTAGCTAGGAGATTAAGAATAATTCTTGATTGAGAATTGTACTTGCATGTGTCTAAGTTAGTTTTGCTAATTTGATTTGGATTCAAGTCTTTTTGGTAGAGCAATTTCTATACATGTGTAAGTTGCTTGCAAGGTGTTTGATAAAATGCTTAAGTGGGTTTAGGATAGGGAAAATATGGTTTGTGCATGTCTAAACACCAAGGCTTTTCTTGCATTGTTGTTTCCTTTTAAATTCATAGCTTTATTTACTTCTTACACAATCCCATCATTTCATATACTATACAAATTAGATCAATGAGATAAGCCTCCTTGAGAGACGACTTGGGTTGACTAGCTATACTACTATAGTTATTCAATTCAATACCTTTTTGGGAACTTGCTTTTAAATTCTAAATTGATTGTTGGTTGAGAGAATTAACGACGCTCTTATTATCCAACATCAATTTTTGGCGTCGTTGCCAGGGAGGCTTAAGAGTTTATCATTGTGCATAGTTTATAGTATTTTCTTTTCTTTGCATATCTATTACTAGTCTATACTTTCACATAAACAAAAACACTAAAAAATATAATAATTTTCTGTACTTTTTCTTTTTAGTGCAGAATTTTTCTGCAATATTTTGTTTTTTATGTTGTTTACACCTTCTATGCTATCTATGGATGACTCGGTTGCACCCCGATCCACCGCTAGAACGTTTTGACCCGAAAATGGAAGAACCTTAAGGAACAAAAGGCGTTCTAGAGGGTTGGTCGTGTTGAGGATATAGGAGTGTTAGGTGTAAATATGTTCTAACTCCTTTTTCTTATTTTTTCTCTTTTGTTATTTTTGTTCTTTGATATTTTTCTTATTCTGAAACTAACATGGATACTAATGCTTATTTTGGTGCCCAAGATTCTTGTTCTTATGGCTATGTAGGGAATGAGAGTATGACATTTGGTGAGGCCCTTCAACAAGAGGTGAACTATGGTACCTTCTTTGAAGTTGGATGTTTCTCATATGATGAATATGGCAATGAGGTTTCCATGTGAGGTATACTACTTCCCTTTTGAGGATAAGGTCAAGTTGGATGAGCTTTTGGAAACATGTAAGAGGATGTATGAGGAGTTCTTTTCACTACCATCTTACCTTGAACCATCTCCATACACTTATCATGAGCCCACTCTATACCCATACCTAACCGAAAATCCTACCCCACCACCCATAGACTCATCTTCCTCATCTCAACCTCTTTCATTTTCTTCTCATTGTAATGTCTCGGGAGACTCAACAATGGAACAAATCCTAGAGCTTCTTATGGTGCCAAAGCAACGAAATGAAGAGCTCTTGCGCCAACAAGATGAAATGCAAAAGAAGCTTATGCAATTGGAGAATGCTCAAGCCACATCCTCTAGCAACCAAGAAGCATCACTACCCTCATCTCCATCACCATTATCCAACCCACAACCTTCCCCCTCACCCCAATTGTGTAACACCCCGCTACTTAGGGGTGTCCGTGCGAATGGCACTAACCCAACGAACACACTACTAGGACCTTGAGATTGAATATAAACTCATCATAATTACTGAATAACTGTTAACTGACATAACTGTAAATACTGTTTATCATAAATAAACCATAATTGTACTGTAAAGGTAACTGAATCATAAACTGAAAGGAATCCTGCCTCTAGTGTCTGGAGCAACTATTACATAATCAAAACTGTTCAAATACTACAACTTAAACTGAAATGAAAATCTAAACAAAGGAAAGACTAAAAGGCTCCACGTCAGAAGCAGAGCTCACCAAGGATGATAGCTGTGACCTCTACTGGATCAAGGGCTCCTCGTCTGCGGTAGGATCGTACTCTGAAAAACATGGTTGACGAGGGATGAGTCGTCGACTCAGCGATGGGATAATGTATGCAATGCAACACTCGCAACATATATATCACATATAAACATGTTATCATCCATTCAAACAATCCTGTCGAATTATCACACTAAAGCAACCCAAGCCTACATCTGTATATCTGTATCTGTATCTGAATCTATGAACTAACTCTCAGTACGCGACTAGAGTATAGTCCTATTTGTCCCGTGAGGGGCATATCTGGCACCAAGTCGTCCGGTAACCGGGATCGGAACATGCTTGGCGGGCTTGGGCGGCTCACTCTAACTAGCACACCATACTAGGATACCGGGATCTGACCTCCGGCCATAGCGTCTGACGTATACTAATCAGGGTGGTGCGATTACTCAAGACAGTCAGCAATTAATACAGTCAACACACATCATATCATGGGCTATTGCTATATTTCTTATCTTTAATTAATCACATGTTATCATAACATATACAAAATATATAACATCCAGCATCCAGTCAACATGTATAATATAACATAACTTAGAAACTACATTCCTATAATCACCTACTAAGTCACTACTACCTAGCATATCACTATACCTAACCACCTAACATGTTATTAACTACTACTACTTCTACTACTACAAACACATGCAATATATATATAACTTATTATTATCTTGCCTAATTAACTAGTGATCATACAAATATATATGCTGAAAATGCTAAACTACATACAAGATCTCCACTCACCTGGATAATCCTGAGGCTGAAGAGGACCGAACGCACTGTCCCCAGCTACTGGAACTGTATTTGCACCTGTCGTGCAAAAGACATATCAGAACCGCTTAAAGAAGAAAAGAACGAAACTTTGAACTACTGCTGCGGACCACACCTTCACTGGCGAGCTACTGCCTCTTGCTAACGAAGGCCAGGTCGCTGGCGAGCTCCTCCTGCTCGCCGGTGACCACCACGCAGAAAAAGGGCAAAAACGACTTTTACTCACCGTCGGGAAATTACTCGAGCAGATTATCCCCAAGGCGTCAAGCTCACACTATCCTCAATACGAAGAAAGCCCAAAGCACTGCTTTGAAAAGGCCGAGTGTGAGATGTGAGTAGTGAGGTGACATAACCTCTCATATATATAGGGTGAGGGGGAGAAGGCTGAGCCAAACTTAACCAATGTGGGACTTCGTCTTGGTCGCTAGCAACAAGAACATGTTCGCTAGCGACAAGCTCTTCGCTGGCGAGCGCCTTTTGACAGCAAGATGCTGACGTGTACTGACGTGTCCTAAAGAGAGTCATTCCTAAGGGATATTATGGTATCAGAGCCTTAGGTTTCCCCCCTAGAGTCTGGAGCTAGGAACCTTAAGTGTCATGGCAACCATGGTATTGAAGTGCACCCATGGCCATGGAATGTAGTGGCACGAAAGGTTCATAGAAAGTAAAGTCAGCTAAGTTCAGTAATAGTCAGTGTCTCCCTTGAAATCTCTTTCCTAATATGTCTTATGGTTTGACCTCTCCAGGATCATAATTCCTCGCCGACGTTCCTCTTCCTCCTCCGGTTCTTGGCGTGTACAGGACGCTATCTCCAATCTAGCAGAGATAGTGGCTCTTCAGGCGCAGCAGAATGCGCAGGAGCAGCAGGCCGCTCGAGCCCAGCAGACTGAGATGGCCCAGCAGCTCGCAGCCACACAGCAGACTGCTCAGGCGCAGCACACGGCACTGGCCCAGCAGCTCGCAGAGGCACAACAGGCCGCCCAGGTGCAGCAGGCAGCATTGGCCCACCAGATAGCAGCTACACAGCAGGCTTCCACAGCTCAGCAGATGGCTCTCGCGGAACAGCTAGCAGCTACCCGGCAGGCCGCTCAGGAGCAGCAGATGGCGTTAGCTCAGGAGATTGCGGCAACTCAGCAGGTGGTTCAGGCTCAGTAGGAGTCCGCTCAGGCCGCTCAGACAGCATCCGGGAGGAACCCGGAGGATGTGCTGATTGACCGTTTCAACCGGTCAAATCCTCCTCGTTTCTTCGGCACCTCAGAGGACATGGACCCGATGGACTTTTTGAGCTGTATGCAGAGGGAGACTACACTTCTCCGCATTCCTTCAGAGCTGGCTGTCGAGTTGGTTGGACACCAGATGGGGGGTGTTGCAGCCACACGGTATGAGACATTGATCGAGGGCAGAGGTCCAGAGGCCGCACCGCTGACATGGGACGAGTTTGCACGGGAGTTCAGAGACCGGTTCGTTCCCACTAGCCTTCGGGACAGAGCACTTCAGACTTTCCTAGAACTACGGATGACTAGAGAGATGACAGTTACTAGATATGAGTCAGAGTTCTCCCGCCTCGCTAGGGTCACCCAGTTCCCATGACTCCGAACGAGAAGGTGAGACGCTTCATTCAGGGTCTTCCATGCAATTATCGGTTTGCTCTGACATGCTACCAGACATCAGACAGATTTCCAGAGGTTCTAAATGCAGCTCTTTCGTGCAAGACGACGAGCATCAGTACTCAGGCCATGGGAGAGAAGAAAGCTAAGCTCACTGGTTCTTTTTCGGGCGGAGCAGCCCCTGTCCGCAGCCAGCAGCCACCACAGTCTCATGGTTCCCAGCCGAGTAGGACCATCTCCTCAACGTCCACTCCGGTTCGCCCCACTGCCACACAGAGCCAGAGTCAGAGTAGGGGTAGCAAGTCCGCCGCATCACACCAGCAGGGAGGGTCAGTCTCATCCTGCCCATAGTGCCAGACTTGCGGTAAGCTCCACTCTGGGGTTTGCCGTAAGGGGAATCGAGGTTGCTATAGTTGTGGCCAAGAGGGCCACGTGCTCAGGGATTGCCCATCCAGACAGTTGACATACAGTGAGGCCTCGGTACAGGTGACTCCTCCTTCGTTAGATGTAGATCGGGTGTTCAGTTCGGGTTGGAGAGTTTCAGCCCAAGGCGGATTTGATGGTTCTCAGGTTGAAGGAGTTTGATGCGATCTTGGGTATGGACTGGTTGGCAGAACAGTATGCAGAGGTAGATTGCCGGGGAAAGACAGTGACCTTCAGAGTTCCGGAGCAGGAGCCAGTGTTGTTTCAGAGCAGCAGTTGTGCGTCGGTGGACAGTTTGATATCGTCGATGAGTGCTCTTCAGTTGCTGAGCAAAGGGAGTGGTGGTTACCTCGCAACGGTGAGGGATATGTCTGTGGAGCAGAGTGGCACCGGTGAGGTGGCTGTAGTTCGAGAGTTCATGGATGTTTTTCCGGAGGATCAGCCCGGGAAACCCCCAGTCAGAGAGGTGGAGTTCGGGATAGACTTGGAGCCGGGGGTGAGGCCCATCTTTATACCCTCGTATCGTATCGCATAGGCCCATCTTTATCCGGCCGAGTTCGTCACCGTGGGGAGCGCCAGTGCTCTTTGTGAAGAAGAAGGATGGGTCTATGAGGATGTGCATCGACTACAGGCAGCTGAACAAGGTTACAGTGAAGAACAAGTATCCGTTGCCGAGGATTGATGACCTGTTCGATCAGCTTCAGGGGCAGTGTGTTTTTCGAAGATAGATCTGAGGTCGGGGTATCATCAGCTGAAGATCAAGGATGAGGATGTACCCAAGAAGGCATTTCGTACCCGCTATGGGCACTATGAGTTCTTGGTGATGTCCTTTGGGTTGACGAATGCCCCAGCTGCTTTCATGGACCTGATGAACAGAGTGTTCAAGCCATTCTTGGATCGCTTTGTCATCGTGTTCATCGATGATATCTTGGTGTACAGTAAGAGCAAGGAGGAGCATGAGGGACATCTGAGGACAGTGTTGCAGACACTGAGAGAGCATCAGTTGTATGCTAAGCTCTCGAAGTGTGAGTTCTGGTTGGACAGGGTGGCCTTCTTGGGACACGTGGTGACGAGTGAGGGTATCACGGTGGACCCGAAGAAGGTTGAGGCGGTACGTCAGTGGGCACGACCGACATGAGCTGCAGAGATTCGGAGTTTCTTGGGGCTAGCAGGCTATTACCGCAGGTTTGTGAAGGGTTTCTCAACAGTAGCTGCACCGTTGACGGCGCTGACGCACAAGGGGGTTAGATTCCAGTGGTCGGAGGCTTGTGAGCGGAGTTTCCAGAGGTTGAAGGATAGCTTGACTACAGCACCGGTTTTGGTTCAGCCGTCAGGCAATGGTGGTTTCTCGGTGTTTTGTGATGCATCTAGGGTTGGTCTGGGATGCGTGCTTATGCAGAGGAGTAAGGTGATTGCTTATGCGTCCAGGCAGTTGCGGAAGCATGAGCAGAACTACCCTACCCATGATCTGGAGTTGGCAGCATAGATCTTCGCCTTGAAGACCTGGAGGCACTATCTGTATGGGGATACATGTGAGATCTTCACGGATCACAAGAGTTTGAAGCATATCTTCGAGCAGAAGGATCTGAATCTGAGGCAGAGGTGGTGGTTGGAGCTTCTCAGCTGTTGATACCCAAATTTGTCCGTGATTATTATCTTTTTTCATCTCATTTTCATATATAAAAAAAAAAGTAAAAATAAACATTCAAATTGGGTTTAGGCCCAAAATTGTTTTTGGCCTATCTTTCCTATCTTATTAACTTTAGGCCAAAAAAAAAACAAAAAAGAACATTTGGTCCAAATTAACAAAATAACCAAAAAACATTTGTCATAACAATTTTTTACATTCCGGTCCATTTAACCTTTATTTTCTAGAGCCCTTGGCCCAAACAAAAACACAAATAAATAAATGCTGTCCTTTTTTACATTAACTAAAAATACAAAAAATTATATATATATATCAGAGACAAAAATGAATAGATGCTCTTCAGCTCCACGCCTCCACCATTTTGCTGCTGCTACCATTACTGCTCAACCATTTTGTCTTGTCCCCCATTGCTCCATTTTCTTTCACTTCCAAGACCTGCAGAGAATAAATCAGAGCACAAATTAAAGCATAATCAGGGAATAATTCAGAGCATTATCAGAACAATCAGGAATCCACTGAAGCAAGCATGCCTGGTCATCAGCACAGCAGATCGCACAAAAGAAAAAATAACAATCCAGGGAGCTTAAATAGAGAGGACCGAATACAGATTAAAGGGGGGATCCGAATTGCATTTTCCTACTCTGTATTCCCCCCACACACACTTTGACACTCAAACTCTAGCCATAGTATGCCTAAATTCATTCCGAACACAGAAAAAACACCAACACCTACAAAAGCAATAGCAAATCCAGCCAACACCACGTTCAAAATTCAAGCGCACAAGTAGATTCAAAATCAAACACAAATCTCACTCAATTCAAACACAAATCCGGGAACATTTTCAATCCAGAAGTACAACCAATTACAAACCAAAAATAGAAAATACAAAAAAAGAATCCATCACAATCATCATTACAGAACCAGCACCACCAATCCACCATTTTCATCATCCTTATACCATAACCACAAAACACCCAAAAATTTTATCAAAACCAAGAACAAAAAATAAAGAGCAGAGACTCACCAACATCATCCTCACAATCCAAGATGAATAGTGGCAGTAGAATCAGAAAGACGCCGGCGACCACCCTCCCCTCTTTGCCGCGCCTCACACCACCGGGAGCAATAGCAGCGGCGGCAGCTTCCTCAGTGGATCATCCAACCTCAATAGCGGTGGCGCCTCCTTCTCAGGCCGCGAGCCAGCGACATAACCCAAACGCGACACCGGCCACCACCTCAGATCTGCCGCTGTTGCAGCAGCGGTGGAACCACCTCGTACGAGCTCCTCCAACCGTCACGGTTCCAGCCTCCATCATCAGCGGCAGCAAGAATCCAGGGCGCCACCTTCCCGAGCCTCCTGCAGCGGCAGCCGGAAAGTGTCGCTCCACCTCGCCAAGATGCGATCCCGCATTCGCCTTCCTCGGGGTTGCGACATCACCGCAGAGCACAGTCGCGATGGCGGCATTTGCAGCAGTGGCGCCTCCTTCCTCGCCGATCCTGCCTCCTGTCGTGCGGCCTCCGATCGCGTTCTCTCTCTCTCTGTCTCTCTAGCGGCGCGACCGCTCTTTATCTCCCTCTCACCCACACTCTCTCAAACCCAAACCAAAGTAATCCTAATTGAGTAATTTCTAAATGCAGTGTGTGAACGTGTGTGTGTTTATAATTTTGTATAATATATTATTATTATTACTATATTTATTATTATTATTATTATTATTATTATTATTATTATTATTATTATGGGTGGGTTTCTTATTATTCATTTGGGTTTCTTTTGATCCATGCCTATTTAGGCTATTTTTCTTCTTGGGCCCAAAGCTCTCTTTTTAAGTGTGTCTTAAATGAGAAAAAGAAACAAAATAAAAATATAAAAACAAAACAACAAAAAATATTAATTTCACAAATCACCTGTAAGAACTACGTGGCTTTGAATTTCTCATTGTACTAGAGAATACGTAGGAGCAGGCAATCCCTGTCGACCCAACCTGTTTATTTTATTCCTGTTTTCCTCGAAAATTCGAAATTAGTAGAGGAAATCATTATATATTTCTTTTATCGTGATCTTTCTCGAAAATTCAAAATTAATAGAGGGGATCATGTCACGACAAATATAGATAAAATAATGATTTTCTTCGAAAATTCAAAATGAGTAGAAGTAATCATTATTTACGATTTTCCTCGAAAATTTAAAATTAGTAGAGGAAATCACCTTTAACTAAACATATAACAGATAAATATATCATGATAATGTTCCTTGAAAATTAAATAATTAGTAGAGGAAATTATAACTTATGATATTAATAAACCTTTTTTTTAATACAAAATCTTTCTTGAAAATTCTGAATTGGTAAAGGAAGCTATCTTAATAGTTTTCCTAGAAAATCTTAAATAAGTAAAGAAAATTATGGTGTCCCTCGAAAATTTATAATTAGTAAAGGGAACCATTTATAAAATAAAATATATTCAACCTTTTTCCTCGAAAATCAGAATTAGTAGAGGATGCTATTGTAATAAGTGCTTCTCGAAAATTCAGAGTTAGTAAAGGCAGCAATTATATAAATAAATAAAATAAATTAGCATATATCATTGAACATAAGATCAATAAACATCGAATTTGCAAATAACACAAGATTAAAGGGTAATCGTTCATAGAACGGACGTTGTAGGGTGCTAATACCTTCCCTACTCGTAATCAACCCTCGAACCTGATCTCTGTTTGTGCAGACCACTTCTCTTTGGTGTCCAATCGACCATTTCATTTCTTGATGAAAAATTGATTGGTGGCGACTCTAAATCTCTTGAAGACATCCTTCTCTTTCTTTCACGGACAGGGACGTCGCAACTCGTAATTGATTGGTCTGGGATGTGTGCTTATGCAGAGGGGACAAGTGATTGCTTATGCGTCTAGGCAGCTACAGAAGCATGAGCAGAACTACCCCACGCATGATCTGGAGTTGGCAGAAGAGATCTTCGCCCTGAAGTCTTGGAGGCACTACCTGTATGGGGACACCTGTGAGATTTTCACGGATCACAAGAGTCTGAAGTACATCTTCGAGCAGAAGGACCTGAATCTGAGACAGAGACGGTGGTTGGAGCTCCTTAGCGACTATGATTGTTCGATCAAGTATCATCCGGGGAAGGCGAACGTGGTGGCGGATGCTTTGAGTAGGAATCCGGTGGTGGAGGAGCGAAGATCGCAAGGGAGTTTAGCCCACGTTGCGCCTGAGAGGAGACCCATGGCAGGAGAGATCTAGAAGTTGGAGTCTGAGGGTGTATGGTTCGAGGTTGATGGATCGGGGGCGCTCTTAGCCCATATCAGTGTTAGGTCGACGTTTGCGGAGCTGGTGAAGCAGCATCAGTCAGAGGATCCGAGGTTGGTGGAGCTTAGTGAGAGGGTTCAGAGAGGGGAATGCTCGGACTTCTCAGTGGATGCAGGTGGGGTGCTTAGGATTGGAGACCGGTTGTGTGTGCCAGATATAGGGGACCTTCGAGAGACCATTTTGAGAGAGGCTCATTGTACACCTTATTCGGTTCACCCAGGATCGACTAAGATGTATAAGGACCTCAAGCCGTTATATTGGTGGCACAGCATGAAGAAGGATGTGGGTGAGTTCGTGACCAGGTGTCTGGTGTGTCAGCAAGTCAAGGCTGAGCACCAGCGCCCAGCAGGGATGTTGTAGGAGATTCCACTGCCAGAGTGGAAGTGGGAGAGGATAGCGATGGATTTTGTGACAGGGTTGCCACGAGTAGTGAAGGGTTTTGACGCTATTTGGGTGATAGTGGATCGACTCACGAAGTCTGCACATTTCATTCCGGTGAAGACCACATTCACGGCCACGCAGTATGCTCGCCTCTACATCGATCAGGTTGTTAGATTGCATGGGGTACCGGTTTCTATCATCTCAGACAGGGGATCACAGTTTACCTCCAGGTTCTGGCGTGCCTTGCATCAGGCTCTGGGCACGAGGTTGGACCTCAGCACGACTTTTCATCCGCAGACGGACGGTCAGTCTGAGCATACGATTCAGACTTTGGAGGATACGTTGAGGGCTTGCAGTTTAGACTTTGATGGATCTTGGGACAAGCAGTTACCCTTAGTGGAGTTCGCGTACAACAACAGTCACCAGGCAAGCATCCAGATGGCACCGTTTGAGGCGTTGTACGGTAGGCGTTGTCGCTCGCCTATAGGGTGGTTTGAGACAAGTGAGGTTCAGTCAGTGGGTCCAGACATGGTTTAGGAGGCTCTGGAGAAGGTAAAGGTTATTAAGGAACGCTTAGCAGCATCTCATTCTCGTCAGAAGGCATATGCAGACAAGAGGAAACGCGAGTTGGAGTTCGCGGTCGGGGATCAAGTGTTTCTGCGGGTATCTCCGATGAAGGGGGTGGTACGGTCCGATAAGCGAGGAAAGCTGAACCCACGCTACATCGGACCATATGAGGTTTTGGAGAGATTTGTCAGGGTTGCTTGTCGCCTAGCTCTTCCAGCGGAGTTAGCAGCGGTTCACCCAGTCTTCCATGTATCTATGCTGAGGAAGTACGTTCCAGATGCGTCTCACGTTCTGAGTTCACAGCCGGTGCAGATAGATCAGAGTTTGGGTTACGAAGAGGAGCTAGTGGCCATTGTCGATCACCAGATCAGGAAGCTTCGTTCCAAAGAGGTACCGCTAGTCAAGGTCATCTGGAGGAATCACTCGGGGGACGAAGCCACATGGGAGACGGAGCAGTCAATGCGAGAGAAGTACCCGTATCTTTTCGATCCACAAGGTAACCTTAGTATGTCTTTTCAGCATGTCTTTTTTTTTGTTTAGTTTGGATTTGGGGACCAAATCCTTAAAAGGAGGGGAGATTGTGATACCCCGTATCATAGTATCCCTTAGGAAGGACTCTCTTTAGGACACGTCAGTACACGCCAGCATGTTGCTGTCAGAGGGGACTCGCTAGCGAGTAGACAGCCTTCGCTAGCGAGTAGTTGGTCGCCAGCGACCACCTGTGGGTCGCTAGAGATGGGACCTAGTCCCACATCGTATAGAACCCACGTCAAGGCGTTGCTGTCAGAAGGCGCTCGCCAGCGAGCAACCAGTGCTCGCCAGCGAAGAGCTTGTCGCTAGCGAACGTGTTCTTGTCGCTAGCAACCAGGACGAAGTCCCACATTGGTTAAGTTTGGCTCAGCCTTCTCCCCCTCACCCTATATATATGAGAGGTTATGTCACCTCACTACTCACATCTCACACTCGGCCTTTTCAAAGCAGTGCTTTGGGCTTTCTTCGTATTGAGGATAGTGTGAGCTCGACGCCTTGGGGATACTCTGCTCGAGTAATTTCCCGATGGTGAGTAAAAGTCGTTTTTGCCCTTTTTCTGCGTGGTGGTCGCCAACGAGCAAGAGGAGCTCGCCAGCGACCTGGCCTTCGCTAGCGAGAGGCAGTAGCTCGCCAGCGAAGGTGTGGTCCGCAGCAGTAGTTCAAAGTTTCGTTCTTTTCTTCTTTAAGCGGTTCTGATATGTCTTTTGCACGACAAGTGCAAATACAGTTCTAGTAGCAGGGGACGGAGCGTTCGGTCCTCTTCAGCCTCAGGATTATCCAGGTGAGTGGAGATCTTGTATGTAGTTCATCATTTTCAGCATATATAATTGTATGATCACTAGTTAATTAGGCAAGATAATAATATGTTATATATATATTGCATGTGTTTGTAGTAGTAGAAGTAGTAGTAGTTTGTAACATGTTAGGTGGTTAGGTATAGTGATATGCTAGGTAGTAGTGACTTAGTAGGTGATTATAGGAATGTAGTTTCTAAGTTATGTTATATTATACATGTTGACTGGATGCGGGATGTTATATATTCTGTATATGTTATGATAACATGTGATTAATTAAAGATAAGAAATATGGCAATAGCCCACGATATGATGTGTGTTGACTGTATTAATTGCTGACTGTCTTGAGTAATCGCACCACCCTGATTAGTATACGTCAGACGCTATGGCCGGAGGTCAGATCCCGGTATCTTAGTATGGTGTGCTAGTTAGAGTGAGCCGCCCAAGCCCGTCAAGCATGTTCCGATCCCGATTACCGGACGGCTTGGTGCCAGATATGCCCCTTATGGGACAGATAGGACTATACTCTAGTCGCGTACTGAGAGTTAGTTCATAGATTCAGATACAGATACAGATATACAGATGTAGGCTTGGGTTGCTTTAGTGTGATAATTCGACAGGATTGTTTGAATGGATGATAAAATGTAAATATGTGATATATATGTTGCGAGTGTTGCATTGCATACATTATCCCATCGCTGAGTCGACGAATCATCCCTCGTCAACCATGCTTTTCAGAGTACGATCCTACCGCAGACGAGGAGCCCCTGATCCAGTAGAGGTCACAGCTATCATCCTTGGTGAGCTCTGCTTCTGACGTGGAGCCTTTCAGTCTTTCCTCTGTTTAGATTTTCATTTCAGTTTAAGTTGTAGTATTTGAACAGTTTTGATTATGTAATAGTTGCTCCAGACACTAGAGGCAGGATTCCTTTCAGTTTATGATTCAGTTACCTTTACAGTATAGTTATGGTTTATTTATGATAAACAGTATTTACAGTTATGTCAGTTAACAGTTATTCAGTAATTATGATGAGTTTATATTCAATCTCAAGGTCCTAGTAGCGTGTTCGTTGGGTTAGTGCCCTTCGCACGGACACCCCTAAGTAGCAGGGTGTTACATATTGTCACATGCACTGCCATCACCACTCTCACCACTACCACATGAGGAGGATTATGCTCTGGAGCAATTGGATTGGACAACTTTGAAGTCCATGGTGGAAGAGCTAGCCGGGGAAGTTGAGGAGCCTCTACCTCCACCTCCACCCTCACCACCCTCTATTCCCTTGGAGGATTGTCCACAATTTCATGAGCCTTCACCCATTGAGGTATTCTACGTTTTGGAGCCTCGTGACCCCTTGGATGGTGACATGGAAGTGGATGCCGAGGAGAACTCGGATGATGATGAGATTGTGTATGACGACCCACTGCCGCTACCTTGTGAGCTAGAAGGAAAAGGAATCATGGAGAACTCTCATCTTTGTGTCGAGGCTACTGCAGGAGCTTCTTCATTTGAGGATTTCACCCTGGGGCCATGTGAAGTGGTTCGTGTTGCGGTAATGTCTTCCCAACCCTCGCTCGAGTTCATTTTCTTTGGTTCAAGCCCATTCTCCTTCTCTTGCCATGAGTACGCCTTCCTTAAGACGGATGCACAACTTCTATCCATTTGCGGGGAGTCAACATCTTCTCAACTTGAGGCATCTTGGGAACCAAAGCCTCTTTGCTTTGTCCATGTGAAGGCTTCTTGTGAGGTTCACCATCCCTCCTCACTTGAAATTGGTTGCTCTTGGGATGCTTGGTCAAAGGGGAGTTCTCACTCTCCAAGGAACAAATTGCGGGCCAAGATGCATGGGTCCGGAGACAAGAAGAGGATCATGCTCCGTGGTTTCGTTTGCTTATTATGGGATCCCGGCGGAGGCTTTGAGAGCACTCCTTGGTGGAAGCTCCTGGACCAATTCAAGCACAAGCCGCCTTGAGGGAGTTTCTACAACTTTCTTTTACTTTATGTTTTGCATTTAAATTCAATAAAGCATGTTTAGGTAAACTTTCACATGTTGCTAGATAGCTTAAGTTGTTTGGTTGTTTGAATTAGAGACTTGTTCGTTGAGTTTCTTGTTTTAAGTCTTGTTGTTTTCATTTCCATGTTTTAGGAGTTATATTTAGGTAGTTTAGGTTCACTTTGTGTGTTCCTTGTCTTTCTTTGTTGCTTTGTAAGTGTTGTGCTTGAGATATTCATCATTTTTAGGTGGTTAGAATTCCAACACTGTTGCATTTCATCTAGTTTTTAATTCTTGCTTGGTGATTGATCTTAATTTGTATAGATGATTTGCGTTTGGGCATTCAACTTGTGAGCTTTCTGAATTACATTGGGCGACCGCATTACATGCCATTCCATTCTTCATGTGTGTATCTCTTGTGGACTTTGTTGTTCTAGGGTTTGCCTTGTCTCTTAATTGAGGCTACGTTTCATATGCAGTCTTGAGTGTGATAGAGGCACATTTCTTCTTTAGCCCACGGCCATATTGTCCACCCTCTACATTACCATTGCAAGCCCCTTTGAGCCTTATATCCCATTCTTTGATCTTAGCTCATCTTTAGCCTAAAAAGTGAAAAACCATTTTACACCTTACCTTGGGAAAGCGGAGTAGCATTGGTTTTATCATTTTATATGTTTGAGTCTAAGTGTGGGGGTTTGCCGTGGTCGGCAAACTTTTAAGTGTAGGGGAGGGACATCTTGATGTGTTGATGTGAAAAATGGTTGGAATTGTATGTAATTAATATGTAATTGGAAAAAAAAATGAGCAAAGGAAGAAAAGCACACAAAAGCATAGTAAATTCAAGGTCAAAGACCTCATGGGTAAATGTTTAAAGGTTTAAAAGAAAAAAAAGTAAAACTCTTGTGCTTATGCTTTTGTGTGCTTAGAATTCCCCCTTTGTGTTTGATTGAGACTCTCATAACCAATGCTAGTCTAATTTTCTTGGGTCCTTTAGCTCACTTATTCATACTTTCCACACCTTAACCTTGGCCTCATTACAACCAAAACAAAGACCTCTTGATTCTTGGGTGCATTGAATGTTAGTGGTGGAGATCTAGAGGTTTGACAAACCTACGTCGAATGCTTAGTCTAACAAGAGAATTGAGAGGAAGACAAGCCCACTATATATGTGAGTTGAGAGCATACACACTCCCTTGAGGTCCTTACATTTCATCTATGCATTTTAAGGGATTTTGCTTGGCTTGTGATGTTGTACTCCTTGGTATTGAAATGCTTTGTTGTTGGATACTCTTGCTACCTCACTTGTTTCCTTGGTCTTGAGCCAAATCACTTTCGATCATTCATTGAAATTCAAGTAACAACTTGTGATTCACCTCCTTCTCATTTATTGGTTATTATTTTTATGCTTAGTCTTGCATGAGGACATGCAAGGGCTAAGTGTGGGGGAATTTGATAGACCATAATTTTTAGTGATTAATCCCCTTTGTATGCATGCCAATTAACCACTCTTGAGCCTAATTGACCACTTTTGCATCATATTTGACATTTGGAACTTAATTTGGAGATTTGTGCATTTTTCCAGCATTTTGTTCTTTTCAACACTGTTCTGTAATTGGCTTATAACTTGAGTTCTAGAAACTGGAATTTTGTGTTCTTTGTCTTGTTGGAAATCTTAGACACAACTCTACAACTTTTATGCAGATCCCGAAAGCTGATTCAAATCATAAAGACTTCAAATTGGAGCTTCAAGTGGAGTCAAGCTTGCTGCAGAATTCTGGAGCAACATTCCGGAGCAACATTCCTGAGCAGCCAGTGTTGCAGAGGCTGGAACTGGAGCTACAGATGTTGGAATCACTTGATTTTAGTGGCATTATAAAGCTAAGACACAAAGCTTCATTTCATCTTCAGAGCTAGAAAGCAATTGAGGTTACTAACAAGCTCATAAGTGGACTCAAAGTTAATGAAGCGTCTATGACAATATTCTGGAGCAGCACTCAGTGTTTTTGCAATATCTCGAGCTACACTTGCTGGAATTGGATAATTTTTATGGCTATGGAAAGCTGAGACATAGAGCCACAACTTTGCTTCAGAGCTCGAGGCCAAAAGAGTTCATTAAAGGCTTCAAAAACTAGCTGCAACATTTCGGGAAGAAACTACACATTGTTGAGTTGTCTTAGTTATGACATTTTGTGCAAGTTCCAATTTACCCTTGTCTTATATGTTTGTAAAGGTTTAGTGCATGAGCTTTTTAGTAATTTCAATTTGCTTTTATGTCTATATAAATCCCATATCAGATTGGGGAATTGGACACACTTTCTTTTAGTCATTTTTATTAGGTTTTTAGATTAGAATTTTAGAGAGAGAAGCTCTCCCTTCTCTCTAAGTTCTCTTTACATTTCTCTCTACATATTTCATACACTTTACATACAACTCTCCAAGTTCAATTTTCATTTTCATCTTTGCTATTGCTTTAATTTCTTGTTTCTTACTTGCTTTAATTATGGTTGAGTAGTTTCTTTGTTCTTGGTGTTGGGTAATGCTAAGATCATATTTTCTCTAGAAACCCATTACTTGTCTCTTGCTCTAGCTTCCTTATTTCTTGGTTCCAAATGCAATTGATGTTAGTTTGTCTGGATTCATATTTGCTAATTTTAATTGTATATCTTGAATGCATTTTAGTTTCTTGATTGAGAGATTATTGTGTATTTGAGTGTTTTTGGGTGTTGAGTGAGGATTATCATTTGATGCCCATTAGCTAGGAGATTAGGAATAATTCTTGATTGAGAATTGTACTTGCATGTGTCTAAGTTAGTTTTGCTAATTTGGTTTGGATTCAAGTCTTTTTGGTAGAGCAATTTCTATACATGTGTAAGTTGCTTGCAAGGTGTTTGATAAAAAGCTTAAGTGGGTTTAGGATAGGGAAAATATGGTTTGTGCATGTCTAAATACCAAGGCTTTTCTTGCATTGTTGTTTCCTTTTAAATTCATAGCTTTGTTTACTTCTTACACAATCCCAACATTACATATAATATACATATTAGATCAATGAGATAAGCCTCCTTGAGAGACGACTTGGGTTGACTAGCTATAATACTATAGTTATTCAATTCAATACCTTTTCGGGATCTCTAATAATAAATACACTTGTAATGGTAATGAATAAGGCGAATTGCGGAATGTGTTGTATGGTGTTTATGCGATGGGTTATCCTGTCTGTGTATGTGATCATGATATTGTTGCATAAACTGTTTTAATCTATTATTCACTGAGCGTATGACTCACTCATTCATACAAACCATTTTCAGATTTAGGTGCAGATCAGGAGGCGAGCCCTTCCGTTCCCCCGAGCTCTTAGCTTTGGTGAGCCTCAATGTGTAGAGGCGTTATGTTATGTCAGTAGTATGCTCCATAGGTTTACAACCAGGATTGTCTAAGTTATGTATGTGTTGCGGTCTATGTAAGACTTGTTGTATTTCTGTTGGGTTATGTGGACTTCTGAGTTAAGAAGGATGTTATAACCGTATTATTTGTAATATATATGGATTTAGGGGTGATACCTTGAGAACTCCATTATATGTATGGATCTTATGTATGTGTGCATGTTAAAGTAGTTGTGGTTGTTGTTGTTTAGCTGGATTGTTGCGTGGATTATAGGTTAAGGCTGACATGGGACTCGGTGTCCCATGTGCTGGTCACGATCCGAGTTGGGTCGTGACAAAGTTGGTATCAGAGCCTAGGTTGAGTTTTGTAACTTATGGAGCAATTGTTCTTCAATAGGATGACAATAGTGTAAATGGTTGCCGGCCCATTTTCACAAATTGTGATTCTAGTGAAGACATTTTAGGGCGTTGTTGTCTAAGTTAATTCCTTGATTGCTAATCCCTTTTTGACTCGGGGATATGTTGTTTGTTATGTCTCTAAACGATTGATTGTTTGTGTAGTTGCTCTTGGTTGACCATGCCACCTAAGCAGGGTACCCGAAGACGGGGAAGGCCTCGTACCACCAGGGACCCCCCTCCTGTGCAGGGGGATGATGAGCCCGTTGGAGGTGGTGCGGAGCCTAACTATGGTGAGGAGATGCAAGGGGTTCGCCAAGCCCTCAACATCTTGATTCAGATGATGCAAAATCAGAATCAGGATCAGAACCAGAGGAGGGAAGAGGTTCCTCCGAACATGGACTACGAACCACCTAGGCCAGGACCTCAGGTTTTTGGTACTCATGAGGTGACGCTGGAAGCTTATTTGAGGTTGAACCCACCGACTTTTTCGGGGGAGTCCATGGAGGAAGACCCAGAGGATTTCTTGGATCGGGCCACTAGAGCTCTGCGTGCCCTTCGATGCCATGATGTCAGGGTCGTGGATCTGGTGACCTACACCCTTCAGGGAACTGCTGTTCACTGGTATGAGACTTGGTTGATGGAAAGGGCTCATATGAGGAGGCCGCCACCAGTATGGGAGGAGTTCACTGAAGCTTTCAGAGCAAGATTCTTTTCTGAGAACCGAAGGGAGCTTTTGGTGGAGCAATTCCTCAAGCTGAAGCAGACTCCGGGCATGTCCGTGGTCGAGTATGCTACTCAATTTACTCGATTATGTCGATATGCGCCGCATGAGATCACTACTGAGGATAGGAAGGTGAGAAGGTTTGTGAAGGGGCTCAGGGAACCGATGCGTTCCATTCTGCATAATGAGATAGGGAGGAAGTCCTTCTCTCAGGTGATGGATACCGGTGTGGGCATTGAAAGCTCAAGGGAGGAATACAAGCCGAATAGGGGATTTGAGATGAAAAAGAAGACTACAGGGCAGTTCTCTGGAGGTTCCAGTTCTGGTGGGTCCCAAGGTTATCAGCATCAGAGGTTTGCTCTGGGAAGTGGTTCCAACTCCTCAGGATCCACCCCTAGGGCCATGTCTGGGATGAGACCCCAAGCAAGCAGTGCTTCCCAGTCAAACACACAGTGGTCTGAACCCCAAGGTCCTCAGCGCCCTCATTACAAGTAGTGTGGGAGATTCCACCATGGCGCGTGTCGCCCAAATCAGAATGTATGCTATGGGTGCGTACAGGCAGGGCATTTTATCAGAGAGTGTCCTCGCCTTGCTGGGGGAGCTGCTGGACATCAGCCACCCATCTTGCCTACCCCATCTCACTCAGCTATGTCTCCGGGTAGTTCTTCCGGGCAAGGAGGTCGGGGTGCAGCCAGAGGAAACAGAGGTAGAGGTCAAGGTGGAGGAGGGAGAGCTCAGCCGAGGGTTTTTTCTTTGACTTGTCAGGATGCTCAGGCGTCGAACACAGTTGTGGCAGGTATATTGAAAGTTGACTCTTCTGAAGCTTATGTTTTGTTTGATCCGGGCTCTACACATTCATATGTGTCCTCGTTCTTTGCTTCTCGTTTTGGCGAGCAACCCACAGCGTTGGAGGATCCTTTTGGGTTAGTACTCCGGTGGGAGAACCCCTTATGGTTTGGTCGGTTTGTAACTCTTGTGTGGTCTCGGTGAGCGGGATGGACACTTTGGCCAACTTAGTGCTTCTTGAGATGGTGGATTTTGACGTGATCCTAGGCATGGATTGGTTGGCTTCCTGTCATGCCTCCGTAGATTGCTACGCTAAGTTGGTCCGATTTGTCCTCCCTGATGGCTCAACCTTTGAGTTCCAAGGGGATCGATGTGTGACCCCCGCTTCTTTGATATCGGCCTTAAGTGCCATGAAGTTGATGGATCATGGGAATCAAGGTTTTCTTGCGTCAGTAGTGGATGTGGAGGCTAGAGTGCCAGACTTGGGCCAAGTCCCAATTGTGGGGGAGTTTCCAGATTTCTTTCCAGAGGACTTACCAGGGGTGCCTCCGGATAGGGAGATAGAGTTCGGGATTGACTTAAACCCTGAAGCTCAACCTGTTTCTATTCCCCCTTACCGTATGGCTCCGAAAGAGTTGAATGAGCTAAAGGATCAGTTGAGGGACCTTTTGGATAAGGGATTTATCCGTCCGAGCACTTCACCTTGGGGTGCTCCGGTTCTTTTTGTTAAGAAGAAGGATGGGTCTATGAGACTTTGCGTGGATTATCGGCAGCTTAATAAGATGACGGTCCGTAACAAGTACCCTCTTCTTAGGATCGATGATCTGTTTGATCAACTTCAAGGTGCTTGTTGCTTCTCGAAGATTGACTTGAGGTCTGGATACCATCAGTTGAAGATTAAGGAGGGAGACGTTCCGAAGACAACTTTTCGCACCTGGTATGGACATTTCGAGTTCCTTGTGATGTCCTTCGATTTGACCAATGCCCGGGCAGCTTTCATGGATCTTATGAATCGAGTGTTTAAGCCGTTCTTGGACCAGTTCGTCATCATCTTCATTGACGACATCTTGGTTTACTCCAAGAACGCGACAGAGCATGAACATCATCTCAGAGTTGTGTTGCAGACGCTGAGCGATCATAGTCTTTATGCCAAGTTCTCCAAGTGCGAGTTTTGGCTAGACTGGTTGACCTTTCTTGGACATGTGGTGTCTAAGGACGAGATCATGGTAGATCCGAAGAAAGTCGAGGCAGTTCAGAAGTGGCCGAGGCCTATGACGGTGACCGAGATCCATAGCTTCTTGGGTCTTGCCGGTTACTACTGGAGGTTTGTTAAGGATTTCTCAAGGATAGCAGCCCCTCTCACCAAGTTAACCCAGAAGAGTGTGCCTTTCCAGTGGTCGGAGGGTTGTGAGGAAAGTTTTCAGAGGTTGAAAGAGTCCTTGACCACCGCTCCTGTCTTGGTTTTGCCTTCGGGTTCCGGAGGGTATTCAGTGTACTGCGATGCCTCCCGGATTGGGCTTTGTTGTGTTTTGATGCAGCATGGGAGAGTCATTGTTTATGCGTCACGGAAGTTGAAGAGTCACGAGCAGAACTACCCGACTCATAATTTGGAGATGGCCGCGGTCGTTTTTGCTCTTAAGATCTGGAGACACTACCTCTACGGAGAGACGTGTGAGATTTACACCGACCACAAGAGCCTGAAGTATATCTTTCAGCAGAGAGACCTTAATCTGAGCCAGAGGAGATGGATGGAGTTGCACAAGGACTATGATTGTACTATTCTGTATCACCCAGGGAAGGCGAATGTTGTTGCCGATGCGTTGAGTAGGAAGTCTATGGGTAGTTTAGCCCATATTTCTCCCGTGAAGAGGCCGTTGGTGGAGGAGATTCACCGTTTGGAGGCTGTCGGTATGCATTTTGAGTTGGGAAGATCGGGAGTGCTTTTGGCTCATGTGCGGGCTCAATCCACCTTAGTGGATCAGATCAAGTCTGTGCAACGGGAAGATCCGAGGCTTGTGGAGCTGGTGATGGAAGTTAGTGAAGGGAAGATTTCGGCGCTTTCTTTGGACTCGGAGGGAGTGTTACGTTGTGGGCAACGTTTGTGTGTTCCAGATGTGGGTAATTTGAGGAGGCTTATTCTGGAGGAAGCCCATAACTCCAAGTATTCCGTCCACCCAGGTAGTACCAAGATGTACCAAGATCTGAAGCAGTTGTTTTGGTGGGAAGGTATGAAATGGGATGTAGCAGACTTTGTTTCTCGTTGTCTGGTGTGTCAGCAAGTGAAGGCAGAACATCAGAGACCTGCAGGGTTGTTGCAACCGATAGAGATACCGACATGGAAGTGGGAGAGGATCACCATGGACTTTGTGACAGGGCTACCTCGCAGTTTTCGAGGCTTTGACTCCATATGGGTGATTGTGGATCGACTGACCAAGTCGGCCCACTTCATTCCAGTTAATACATCTTACGGAGCGCCACGTTATGCTCAGTTGTTCATCGAGGTCATTGTGCGACTTCATGGTGTTCCGATCTCCATTATCTCCGACAGAGGAACTCAGTTCACCTCCCGGTTTTGGCGATCCTTTCAAGAAGCCTTGGGGACTCGTCTTAACTTCAGCACAACTTTTCACCCTCAGACCGATGGTCAGTCAGAGAGGACCATTCAGATTTTGGAGGACATGCTCAGAGCGTGTGTGATGGATTTTGGAGGTGGTTGGGAGTCGTACCTTCCGTTGGTTAAGTTTTCTTATAACAATAGCTACCAGGCCAGTATTGGTATGGCACCGTTTGAGGCTCTTTACGGTAGGAGGTGTCGGACTCCCATAGGTTGGTTTGAGAGTGGTGAAGCTGCTCTGTTGGGACCCGATCTGGTACATGATGCCATGGATAAGGTGAAGTTGATCAGGGAAAGGCTCCAAGCGGCTCAGAGTAGGCAGAAGGCCTATGCTAACAACCGAAGGCGATATTTGGAGTTTTCAGTCGGAGATCATGTGTTTCTTCGCATATCTCCGATGAAGGGAGTTATAAGGTTCGGAAAGAAAGGGAAGCTGAGTCCTCGGTATGTTGGACCTTTTGAGATCTTGGATCGGATTGGGGCAGTGGCCTATCATTTGGCACTTCCACCTGAAATGTCCTCAATCCATCCCGTCTTCCATGTGTCTATGTTGAGGAAGTAACTATCTGATCCGTCTCACATGATCGAGCATCAAGTGTTACCTTTGGTTGAGAATTTGGTATACGAGGAGGAACCGATGGCTATTGTTGATCGGCAGGTGAGGAAACTCCGTTCTAAGGAAGTGGCTACAGTGAAGGTGGTTTGGCGAAACCACTCTGGTCAAGAGGCTACGTGGGAGCCCGAGGAAGCCATGCGGGATAAGTATCCGCACCTCTTTCATGTTTCAGGTAATCTCTTTTCCTTCTGTGTTTGAATTCGGGGTCCGAATTCTTTAAGGGGGGAAGATTGTAATACCTCGGGTATTCTGAGTTAGTTTGAGTAAGAGATCACGGTATGTAACACCCCGACTTTTATTAAGTTCTAATTAAGTGAAAATTTAGAGTAATTGACCTTAGTTAGAAATTTAATTAAGTTGGAGTGGATAAGTTTCCCCTTAATAAACCATTATGTGTTGTATGTGTTTGAATTTGTATGTATTTATGTGTTATATTAAATGTCTTAATGATACATGAGGGTAGAAATGATGTATGTATAAGTATGGCACGAGTTGGGACGTTTTAGAAGTGTTTTGGGGCAATTTTACAGCCCAGTAATCGATTACCACGGGCTGGTAATCGATTACACTGCACAAATTTACGAATCTGTGCATTTTTACAGCCTGTAATCGATTACAGACTGCGCAGTTAGAGTTTTTAGTGCGTTTTTAGGTCAAGAGTGGGCCCCACAACACCTCTATATAATACCTACCCTAGCCTCCACTTAGAAAACCTAATTTTAACATTTCAGATCACTCTTGGCAGCCTCCATCAATCCTTGTGCCTCCATTCTACTCTCTCTCTCTCTCAAACTCAAACACCATAACCCTTCCACAACCCCAAACCCATATCAACTCTCATCCAACCACAATACAAACCATATATTCATAATCCTCTCTTCAAATAGAACATTTCTACCGTTTCCATTTTTGAAAGAAGCCATTCTTGTACCGTTCGTGGGGCAAGAGAGAAAGTGAGAAGGAAAGGGGTGTCTCTACGCATAGCATAGGAGGTCTACGAGAGGTAGGGGTTCTAGACATTCAATATTCACTGTATTTTCATGCATAATGATGTATGTTTGTTAATATTATTGTTGGTGTTCGTTTTTCCCATTATGGTTCATAAAAGGGTTACTTTTACCGATTGAATTTCGAAAAGAAAGTGTTTTATGGATGTAAAAGTGTTTTCAAACTTATTCCAATGATTGATTCTTTGTTGTCTGTGTTTTCTACCGATTGGGATGATTCTAGATCTGAGTTTTAGCCATTGGCTTATAAAAATTGTGTTTTTGAAACCCTAGAATCTGATTTCTCGCGTTCGTAATCGATTACACGGGTTCGTAATCGATTACGAGCTGAGAATTTCCAATCGCGAGCAAACAGGGCATTCTGGTAATCAATTACAGGGTCTCTGTAATCGATTACAGTAATCGATTACATTCCCGATGTAATCGATTACAACGCTGCAGATTTTACGAAAATTTACTGTTTTGACCCTTCTGTGAATCCTAATGTGTTCTACGACCCATATGAGTGTTATATACGATTTGTGCATGAATTATATATGTTGGCATGATTTATTATGTATGTTTTCATGTTGTTATGTGATGTATTGATGCTATATATGTATATATACCCTGTAAGACATTAATAACGACAAAGACGTCAAAAGGGATGCAAAGACAAAGTTACAGTTTAATAAAACACTCCCGTCTTTGGATACTGATGGGGTTGTAAATCAAGGGATGACAACCTTGGTGAATAGCCTCATTGGTAGAAGAAGACGGTACCCCCTCTCCCCATAGTATAGGATGAGTTCATGCCTAGGGGCCGGTGATGTGGAGGATTACAGGAGGGCGGGCAGTGCCAAAGATTGATTAATGCAAGATAAAGTTGTTTGGCTAAATGTATTATGTTATCTTATGAGTTATCAATTTTATATGTGTAAGGGCACTAGTACACTACACCAAGACTTTATTTATTTATGCCATATTAACTGCTTAATTAAAATGGTCAAGACGCACTTAGGTAAGACGTTCCGGGAAAAGACTTCTTTTTAAACTAATACCTGAATTGAATGCATTCATATTTCACCAATTTCTTAATTAAACCCGGGGCGGCTTCCTCTACTGAGTCACTTCCCAGTGCTCACCCTATGTTTTTACCCCATATTATAGAGGAGCAGACAGAGCAGGACCATGGAGCTAGCGAGGAGCAGGCCCAGTCTTAGTTTATTTTTAGTCTTCCGCTTTATAGACCTATATACATTGATTTATTTTCTAGTTATGGATTTTTTTCAGTTGTTTGCTTTGTTTATTTTAAGTCCGGACCTATGTTAGCCGGCAGCTATTTATTTGACATGTATTTATGGTGGAGTCTCATAAGTCATTGCCTTTGACTTATGGGATAAAGCCTAATATTTATCCCTAGTATGTTCTTTGATTGTTGGGAGTATTTATTTGATAGACCATTCAGTTTATATCTTGGCATGGCTTATTATTTATCGATTATGTATTCCGCAAAGCCCTTATTTTTATATCGTAAATAAATTGCGAAAATTTTACTCCCGCCTATTTTCCGCGTATATATATTTTAAAGTAAAGAATAAAACATGATAACAGAGGGTGACCCTTATGAAATAGCCTAAAATGACTTAAGCATTAACGGCTATCTTGTAGGGGGTTACACGGTACACCGAGGAGATAGAACCACGTGGGTCCCACCTCCCCACCCCTTTCCTTCCTTTTCCTTTTCTTTTTCTCCCTTTCCCCCTCATTCTTCCCGTATCCCTCTCTCCCTCACATTCTCTTTTCTTCTTCTTCTTCTTCCTCATCTCTTTCTTCCTCAAATCTCACCCAAACTTCTACCAATCTTCAACATCAATTTATCAATCATCATCTAGTATATTGTGGGTAAGTGTAGTGTATTTCTTTTTCTCTCTTGGAGTATTTTCTCTCTAATTTTCGGATTTGGGGTTTTAGGGCTTAAGATTGGGGTTTTTGATTTTGTTATGAGATTGAGGTTTGTGATGTGTTCTCTAGGGTCTCAACCAGCTAGGGAAGCTCCGGGTACCTCATCCTAGCTCCGGGTGGAGTCTTGGAGCTCATTGGAGTAATTTGTGAGTAATGGGTTAATTATGGTTTATGTATGATTTTGATTGAATCTGTGAATTTCTTGTTATGATAGTTGATAGGGACTGAGATTGGTTGATATATAATTGATATTGCATGTTGGTTGTGTTTGATTTGGATGGGTTGTGGTGAAAATGTGGATTTGGAGATGATTTTCGCGAAATTTTCTGCAGAATTTCGTCTCTGACCCAGGCTGTAAT
Organism: Aeschynomene evenia; assembly: GCA_013621005.1. Taxonomy (NCBI): domain Eukaryota; kingdom Viridiplantae; phylum Streptophyta; class Magnoliopsida; order Fabales; family Fabaceae; genus Aeschynomene; species Aeschynomene evenia. The sequence continues at coordinate 16,144,876 of CM024265.1, forward strand.
CGATTACAGCGATTTGGTAATCGATTACTGTAATCGATTACCAAGACTCTGTAATCGATTACTGTAATCGATTACCACGAGTTTGTAGTCGATTACAGACTGCCTATTTTCGCAAAAAATTTTCTTTAGAACGAAATTTGAAACTGGTAATCGATTACAGAGGTCTGTAATCGATTACATCAGTACTAAGACTCTGTTTTTAAGACTTTAACTCAAAATCTTTATACATTTAAGTTATGCTTTCAAATCCATTCGTTCACCACTACCCTAAACTCGATATTGGTTGTTTATGATGTTATCTTGATGATGATTGAATGTAATGCGAACATGCGATTATGAAATGATAATGATTAAATGACGATTAAGATTGGTCGGTCCGGCCTGAGGAGGGGCATAGCTCCCAGGGTCGAGTTTTAACGAAGTCTGAGGAGGGGCTGGGCTCCCGGGACTAAAGATCTGAGGAGGGGCTGGGCTCCCGGGATCTCTAATAATAAATACACTTGTAATGGTAATGAATAAGGCGAATTGCGGAATGTGTTTTATGGTGTTTATGCGATGGGTTATCCTGTCTGTGTATGTGGTCATGATATTGTTGCATAAACTGTTTTAATCTATTATTCACTGAGCATATGACTCACCCATTCATACAAACCATTTTTAGATTCAGGTGCAGATCAGGAGGTGAGCCATTCCGTTCCCCCGAGCTCTTAGCTTTGGTGAGCCTCAATGTGTAGAGGCGTTATGTTATGTCAGTAGTATGCTCCATAGGTTTACAAACATGATTGTCTAAGTTATGTATGTGTTGCGGTCTATGTAAGACTTTTTGTATTTCTGTTGGGTTATGTGGACTTCTGAGTTAAGAAGGATGTTATAACCGTATTATTTGTAATATGGATTTAGGGGTGATACCTTGAGAATCCCATTATATGTATGGATCTTATGTATGTGTACATATTAAAGTAGTTGTGGTTGTTGTTATTTAGCTGGGTTGTTGCGTGGATTACAGGTTAAGGCTGACATGAGACTCGGTGTCCTATGTGTTGGTCACGATCCGAGTTGGGTCGTGACAATTAGTTAGTTAATTCGTTATTATTTAATTAAATTTTCAATATTTATATTTTTAAATGAAATTTAGTATATTATAAATAAATATTATTTTTTATAAAAAAATTTAAATTATCAAATATTTATCCAAAATTTATAAATCAAAATATAAATTTCAAAATTTAGTCAAAATGAAAATTGCTAATTGACATATGTAATAGTTAATAGCAAATAAAAAGTTTTTATCTTTAATCAAAAATAAAAAATATATACCTATTAGCAGGGACGGATCCAGAAAACTTAGTAAGGAGGGGCCGAAAAACATAAAAAAGACTAATATTATTAAATAAATACTATAATTTTTCCATTGGGAAATTTAATATAAAAAGTTATTGATATATATTATACATGTATTCAAGTAAAAAAGCAATACACCTTTAAATCCTAAAATATATCAATACTTGATATTAAATTATCCACAATCTTCTTATTGTATCTTCTATTTAATATTATAGCTAATTTTGATTAATATTCATATATGAAAAGTAATAAGATATAATTTTATTAATTATGTTGTATATTCTTAAATCATATAAAGAAAAAATAACACAGAACATGTTCTATGTACATATTAAATTTAATAGCTATTGAACACATGTTTTCTTTTCTAATTTCTTGTGCATTTATAATTAATATAAATAGTATAAAAATAAAATAAATAAATCATATAGTGTTATATAATTTTAAGAAAATTATGACTGGTATATATACTTAAAAGAATTGTTACTATGGTATTAAAGAAAAAGTTAAATAAATGAAATTAATTTACAGTGGTGCTAAATGCACAATAAAAAACCAGCAAAATCAACCTATAAATGAGATTTTGGCCCATAATTACTCAGCCCATTACAATCTTAATGATTATTTGGGCCAAACTCAAAGCCAAAATAGGCCTATGGGCTGTATTGACTGATTTTTCATTGTCCATTTAGCATTATTATTAATTTATTATGTTGTACTAACCGTCTACAACGAAAAGTTGCGTGTAACAATAATAAAAGTAGAGAAATAGGAGCATGGGATTGAATCCACTCCTTGAAACTAGTCCAAAAACATAACAATGCTAGTACCATCTTTACTACAACAGCTCAATAAACATATTACATATTCAGGAAATTTAAGGGGGGGCCAAGGACCCTGCTCCCCCCCCCCTTTGCATCCGTATCTGCCTATTAGAAAGTTGAAAATTTTTTCTCCTTCTCTGCAACATAATTAAAAATAAAAAAGGAGTATTCAAGTTGATATCTAAAACTTTTATTTTACTTAAAAAATAAAAAATAGAAAGTTTTTATCTTTCATAATAAAGAAATAAAAATGAATACCCATAGAATAATTGATTGAATTTTCTCATTCCTTTCAACAAATAAAACATTTAAAAAGTAAAGAGAGGCATTCATCTCATAATGAAAAAATATATATTTGATTATAAAAAAGTAATAAAAATAGTAGGAAAAAAAGAAAGTAAAATATCAAGAGACCCTTTCTTCGTAGCCATGAGTTCAAGCCGTTGTCACCACCCACGAGAATAAAGAAGAGGAAAAATTAAACCTCTTGAACAAAATAAAAGAATTAGGAAGAATGATAAATAGAAACCGATTATAAAAATAAATGAAAATATAAAAGATGAGAAAGACAAAGATATTAAGAAAAAAGTAAAATACATATAAAAAAAGAAGATAATAAAAGAGAAAGATAAAGAAGAAAATAAAAGAAAGAAAAAAAACAAAATAAAGAAAAAAAGAGAAAAAATAGAGAAGGAAAAAGAAGGTTGAATGAGGTAAAATTATAAAAAGATAAAAAGAGGTAGAAGTAAAAAAGGAAAACATAGAAATTCAAAAGACGAAAAAACATTATAAGAATGATGTAATACCTCGGGTATTCTGAGTTACTTTGAGTAAGAGATCACGGTACAACCGAGGAGATAGAATCACGTGGGTCCCACCTCCCCACCCCTTTTTCCCTTTTCCTTTTTCTTTTTCTCCTTCCCTCCCTCATTTTCTCGTATACCCTCTCCCCCCCATTTTCCTTTCTTTCTTTCTCTCTTCCTCACCACTTCTCCCTCTCTTAAATCTCTCTCAAATCCATCACCCAACTCCACTAATGTTCAAGATCAAGTTAGCATTGTTCATCTAGTATATTGTGGGTAAGTGTAGTGTATTTCTTTTTCTCTCTTGGTGTATTTTCTCTCTAATTTTCGGATTTGGGGGTTAGGGTTTACAATTGGGGGTTTTTTATTTTGTTATGAGATTGAGGTTTGTGATGTGTTCTCTAGGGTCTCAACCAACTAGAGAAGCTCCGGGTACCTCATCCTAGCTCCGGGTGGTTTCTTGGAGCTCATTGGAGTAATTTGTGAGTAACGAGTTATTTATGGTTTATATTTGATTTTGATTGATATTGTGAATTTCTTGCTATGATAGTTGATAGGGACTGAGATTGGTTGATATATGATTGATATTGTATGTTGGTTGTGTTTGATTTGGATGGGTTGTGGTGAAAATGTGGATTTGGAGATGATTTTCGAACTATTTTCTGCAGAATTTCGTCTCTGACCCAGGCTGTAATCTATTACAGCGAATTGGTAATCGATTACCAAGATTCTGTAATCGATTACCATCTCACCATGAGTTGGTAATCGATTACAGACTGCCTATTTTCGCAAAAATTTTCTTCAGAACGAAATTTGAAACTGGTAATCGATTACAGAGGCCTGTAATCGATTACATCAGTACAAAAACTCTATTTTTAAGGCTTTAACTCAAAATCTTTATACATTTAAGTTATGCATTCAAATCCATTCGTTCATCCCTACCCCAAATTCGATACTGGCTATTTATGATGTTATTATGATGATGATTGGAATGAAATGCGAACATGCGATTATGAAATGATAATGATTAAATGACGATTAAGATTGGTTGGTTCGGCCTAAGGAGGGGCATAGCTCCCGGGGTCGAGTTTTAATGAAGTCTGAGGAGGGGCTGGGCTCCCGGGACTAAAGATCTGAGGAGGGGCTGGGCTCCCGGGATCTCTAATGATAAATACACCTGTAATAATGATGAATAAGACGAATTGCGGAATGTGTTGTATGGTGATTGTGCGATGGACTATCCTGTCTGTGTATGTGATCATGATATTGTTGCATAAACTGTTTTTAATCTATTATTCACTGAGCGTATGACTCACCCATTCATACAAACCATTTTCAGATTCAGGTGCAGATCAGGAGGCGAGCCCTTCCGTTCCTCCGAGCTCTTAGATTTGGTGAGCCTCAAGGCGTTATGTTATGTCAGTAGTATGCTCCATAGGTTTACAAACAGGATTATCTAAGTTATGTATGTGTTGTGGTCTATGTAAGACTTGTTGTATGTCTGTTGGGTTATGTTGACTTCTGAGTTAAGCAGGATGTTATGACCGTATTATTGTAATATGGATTTAGAGGTGTTGTCTTGAGAACCCTATTACATGTATGGATTTTATGTATGTGTGCATGTTAAAGTAGTTATGGTTGTTGTTGTTTAGCTGGATTGTTGTGTGGATTACAGGTTAAGGCTGACATGGGACTCGGTGTCCCATGTGCCGGTCACGATCCGAGTTGGGTCGTGACAAAGTTGGTATCAGAGCCTAGGTTGAGTTTTGTAACTTATGGAGCAATTGTTCTTCAATAGGATGACAATAGTGTAAATGGTTGCCGGCCCATTTTCACAAAAATTGTGATTCTAGTGAAGGCATTATAGGGTATTGTTGTCTAAGTTAATTCCTTGAATGCTAATCCCTTTTTGAATCGGGGATGTCTCTCTGTTATGTCTCTCATCATCTAAAATGGGGGGAAAAACGTGGGGTGAGTACTGGGAAGTAACTCAGTAGGGGAGCCGCTCTGGGTTTGTTAATAAAATCGGTGTAACATGAATGGATTCAATTTCAGTTATAAGTTCTAAAATCATCTTTCCCGAAACGACTTACCTAAGTGCCTCTTGTTCATTTTACATCATACATACATTATACATAATTATATCCTTCGTGTGTGTACTCTACGTGTCATCTAGTCATATAGGGAAAACTTAATCAAATATCATGCTATGTTCTCTGACACTTTACTTGATTGTAACTCATTATCACTTTATCACTTATTATGTCTTATGCCCTATCCACCCTCCTGTAACCTCCGCTGCACCGACCCCTAGGCATGAGCTCATCCTAACGAAATGGGAAAAAGGGGGATATTCACCAACTGCAAGTGAAGGACCTGTAGCGCCGAGGATGTCAACCCCCTCCTACAGCCTCTCAATCACAAGCCGAAGGCTACTAATTATCTTTGCGCCACCTAGTGACGTCTTTATTAACCACGCGCCACCCAGTGACGTCTTAACAACATACATGCGCCACTTAGTGACGTCTCAGTTCACAACACATAACATATACATTCATCACATAATTCACATAAACATGTATTATCATCATAAACATAACATATCAACACACCATCATCCAAACAACATTTAAACTTGCATACAATTCATAATAACTCATATATATCATCCATACTAGTTGTAGAACGCATTAGGGTACATAAAGGGTCAAAAAGGTTCATTTTCGCAAAAACAGCGCTGTTGTAATCGATTACTCGGGCTGGTAATCGATTACTGTAATCGATTACACGAACTGGTAATCGATTACGCAGCTCTGTAATCGATTAACAGAGAGCAGCGTTTTCTCGCGATTGGGAATTCAAACATCGTAATCGATTACGAACCCGTGTAATCGATTACGACGTCGTGAAACACGACTTTGGAGTTCCAAAAACACGATTTTCAATAGCCAATGGCCAAAATATGAACCCAACATCGTCCCAATCGATAGAAAACATAGCTATATCATTAACAAACATAAAAACACTTTTAAAACGCTTCTCAATTCATAAAACCCCTTTCTTTTTCAAAATCAACCCTTTCATGAACCCTAATGGGAAAAGCAACGTACAACATTCAAACTCCATTAATTCATCAACCAATCATGCATTTTCATAACGTTTAGAATGCCTAACCCCTACCTCTTGAAGACAATCCTTGTTTTTAGACGGAATCCTAGTTTCACGAACGGCCCGACTCCAATGATGACCCTTCCCGGAGAAAAGCAACCAGTAGAAACGTCCGGCTCGGTGAGAGGATCAAGAATATATAATTATTTTTGGGATTGGGTGAGTATTTGTGGGTGTTTCTTGACCTGGAATGGCTATGGCTTTGTGAGTTCTTGAGAGAGAAAGCTAGGGAGTGTTTCTGACCAAATGGGATGGAAATTAGAGTTTACTTTCATATATACTGAGCTAATAGGGTTTAAGAGTCATCGTGGGGCCCGCCCGTCACTTAAAACTTCTGAACACTCATTCTGCGCGCTGTGTAGTCGATTACATCGAGATTGTAATCGATTACAGGCCTCCGAGAAAGCCCAAATCTGAAACTTGACTTGCTGTAATCGATTACCAAGGGGCTGTAATCGATTACAAGGCACGAAAAATGCCCCAAAACACTTCCAAAGTGTCTCAACTCATATAATACATTCATGCACCCATAATAACTTAATGTAACATCAAAGCACACATAAATACTCATAAAAACACATAACATAGATAGTTAAACTAGGGGAAACATGCTCACTCAATCCAATTAAGTTCCAATCAAAGTCCATTACCCTTAATTTCCTTTAATTAGGACTTAATAAAGATCGGGGTGTTACATTTCTCCCCCCTAAAAAGAATTTCGTCCCCGAAATTCGTACCTGCAAACAAGGATGGAAACTAGCGACGCATCTCGTCCTCCAATTCCCATGTGAAGTCTCCTAACCGACCTCCGCCCCAAGCCACTTTGACCAAAGGCACATCCTTCCGTCTTAACCTCTTTACGCTGCGGTCAGCGATACTCATAGGGGGCAACTCAAAACACAAATCATCCCTTAGTTGTACACTTTCCGGCTCTAAGACATGACTAGGATCGGAGATGTACTTCCTCAACTGAGAAACGTGGAAGACATCATGCAAGTTTGAAAGGCTAGGAGGTAACGCAACTCGGTAAGCGACTGACCCGACACGACTCAAGACCTCGAAGGGACCAAGGTACCTAGGGCTAAGTTTCCTAACTTTCATGGCTCGTCCTATACCTGTTGTAGGGGTAACTCGCAGAAAAACATGCTCGCATACTGAGAACTCTAAGGGTCGTCTCCTCTGATCGGCATAGCTCTTCTGGCGGCTCTGGGCCGCGAGCATCCTCTCCCTAATCCTCTTCACCTGCTCAGCCGTCTCCCTCACAAGGTCGGGTCCTAGGACACTCGCCTCACCTGGGTCATGCCAACATAGGGGTGATCTGCACTTCCTCCCATACAATGCCTCGAAAGGCGCCATCCCTATACTCGCCTGGTAGCTGTTGTTGTAGGAGAACACTATCAAGGGCAGCAACTTGTCCCAACTCCCAAGACCATCTAGCACACATGCCCTCAACATGTCCTCCAGCGTTTGAATCGTCCTCTCCGACTGACCGTCCGTCTGTGGATGGTATGCCGTGCTCATGCTCAACTCCGAACCGAGCGCTTTCTGGAAGGCTCTCCAGAAACGAGACGCGAACCTCGGATCACGATCTGAGACTATCGTCTTCGGCACACCATGCAGCTTCACCACCTCCCGAACATAGATCTCTGCTAACCTCTCAAGAGGGTAGGTCATCCTGATCGCCAGAAAGTGAACCGACTTGGTCAGCCGATCAACAATAACCCACACCGCGTTGTGCCCCGCCTGAGTCCTCAGCAACCCAGACACGAAGTCCATGGATATGCTCTCCCACTTCCACTCCGGCACACTCAGCGGTTGTAGTAGTCCCGGCATCCTCCTGTGCTCCGCCTTCACCTTCTCACACACCAGACACTTACTAACCCAAGCAGCTACGTCCCTCTTCAGTCCCTGCCACCAGAACATCTTCCTCAAATCCTGATACATCTTATCTATCCCAGGATGAATGGTGAAATGGCTCTTGTGAGCCTCCTCCAAAATCGCCCTCCTGAGGTCACCACTCGCAGGAACGCACACCCGTCCCTCAAACCTCCATAAGCCGTCTCCGTCCACCGCAAATCCCTGCATCCTTCCCTCGCAAACAGCCTTCAAAACCTTCCCGAACTCTTCATCCTCCTGCTGCGCTCTCGCTATCTCCCTCAGAAAGACACTCGACACCTGAAGATGACTCACTCTCACACTAGTGGGGGTAAGGGTAACTCCTAGGTCCAGGTTCCTAAACTGCTCTATCAGTTGGGCCTCTCTGACCATCATGTGGGCTACGCTCACCGTCCTACGACTCAACGCGTCTGCAACCACATTCGCCTTCCCTGGATGGTAGTTCAGCTCAAAATCATAATTCTTCAGGAACTCCATCCAGCGCCTCTGCCTCATTTCAGCTCCTTCTGATCAAACAGATACCTGAGACTCTTATGATCAGAGAACACCTCGAACCTGACCCCATACAGGTAATGTCTCCACATCTTCAGAGCGAACACCACTGCCGCAAGCTCCAAGTCATGAGTCGGGTAATTAAGCTCGTATGGCTTCAACTGCCGTGAAGCATATGCCACAACGCTGCGATGCTGCATTAGCACGCATCCCAACCCCTTCCCTGAAGCATCACAGTAAACCTCGAAGGGCTCACTGGGGTCTGGTAGTGTAAGCACTGGAGTCGAGGTCAACCTTCTCTTCAACTCCGTGAAACTACTCTCGCACTCCTCTGACCAAACGAACGCAGCATTCTTCCTAGTAAGCTTCGTCAAGGGTAATGCTATCTGGGAGAAGTTCGAAATGAACCTACGGTAATATCCGGCTAACCCAAGGAAACTCCGAATCTCAGTCACTGTAGTAGGTCGCTCCCAGCTCATCACAGCCTTTATCTTACTAGGGTCCACGGAGATGCCTCCCTTTGACACAACGTGCCCCAAGAACTTCACCTCCTCCATCCAGAATTCGCACTTCGACAGCTTCGCGAACAGCTTCTTCTCCTTCAGCACCTCCAGCACCACCTTCAAGTGGCTCTCATGCTCCTCTCGCGTCTTCGAATAGATCAGAATGTCGTCAATGAAGACAACAACGAACCTATCCAAATAGGGTCTAAAGATCATGTTCATGTAATCCATGAACACCGCAGGAGCATTGGTCAGTCCGAAGGACATAACCGTGAACTCGTAGTGACCATAACGTGTCCTGAAAGCCGTCTTCGGGATATCCTCGTCCCTCACACGAATCTGATGGTACCCCGACCTCAAATCTATCTTCGAAAACACCTGGGCACCTCTTAGCTGGTCCATCAAATCGTCTATCCTAGGCAGCGGGTACTTGTTCTTGATGGTCACTTTGTTCAGCTGCCTGTAGTCTATGCACAACCGCATGCTCTCGTCCTTCTTCTTCACGAACAACACCGGCTCTCCCCAAGGTGATACACTCGGTCTAACAAATCTCTTCTCCAACAGCTCCTCCAACTGAGTCTTAAGCTCTGCCAACTCTCCGGGGGCCATCCTATAGGGTGCTATGGATATGGGTCTCGTCCCGGGTACTAGGTCTATGGCAAACTCAACCTCTCTGGCTGGGGGAAACTCAGGTATGTCCTCAGGGAAAACCTCCGGGTAATCTCTCACTACGGGAAGCTCACCCAACACCTGACCCTTAACAACCTCACTAGCGGCGAGAAACATGTAAGCATCACTCGTAACCCCACAACAGTTAAGCCTAATGGCACTAACATACAGCTCTAAAGGGTGTGACTAATGCAGAAGGAATAGAAGGAAATATTACAGACTTTGCATGGCAATCAAGCAAGACTCGATTGGCGGACAACCAATCCATGCCTAAGATAATGCCTAGACCTGTCATGGGCAAGCAGATGAGATCAAAAATGAATGCTCTATTATCTATATGAAACCTACATCTCATGCAAACTAAACATGTCCTAAGGGGTGCAGCTGTGGGGGTAGATACTAGCAGGTCATATGGTAACTCTGACATATGCAAACCTAGGCTCCTAGCATGATCATGTGATATGAATGAATGTGTGGCACCGGAATCATATAGTACAACTAAGGATTTTCCAGAAATCAAACATGTACCCAGAATGAGATTGTCCGACCGCTCTGCGCCCTCCGCTGTGACCGTGAAAACCCTGCCCTGGTGTTGTGGCCTGTGAGAGGAGGAAGGCTGAGATCCTCCAGCTGGGCACTCCCTAGCATAGTGGCCTGGCACGCCACATCGGAAGCACACACTCTGACCAGCTCTGCACTGACCGCCATGAGGTTTGCCACAAGTGGCACATGGAGGTGGAGCGGGCAGTGCTCTGGGTGCCGCTGCTGGCTGCTGCTGCTGTTGTGGCCTCTGCTGCTGTAGTGGGCGAGGCTGAGGCTGAGACTTACGGGGCTGTCCGTAAGGTTGGAAGCGAGCAGGGCGGTTAGACTGCTGTGACGCCGTGCCCTTCCCGAGAACCTCAACCCTGAGAGGAGCCACTGGCCGGCTCGTCTCCTCCACTATCCTGCACGTGTCCACCATCTCGCTATAGTCCTTTATCTTCATGTGCTTCACCATCCTCATGATGTTCTGGTTCAACCCGGAGCAGTATTTCATGCACTTCCAAGTCTGCTTGGGGTTCTCCTGGTAGATCTCCGAGAACCTGATAAGCTCCTCGAACTTGGCAGTGTACTCCGGTATGGTCATGGTACCCTCGCGAAGGCTCAGGAACTCCAGCTCCTTGTCCTGACGGACTGACTCAGGGAAATACTTCTCATAGAACATGTCCTTGAACATGTCCCATGTGATCGGAATACCCGCCGCATCAGAAGCGCGACGAGCGTCAGCCCACCAAGAGCGTGCCTCCATCTGAAGCATGAAGGTAGCCAACTGTGTCTTCTGGATCTCTGTGCATGAAACCACTGTGAAGATGTCCTCAATGCCCCTCAACCAATTCTCGGCTCAGAAGGATTGGTGGTGCCGTGAAAGGGTGAAGGGTTAGCCCTCCTGAAATCAACAAAATAAGTGTGGCCTGCACCGTTACCCGCTGGTGGCGGCGCTGCGCGCTGCTGCTGAGTCATGTGGTCCACCATGCGGTTCATGGCCCTAGCCATCTCCATGAACGCCTCAGCTGAAACCCCGTTATCTTGCCCGTTCGTCTCAGGGTGCTCCGTCTCTGAATCGTCCCTAGTACGCCTGTAAGGTGCCATGTCCCTGTGCACACAAACAAGATATATCGAGTTGATCAGGCTCCACATTACAGTTATGTATGCACAGTTACAATGACAGCCAAACAGTACGTTCACGCACCTCAACACTAACTAAGACACATAAGAGGTATGTGCGTGATAACTAAAGTGACATGCAACAAAAGCATAACAGGTCCATTACCCCAAGCCCTGTAAGGAAGGACCCGCTCTGATACCAAAATGTAACACCCTACTAGATAGCCCCTAGTGCTATAGTCATTTAGGGTCATTTCATAAGGGTTACCTCCTGTTATCGTACTTATACTTGATTTTGAAATACATATAAGCGGAAAATACATGGGAGAATTTTTTCGAAAAACGTTCGCGGAATATAAACATAAGGGCCTTGCGCATAATATAACGATAATATATGACACGGGATGTAGTCTGAATAATACCTCATAAATAAAGGGAAATAACCAAACATAGTCTCCCCAAACATACAATCAAGAAAGTAAATTGTAGTAATAGGTGTCATCTCATGAGCCTAAAACTGAGACCCATAAGACTCCATGAATACAAGCCATAACTGAAAGGTAAACACCGGCTAACATATGTCCGGACTCAAAGTAAATACAAATAAATGCTAACATATGAAATAAACATAATCCATAACGTAATAACGGGAACTGATACGTCTAGAAATAAATAAACTGCATAAAACTAAAGCTGCGCGGGCTCCTCATCCGCTCCTGTGTCCTGCTGAATCTCATCATCTAAAATGGGGGGGAAAACGTGGGGTGAGTACTTGGAAGTAACTCAGTAGGGGAGCCGCTCCGAGTTTGTTAATAAAATCGGTGTAACATGAATGAATTCAATTTCAGTTATAAGTTCTAAAATCATCTTTCCCGGAACGACTTACCTAAGTGCCTCTTGTTCATTTTACATCATACATACATTATACATAATTATATCCTTCGTGTGTGTACTCTACGTGCCATCTAGTCATATAGGGAAAACTTAATCAAATATCATGTTATGTTCTCTGACACTTTACTGGACTGTAACTCATTATCACTTTATCACTTATTATGTCTTATGGCCTATCCGCCCTCCTGTAACCTCCGCTGCACCGACCCCTAGGCATTAGCTCATCCTAACGAAATGGGGAATAGGGGGATATTCACCAACTACAAGTGAAGGACCTGTAGCACCGAGGATGCCAACCCCCTCCTACAGCCTCTCAATCACAAGCCGAAGGCTACTAATTATCTTTGCGCCACCCAGTGACGTCTTTATTAACCACGCGCCACCTAGTGACGTCTTAACAACATACATGCGCCACCCAGTGACGTCTCAGTTCACAACACATAACATATACATTCATCACATAATTCACATAAACATGTATTATCATCATAAACATAACATATCAACACACCATCATCCAAACAGCATTTAAACTTGCATACAATTCATAATTAACTCATGTATATCATCCATACTAGTTGTAGAACGCATTAAGGTACATAAAGGGTCAAAACGGTTCATCTTCGCAAAAATAGCGCTGTTGTAATCGATTACTGTAATCGATTACACGAACTGGTAATCGATTACTGTAATCGATTACACGAACTGGTAATCGATTACTGTTATCGATTACGCAGCTCTGTAATCGATTAGCAGAGAGCAGCATTTTCTCGCGATTGGGAATTCAGACATCGTAATCGATTACGAACCCGTGTAATCGATTACGACGTCGTGAAACACGACTTTGGAGTTCCAAAAACACGATTTTCAATAGCCAATGGCCAAAATATGAACCCAACATCGTCCCAATCGATAGAAAACATAGCCATATCATTAACAAACATAAAAACACTTTTAAAACGCTTCTCAATTCATAAAACCCCTTTCTTTTTCAAAATCAATTTCATAAATCAACCCTTTCATGAACCCTAATGGGAAAAACAACGTACAACATTCAAACTCCATTAATTCATCAACCAATCATGCATTTTCATAACGTTTAGAATGCCTAACCCCTACCTCTTGAAGACAATCCTTGTTTTTAGACCGAATCCTAGTTTCACGAACGGCCCGACTCCAACGATGACCCTTCCTGGAGAAAAGCAACCGGTAGAAACGTCCGGCTCGGTGAGAGGATCAAGAATATATAATTATTTTTGGGATTGAGTGAGTATTTGTGTGTGTTTCTTGACGTGGAATGGCTATGGCTTTGAGAGTTCTTGAGAGAGAAAGCTATGGAGGCTCTGGGATGATGAGAGGGAGTGTTTCTGACCAAATGGGGTGGAAATTAGGGTTTACTTTCATATATACTGAGCTAATAGGGTTTAAGAGTCATCGTGGGGCCCGCCCGTCAATTAAAACTTCCGAACACTCATTCTGCGCGCTGTGTAATCGATTACATCGAGATTGTAATCGATTACATCGAGATTGTAATCGATTACAGGCCTCCGAAAAAGCCCAAATCTGAAACTTGACTTGCTGTAATCGATTACCAAGGGGCTGTAATCGATTACTGGGCACGAAAAATGCCCCAAAACACTTCCAAAGTGTCTAACTCATATAATACATTCATGCACCCATAATAACTTAATGTAACATCAAAGCACGCATAAATACTCATAAAAACACATAACATAGATATTTAAACTAGGGGAAACATGCTCACTCAATCCAATTAAGTTCCAATCAAAGTCCATTACCCTTAATTTCCTTTAATTAGGACTTAATAAAGATCGGGGTGTTACACCGCCTAAGCAGGGTACCCGAAGACGGGGAAGGCCTCGTACCACAAGGGACCCCCCTCCTGTGCAGGGGGATGATGAGCCCGTTGGAGGTGCAAGGGGTTCGCCAAGCTCTCAACATCTTGATTCAGATGATGCAGAATCAGAATCAGAATCAGAATCAGAATCAGGATCAGAACCAGAGAAGGGAAGAGGTTCCTCCGAACATGGACTACGAACCACCTAGGCCAGGACCTCAGGTTTTTGGTACTCATGAGGTGACGCTGGAGGCATATCTGAGGCTGAACCCACCGACTTTTTCGGGGGAGTCCATGGAGGAAGACCCAGAGGATTTCTTCGATCGGGCCACTAGAGCTCTGCGTGCCCTTCGATACCATGATGTGAGGGTCGTGGATCTGGTGACCTACACCCTGCAAGGAACTGTTGTCCACTTGTATGAGACCTGGTTGATGGAAAGGGCACACATGAGAAGGCCGCCACCAGTATAGGACGAGTTCACCGAAGCTTTCAGAGCAAGATTCTTTTCTGAGAACCGAAGGGAGCTTTTGGTGCAGCAATTCCTCAAGCTGAAGCAGACTCCGGGCATGTCTATGGTCGAGTATGCTACTCAATTTACTCGACTATGTCGATATGCGCCGCATGAGATCACTACTAAGGATAGGAAAGTGAGAAGGTTTGTGAAGGAAGACTTTCTCTCAGGTCATGGATACAACTGTGGGCATTGAAAGCTCAAGGGAAGAAGATAAGCCGAATAGGGGATTTGAGAAGAAAAAGAAGACTACAAGGCAGTTCTCCAAAGGATCCAGTTCTGGTGGGTCCTAAGGTTATCAGCAGCAGAGGTTTGCTCTGGGGAGTGGTTCCAACTCCTCAGGATCCACCCCTAGGGTCATGTCTGGGATGAGGCCCCAAGCAAGCAGTGCTTCCCAGTCGAACACACAATGGTCTGGACCCCAAGGTCCTCAGCGCCCTCATTGCAAGCAGTGTGGGAGATTCCACCATGGCGCGTGTCGCCCGAATCAGAATGTATGCTACGTGGGAGCCCGAGGAAGCCATGCGGGAGAAGTATCCGCACCTCTTTCATGTTTCAGGTAATCTCTTTTCCCTTCTGTGTTTGAATTTGGGGTCCGAATTCTTTAAGGGGGGAAGATTGTAATACCTCGGGTATTCTGAGTTAGTTTGAGTAAGAGATCACAGTACAACCGGGGAGATAGAACCACGTGGGTCCCACCTCCCCACCCCTTTTTCCCTTTTCCTTTTCTTTTTCTCCTTCCCTCCCTCATTTTCCAGTATACCCTCTCCCCCCCATTTTCCTTTCTTTCTTTCTCTCTTCCTCACCACTTCTCCCTCTCTTAAATCTCTCTCAAATCCATCACCCAACGCCACTAATGTTCAAGATCAAGTTAGCATTGTTCATCTAGTATATTGTGGGTAAGTGTAGTGTATTTCTTTTTCTCTCTTGGTGTATTTTCTCTCTAATTTTCGGATTTGGGGGTTAGGGTTTACAATTTGGGGCTTTTGATTTTGTTATGAGATTGAGGTTTGTGATGTGTTCTCTAGGGTCTCAACCAACTAGAGAAGCTCCGGGTACTTCATCCTAGCTCCGGGTGGTGTCTTGGAGCTCATTGGAGTAATTTGTGAGTAATGGGTTATTTATGGTTTATGTTTGATTTTGATTGATATTGTGAATTTCTTGCTATGATAGTTGATAGGGACTGAGATTGGTTGATATATGATTGATATTGTATGTTGGTTGTGTTTGATTTGGATGGGTTGTGGTAAAAATGTGGATTTGGAGATGATTTTTGAACTATTTTCTGCAGAATTTCGTCTCTGACTCAGGCTGTAATCGATTACAACGAATTGGTAATCGATTACTGCAATCGATTACCAAGATTCTGTAATCGATTACCACGAGTTGGTAATCGATTACAGACTGCCTATTTTCGCAAAAAATTTTCTTCAGAACGAAATTTGAAACTGATAATCGATTACAGAAGCCTGTAATCGATTACATCAGTACAAAAACTCTATTTTTAAGGCTTTAACTCAAAATCTTTATACATTTAAGTTATGCATTCAAATCCATCCGTCCACCACTACCCCAAATTCGATACTGGCTATTTATGATGTTATTATGATGATGATTTGAATGAAATGCGAACATGCAATTATGAAATGATAATGATTAAATGATGATTAAGATTGGTTGGTTCGGCCTGAGGAGGGGCATAGCTCCCGGGGTCGAGTTTTAATGAAGTCTGAGGAAGGGCTGGGCTCCCGGGACTAAAGATCTGAGGAGGGGCTGGGCTCCCGGATCTCTAATGATAAATACACCTTAATAATGATGAATAAGACGAATTGCGGAATGTGTTGTATGGTGATTATGCGATGGACTATCCTGTCTGTGTATGTGATCATGATATTGTTGCATAAACTGTTTTTAATCTATTATTCACTGAGCGTATGACTCACCCATTCATACAAACCATTTTCAGATTCAGGTGCAGATCAGGAGGCGAGCCCTTCCGTTCCTCCGAGCTCTTAGATTTGGTGAGCCTCAATGTGTAGAGGCGTTATGTTATGTCAGTAGTATGCTCCATAGGTTTACAAACAGGATTATCTAAGTTATGTATGTGTTGTTGTCTATGTAAGACTTGTTGTATGTCTGTTGGGTTATGTTGACTTCTGAGTTAAGCAGGATGTTATGACCGTATTATTGTAATATGGATTTAGGGGTGTTGTCTTGAGAACCGTATTACATGTATGGATTTTATGTATGTGTGCATGTTAAAGTAGTTGTGGTTGTTGTTGTTTAGCTGGATTGTTGTGTGGATTACAGGTTAAAGCTGACATGGGACTCGGTGTCCCATGTGCCGGTCACGATCCGAGTTGGGTCGTGACAAATGATGATGAAAAAATTAGAAGAGAAAAAAAGGTCAACAAAATAGAGAAAAATTTGAAGGATGAAGAAGAAGGTAGATGAAAATAAGAAAAAAATGAAAGAAAATAGAGAAAGAACAAAAAGAGAAATGACAGAATAAGAACAATGAAGGAAGAAGAAAAAAATAATGTCGTTGATGAGGTGGAGAGAAAAATTGGATTTAAAAGAATGATGAGATATGTTACGATAAATCTCTCTTATATTGTAAAACACAGTTAATGGCACCCATATCATGCCACGTGTCACTGTGTTATTTATGTTATTTATAATAAATAATAATTTCAATCAATCGTTGAATTAGTGCGAGCATTTATAATAGATAAATTTCTAACATATAGCAATTTAAAGCATAATAATTTCAATCAATAATTTATTAGCGCGAGAATTAACATTCATGATTGGTTCAATCAATCAATGGGAGTTTCAATCAATTTTATAGTATTTTATTATGTTACGTTATTGATTATGTTATTGATTTGCATAGTATGTATATGCGAGAAATAATCAATCATTAGTATGAGAATTAATTTTATGTTATTGATTTGCATAGTATATGTTATCAATCATAATATTATGTTATTGAATCAATTTTATTTATAGCATAGTATATGCGAGAATTAATCAATCATATTATTTCAATCAATCAATAATTTCAATCAATTTTATAGCATTTTATTTTGTTATTGATTTGCATAACGTATATATTGAATCAATATTATGTTATTGAATCAATTTTATACCTTATTCAATCATAGAATCAATTAAGGGATCAATTAGTTACAAATGATTTCAATCATATTATGTTATTAAATCAATTTTATACCTTATTCAATCATAGAATCAATTATAGAATCAATTTTATAGCAATTTATTAGTATTAGTATTAATAATGCAAATCAATAATGTTGTTTAGTATATATATTCTAAATGTCCTATTAGGTTATCACCAAAATTCATCATTCACTAGAATTACATTAGAACATTGAACTGACAATGGCGACTGATTATTCTCTCATCAAGGATATCAATGCAAGAACCACAGGGCAAGATTGGGAAATAAAAGTTAGAGTAATCATGTATTGGAGACTTACCAACTTTAAAAATGTGTCTGATAAGTCATCGATCGAGATGATTTTACTAGATGAGCAGGTAATAATGCTTCTACATCATTTTCCATCATTTCTAATTGTTTCATATTATATTTTCGTTTGTTTTAATAAAGGGTAGAATACATTGCTCCATAAAGAGTTTTCATGTATATCTTTTTGATAACACACTTAAAGAAGGGAGGACATATGTTATTTCAAATGTATCTGTTGTTCTTAATGCCCCATCTTATAAGACTACAATGCATGAGTTTAGATTCTACTTCAAACGAGACACTAATGCAGATGAAAAAACAATAAAAATAATGAATGCTTTCGCGTTGGTGCTATTCAATCAAATATTGGAAGAAACTCGGGAAGATGGTTACTGTGTTGGTACTTATATGCCTATTTTACAATAGTATATTTTACAATAGTACACATAGTGTTACTAATTTAAATATATAAAGAATTACTATATAATTTTATACTAATATACAATTTAATTTACAAAAAAAGCAGATGTGATAGGTCTTATTACACCTAAAGATTCAATGAGGACTTTGCCAAGGAATGGCAAAACTCTTACCTACAAGGACTTGGAGTTGGACAATCTAGAGTTAGTTTCTTCTATTTATTTAAATTTAAATATAGACTAAATTACAATATTGTATATTTAATTTTTATTTCATGGAGTGAATGAGGTGATTGTTGGTATATTATTCACAAATTTCTATTTATTATATAGGGGCTCCAAACTAAAATGCACTTTATGGGGAGAATATGCGCATAAACTTGACAAATATTAATGCCTCCTAGAGCATGCCACATGTCACTTCTAAATTCCTTTCTATTCACTTCATTGTTGTACATTAATTCATGCTCTAATCAAGGCTAATCTCTCTTTTAAAAATGCGTCTGATGAGTCATCGATCGAAATGATTTTACTAGATAAGCAGGTAATAATGTTTCTACATCATTTTGCACTACTTCTCACGGGAAATGAAAAATATAAATAATGAACATAGCATTTTATTGGATTTTTTTATTGTTGAAAAAGAATAATTATGAATACTTAGTAATCAAAATATAATTAGAGATTTTTAATATTTTTTTACCTATGAATCATTATGAACGTGAATAAGTAAATTTTCAATATTTTTGTTGATTGTTGGATGGAAATAATTATGAATAATTAGTAATTATTAGTGATTGATAATGAGTATTTTTTAATATTTTCTATGATTTCAGTAATTTTAGTGATTGATAATCCGTAAATTATGAACATTTTTATTAGTTAATTATTGAAAGAAAATAAATATGAATATTATGAATACGAATTCGAGATTGAAAAAAAATAATTACATGATTGAATAAGAATTTGATGCTGATTTTTAGTGATTGATAAAAGGGTGTGGCAATAATCACTTCCTATGTTTCGTATATGTTGATTCAGTATATATGATTATTTATTAAAATAATTTAAAAATTACATATTTATTTTACATGATAAGTAGTTCTTAGACACTTTATCAACATTCTTTTTCAATTTTATGTACATTTACTGATATAAGAATAATTTCATTTATGTATTTTTTTATATTTGTAAAATAAATTTTATAAATAATATATTTTCATTTTTATTAAAATATTTCTATTTCATTAATTATTTAATATTTCAAACATAAAATTTGGTATCATCCCGTGCATCGCACGGGTTAAAAGACTAGTTATATATATAAGTAAGATTTGATAGAGTTATTTTCTTCAACAAATCTCACTATTTTTTAAAATTAAATTGGAATAGAAATCATATCTTTATATAGGATATTATATATAATGTTAAGAAGTAATATAATCTATTATGTTCTTAATTCTATATATCATACCATATCTTTTAAATAGATAAATATATTAATATATCACTAATCAGTGAGCAATGAGTGAAAATAATAATCATAAAAAAATTTATAAATCACGGATTGTGTATACCATATCTTTATATATAATATTACATCTCAAATTAAAAAATAATATTATATATTTTATTATCAATTTTATATATATATACTACCCACGTGTGTAATTAGTATATATATATATATATATATATATATATATATATATATATATATATATATATATGAGATAAATATATTATAATAATTTTATATGAATGTATAAGTATAATTATTATCCTTAATTCATGTAATACTTAGGGTAGTCTGAGTTAGTTTGAGTGAGAGATCACGGTACAACCGGGAAGATAGGACCACATGGGCCCCACCTTTCCCCTCTTTTTATTTCCTTTTCCTTCTTCCTTTCCCCTCATTCACGTTTCTTTCTCTCTCCCTCTCTTCTTCTCTCTTCTTCTTCTTCCTCACCCCTTTCTTCCTTCTCAAATCAAAACCCAAACCCCATTAATCATCAAAGATCAAGTTAGCATTGCTCATCTAGTATATTGAGGGTAAGTGTAGAGTATTTCTTTTTCTCCATTGATGTCTAGATTCTCTAATTTTCGGATTTGGGGGTATAGGGTTCCTAATTGGGGTTTTTGATTTTGTTGAGAGATTGAGGTTTGTGATGTGTTCTCTAGGGTCTCAACCATCTAGGGAAGCTCCGGGGAACTCATCCTAGCTCCGGGTGGAGTCTTGGAGCTCATTGGAGTAATTTGTGAGTAATGGGTTATTTGTAGTTTATGTATGATTTTGATTGAATCTGTGAATATCTTGTTATGATAGTTGATAGGGATTGAGATTGGTTGATATATAATTGATATTGCATGTTGGTTGTGTTCGATTTGGATGGGTTGTGGTGAAAATGTGGATTAGGGGATGAATTTCGCGAAGTTTTCTGCAGAATTTCGTCTCTGACCCAGGCTGTAATCGATTACAGCGAATTGGTAATCGATTACTGTCATCGATTACCAATATACTATAATCGATTACCACGGGTTGGTAATCGATTACAGACAGCCAATTTTCCTAAAAATTTCCTCAGAACGAAATTTGAAACAGGTAATCGATTACAGAGGTCTGTAATCGATTACATCAGTATAGAAACTCCATTTTAAGACCTTAACCCAATATTTTCTTATTTTAAAGTTAATTACTAAAATCCATTCGTTCACCACTACTCCAAACTTATTACCTGAATGTTTATAAGGTCATGGGATTTATGATATGATGTTGATGATGTGATGATGAATTGATGAGCTACTTAGACTGTGATTGTGAATGATGTGTGCCACTAACAGCGCTAAATAAGATAAAATATTTGAATGAATTAAGAGATGGTAAAACGACCTGAGGAGGGGCATAGCTCGCGGGGTTTCGCAGTATGGTGTCTGAAGAGGGGCATAGCTCGCGGGGTTTCGCAGTATGGTGTCTGAGGAGGGGCATAGCTCGCGGGACATCCATACTGCCTATGAACATGAGTCGGGGCCGCGCTCCAGGTGTTCATAGATTAAAAGCTACCAAGATAAAGAGACTGTATAAGAACGTTTGAGTTATATATCTGCTGTGTTGGTGTATCTTTATGCTTGTTGATTCATGATATATCTGCATACACTTCTTATAACCTGTTTATTCACTGAGCGTATGACTCACCCATTCATACAATATGTTTTCAGATCAAGGTGCAGATCAAGGGACGAGTTCATCCGTTCCTCCGAGTTCTTGGATTTGGTGAGCCTCATGTGTAGAGGCCTTATGTATTTCCTTTCTAGTGTATGCTCCTAATGTTACAGACAGGATTTCCTTGGACTAGGATAGTGGATGGATGTTGTATAAGTCTATGTAAGACTTACTATTGTTGTCTTGATGTTGTTAGACTTAATTATGGATATGTATGACCAAATTATATGTATGGATATTATGTATGAATGTATGTTATTGTAGTTGTGGTTGTTGTTGTGAAGTTGGATTATTGTGTGCATTACAGGTTAAGGCTGACATGGGACTCGGTGTTCCATGTGCCGGTCACGATCCGAATTGGGTCGTGACAAAGTTGGTATCAGAGCCTAGGTTGAGTCCTGTAACTTATGGAGCAAACTGTTTTCAATAGGGTAACAATCGTGTAAATGGTTGCCGGCCCATTTTCACAAGATTGTGACTCTAGTGAAAGCTTTTATAGGATGTCTTATGGTTTTGTCTTGATGTTTCTGTGTGGTGATCCCTTATTGTTCAGGGTCACCTCTTCTGCTGTTTTCTAAATGCTTGTTTGTTTGTGTAGCTATCTTGTTCTGACCATGCCTCCTAAGAGAAGCACCCGAGGTAGACCTCGTCTCAACAGGGACCTCCTCCTGAGCAAGAGCTGTGGACCCCAGGGGGCAATACGGATTATGACCGCGATGCGGAAATCCGGGACATTCGTCAGACTCTGAACACTCAGATGCAAATGACGGCGAATCAGAATAATCAGAATCAGGAGAGAGCAGAAGTTCCCCCTAACCCTGAGTATGAGCCGCCAAGGAGAAGGCCACAAGTTTTTGGACCTACAGAGGTGTCGCTAGAGGCGTATCTGAGGCTTAATCCGCCAACCTTTTCTGGGGATTCAATGGATGAAGACCCTTAGGAGTTTCTTGATAGGGCTACGAGGGCTCTGCGTGCTCTCCAATGTCATGATGTGAGGGCCGTAGACCTTGTTACCTACACTCTGCAGGGCACTGCTGCCCACTGGTATGAGACCTTAAGGATTGAAAGGGAAAACATGAGAAGACCACCACCGGTATGGAAGAGTTCACAGACGCCTTCAGGCAAGATTCTTTTCAGAGAACCGAAGGGAGCTGTTGGCTAACCAATTCCTTAAGCTGAAGCAGACACAGGGCATGTCCGTAGTGAGTACGCTACGCAGTTTACTCGGTTATGCGATATGCACCTCATGAGATCACCCGGAGGACCGGAAGGTGAGAAGATTTGTGAAGGGCTCAGGATCCGATGTGATCCATCTTGCATAATGAGATTGGGCGGAAGACTTTTTCTCAAGTCATGGATACTGCAGTGGGGATTGAAGGTTCCCTAGAGGAAGATAAGCCTAGTAGAGGGTTTGACAAGAAGAAGAAGACTACAGGGCAGTTCTCTGGAGGATCCAGTTCTGGTGGATCTCATGGCTACCAGTATCAGAGGTTCATACATGGGGGTGGTTCCAACTCATCAGGATCCGCTCCTAGAGATGTGCCGGCGAGGTCCCAGTCCAGCAGTAGTTCTCAGTCTAGTACGCATTGGCCAGATTCTCGTGCCCCTCATTGCAAGAGTTGTGGAAGGTATCATCAAGGACCCTGCCGTGTTGTTCCTCACACCTGTTATGGTTGTGGTCGGACAGGCCACTTTATCAAGGATTGTCCCCACTTTTCTGGTGGAACTTCTAGGCCTCAGGCACCGGTTTTGCACACTCCATCTTTCTTAGCTATGTCTCCGGGTGGATCTTCTGGGCATGGGGGTAGGGGACCGGCTAGAGGAAACAGAGGTCGTGGTCAGGGAGGTGGAGGAAGAGCTCAGCCTAGAGTCTTTGCGTTGACCCGTCAGGATGCTCAGGCATCCAATGCTGTAGTGGCAGGTATAACAAAAGTTTGTTCTTCTGAAGCTTATGTGTTGTTTGATCCGGGCTCCACACATTCTTATGTGTCCCCGTTCTTTGCTTCCCGTCTTGGCGAGCAACCTGTGTCTTTGGAGGATCCTTTTTGGGTTAGTACTCCGGTCGGAGAACCTCGTATGGTTCATCTTGTGTGCAAGTCGTGTGTGGTTTCTGTGGGCGGGATGGACACTTTGGCCGACCCGGTAATCCTTGATATGGTAGACTTTGATGTCATCCTGGGCATGGATTGGTTGGCTTCCTGTCATGCCTCAGTGGATTGCTATGCCAAGTTGGTGAAGTTTGTCCTTCCCGATGGTTCAACCTTCGAATTCCAAGGGGATCATTGTATGACCCCTGCTTCTTTGATCTCGACTATGAGTGCCATGAAGTTGATGGACCACGAGTGTCAAGGTTTTCTGGCATCAGTGTTGAACATGGAGGCTAGTATTGTGGGTGTTGGTCAAGTTCCAGTGGTATGTGAGTACCCAGATGTGTTTCCGGAGGAGTTGCCGAGTATGCCACCTGATCGGGAGATAGAGTTCGGGATTGACCTAGCTCCTGATGCTCAACCAGTTTCCATTCCTCCTTACCGTATGGCTCCGAAGGAGTTAAACGAGTTGAAGGATCAGCTGAAGGATCTTTTGGACAAAGGGTTCATCCGACCGAGCACATCACCTTGGGGTGCTCCGGTTCTTTTTGTCAAGAAGAAGGATGGATCCATGAGGCTTTGCGTGGACTACAGACAGCTCAACAAGTTGACGGTCCGAAACAAGTACCCTCTTTCGAGGATTGATGATCTGTTTGATCAGCTTCAGGGTGCTTGCTGTTTTTCTAAGATTGATTTGAGCGCGGGTTTTTAAGACGGCTTTCCGTACTCGATATGGGCATTTCGAATTTCTTGCGATGTCTTTTGGGTTGACCAACGCCCCTGCAGCTTTTATGGATCTCATGAACCGAGTGTTCAAACCATTCTTGGATCGCTTCGTCATAGTCTTCATCGATGACATCCTGGTATACTCTAAGTGTGCTGAGGAGCATGAACATCATCTCAGAGTTGTGCTGCAGACTCTGAGGGACCACAATTTTTATGTCAAGTTCTCTAAGTGCGAGTTTTGGATGAATCAAGTAACCTTTCGGGGCATATAGTGTCTAAAGACGGTATCATGGTGGATCCAAAGAAGGTAGAAGCAGTTCAGAAGTGGCCTAGACCTACAACAGTGACGGAGATCCGTAGTTTCTTGGGTCTTGCGGGCTACTACCGGAGATTTGTCAAGGATTTCTCTCGGGTAGAAGCACCTCTCACCCAGTTAACTCAGAATCACGCACCTTTTCTGTGGTCAGAAGCTTGTGAGTCAAGTTTTCAAAAGCTGAAGGAGGCTCTGACTACCGCTCCCGTTTTGGCCTTGCCTACCGGTTCAGGAGGCTACTCCGTATATTGTGACGCTTCCCGGATTGGGCTTGGTTGTGTTTTGATGCAGAATGGGAGGGTGATAGCTTATGCCTCAAGGAAGTTGAAGAATCACGAGCAGAACTACCCCACGCATGATTTGGAGATGGCGGCGGTGGTGTTTGCTCTCAAGATCTGGAGACACTACCTCTACGGAGAGACGTGTGAGATCTACACCGACCACAAGAGCTTGAAGTACATCTTTCAGCAGAAAGACCTAAATCTGAGACAGAGGCGGTGGATGGAGTTACTGAAGGACTATGATTGTACCATCTTGTATCACCCTGGGAAGGCCAATGTAGTCGCTGATCCTCTAAGCAGGAAGTCTATGGGTAGTCTGGCCCACATTGCTGTGGTGGAAAGACCGTTGGTTGAGGAGATCCATAGGTTGGAGTCGGAGGGCATGCACTTCGAGTTAGGGAGATCTGGAGTACTCTTAGCTCATGTGTGGGCTCAATCCTCTTTGGTGGACCAGATTAAATACGTTCAGCGTGATGATCCAAGGCTTGCTAAGCTTGTGTCAGAGGTCAGTGAAGGGAAGAACGTGGAGCTATCTCTAGACTCAGAGGGTGTTTTACGGTGTGGACAGCGGTTGTGCGTACCCGATGTGGGTAATCTGAGGAGGCTCATTCTAGAGGAAGCTCACAACTCCAAGTATTCCATCCATCCAGGCAGTACGAAGATGTATCAGGATTTGAAACAATTATTTTGGTGGGAAGGTTTGATGCGGGATGTAGCAGACTTTGTTTCTCGGTGCCTGGTGTGTCAGCAGGTGAAAGCGGAGCACCAAAGACCTGTAGGACTGTTGCAACCGTTGGAGATACCCACGTGGAAGTGGGAGATGATCACCATGGATTTTGTGACGGGATTACCCCGCAGTTTCCGAGGCTTTGACTCCATATGGGTGATTGTGGATCGACTGACCAAGTCGGCCCACTTCATTCCGGTTAAGACGTCTTACGGAGCGCCTCGCTACGCTCAGTTGTTCTTGGAGGTGATTGTGCGACTCCATGGTGTTCCTGTCTCCATCATATCGGACCAAGGTACTCAGTTCACCTCCCGTTTCTGGCGATCCTTTCAGGAAGCTTTAAGGACTCGTCTTAATTTCAGTACGGCATTTCACCCTCAAACCGATGGGCAGTCAGAGAGGACTATTCAGATTTTGGAGGACATGCTCCGAGCTTGTGTGATGGATTTCGGCGATGGTTGGGATCCATATCTTCCATTGATCGAATTCTCTTATAATAACAGTTATCAGGCCAGTATTGGAATGGCACCGTTTGAGGCTCTGTATGGTAGGAGATGTCGCTCCCCCATTGGATGGTTTGAGAGTGGTGAAGCGGCTCTGTTGGGACCCGACTTGGTTCAAGACGCCATGGAGAAGGTGAAGTTGATCCGAGAAAGGCTGCAAGCGGCCCAGAGTAGGCAGAAGGCCTATGCCAACAACCGGAGACGAGACTTGGAATTCTCGGTTGGTGATCATGTGTTTCTCCGCATTTCTCCGATGAAGGGAGTTATGAGGTTCGGGAAGAAAGGGAAGTTGAGTCCCCGTTATATCGGACCTTTTGAGATCTTGGATCGGATTGGAGCTGTGGCCTATCATCTGGCACTTCCCCCTGAGTTATCTGCTATACACCCCGTCTTTCATGTGTCCATGTTAAGGAAGTACCTATCTGACCCCTCTCATGTGCTTGAGCATCAAGTGTTGCCTCTGGATGAGAACTTAGCTTTCGAGGAGGAACCCGTGGTGATTGTGGACCGTCAGGTGAGGAAGCTTCGAACTAAGGAAGTTGCTACAGTGAAAGTGGTTTGGCGGAACCACTCAGGTCCGGAAGCTACCTGGGAACCCGAGGAAGCCATGCGGGATAAGTATCCGCACCTCTTTCATGTTTCAGGTAATCTCTCTTCCCTTTTGTGTTTGAATTCGGGGTCCGAATTCTTTAAGCGGGGAAGATTGTAATACCAGGGGTAGTCTGAGTTAGTTTTAGTGAGAGATCACGGTACAACCGGGGAGATAGGACCACGTGGGCCCCACCATTCCCCTCTTTTTCTTTCCTTTTCCTTCTTCCTTCCCCCTCATTCACGTTTCTTTCTCTTTCCCTCTCTTCTTCTCTCTTCTTCTTCTTCCTCACCCCTTTCTTCCTTCTCCAATCCAAACCCAAACCCCATTAATCATCAATGATCAAGTTAGCATTGCTCATCTAGTATATTGAGGGTAAATGTAGAGTATTTCTTTTTCTCCATTGATGTCTAGTTTCTCTAATTTTCGGATTTGGGGGTTTAGGGTTCCTAATTGGGGTTTTTGATTTTGTTGAGAGATTGAGGTTTGTGATGTGTTCTCTAGGGTCTCAACCATCTAGGGAAGCTCCGGGGAACTCATCCTAGCTCCGGGTGGAGTCTTGGAGCTCATTGGAGTAATTTGTGAGTAATGGGTTATTTGTAGTTTATGTATGATTTTGATTGAATCTGTGAATATCTTGCTATGATAGTTGATAGGGATTGAGATTGGTTGATATATAATTGATATTGCATGTTGGTTGTGTTTGATTTGGATGGGTTGTGGTGAAAATGTGGATTTGGGGATGAATTTCGCGAAGTTTTCTGCAGAATTTCGTCTCTGACCCAGGCTGTAATCGATTACAGCGAATTGGTAATCGATTACTGTAATCGATTACCAATATACTGTAATCGATTACCACGGGTTGGTAATCGATTACAGACAGCCACTTTTCGTAAAAATTTTCCTCTGAACAAAATTTGAAGCAGGTAATCGATTACAGAGGTCTGTAATCGATTACATCAGTATAGAAACTCCATTTTAAGACCTTAACCCAATATTTTCTTATTTTAAAGTTAATTACTCAAATTCATTCGTTCACCACTACTCCAAACTTATTACCGGAATGTTTATAAGGTCATGGGATTTATGATATGATGTTGATGATGTGATGATGAATTGATGAGCTACTTAGACTGTGATTGTGAATGATGTGGGCCACTAACAGCGCTAAATAAGATAAAATATTTGAATGAATTAAGAGATGGTAAAACGACCTGAGGAGGGGCATAGCTCGCGGGGTCGTAAATGGAAACCTAAGGAGGGGCATAGCTCGCGGGGTTTCGCAGTATGGTGTCTGAGGAGGGGCATAGCTCGCGGGACATCCATACTGCCTATGAACATGAGTCGGGGCCGCGCTCCAGGTGTTCATAGATTAAAAGCTACCAAGATAAAGAGACTGTATAAGAACGTTTGAGTTATATATCTGTTGTGTTGGTGTATCTTTATGCTTGTTGATTCATGATATATCTGCATACACTGCTTATAACCTGTTTATTCACTGAGCGTATGACTCACCCATTCATACAATATGTTTTCAGATCAAGGGACGAGTTCATCTGTTCCTCCGTTCCTTCGAGTTCTTAGATTTGGTGAGCCTCATGTGTAGAGGCCTTATGTATTTCCTTTCTAGTGTATGCTCCTAATGTTACAGACAGGATTTCCTTGGACTAGGATAGTGGATGGATGTTGTATAAGTCTATGTAAGACTTACTATTGTTGTGTTGATGTTGTTAGACTTAATTATGGATATGTATGACCAGATTATATGTATGGATATTATGTATGAATGTATGTTATTGTAGTTGTGGTTGTTGTTGTGAAGTTGGATTATTGTGTGCATTACAGGTTAAAGCTGACATGGGACTCGGTGTTCCATGTGCCGGTCACGATCCGAATTGGGTCGTGACAATTTAATATTTATAAGAAAAAATAATAAAAGATACATTTAATAGTAAAAAATAAGAGAATGAATTAGCATAATATATATGAAAAATATTACATACTAAAATAACTTTCTTTTAGGAATTGACACGTAAGCATTACCTTTTCCGGAAAAACTCTCTAATATATATATACTAGTCTTGTACCCGTGCGATGCACGGGAATTATATCGAATTTTACGTTTAAAATGTAAAAATTATTTGTATAAAATGAAGTTAAATAAAAATATGTTATTCATAAATTTATTTTGTAAATATAACAATAAAAATACATAATGAAATTATTATTATATTTGTGGATGCAAATAAAATTATTCAATCACATAATTAGTTTTCATTTTTTCAATATCAAATTTGTATTCATAAAATATTTATAATTATTCTCTTTCAACAATCAACAAAAAATAACATAATATACATATTATCAATCACTAAAAACTACCGAAATCATAGAAAATATTCAAAAACTAATAATTATCAATCATGAATAATTACTAATTATTCATATCTAGTCCCGTCCAATAATCAATAAAAATATTAAAAATTTACTAATTCATGTTCATAATTATTCCTAATTAACAAAAAATATTAAAAATATGTAATATCAATCACTAAAATTCTCTAAAATATTCACTAATTATCAATCACTAAATTACAGGTAAAATATTCAAATATCACTAATTATCAAACATTAATAATTACTAATAATTCGTAATTATTGTTTTTTAAAAATACATGTTCATTATTTATGTTTTACATTGGCAAAAATATCATGTTGGTCCTGTAACTTTTACTCGATTTTGATTTTGGTTCGGTATCTTTTATTTTTTTTATTTTTTTTATATTCTCATTCTTTTATGTAGTTATTTCTATTATATTATTAGTATTATTGTTCAATATACTAATTTCTAAGAGAATTCAGGAATGCTCATTTTGGGTTATAGCTACAATTGTTTCATTGGAAGTAGATAACACTTCATGGACTTATAAAGCCTGTAAGAGATGTCCAAAGAAAGTTGAACGTGTTGGTAAAAAGTTTTATTGCAAAAAGTGTGACCGGTTTGAGTCTAATCCATATTTCAGGTTATATTAACACTTATAATTACTTTATACATGTACACATTATATTAATTTATATAGTAATCCATTGGTTGTTCTGTTTTTCTTTTTTAGGTTTCGATTACAAGTTATTATTACTGATGGTACTGGAAGCATGACTTTGGTTTTGTGGGATAGGGAATCAGTGCAACTCATAGGGAAAACAGTAAATGAAATAAAGCAAGATGATGTGTGTTTCTAGCTACCTAATATTTTCTGCATTTAGTTAATTTATTTGTTACTAATAGTATGTGTTAATTTATAAAAATGATTTCCTCATTTCAATGCAGTCATCTCAGGGTGATACCTATCCTGATCTTTTAAATGATCTTCTTGAGATGAGGTTGCTGTTTAAAATTTCTGTAAAGCAAGGCAACATAAGCGATTTTGACAATGTGTAATGTACTAAAGATATCTCAAGATGAGCAACTACTGTCCAAATATGGTTCACAGACTACATCATATGAAGTAGTTGTAATAAACTAACTCACCATCTGATATTTCATTCTAGATTTGATTTAAATTGAAATTATTGTTTCTTTACTCATGTTTTATTTCTTTTATTATACAGGGTGTAAACTCAAGTCCCATTACCAATTGTTTAACTAATCCTGACCAGGCAGCAAGCTGTAGCAGAGTAGTGTTCTTTATTACTTACAAACTATTTTTGTAAGATATAGTATATAATTATATTATATCACTTATATAATTTATTTTATGTATTATAGGATGAAGTTAGTGAGTCTGAGACAAATTCTGATGAAAAAACTCCAGGAAAACGTGTGGTTGATGATTTGTTAGGTCAAACATCCAATGCTGATAAAGATTATGCAGACTATCAACATTCAGCAAATAAGTCATCACGTGTTTGTTCAAAGAAGGAGAAACTTAGTTAAATTTGTTGTCATTGGCATAAGAAAGTTTATTATTATTTTTGTCATTTCTAAATAGTGGACAATTTCATGGATCTTTTAATGTAAGCTTTATCTAATGTTTTTCTAATGAAACTTCTTTTAAGTTTCCAATCGTGTTGTGCACCACATTATTCATCTATATGTCATCTGCTTATGTTGTAGTATGTTGCACTTTAGTCAAAGTCAAATTATGTTCTACATCTTATGCTTATAGATGAATATAAATGAAACTTATGATGATGTTCGAATATAAATTTGTTTTTAATTTTAATATAAAAAATTAAAACAAGTTTGATCATGGATTTTGTGACTGAATTTAATATTACCCATTGGAGTAGTCAACTTATTATATCCTGAAGTAAACTTTACTTATCAAAATGCATTTCAACACAAATAGATTAATGTCCATGAAATTTATTCAACCTTATCATATCTTATATCTTTTTAATAGTTTTGAAAACTTAAGTCTTAATAGTTGTAATTATCATTGAATATAGCTATACTGCATAATTTTAAATAATGGTTTTCTTTCATGTTTATCTTTTGATTTTTACAGATGGATGTTCTACATGGATTTCCTACATAGATGGTCTAAATGTATTTTCAACATTTTATACTCTTCATGTTAATTGGATTCTGCAGATATATATTTAAAAGATATATATATTTATATATAGATATATATATTTATATATAGATATATATATATATATAATAGATGAATAATGTATAGCACAGATAGAAATCAAGTTTGCTACACTACTTAAGCTATTCTGCATAATTCTAAACAATGTGTTCTCTTCCTTATACATCTTCTCATTCTTACACAGGATATAAGTAAAGTTCTACTCATATCATATTATACACTCTTATTGAATCTAATAGTATTGAAAAAGCAACGTTTTTTTATAATTGTTTAAAATCGATATATATATATATATATATATATATATATATACATATATATATATATAATACAGAACAATAATGTAAAGCTGTTTTGATTTATAGTTTTTTCTATTGTATGTCATCATTTGGATTTTGTGTCATTATTAGTTTTCTTACATGTATATTTTCTGATTCCTACTTTTCATGTAATTAAAGCTCTACTCATGCATCCTCTGCACTTATGTTGAACATATCTTGCCTATTTCTCATGTAATTATACCTATACTCATGCATTTTCTAGACTAAATCTCAGAACATTGAAATGCATATGTCATACAACCTACTTTCTAATGATGAGTCCTACAAGTTATACCAATTAGATTTCATGCATTTATTTTATATTTTCAAACTGTCAATTCAATTTTCTATATATATTGTCATCTATTATAATACAAAACACGTTGTCTTTCACAAAAGAGACCATGAGTGATATCAATCCAAATGATAGTTACATGATAAGCATACCTGATGATCTCATTTATGATATTTTACTGAAGTCTGATCACAAAACTGTAGGCAGATGCAGGTCATTGTCCAAATTTTGGCTTGGTAGGCTTATTCATTCTGATTTTATTATTTCTCATGGTAATAAATGGGAAAAAAATTTACCTATTGTTTTGGTTCAATTTGGTTGTCCAGTTTATAAAATGAAGAGTGATTGGATGTCTGCCCTTAATGCTACTAATAGTATTCCAGTCCGATTCGCATTGCCTTTTAGATTAAGTTCTTTAGGATGGTTTGGTGTTGTTGGTTCTGAGCATGGGAACATATGCTTGAGGTACTCCATGTCTGATGTTGGGAGTAAACTCATGGTATGGAATCCATTTACCCATTGTATACGTCATATAGATGATCCAATTTGCAAATTTGGTTATTATTCTGAATGTAACTATGCTTTTGGTTATGTTCCTAAAACTCTTGAGTATAGATTGGTTCATGTATACAAAAGGAGTTTAACTTAAAAGCTTTTTAGCTTTACAGTTTATTCTCCTAAATATAATACATGGCGCCAACCTGAATTCTGTTCTGAAACTATTGACAAATTGGATCCATCAAATGTGGTTGTAAATGGTTATGTGTTTTGGATAAATATGCCTATTTTGGGTTCTGATAAACCAAAGTCAGTTGTGGAACTGTCACTTAAGAATTTACAATTCAAGTCATTTGTCATCCCTGAGGAAGCTCGCGAAGAGTACCAGAATTTAGTTGTTTATAACAACAATGTTGCTTATTTTTCTTACAATTATAATTTCTGGTCTTATAGCCTTAGTTGTTGGTCTATCACTGAAATAACAACAAATGAGATCAGTTGGAAAAGAGTTTTCAAAGTCTCAGGATTGGCAATTAGTGAAAGTCCAGCATTTTTTATTGATGAAGAACTTCTAATGATACTTGAATCTAATAATGTTTTATCTTCGAATAATGATAATTTTGTTGGAAGAACTTATTTCACAATGATCAAACCTCGCCATAGCAGGAGAAGACTTATTCGAGGCTTTACTTGGGATGAGAATGTTGAAGTTAAGAGTATTGTGAAGCATTCTTATGGCATTTATCCAGTATGAATGAATGGTATCTCAAAATATTTTGCTATCACAGATTAGTTTTATAAAATGTATCTTTTCCTTTCATGAATGTTTCACTTATGTTTTTGTTATCATGATTGTACTTCCGGTTTGAAAGTAATGAAATATCATTCAGACTCCATTATTTGATTTCTTTTACTAATTACAGATTTTTATTACATCTATACACATATGCCACATACTGATATAGCAAACTAATGAAGTGAAATTATGGACGTTTTTGGACATAACACAATTTTATAATAATGTGTTACATGTGCACCTACCTGCATCGAAAAAAGGATAGATTAATGATGTAGCAGCTAACCATCACGAGTATGATTAAGAACAAAGATATAATGTCAGCTGTTTTTTAAAGTTTCAATAAAATTTGATTGGTAATCAAAGTTATCGTGTTGTTATATCATTATTGTTTGTCTCTGTATCTATATATAATATATATATAAATATATATAATTTTACACACAGAGAGAGAACATATTTAATTTTTATACATGAAAAAGTAACTATATAAATAGGTATATTTGGGTGTGGTTTTCTATTCATTGTTTTTATTCAATTTGTGCACTATACTGATATATTGAGCGCATCATCAATGAGTGACATACCTCCTAAGCGTAACTTCTTACCAGTTCTTCCAGATGATATCATTTTTTAGATCTTCCTCAAATGTGATCACAAAACAGTTGGAAGATGCAAAAGCTTATCAAAAGAATGGAATATGGTCATTTCAGGTTCAATATTTGTTTCACTCCATTACAGATTATGGAAGAATTTTGACAGAAGTCTCTTGGTGAGTTTAGGCCATCCAAGTTGGAAGTTAAGGGTAAATTGGATATATAGAATTAATTTTGAAACAGGTCTACAAATGTGTTTCAATCTGCCTTTTAATTATAGAAAACATGGGTGGTTTAATATAATTGGTGTTGATCAAGGTAATATATGCTTCAGACTTTCAAAAAGTGGTGATTCAACACAACTTTTATTATGGAATCCACTTATGAAGTACAAAGCTTATTTTCTTGATCCGGTTGAGTTTCATGGTTGTTTCTCAAACTTTTTTTATGCTTTTGGATATATTCCTAACTCATTGGATTACTCTGTGGTGCATCTTTTTAAGAAAAGATTAAGTGATACACATTATTGGTATATACAGTGTATTCATCTACTTTGAAAAGTTGGTCCATTGCAGCATTAAGTGATAATCGTATTCATAAGTTAGGGTCAAAGAGTGTTGTTTTAAAAGGAGTTGTTTATTGGATTAATTCAACAGTTCTAAATGATTCACAACCATACTCAATAATATATTTTGATCTTAAATCAATCAATTTTGGTGAGATTATTATTCCTACTGATGCAAAATCTGATTTCCAAATCTTGACCATGCATAATGACAAGATAGCTTATTTATCTTTTAAGCATTCCACTTGGAAATACAGTTTAATGGTGTGGCATGTAAATAGAACTCATTCAGGTGATGCTTATTGGTCAAGAACTTTTATCATCAATAATCTTGACCTTAACGACGTTCCAACACTTTTCATTGATGATTATTTGTTAACAATTAATGAGATTAACATTAGAGAGGATGTACGGGATGATGCAGAAGGAATTGTGATGACATTTACACGAACTGACTTATACACAAGTCGGAGAAGGCTTCTGAATCATGCATCATGGAGTGAAGAGATCGAGTTTAAAGGTGTTTCATTGCATAGTTATGGTCTTTATCCTATCTAAGCTATCAATCTGCATTTTGTTTCTGTATTTTTTATTTTCATTGTTGAATGTAATGTTTTATCATTGGAGTTAATTTTGGAGAGTTTCATTAAATTTCATGGTTTGTATTAGTACTCTATATTTCATTATCAAGAACACACATGAGTTTCATTAGAAAAATTATGTTTAATTATATGTTCTACATGGATGCTCTACATGTGTATTCAACATTTGATACTCTGCATGTTTAATTGGATCCAATATTATTGAGAACTTAGAAGGTGTACTTTAAAACTGATATATATATACACATACACGTACAAAATAAAGATTACTATACTCCTTAAGCTTCACTGCATAATTCTAAACAATTTTTTTTCAATCATATACATTTTCTGATTGCTACTTACATTCTGTTTATTATAAATTATACTATATATCTTATATAAGGTCTTACTTTAGAGAAACTTATATGAAAAAATTGAACTAATGGAGAATGTGTAGTTTTATCAACCATAGTATTGTTACTCATTCATGCAATATTAACATCACAGAGCTAACAGATATAACTCAAGCATTGAGTGTATTCCGCTATAAGCACATATCTCAAAGATTTAGCATGCTCATCAAACCAGATTATCTTTATCATTATTATGTATGAATCATCTTGATTGGTTATTTTTAAATATAATATTAATTATATTTATGAACGAAATTTAAATTATCCATGTTATATCATCATTGAACCAATCTTTCCTTTTAATCTCAAACCACTAACTAAATTATTTATTTTTTATACATCCAATAAAACTAGCATAATTAATAATCTGGTGCTTATTTCCATTGGTTTAATACAGTATGGAGAAGGATTTTACTGCATCTGATATAGAGCAGTAATTATGAGCGTATCTCCCCTGTCTCCAATGCAGAACAATAGTAGTATCTGTTTCTTTAATTTACCTGTCTATTGGTTTCATGGTAGACAATAATGATTGTCTTCTACACGATAATTACTTGCCTTAACAATCTGTTTTAACGGATAACCACCTCATTTAATGGTACTCATCTTGATCGAGGTAAGTGATTTAACTTGCTGTGTAGTAGCAATAATTCCTATGTAATAGTAATAATCACAGAACTGATGTAGGTTGGTTTATTTGTGTAGCTATTACTAACACATGGTTATATAAATTGGCCACTTTCAATACGTTCAATACATCAACTTCCTTAAGTTTTTCCTTTACAATGGAAAGATTAAAAAGATTAAGATCATGCTACACCATACATCATAGTCGTCCTTTTGATACAAACCACAATGATTTGAACTCTGATATCATGAACAGAGTGATCAAATGTCTTCCCTCAAAAGATGTTATTCGTCTTAAAAGTGTTTGTACTAATTGGTTCTGCAGTGCAGAAAACAATTCTTTTCTACGAGAGCATGCAGAGATTGGAGAAAAAATCAGGCCAGGTTTGCTAATTCAATCTGATAGATTTGCTAATGATGATGATATTGTTCCTGTCTTTCACCATTTTCAATTAGAAGATTCTTCATTTCTTCAACTTCCAAGTCCTGCAATCTTTCATAATGTTCTGTCTGTTGAGATATTTTGTTCCTATCATGGATTGGTTCTTATGAGCTGTGAGTATGAAAATAAAGTCAAGTTTCTATACTTATGGAATCCATTAACAGGTTTTTATAAAGAGATATTAAATTTTAAAAGTTTGGGAATTGAGGATGTAGTTCCTGCCATTGTTTACAGTGAAAAGAGGAAGTGTTATGTTATCCTGATGTTTGTAACTTATGTCGTTCATGATGAAGTTATATGCAAATTTGGAATTCTTAATGTAAAGGATGAAGCTGTACCAAACCTTCATCAATTTATAATGATGCCATTTGAGCAAATGGAGCCTCACACTGTTATCATAGATAATAAGGCTTATTTTCTTGGCTTGAAAAAGATTAATACCAGCTCTCTACCAACTTCTCTATTGATTTTTGACTTTGATGCTCAACTCTTTAGCATTGTGAGGTTCCTTCTGATCTTTCCTTTGGTGAAGCAAGAATGGTGAAAAATGAAGGTCGTTTAGTGTTGATTACTTGGCATGCATCAGAGAGTAATCCATTTATGGTTCATATATCAATTTTGAAGAAAAAGCAAAATCGTTCTACCAAGCTCAAAAGAATAGCATGTGTTGGGCCTTTACAACCAGATGAAACACCTGTTGGTATTCATAATGATAGCTTGATTGTTATTAAAGAGCAAAACACTACCTATGGTTGGGTTCTGAATGATGCTGATAGAGTCATATATCGTTATACCTTTGATAACAAGATAAGAGAGACATTGTGTTACCAAAAGGCAGATTTTGGTGTTTTAGATGTGTTAAGTTTTAGTGATAGTTTGTTTTTTCCAAATGAATGATTATGTGTTGAACTTTTAGTGTAGTTTGGAGTTCTACTTTTTGATTTTCTGTTCTTTTGATCTCAGTATGTAATCTCACTGTGTGTTTAATTTTATCATTTTAATCTATTGTCTTTTTCATTTTTTGGTAGATTTCTAATGAATATTTAATTAATATATTATATATTTAATGCTTTCAATATATTAAACTATTTAATTATTCATATAAGATAACTTACTGATTTATATAACATTCTCTATATATATTATAATTATTTATAATAACCCAGTGAGAATCATCATTAAATTAAATCAAATTTAATTTATTAACTTCAAGTACTTACACATATGTTAATAGTCAATTTTATTGAGCAAATAAATTTAATCTATGCACTTAAATTATTATCTTATTATTATAATTAATAATGTGTCAAACTTATAATATATATAACACATACATATACGTGTGTATATATATATATATATATATATATATCAATCTCACATAAGCATAGAAATAAGCACCTAATGAGACAAGAGGTTTATTAAAAAATTGTAATTTTAATTAGGCAAATTGTTATGTTGCATGTGTGATGATTACATCTATTATGTATTACAATAACAATTGGGTAATATAGGCTGCAATACTTATAGTATCTATGTATA
Organism: Aeschynomene evenia; assembly: GCA_013621005.1. Classification (NCBI taxonomy): domain Eukaryota; kingdom Viridiplantae; phylum Streptophyta; class Magnoliopsida; order Fabales; family Fabaceae; genus Aeschynomene; species Aeschynomene evenia. Next base: position 16,183,117 of record CM024265.1, read on the forward strand.
GAGTAATCACTCCTATTTCAATCTATTGTAAACTCCCACTATATATATATCTCTTTTTAAGTCAGTTGAAATTAAATTTTAACACAACATCAAAATATCAATAGTTATTAGAGATGCAAGGAAGTAATGGTAAGGATGCACGTTTGATTCGAGCAAGAATTATAGCTCAAAAAAGATTGAGAAATTTACATAATGAAGATATAGGTTTGTTCTAACTTGATTCTTTTCAATTAACCTTTTATTGTATTCTTGAAATACTTAATGCATGTTTGATAATACATGAGTTGTTATTGTTCTTGATTAGAAAATCAAGTTGGTGATTCATCAAACTTGGAGATGGTTAATCAAATTACACCTTCACCATGGAACACTTTAAGTTCTTCTTCATTATCAAGGATTCCTTTATCAACTATTCCACAAGGTTAGATATTAAATTTTTTGATTTAAGGATCAAATATATATCATACGTAATTATAGTCTTTAGTTTTAATTAATTATAATGAGTTTATATTTATTGATTAAGTTTTAATATATACCATTATGCATGCAGTGTATATAGCATCATAGGTATGCATTATCTTTCTTTTAAATTTTAAATTATTATACTCATTAGTATACTGTTATTATTTATTCATATTATACGTACTTATACATTTAATAGATTTTATTTGAATATAAGTTACTTCAATACTCATATTGTTTCAGAAATGATGAATGTATCAAATAGTAATCTATTACCATGTAAAAGATCAATCTATTCACACACACTTGGGTCAAATTTGGAGCAAAATTCATCAACACATATGAGTTGTTTGACAAACTGGGCTTCTAAAGATCAAACACAAAAGAAGATCTTTCTTAAAAACAATAGGAGAGTGGATTTTGAACGATCTCAACTATCAACTAATTCTACACAACAATTTCTAGATACACAAGGTACTACTATTTCCTTATACTCATTATTATATTACATAATTATTTATTAATAAAATGATGACTAACTATATAAATCTAAAGTTATTTTAATTTAATTATTTATATATGTTCTATGTTTAACTAAAATACATGTAACGATATTTTAATTTCAATTATATTGTTTCACAGGATTTAATCCATCTATTAGTGAAGAGGAAAATAGTTATGTCAATCAAAATTGTACATCTTTATCAGGTACTAGCTTATAATATGATTATTTATTTACTTAATTAATATTACTTATTTTTATTTTTTTATTAATAAATCGTTATTTTAATTAAATTTTTCCTAATATTAACTTTATTTGTATCAGATGATGATAATACTAATCAAGAGTCAAGTGCTAATGTTGATCAAAGTTGCAATTCTTTTTCAGGTTATAGCTTAATTTTTGATTAATTAGTTACTTATGTTATATTAGTTATATTTAGTCATTATTATGAATAATGCAACCTAACTATTTTTGTTTTCAGATACTGTTGATTTTGAAAATGAATATGATGAAGTTTCTTCACTAGGTAATAAAATGGCAAATAAATATTAGTTTAATTATTATATATATTTATTTTACTTATATATGTACTAATTAAACCTTTTAAATTATCTAAATTTTTTTTAGATTATCATGACATTGGCGATCCTACTTATGAGTGTAAACATTGTGGTGCTCTATTTTGGTATGATGAAAGAGTTGGAAAGCACTATAATACATCAAATCCAAAGTTTACATTGTGTTGTAGAGGGGGACAAGTTGAAATTCCAATTCTGAAACCTGCTCCAACAATACTAACAAATTTGTTATTTGGTGATGATGAAAAAAATATTCATTTCCGTGAAAAAATCAGGTCATATAATAGCATGTTTGCTTTTACATCAATGGGTGGACAAATAAATCAATCAAACACTAGAGGTAGAGGTCCGCCAACTTTTATATTGCACGGTCAAAATTATCATTTGATGGGTAGTTTGATTCCTCCAAAGGGTCTACTGCCAAGTTTGCACAACTTTACATATATGATACACACAATGAGATTGAAAATAGGATGAGTGTTGTCAGGTAATTATTTAAGTTGAAGTGAACTTTTTTTTATAAGAATTTAATTTGTCATATTTTTTAACTTATTGTTGTAATATACTCATTTTATTTTGTTTCTACAGTTCAAACAATGCTATCAACAAATTACATGCTGGAATAGTTTCAGATTTGAAGCTCATGTTGGATGAAAATAATGTTTTAGCAAAATCATTCCGAATGGCTCGAGACATGTTAAAGAATAATAGCTCCAGTAGTGTACGTCTTAGATTAATTGGTAAAAGAGGTAAGGATGGGAGAAAATACAATCTTCCATCTGTTTCTGAAGTCGCAGCATTAATTGTTGGAGATTTTGATATCTCAAGGGCAAATCGAGATATTATTGTTGAGACACAAAAGGGCACTTACAAAGGATAACTGAGTTGAATCCATCATATCTTGGATTACAATATCCTTTGTTGTTTCCTTATGGTGAGGATGGTTACCGAGAAGATATACCTTTGAATAAGGATTCTGTCACCAATGGTAAAGGACGACAATATGTTACTATGAAAGATTTTTTTTCATTTAGACTACAAGAGAGGCTTTCTGATGGTTCTCCTCTCCTATTTTCTCGGAGATTGCTACAACAATTTATTGTTGATGGATATACTATGATTGAGTCTTCAAGACTAAAGTGGATTCGATTACATCAGAAAAATCTAAGATGTGAAGTCTATAAAGGAATCGCTGAAGCAGTCTTGAATGGTGAGATTGATCCTTCAAGCAAAGGTAAATGTTATACTACCATCATCTTTTACTGGAGGCGCAAGATATATGATTCAAAATTATCAGGATGCAATGACAATTTGTAGATATGTTGGTTATCCTGATCTTTTTCTAACATTTACTTGCAATCCAAAGTGGCCTGAAATAGAAAGATTTGTTCGTTCAAGGAATTTACGAGCTGATGATAGGCCTGATATAGTTTCCAGAGTGTTCAAAATAAAATTGGATCATATGATAAAGGACATTCGTCGAAATAATGTTTTTGGAAGAGTACAAGCAGGTACACATTGTACCTATAAATATTAGTTATTAATTTTTAATATTGATTATGTATACATAAGAAATATTATTAATATGTTTCTTTTTGAATTTTTTTTCAGTGATTTACACCATTGAGTTTCAAAAACGTGGACTCCCTCATGCTCATATATTATTATTTTTACATCGAGAAGACAAGTTCCCAACTGGTGAAGATATTGATAAGATTATATATGTGCTGAGATTCCTAATAAGATGATGATCATGCATACTATAATGCTGTGAAAAATTTGATGATGCATGGACCATGTGGTGCAGCTAAAACTACTTCTCCTTGCATGGTAAATGGTAGGTGTGCACGAAACTTTCCTAAAAGGTTTATTGAAACTACAATCATTGATGAAAATGGTTATCCAATATATAGACGAAGAAATGATGGTCGAACAATAAAGAGGTCTGGCATTGAATTGGA